>JARQOD010000001.1:273445773-273519137 GCA_033576555.1 Oophaga sylvatica
ACACGTTTGTTTTTTTGTGTTGTACCAATACACACAAAAGAAGTAGAGAAAAAATGCAAATTGGACATCATTTCACACAAAACTCCAAAAATAGGCCGAACAAAATTGTTGGCTCCCTCAAGTTAATATTTGATTGCTCACCCTTTGGAATAAATAACTGCAATCAATTGTTTCCTATAACAAAACAACTATCTTCTTACACCTCTCAATTGGAATTTTTGACCACTCCACTCTTTTTTGCAAACTGCTTCAGGTCTCTTCTATTTGAAGGGTGCCTTCTCCCAATAGTAATTTTAAGATATCTCCATAGGTATTTAATGGGATGTAGATCCGGATTCATTGCTGGCCACTTCATAACTCTCCAGCATTTTGTATCCATCCATTTCTGAGTGCTTCTTGAAGTATGTTTGGGGTCATTGTCCTGCTGGAAGAACCGAGACCTTTGACACAAACCCAGCTTTCTGACACTGCACATTACATGGTGACCCAAAATCCGTTGATAACGTTCACATTTCATGATGCCTTGCACACAGTCAATGCAGCTAGAGGCAGAAAAACAACCCAAAACATCTTTGAACCTCCGCCATATTTAACTCATACCTCCCAACTTTTGAAGATGGGAAAGAGGGACATAGCGCGCCGCGGAAGATTTTAGGTCATGCCCCGACCCACACCCATTTCACAACTAGTCACACCCATGTCCACGCCCCGACCACACCCATTTAGCACTGGTGATCACACTGACTGGTACTGAGGGCACACTGGTACTGAGTAAAAGAAAGAACAGAGAGAGAAAAAAAACAGAGAGAAAGAAATAAAGAAAGAATGGGGAAAGAAAGAACAGAGAGGGGAAAGAAAGCACAGAGACTGAGAAAGAAAGAGGGGAAAGAAAGAACAGAGAGGGAGGCAGAAAGAAAGAGGGGAAAGAAAGAACAGAGAGAGAAAGAAAGAAAGATGGGAAAGAAAGAACAGAGAGAGAAAGAAAGAGGGGAAAGAGAGAGAAAGAAAAAAAGAACAGAGAAAAAGAAAGAAAGAGGGGAAAGAACAGAGAGAGAGAAAAAGAAAGAGGGGAAAGAAAGAACAGAGAGATAGAGAAAAAGAAACAGAGAAAGAAAGAGAAAGGAAAGAAAGAACAGAGATAGAAAGAAAGAGGGGAAAGAAAAAGAACAGAGAGAAAGAAATATGGGAAAGAAAGAAAGATGGGAAAGAAAGAACAGAGAGAAAGAACAGAGAGAGAGAAAGAAACAGAGAGAAAGAAAGATTCTATAAAGATACTATAGCAGCCCGGCTCCCATTGTAGTGCCCACCTGAGCCCCCCGGTGCAGGACATATCATGATCCGCTCACATGGCCGACATCCCCGATTCCAAGGCGAGGACACGGTGATGGATCTGAAGCATTCCCTGAAGTGCCTCCATGGTTCCGTCACAATCTCCCCCGAAATTACCTAATTTCCGGTCATCTTCCAGCACGTCACTTCTGGTGGAACATCACGTGCGAGTTTTAAAGTGCTCTTTGGGGCTCCGGCATGTACTCCTGTGTCCACGGGAAAAGCTCCCGGCTAGGACAGCGGGGCAGACTCTCAAAATCGGAGTGTCCCGCTGAATTCAGGACGGTTGGGAGGTATGAATGCTCCCCACCATACACCTTGTACACACACGGCTCTGCACACCTACACACATGGTTCTGCTTTGTATGCCTCATACACACACGGCTCCGCACTGTCCACATCGCACACACAAGGCTCCACTCAGTATACACAAGGCTCCACTCCGTACACCTTGTACACACGCAGCCACGCTTTGTACACCTTGTACACACATGACTCCACTCCGTAAACCTTGTACACATGCGGCTTTGCAGCATACACCTCATACACACGCGGTTCTGCTCCGTATACCTCGTGCACACGCGGCTCCGCTACATACCCACAAGGCTCCACTCCATACCCACACAGCTCTGCTCCGCTCTGTACACATACGGCTCAAGCACGGAGCCCTGTATGGAGCTGAGCGGCTCAGCTCCATACACTTCACACACACAGGGCTCCGTTTCGTACACACACAGCACTGCTATATCCACCTCGTACACACGGCTCTGCTCCGTAAACCTCGTACATACGCGGTTCGGATCCGTACACCTCGTACAGATACACGGCTGCGCTCCATCCAACTCGTACAGACACGGTTCTGCTACATCCAACTCATACACACAAGGCTCCGCTCCGTACACCTCGTACACACTACAGCACTGCTACATCCACCTCATACACGGGCGGCTCTGCTCCATGCACCTCGTACACATGCGACTCCGCTCCGTGCACCTCATACACGAGCGGATCCGCACCGTGCAGCTCGTCTCCGTGCACCTCGTACAGACACGGCTCTGCTACATCCAACTCGTTCACACAAGGCTCCGCACACCTTGTACACACTACAGCCCTGCTACATCCACCTAGTACATGCGCGGCTCTGCTCCGTGCACCTGTACACGCGCGGCTCTGCTCCGTGCACCTCGTACACGCGTGGCTCCGCTCCGTGCACCTCGTACACGTGCGGCTTAACTCTGTGCACCTCGTACACGCGCGACTCCGCTACATCCACCTCGTACACACACACGGCTCCGCACCGTACACCTCGTACACACACGGCTCCGCTCCGTACACCTCGTACACACACGGCTCCGCTCCGTACACCTCGTACACACACGGCTCCGCTCCGTACACCTCGTACACACACGGCTCCGCTCCGTACACCTCGTACACACACGGCTCCGCTCCGTACACCTCGTACACACACGGCTCCGCTACATCCAACTTGTACACACTACAGCACTGCTACATCCACACTGTAAACCCGAGTCCCGACCCCACACACACAAAGTTACCCTCATCCAGCACCATGACAACCATCACAGCGCAGAGTCCTGCACACAACGAGGACACTGATCATGTGACCCCTGACTCCTCCCCTCCTGTGACCTCATCACAGGTCCTGTGGGCACAGAAGAGAACAGCATAGCAGCGTCATTGCTAGCTGTGAGCTGCTGAGCTGTACAGACAGGGAGGGCAGGAAGGGGTGCATGGGGGCGTGGTGGCTCATCTCACTGCGGGACACATAGTGTCCTCAGCGGGACAGCGGGACGGGGGGGTCAGAATCGGGACTGTCCCGCTCAATCCGGGACGGTTGGGAGGTATGATTTAACTGTAGGTACTGTGCTCTTTTCTTTGTAGGCCTCATTCCGTTTTCAGCAAACAGTAAAATGATGTGCTTTGCCATAAAGCTCTATCTTGGTCTTATTTGTCCACAAGACACTTTCCCAGAAGTATTTTGGCTTACTCATGTACATTTTGCAAAACTGCAGTCTAGCTTTTTTATGCCTGTGTCAGTAGTGTGGTACTCCTGGATCTCCTGTCATAGTTTTTCATTTAATTCAAATATCGACAGATAGTTGGTGCTGATACTGATGCATCCTAAGCCTGCAGGACAGTTTGAATTTCTTTGGAACTTGATTGGAGCTGCTTATCCACCATTCAGACTATCCTGCATTGCAACTTTTCATCAATTTTTCTCTGCCGTCTACGTCGAGGGAGATTAGTTACAGTGCCATGGGTTGTAAACTTCTTGATCATGTTGCGCACTGTGGACAAAAAAAATCAAGATCTCTAGATATGGACCTGTAACCTTGAAATTGTTGATATTTTTCAACAATTTTGGTTCTCAAGTACTCAGACAGTTCTCTTTTCCTCTTTCTGTTCTCCATGCTTATTGTGTTCAGTGAGCGATTCTCATGCACTAGTGGTAATTCTTGCAAACTTGGAGTGACAAAAGAAGTAAAGATTCCAAAAATTCAGAGGCACCCAAAAAATGTATATAAGGATAAAACGTAGCTTTTATATTTCATCCTTAAAATCATATGGCGAAAATACAAAACTGAGGTAGACGATGTCACGATTTCTGCATTATAAGCCTTTATCAAGCTAGAAACACAAATAATAAAAATTCAGCCATAAGGTGAAGATGACAGAGCTAAGGTTTTTATACATCAGAGGAGATGGGCTCCACTTCTTCCTCCTCCTTTAAAGCCCATCAAGGTTGTAATGACAGCCATCTAATCATTAGGCAAACAAAACATAAGAACATAATATAATCAAATACAATATATACAATCTATACATATATACAGTTGCAAGCTGTAAAGAAAAAATTGAGTTATGTTCATACCAAAATGCCAGACAAGAGAATTTAAGCAGGTAACAGTTTGTCAAAAAACGAACCTATGGAACATATACAGGACCTTCTCAAAAAATTAGCATATAGTGCTAAATTTCATTATTTTCCATAATGTAATGATTACAATTAAACTTTCATATATTTTAGATTCATTACACACCAACTGAAATTTGTCAGGTGTTTTATTGTTTTAATACTCATGATTTTGGCATACAACTCCTGATAACCCCAAACACCTGTCTCAAAAAATTAGCATATCAAGAAAAGGTTCTCTAAACGACCTATTACCCTAATCTTCTGAATCAACTAATTAACTCTAAACACATGCAAAAGATTCCTAAGGCTTTTAAAAACTCCCTGCCTGGTTCATTACTCAAAACCCCCATCATGGGTAAGACTAGCGACCTGACTGATGTCAAGAAGGCCATCATTGACACCATCAAGCAAGAGGGTAAGACCCAGAAAGAAATTTCTCAACAAATAGGCTGTTCCCAGAGTGCTGTATCAAGGCACCTCAATGGGAAGTCTGTTGGAAGGAAACAATGTGGCAGAAAACGCTGTACAACGAGAAGAGGTTACCGGACCCTGAGGAAGATTGTGGAGAAGGACCGATTCCAGACCTTGGGGGATCTGAGGAAGCAGTGGACTGAGTCTGGTGTAGAAACATCCACAGCCACCGTGCACAGACGTGTGCAGGAAATGGGCTACAGGTGCCACATTCCCCAGGTAAAGCCACTTTTGAACCATAAACAGCGGCAGAAGCGCCTGACCTGGGCTACAGAGAAGCAGCACTGGACTGTTGCTAAGTGGTCCCAAGTACTTTTTTCTGATGAAAGCAAATTTTGCATGTCATTCGGAAATCAAGGTGCCAGAGTCTGGAGGAAGACTGGGGAGAAGGAAATGCCAAAATGCCTGAAGTCCAGTGTCAAGTACCCACAGTCAGTGATGGTGTGGGGTGCCATGTCAGCTGCTGGTGTTGGTCCACTGTGTTTCATCAAGGGCAGGGTCAATGCAGCTAGCTATCAGGAGATTTTGGAGCACTTCATGCTTCCATCGGCTGAAATGCTTTATGGAGATGAAGATTTCATTTTTCAGCACGACCTGGCACCTGCTCACAGTGCCAAAACCACTGGTAAATGGTTTACTGACCATGGTATTACTGTGCTCAATTGGCCTGCCAACTCTCCTGACCTAAACCCCATAGAGAATCTGTGGGATATTGTGAAGAGAAAGTTGAGAGACGCAAGACCCAACACTCTGGATGAGCTTAAGGCCGCTATCGAAGCATCCTGGGCCTCCATAACACCTTAGCAGTGTCACAGGCTGACTGCCTCCATGCCACGCCGCATTGAAGCAGTCATTTCTGCAAAAGGATTCCCGACCAAGTATTGAGTGCATAACTGAACATTATTATTTGATGTTTTTTTTGTTTGTTTTTAAAAAACACTTTTATTTTATTGGACGGTTGAAATATGTTAATTTTTTGAGACAGGTTTTTTGGGTTATCAGGAGTTGTATGCCAAAATCATCAGTATTAAAACAATAAAAGACCTGACAAATTTCAGTTGGTGTGTAATGAATCTAAAATATATGAAAGTTTAATTGTAATCATTACATTATGGAAAATAATGAAATTTAGCACTATATGCTAATTTTTTGAGAAGGACCTGTATTATACTACACATCTATATGACTAATCACCATTATACAGTATTCAATGGTGTCACCAACAAGAACAAGATTGCGAGTTTGCCATCATCAGCGTCCCCAGGGATATCTTTCATAATCCCCCGCCTTATGCGTATAAACTGTCTCAATAATCCTCCAATCAGGTGGCAAAAGGAGGGGAGACGGACACTAGATGACATCATAGATAAGGAGTGGAGAAGGGAGGATGTGTGTTTCAACGTTACGTAATTATGTATTCTTACGTCACGCGACCTGCGCATCATGTGACCAACTGACACGTATGTACAACTGAGATTGCACACACATGACCATCACATGGTCATGCCCCCGGATGTCAAACTATGCGCAATTGAATCCCAATATGTGCCCACATCAATAATGCAAAGAATGGAGCATTATAAAGCGTCAGTAGGACATGTTTAGTGTGGCACACACAGACACAATAAAAAGAGTCAATCTGTCCCCTTTTTATCTGATTTCAGGTGTGAGATTCATATTATCCACACCTGTTACTTGCTACAGGTGAGTTTGAATGAGCATCCCATTTTTTAATCCAATTTGTTTATCCACAACTTTGGAAAGGTGCCAAGAATTCTGCTTGGTCAATTTTGGAGGTTTATGTGAAATGATGTCCAATTTCCCTTTTTTTTCTCTATTTCCTTTATGTGTATTGGAACAACACAAAAAAAAAAAACAAACAAGTATATAAAAAAGGTGTATCTGCACTAATTTTCTGAGAGAAATACTTCATTTTCTGAAAAAATTTCAATGATGCCAACAACTAGAGTAATATTCTGTCAGTAAAAAATATAGACTATTTTGACCCCGATTCATCATTGTCTTTGTGCCTGTTTTTGTCTAGTTTTGTGTATTTTGCGCCTTTTTTTGCACCAAATTCATTATTTTATTTGTGTCTTCCTTGAAGACTATTTGATATCTGTTTCTATTTTTCGTTTTCTGCTTAGTGGGCAGAGTTGAGCGAGTACACATGTTTTTGCCTGATTTATCAACTGCAACTTTTAAAAAATTATGCGGAATTTCTTCTCCAGTCCACTCCTGGTGTATTTTTGAGTACACCAGAATTTTAGCATAAGGTTTGCATCATTTTGCAAAACGTGCACCTTTTAGCATAAAAAAGTATCAAAAAGTAAAAGACAAAAAAATAATTTTTGACTTTGCAACAAATTCATGAATTTGCACCATTTTGAAGAATTTAATGTTAAAAAGGGCAACTAATACAAGAAGGCATAAAAAGTGCCTAAAAATACATCCACCTAAAAATCTGTGTGGACAGTGAGACTCAAGGTGCAATGTTTCAAGTCAAGAGCAGTGTAAATATAACATGTCTTTGTTCAGAGTAGATTTAGGAACGTAAAATAACGGGTTCCTTGCTGTATTGATATGTAGCTGTAATTGCATTTATTCAGGTTAGCCCTTAGGCTATGTGCACACGGTGCGTTTTTGATGCGTTTTCGCGACTTTTTTTACGTGCGGAAATGCTCCAAAAATGCAATGGAATACTAAAGCAAGGTAATGCAATGACAATCCTGAAGTGTTGTGCACATGATCAGTAAATTTCCATCCATATTTGCAGAATTTTATTTTCTGCAGCATGTCAATTCTTTTTGCGTTTATGCAGCATTTTTGACTCATTAACTTCAATTGAGTCAGTCAAATCTGCAGGAAAAACGAAGGTGTAAAAAGGTTTGCGTATTTGCTGCCAAAAACGCTGCAGAATTGTCAAAGGAAATGATGTGAGAAGAAGGAATAGTGTGTGGGCAGAGAATATGTGTGTGAGCAAAGAATATGTTTGAGAGTGGAGAATATGTGCGTGTCTGTCTGCGTCTGTCTGTATGTGTCTGTCTGCGGGTGTCTATGTGTGTACCCATGCGACGAACAGCCCATAGTGATTGTACTTAGGCATCTTCTGATGGACTACTATTCCCATCCGACTATGTCTGCTGTCACATATAACAGAGACAGCATGAGCCGATGATGGGAGAATAGTTTCAGCATCCTGCGCCTGAGTTCAATTGTAAAAAAAAAAATCAAAACATTGACATAATCACATACATATTCACATACAAAATACATATTCACCGAACACATAATCCCCGACCCCGGTGTCTCCTGCAAGCAATCAAAAATAATAAACCAACATATACTCCCTGTCCACCGTAGTCCATTTAATACTGAGTGTCCCACGTCGATGTCACTGGCTGCCGGCGATACACTAAGCCGCCGTAAGAGTTCACCAGAGTACATCAGCAGATCAGCTCCGGTGCTCTTACTTACGGCACCGCTGCATGAGAAAGTTCTCACACAGCGGTAGTGCCGCAAGTGAGAGCACCGGAGCTGATGAACTCCGGTGAAATCTCACAGCAGCGCAGTGATACACTGAGATAACTCCTGTCAGTGTATCGCTGGAGGCCGGCTAGAGCAGTCACATCTCCCAATGTGACTGTTCTACACATGAGATCGCCGTGGAACACTCGGTATTAAATGGACTACCTCGGACAGGATAGTATTATACGTTGGTTTATTATTTTTTGATTGTTTATAGGAGAAGAGGGCGTCGTAGATTAAGCATTCAAAAGTATGGTTAATTTAGATTTCAATAAAGGACTGTGTGATTATTTCAAATAAAGGACTTTATTCTGGTTGTGTGTTTATTTACCATATAACTACAGGATTAGTAATGGAGAGGTGTCTTATAGACGCCTCTCTATTACTAACCTACTAACCTGAGGGCTTGATGTCACCTGACAATACAAAGGTGACATCAACCCCACAATATGAACCCCTCTTGCCACTACTACAGTGCAACTGGAAAGAGCGAGGCTAAGTGCCAGAATTGGCGTATCTATAAGATGCGCCATTTCTGGGGCGGCAGAGAGCTGATGTTTTTAGCCTGGGGGGGTGCCAATATACATGGCCCCTTCCCAGGGTATTAATATCAGCCTGCAGCTGTCTGCCTAGCCTTTGCTGGTTCGATTTTATAGGGGGACCCCATGTCAATTTTTTCTGGGGTTCTCCTGTAAACTAGCCAGTAAAGGCTAAGCAAACATCTGTGAGCTGATATTAACAGCCTGGGAACCTTTATGGCAATTGGCTCCTTCCCAGAAATATAACATCAGCCCTCAGCCGTCGGCTTTCCCTCTGCTGGTTATGAAAATTATGTGGGAGCCCACGTAATTTTTTTTTACATTTTTTTTTGAAAAATAAACAGATATTGCATTTCATGCAGATTTCTGACAGTTGCTGTTTTGTTACAGCATATGTGGGTTAATTATGTTAATGCTCCTACATAGGTTGGGGTGTGTGTCTTTATTTAACTCTTTATGTACAGTTTTATTAATGAGGGTATGTGGCTGACACCTGTTCATTACTAAACCTCAGGCTTGGTATCATGTATATATACGGTACAGACCAAAAGTTTGGACACACCTTCTCATTCATTTTTCTGTATTTTCATGACTATGAAAATTGTACATTCACACTGAAGGCATCAAAACTATGAATTAACATACCGTATATACTTATGTATAAGCCGACCCGTGTATAAGCCGACCCCCTAATTTTGCCACAAAAAACTGGGAAAACTTATTGACTCGCGTATAAGGCTAGGGTGAAAAATGATTATGCCCCCATATGATGCTCCACAGATTATGCCCCCATATGCTGCACAGATTATGCCCAATATGCTCCACAGATTATGCCTCCATATGCTCCAGATTATGCCCCCATATATTCCACAGATTATGCCCCCGTATGATCCACAGATTATGCCCCATATGCTCAAGATTATGCCCCCATATGTTCCACAGATTATGCCCCCATATCCATATGTTCCACAGATTATGCCCCCATATGCTCCATATTATGCCCCCATATGTTCCACATCTTATGCCCTCATATGCTCCAGATTATGCCCCCATATGCTCCAGATTATGCCCCATATGTTCCACATCTTATGCCCCCATATATCCCACAGATTATGCCCCCATATGCTCCAGATTATGCCCCCATATGTTCCACAGATTATGCCCCCATATCCATATGTTCCACAGATTATGCCCCCATATGCTCCATATTATGCCCCCATATGTTCCACATCTTATGCCCCCATATGCTCCAGATTATGCCCCCATATGCTCCAGATTATGCCCCATATGTTCCACATTTTATGCCCCCATATGCTCCATATTATGCCCCCATATGCTCCAGATTATGCCCCCATATGCTGCACAATTATGCCCTATAATATAGGCCTCATATGCTGCTGCTGCAAAAAAATGACATACTCACCTCTCGTCGCTGGGGGCCAGATACCGGTGTCCTGAGCAGGCGGTGACAGCGGCGCGCTATGGGGGACAGGTGCCGGTGTTACCGCTCGCTCAGGACCTCGGCACCTGAGATATTTACCTGTCCCGATCCACCGTTGTGCTGCTCCCTCGGTCTGACTCCTCTGGCTGTGAATGATCTGGCAGGGGGCGGGGCGCACACTAACGACGTCATCGCGCCCTCTGCCTGAACATTCACACCCAGAGGAGTCAGACCGAGGGAGCAGTGCAGCGGTGGAACGGGACAGGTAAATATCGCTATACTCACCCCTCCGCCGGCGCATCCCTGCAGCCTCTCCTCTTCTTCCGGCGCTCTCCGCTGCGATTCAGTCCTGCAGCGGTCACGTGCTACTGCTCATTAAAGTCATGAATATGTGCATATTCATGACTAATGAGCGGTGCCATGTGACCGCTGCAGGAAGGAGCCGGAGATCGTGGGAGAAGCAGGGGGGCTGCAGAGACCGCGCCGGCGGAGGGGTGAGTATGATCCGACACCCCCGCTCCCCCTCCCCCGCCGACCCCCGTATATGACCTGCGTATAAGCCGAGAGGGGGACTTTCAGCCCTAAAAAATGGGCTGAAAATCTCGGCTTATACATGGGTATATACGGTATGTGGAATTATATACTTAACAAAAAAGTGTAAAACAACTGAAAATATGTCTTATATTCTAGGTTCTTCAAAGTAGCCACCTTTTGCTTTGATGACTGCTTTGCACACTCTTGCCATTCTCTTGATGAGCTTCAAGAGGAAGTCATCGGAAATGGTCTTCCAACACTCTTGAAGGAGTTCCCAGAGATGCTTAGCACTTGTTGGGCCCTTTTGCCTTCACTCTGCGGTCCAGCTCACCCCAAACCATCTTGATTGGGTTCAGGTCTGGTGGCTGTGGAGGTGTGTTTGGGGTCATTGTCCTGTTGAAAAATAAATGATGGTCCAGCTAAATGCAAACCGGATGGAATAACATGCCGCTGCAAGATGCTGTGGTAGTCATGCTGCTTCAGTATGCCTTCAATTTTGAATAAATCCCCAACAGTGTCACCAGCAAAGCAGCCCCACACCATCACACCTGCTCCTCCATGCTTCATGGTGGGAGCCAGGCATGTAGAGTCCATCCGTTCACCTTTTCTGCGTCGCACAAAGACACGGTGGTTGGAACCAAAGATCTCAAATTTGGACTCATCAGACCAAAGCACAGATTTCCACTGGTCAAATGTCCATTCCTTATGTTCTTTAGCCCAAACAAGTCTCTTGTGCTTGGTGCCTGTCCTTAGCAGTGGTTTCCTTGCAGCTATTTTGCCATGAAGGCCTGATGCACAAAGTCTCCTCTTAACAGTTGTAGAGATGTGTCTGCTGCTAGAACTCTGTGTGGCATTGACCTGGCCTCTAATCTGAGCTGCTGTAAACCTGCGATTTCTGAGGCTGGTGACTCGGATAAACTTAACACTCAGAAGCAGAGGTGACTCTTGGTCTTCCTTTCCTGGGGCGGTCCTCATGTGAGCCAGTTTCTTTGTAGCGCTTGATGGTTTTTGCAACTGCACTTGGGGACACTTTCAAAGTTTTCCCAATTTTTCTGACTGACTGACCTTCGTTTCTTAAAGTAATGATGGCCACTCGTTTTTCTTTACTTAGCTGCTTTTTTCTTGCAATAATACAAATTCTAACAGTCTATTCAGTAGGACTATCAGCTGTGTATCCACCAGACTTCTGCACAACACAACTGATGGTCCCAACCCCATTTATAAGGCAAGAAATCCCACTTATTAAATCTGACAGGGCACACCTATGAAGTGAAAACCATTCCCGGTGACTACCTCTTAAAGCTCATCAACAGAATGCCAAGAGTGTGCAAAGCAGTCATCAAAGCAAAAGGTGGCTACTTTGAAGAACCTAGAATATAAGACATAACAAAAAAGTGTGAAACAGCTGAAATTAAGTATATAATTCCACATGTGTTAATTCATAGTTTTGATGCCTTCAGTGTGAATGTACAATTTTCATAGTCATGAAAATACAGAAAAATCTTTAAATGAGAAGGTGTGTCCAAACTTTGGGTCTGTACTGTACATGAATACATATGTGTGAGCTACGTGTTTATACAGTACATGTGTGAGTATATGCTCTATGTATATAAAGTTAATTTTTCCATTTTTTGCTACCTCACAAACTGGAATTTCACCGTTTTTTTTTAGGGATTGCATCAGTTCATGTCTCATGATGAACCTCAAATATTGAGATAGCATGGGGAAAATGCGTTGAGAGAAAGAGATACATACCAGAGCCATGACTGGTAGATGGAACAAGGCTCTATAGTGCTGATGGGGATATCCTTCTATATGTCTATGCAGAGGGACCCTTGATTTATTAGATAAGTACAATATTTTCATTTTGTATATAAGGGTTTTGTTGTTTGCCTTTCCTTAGCACAGGGACTCCTTATAGGGGCTTTTGTTAAGGGCTAGCCATCATTATCGTTGAGCGTGGACGCCATATCATAAGTTCACCTTAGTTGCAAATGCAGCAATGAATACGCTTGAATAGCTGGTGCAGATTGTGGGCGTTATAACATAAGGATAGTAAAAGGAGATGGATGGCTTTCCTGCTGTCAATACCCTACTAAGGATAATGGAGAATCAATAAAATAAAAACATTTGTATATTCTGTGGTGTGGATCTATGCATTTTGAGATGCTCCAACCTCGTCCTCAGAAAATAACCACATACCACTACATGCATACTGAGGTTATTTCCCGAGGACAAGGTTGGAGTACTTCGAAACATGTAGATCCACACCACAGAATAAACAAATGTTTTTATTTTATTGATTCTCCATTATCCTTTGTGTGATATTGACAGCAGCGCAGGAAAACCGTCCATCTCCCCCTACTCCATTTTTTTGCTCTGTGTGCATTTACACTGGGAGTTTTGGGCTATTTTTAATGTTTAGTTAACAAAATTATTGTTTTTTATAAGGGTAATATTCCGTCAATACAAACTACAATTTATACCCTTCCAATTTTCATAAACTGTGAGCAATTGTCAAAGTAACTGTGGGGCTGCTGGGCAACCTAAAAAATATAGAGTAGGAGGATATTTTCACATGATTATAGAACAAAGGAGGTGAAAAGGCCATTGCTACACAGAACAAAACTGACTATCATGATAAAGCAAATTTATTACAATTCGGCCAGAGTCACACACAACGTATAAAAAAAAAAAAAAAAAAAAAAAACGGTCCGATTTTGTCTGCCGAGAATCGCACAAATGTTCTCCGTATGGTGATCCGTATGTAATCCGTTTTCAATGCGAGGATGTGATTTCCTCGCACCTAAGTATCCGTGTGTTATCCGTATGCAATCCTTATGGCATGCATATGCCGTGATCTTCTCGCACTCTTGAAAAATGGACATTTAACTGATCAATGGGCTGAAATATTCTTCAAAACACACACACACATATACATATATATGTCAATGAAACACATATCTATCTTTATATTTCATAGAGAGATAGATAGCAGAGTAGCCTCGGTAATCACTGAGGCTGCGCATACTCCCCGCCTGACCGGCGGTGAACTCGGCAGCGTCGGAAAATGTTCAGAAACTTTCCCATGCTACAGGTTTCATGTCCGGTCAGGCGGGGAGGCTGCGCAGACAGCTTATCCTTCATTAAACAATGGTTTACAGCTGGGCCAGTTGCATTAGCACCGCTCCCGGTTTTAGACTATTTAACCCCTTGATTTGGATTGAGGCGTGGGACTTGACTGTATGGCGGACAGGTGTGGGATATTGTTGCTTTTTTATGTTTTATTTTTTAGAACGAGGGCTTTGCCTGGATTGGGTGCTTAATAAAGGTGGCAAATCTGTGTGTTTTATTATTTAATTAAAAGACTTTATTCTTAATGTGTGTGTTCTTTTAACCCTTTCATACTATTGGATTAATAATGGATATAGGTGTTATTAACACCTGTCCATTATTAACCGGGCTTAATGTCACCTCACAATACAAAGGTGACATTAACCCCTTATTACCTCATATGTCACCACTACAAGGCAGTGGGAAGAAAGAGGCTAAGTGCCAGAATTGGCGCATCTTACAGATGTGCCTTTTCTGGGGTGGCTGGGGGCAGATGTTTTGAGCCAGAGGAGGCCAAAAACCATGGTCCCTTTCTAGGCTCTTAATATCTGCCCTCAGTCACTTGCTTTCCCTCTCTGGCAGAAAAAATTGCGCGGAGCCCATGCAAGTTTTTTCCAGGAAGAAATGCATTTATAAAACACCTACAGCTCCCAAATTTTACACACACACACTACTGACATTAATAGTCAGGGACATATATAAATCTAAATGATATGCAATGGTTTACTGTATGTAAACCATGTCTCCTATCCTGTTGGGTTCTGTAATGATTTTACAGAAGCCGACAATTGAAATATCGCCTATTCTGCTATATATATCTCTATGAAATATAAATATATATATGTGTCATACTAAAATTAATATATATATTATATATATATATATATATCTAATATATAAAGCTGAATGTATGTATGTGTGTATGTATGTGGGTATGTTTGTCCGGATTGGAATCCGCACCGTCGCACTTACGGGCATGAAATTTTGCACGCCCGCACGTCTCGACCCCGAAAGAGTCCTAGGCTATGTTTTGAATCGAAATTTTAACCCCGCGCGTTCCAAATCGCCAAACAATTTTGGCCCTATCTACATAATGGGGAGAAAGCTGAATGCTTGTGTGTATGTCCGGCATAGGAATCTGCATTTACGGGCATGAAATTTTGCACACCCGCACTCTCGACCCCGGGAGCGTCATAGGCTAGGTTTTGAGTAGAAATTTTAACCCCGCGCATTCCAAATCGGCAAATAATTTTGGCTCGGGATAGGAATCTGCACCGTTGTACTTACGGGCATGAAATTTTGCATGCCCGCACATCTCAACCCCAGGAGCATTATAGGCTATGTGTTGAATGGAAATTTTAACCCCCGCACGTTCCAAATCGCCAAACAATTTTGGCCCTATCTACATAATGGGGAGAAAGCTGAATGCTTGTGTGTATGTCCGGCATAGGAATCTGCATTTACGGGCATGAAATTTTCACACCCGCACGTCTCGACCCCGGGAGCGTCATAGGCTAGGTTTTTAGTCGAAATTTTAACCCCGCGCATTCCAAATCGGCAAATAATTTTGGCCCGGGATAGGAATCTGCACCGTTGTACTTACGGGCATGAAATTTTGCATGCCCGCACATCTCAACCCCAGAAGCATCATAGGCTATGTGTTGAATGGAAATTTTAACCCCCGCACGTTCCAAATCGCCAAACAATTTTGGCCCTATCTACATAATGGGGAGAAAGCTGAATGCTTGTGTGTATGTCCGGCATAGGAATCTGCATTTACGGGCATGAAATTTTGCACACCCGCACGTTACGACCCCGGGAGCGTCATAGGCTAGGTTTTGAGTCGAAATTTTAACCCCGCGCATTCCAAATCGGCAAATAATTTTGGCCCGGGATAGGAATCTGCACCGTTGTACTTACGGGCATGAAATTTTGCATGCCCGCACATCTCAACCCCAGGAGCAAACATAGGCTATGTGTTGAATGGAAATTTTAACCCCCGCACGTTCCAAATCGCCAAACTATTTTGGCCCTATCTACATAATGGGGAGAAAGCTGAATACTTGTATATAGATATAATCATTACAATTTGTTATAACTAACCGTACTTAGGTACTATGCCCGGGCAGCGCCGGGCTCTTCAGCTAGTATATATATATATATATATATATATATATATATACCTATACCAGTGATGGCAAACCTTGGCACTCCAGCTGTTGGAGAACTACAACTCCCAGCATGCCTCAACTGCTGCAGGTTGCAAGGGCATGCTGGGAGTTGTAGTTTTACAACAGCTGGAGTGCCAAGGTTAGCCATCACTGACCTATACTATGTGTATACATGTATTCTATTTTAACATGTAACTGTGATTTTACAGTATAGCACACTGAATTGCCGGCTTTTCTAAGTACACCGGTGCGTATTTCTCGCAAGTCACACTGATGGACCATGTATGATCCGATTTTTTCTCGCACCCATAGACTTGCATTGGCGATTCTCGGCCGATATACTCTGCAAATCGCAGCATGCTGCGATTTCACTCGCACGTATAATACGGATGAGAAAAAAACGGATGATGGGATCTGCCCCATAGATTATTAACCCCTTAACCTCCAAGGGTGGTTTGCACTTTAATGACCGGGCCAATTTTTACAATTCTGACCACTGTCTCTTTATGAGGTTATAACTCTGGAACGCTTCAACGGATCTTCGCGACTGTTTTCTCGTGACATATTGTACTTCACGTTAGTGGTAAAATTTCTTCGATATACCTTGCGTTTATTTTTGAAAAAAACGCAAATATGGCGAAAATTTTGAAAATTTTGCAATTTTCAAACTTTGAATTTTTATTCCCTTAAAACAGAGAAATATGTCACACAAAATAGTTAAGAAATAACATTTCCCACATGTCTACTTTACATCAGCACAATTTTGGAACCAAATTTTTTTTTTCTTAGGAAATTATAAGGGTTAAAAGTTGACCAGCGATTTCTCATTTTTACAACAAAATTTACAAAGCCATTTTTTTTAGGGACCACCTCATATTTGAAGTCACTTTGAGGGGTCTATATAGCAGAAAATACCCAAAAGTGACACCATTCTAAAAACTGTACCCCTCAAGGTACTCAAAACCACATTCAAGAAGTTTATTAACCCTTCAGGTGCTTCACAGGAGCTTAAGCAACGTAGAAGGAAAAAATGAATATTTAACTTTTTAGCCACAAAAATGATCTATTACAAACTTTTTTTTTTATTTTCACAAGGGTAAAAGGAGAAAATGGACAGATAAAGTTGTGCAATTTCTCCTGAGTATGCCAATAGCCAATATGTGGAGGAAAACCACTGTTTGGGCACAGGGCAGAGCTCGTAAGGGAAGGAGCGCCGTTTGACTTTTTCAAACTAAAATTGGCTGGAGTTGAGATTGAACGCCATGTCGTGTTTGGAGAGCCCCTGATGTGCCTAAACAGTGGAAACCCTCCACAAGTGACACCATTTTGGAAACTAGACCCCTAAGGAACTTATCTATATCTGTTGTGAGCACTTTGAACCACCAAGTGTTTCACAAAAGTTTATAATGCCTGGGTCTGAAAAATAAAAAAAACAATTTTCCACAAAAATGATTTTTTAGTCCCAAATTTTTGATTTTTCCCAAGGAAATTGGACCCCAAAAGTTGTTGTCCAATTTGTCCTGAGTATGCTGATACCCCATATGTGGGGGGGGGGGGGAAACTGGGCGCACGACAGGGCTTGGAAAGGAAGTAGTAACGTTTTGGAATGCAGACGTTGATGGGGGTCATGTTCCGTTTGCAGTGCCCCAGATGTGCCTAAACAGTGGAAACCCCCCACAAGTGACCCCATTTTGGAAGCTAGACCCCCTAATGAGCTTATCAAGATCTTTGGTGAGCACTTTGAACCCCCAAGTGCTTCACACAAGTTTATAATGCCGAGCATGAAAATAAAAAATCCTATTTTTTTCCCACAAAAATTATCTTTTAGTCACTAATTTTTTATTTTCCCAAGGGTAATAGGAGAAATTGGATCACAAAAGTTGATGTCCAATTTGTCCTGAGTACGCTGATACCCCATATGTGGGGGGGAACCACTGTTTGGGCGCACAGCAGAGCTCGGAATGGAAGGAGCACATTTGACTTTTCCAAACAAAATTGGCTGGAATTGAGATTGGACGCCATGTTGCATTTGGAGAGCCTCTGATGTGCCTAAACAGTGGAAACCCCTCACAAGTGACCCCATTTGGGAAACTAGACCCCCTAAGGAACTTATCTAGATCTTTGGTGAGCAATTTGAACCCCAAAGTGCTTCACACAAGTTTATAACGTAGAGCCGTAAAATTAAAAAATCATATTTTTTCCACAAAATGATCTTTTCACCCCAGTCTTTATTTTCCCAAGGGTGACAAGACTCCAAAAGTTATTGTGCAATTTGTCCTGAGTACGCTGATACCCCATATGTGGGGGTAAACCACTGTTTAGGTGCATGGCAGAGTTTGGAAGGGAAGGAACGCCGTTCGACTTTTTCAACACAGAATTGGCTGGATGCCATGTTGTGTTTAGAGAGCTCCTGATCTGCCTAAACAGTGGAAACCCCCAACAAATGACACCATTTTGGAAACTAGACCCCTCAAGAAACTTATCTAGATGTGTGGTGAGCACTTTGAACCCCGAAATGCTTCACAGAAGTTTATAACGTACAGCTGTAAAATAAAAATCTTATTTTTTTTTTTTACAAAAATGATTTTTTCGTCCCCAATATTTTATTTTCACAAGGGTAATAGGAGAAATTGGATCACAAAAGTTGATGTCCAATTTGTCCTGAGTACGCTGATACCCCATATGTGGGGGGGAACCACTGTTTGGGCGCACAGCAGAGCTCGGAATGGAAGAGCACCATTTGACTTTTCCAAAAAATTGGCTGGAATTGAGATTGGACGCCATGTTGCATTTGGAGAGCCTCTGATGTGCCTAAACAGTGGAAACCCCTCACAAGTGACCCCATTTGGAAATAGACCCCCTAAGGAACTTATCTAGATCTTTGGTGAGCAATTTGAACCCCAAAGTGCTTCACACAAGTTTATAACGTAGAGCCGTAAAATTAAAAATATATTTTTTTCCACAAAAATGATCTTTTCCACCCCAGTCTTTATTTTCCCAAGGGTGACAAGACTCCAAAAGTTATTGTGCAATTTGTCCTGAGTACGCTGATACCCATATGTGGGGTAAACCACTGTTTAGGTGCATGCAGAGTTTGGAAGGGAAGGAACGCCGTTCGACTTTTTCAACACAGAATTGGCTGGATGCCCTGTTGTGTTTAGAGAGCTCCTGATCTGCCTAAACAGTGGAAACCCCCAACAAATGACACCATTTTGGAAACTAGACCCCTCAAGAAACTTATCTAGATGTGTGGTGAGCACTTGAACCCCGAAATGCTTCACAGAAGTTTATAACGTACAGCTGTAAAAAAAAAAATCTTATTTTTTTTTTTTTTACAAAAATGATTTTTTCGTCCCCAATATTTTATTTTCACAAGGGTAATAGGAGAAATTGGACCCCAAAAGTTGTTCCAATTTGTCCTGAGTACGCTGATACCCAATATGGAGAGTAAACTACTGTATGGGCGCATGTCGGGGCTTGGAAGGGAAGTAGTGACGTTATGGATTGCAGACTTTGATGGAAAGGTCTGGGGGCGTCATGTCGCATTTGGAGAGCCCCTGATGCGCCTAAACAGTAAAAACCCCCCACAAGTGACCCCATTTTGGAAAATAGACCCCACAAGGAACTTATCTAGATATGTGGTGAGCACTTTGAACCCCCAAGTGCTTCACAGAAGTTTATAACGTACAGCCGTAAAAATAATTTTTTTTTTTTTTTTTACAAAAATGATTTTTTCGCCCCCAATATTTTATTTTCACAAGGGTAACAGGAGAAATTGGACCCCAAAAGTTGTTGTCCAATTTGTCATGAGTACGCTGATACCCAATATGTGGGAGAAAACTACTGTATGGGTACACGTTGGGGCTCGGAAGGGAAGTAGTGACGTTTTGGATTGCAGACTTTGATGGAATGGTCTGGGGGCGTCATGTCGCATTTGGAGAGCCCCTGATGCGCCTAAACAGTGGAAACCCCCCACAAGTGACCCCATTTTGGAAAATAGACCCCACAAGGAACTTATCTAGATGTTGGTGAGCGCTATGAAGCCCCAAGTGCTTCACAGAAGTTTATAACGTACAGTCGTAAAAACAAAAAAAATCATTTTTTTAAAAAAAAAAATGCTATTTTTACCCCCAGTTTTTTATTTTCCCAAGGGTAACAGAAGAAATAGGACAAATTGCACAATAACTCTTGGGGTCCAGAGTACGCTGATACCCCATATGCGGGGGTAAACTACTGTTTGGGCGCATGGCAGAGCTCAGAAGTGAAGGAGCACCGTTTGACTTTTTCAATGCAGAATTAGCTGGAATTAGATCAGACGCCATGTCACATTTGGAGAGCCCCTGATGTGCCTAAACAGCGGAAACCCCCAATTCTAACTCCAACCCTAACCCCAACACACCCCTAACCCTATTCCCAACCCTAACCACAAACCTAACCCTAACACACCCATAACCCTAATCCCAACCCTAACCCTAACTTTAGCGCCAACCCTAACCCTAACTTTAGCCGCAACCCTAACCCTAATGGGAAAATGGAAATAAATACTTTTTAATTTTATTATTTTTCCCTAATAGGGGGTGATAAAGGGGGGTTTATTACTATTTATAGCGGGTTTTTATGATTGGCAGCTGTCACGCTAAAAGACGCTTTTTATTGCAAAAAGTAGTTTTTTGCATCACCACATTTTGAGAGCTATAATTTTGTTATATTTGGCCCAGAGTCATGTGAGGTCTTATTTTTTGCGGGACGAGGTGACGTTTTTATTGGTACCATTTTGAGTATGTGACTTTTTTGATCGCTTTTTATTTTGATTTTTGGGAGGTTAGAATGATCAAAAATCAGCAATTCATGAATTTCTTTGGGGGAGGCGTTTATACCGTTCCGCGTGCTGTAAAATTGATGAAGCAGTTTTATTCTTCGGGTCAGTACGATTACGGCGATATCTCATTTATGTCATTTTTTTATGTTTTGGCGCTTTTATACAATAAAAACAATTTTATACAAAAAAAATTATTATTTTTGCATCGCTTTATTCTGCGAGCTATAACTTTTTTATTTTTTCGCTGATGATGCTGTATGGCGGCTCGTTTTTTGCGGGACAAGATGACGTTTTCAGAAGTATCATGCTTATTTATATCCGTCTTTTTGATCGCGTGTTATTCCACTTTTTGTTTGGCGGTATGATGATAAAGCATTGATTTTTTTTTTTTTTAAGAGGTTCACTAAAGGGGTTAACTAGTGGGACAGTTTTATAGGGGGGGTTGTTACGGACGCGGCGATACCAAATTTTATTGTTTTGTTTTTTTTATTTACAGGAAAAAATGAATTTATTGGGGAATATATATATTTTTTTTTTATGATTTTTTTAAACAATTTTTATTTATTTTTTTTTACTTTTTTACTTTGTCCCAGGGTGGGACATCACTGTATTTTAGCAGATCGCTGGTGTGACAGTGTGCACAGCACTCTGTCACACCAGCGATCGCTCTGGCATCGCTGCAGGCTTCTCAGTGCCTGCTCTCAGCAGGCACTGAGGAAGCCGCCTCCCTGCAGGACCTGGATGGACCCCGGCGACATCTTGGATCCGGGGTCCTGCAGGGAGGAAGGACCCTCGGAACAGCGCGACACATCGCGTTGCTCTGAGGGTCTCAGGGGAGCGCGCAGGGAGCCCTCTCCCTGCGCGATCCTCCCCTGTGCCCCCAGTACACCGCAATTATGTTTGATCGCGGTGTGCTAGGGGTTAATGTGCCGGGAGCGGTCCGTGACCGCTCCTGACACATAGTGCCAGGCGTCAGCTGTGATAATCAGCTGACACCCGTCCGCGATCGCGGTCCCCGACTCGACCACGAGACGTACTATTCCGTCCATGGTCATATGGGCCCAGGTACCGTGGAAGGGATAGTACGTCTGATGGGTTAACATTGGTCCGAGTGCTATGCGATTTTTTTCTTGTATAGCACTTGTTCGTATTCTACGTAGTGACTCCAGTCTTCCTCAAATTTCAGCATTGAGCCGACCCCTTCTTCAGACTTGGAGGGGTTGGTTCAACATTATAATATGAAGCATTGGAAAACTAGGCATCAAGGCTGCAGTAATCTTATTGCTAAGCGCAGGCTGCCAGGCTATTATTTCAGATAAGATGACAAGCACCTGAATGGAAACCAAACAGACCCCATTTGGCGTTAGAAGTCATCTAATTTACAACTATATGCATGGCCAACGCAAAGAACTGACACATGACATTCATTACATTTGGAGTAAAAGACTTCTATTTTGGAAAGGGTTCTTTACAGTCAGAGTAGTCACACTGTGGAATGCTCTACCACAAGAGAAAATAATAGCAGATATAACATCTACATTTTAGAAAAGGCTGGATGCTTTTCATATAGCAATAAGGATTATAAATGATCTAGTTATACATATTGTAAAAATGATAAGTCTATCTTTTTGCATCCTATGAAACTACAACTATTATATACACTGCATGTTAACAGGTACACACAATCATCTCTTAAAATATTGTGTCTATTTGTGTCGAAATGATAGGAGGAATTAGAAGATAGGAACACACGTCACAATCTGGCACCAGGGAACCTTTATTACAGAGGGTATATGTAGGAAACTATTAACAGAGCTGAATCCGCAGCTTGGAAGTGTTTCTAATGAGATAAGTTGTTGATTTAGAATAAATGCATGAACATGTTATGTAGCGTTAAAGTCAATGAGAATCTGCCTGTTTTACAGGTGCCATGTCACGACTACCATAGACTGGTTATAGGATTATAACCACTGAGCCACCGAGCTGTTCTTCTGTACATTGCTTTTCTTTGGAAGTTTTGTTTGCTACAAATTGAATTCCCTTTTAATTTAAAAATATTTGCCTGGATACCAGACTGCAATCAATATTACAAGTAATATTATTATCATTTTTTTCTACATGTTTATTTGTAAATATTGTGTTTAATAGCTCCATGAAAATGTTTCACATTCTACAAGAGCTTTTTCTCTTTATTTACTGATAATCTTTATTGATATTCACGTTGAAAGCATTTAAGCATTCGCTGTGACGCCATTTCTCAAGGAGAAAAAAGGTAGAAAAGTAAACAGCTCTGACTTTTGAAGGATGTGTTCCTCAAAGCTATCTTGAAAAAGATTAGATAAAGTTCTTATACTTTTTTCAGGGCACAGTGTTACCAGGGGAACATTTAAAACAAAAGTACTAAAGTTGTCATTGACGTTTTTTTGAAATGGCTTACAAGGATTTTGTTAATACCTTTCTATTATGTGTCCATTTTGTGCAACATCAGCTAAGTGAGAAAATGAAGTGCCCATAGCTGTGAGGACAAAAATCACTGACTGCAAGCCTCAAAATTTAAAGGGTAAAATCATACAAATTATTTGCAGTTTTTTTTGTTTAAAAAAAAAGAAAAGTTTTTTGTCTTTTTTTGGCATTTTTCCATTTTTTTCTCAAAATGATCTGGCAGATCTACTAACACTAACTTTTGAACAGCATAAACTTAGGGCCCCGTCACACATTGCGACACACCAGCGATCCCGACAATGATATGCACTTGTCAGGATCGCTGGTGTGTCGCTACATGATCGCTGCTGAGCTGCCAAACAGGCAGCGATCAGGACAGCGACACTGCGGGTAACGTCGCTTAGTTACCAGCAGTGTACGTTGGATACCAGCCCACTGATGCAGGGAGCTGGTAACCAAGGTACACATCAGGTTTCCAGGCGCTATGCGGCACCTGGAAACCCGTGTGTACCTTGGTTACCAACTGATCGCTGATCTCCCGCCTGTCACACGCAGCTATGCGTGCCTGTCAGCGGGAGACCAACGATCAAAAAAATGTCCAGGACATTCAGCGACGATCAGCGATACCCAGCAGGGGGGCTGATCGTCGCTGAATGTCACTCACAGCGATATCGCTGGTGAGCTCGCTGCTGCGTCACAAAACTAGTGACTCAGCAGTGATCTCGCTAGCGAGATCGCTATGTGAGACGGGGGCTTTAGACTTGACAGCTTTAAGATGTGTCCGATTTATCAAAGTGGGTCATCTTTACAATGCATAGGTTTACACTACGTATTATTTGCCTTAATTTGATCCAATGAATTGTGCACAATTTTGCTGGAATTTTCAGCCCATAGTATTTTAACTAAGCCCATGCCTTTTTCCTGATAAACAATACTTCCTTTTCTTTAGGTCAACTTTCCATCAAACACGTGAGAAAATGTGTCTAAGGCTAAGTGTACACTGTATCTGTTCACATAGACTACGGTATACATAGGAGCTTTACTCGAGAAGTACCGTAAGATTACCCCATTCACCAGCATGTTCTTTCGACCTTCATCTGGCAGCTATACCTAGAGTACAGTTTTGCTGTAGAGAAAGGCGCAGCAGACTGCACTTTGCTATACAGAGGGCTGCTGCAAAGAAATTTATATTATGCAGTATACGTTACTTCTTTTGTTCTTATGGGCCACTATGGTGGACAGATACCTGGGCACCCATCCCTACTGTGTACGCGCATACCTCCAGAGCATATGCACCCAACAGTGGTCAAAACACAGACGCCGCTAACCTTAAACACATAATAAATGTGGTGTACGGAATTTAAAGCAGGAGCAAATTAGATCAGCATTCTGCTTAGTAGATCAGCCTCAAAATGGATTATTACCTGCACTGTGATGTGATTCCTTATTGATGTGATTTTAGTCAATACATGAATTACAAAAGTTGGAATTGTGAAAAATACAACTAAAGACATTTGTAACACTAAGGCTATGTGCACACGATGCGGATTTGTTGTGTTTCCGCAGCGTTTTTTTCTGTGCGGAAATGCTCCAAAAACGCAAAGGATTGAATCTGAATTGTTGTGCACATGATGCGGAAATTTCCGTCCTTATTTGCAGCGTATTATTTTCCACAGAATGTCAATTCTTTTTGCGGATCTGCAGCGTTTTTCACCCATTGACTTCCATTGAGTCACTAAAATCTGCAGCAAAAATGCAGGTGCAAAAAGATTTGCGGATTACTGCGGATTAGCTGCGGATTTGGTGCCAAAAACGCTGAAAATTTGTCAAAGGAAATGAGGTCAGGAGGAAGAGTGTGTGGGCTGAAAATAAAGAATAGTGCCTATCTTCAATGAAGCACATGGAGTCCTATCCTATTGAGGTTAGACAAGGAAATGACATCACATTTTTTTTAAATACTATATCTTTGTTTAGCTAACAAATCCGCATACAAATCCACATGTAAATCCGCAGAAAAAACGCACAGACTGTCCACTGCGTTTTTTTGCCAAGAGATGCAGAAACCGCACAGAAATATCCGCAAGCAAATCCGCAACGTGCGCACATAGCCTAACACATGCATTTTTAACCAGTTAACAAAAAGAAGACTATGAAGGTCAATGGAAGAAAACGGTCACCAATTAATGGAAAAAAACATAACCAGAGAACGCTGGATTTTTTAAAAAGAAACTTTTGTAAAAAAAAAAAAGAGTCAGATAACATTTTCCAGTAAACAACTACCGTATATACTCGAATATAAGCCGAGATTTTAAGCTCATTTTTTAGGGCTGAAAGTCCTCCTCTCGGCTTATATTCGAGTCATATACCAGGGGGTCGGCGGGGGAGGGGGAGCGCAGTTGTCCTATATACTCACCCCTCCGCCGGCGCGGTCTCTGCAGCCCCTGCTCTTCTCCCACGGTCCCGGCGCCTGTGTTCAGCCATCAGTGTTACCGCTCATTAAAGTCATGAATATGCACATATTCATGACTTTAATGAGCGGTAACACGTGACCGCTGAACACTGGCGCCGGGACCGTGGGAGAAGAGCAGGGCAGAGACGCGCCGGCGGAAGGGTGAGTATAAGCGATATTTACCTGTCCCGTTCCACTGCTGCTCGCCGCTGTGTCTTCGGGTCCTCTTGCTGCGATGTTCAGCAGAGGGCGCGATGACGTGGTTACTGCGTGCCGCACCCTCTGCCTGATCATTGACTGCTGGAGGACCCGGAAGATAGCGGCGAGCAGCGGTGGACCCGGTGACAGGTAAATATCTCAGGTCCCGGGGCCCTGAGCGAGCGGTGACACCGGCACCTGTCCCCCATAGCACGCCGGTTTCCCGCCTGCTCAGGACACCGGCACCTGGCCCCCAGCAATGAGAGGTGAGTATGTCATTTTTTTTTTTCGGTTGCAGCAGCAGCGGCAGCAATTGAGGCCTATACTATGGAGCATTTATGGGGGCATAATCTATGGGGGCACAATCTATGGAATCAATATTGGGGGCATAATCTATGGATTATATATGGGGGCACAATCTATGGAGCATCTATGGGGGCATAATACATGGGCAGCATATAGGGCATAATCTCATTTTCCACCCTAGGCTTATACTCGAGTCAGTAAGTTTTCCCGTTTTTTTTGTGGCAAAATTAGGTGGGTCGGTTATACTCGGGTTGGCTTATACTCGAGTATATACGGTAACCAATAAAAAAAACTCAATGTAAAAAAAGCATTTTTTCATAGAACGCTGTGTGCGAGGGAATTCTCCCAGTGTGTCAGGGCAGCCATGTAGTAGCAAGAAGGGACAAAGCCAAAGACAATCCCGTTCTCTTCCATTCTCCAAAGTACCCTTTTTAGCAAAAAAATTAAATGTATTAGGGTATGCGCCACAATAAGTAAACATTACGGGGTTGGGCGCTGTGTACTTGTGCAGCGTCCAGCTGTTACAGCATAGTGGATGGGATTGCAAGAAATCCCATGCCTACTATGCGTGCAGAGACTCCCTCGGCTCACTCGCGGAGACGGACATGCGGCGTGTCTTTCCAGACCACAGCATGTCAATTTAAATTTCACCTGCAATGTGCAATGTATTAGATGTGGTGATTCCACACGGTACAGTGAACACATGCAGATTCACGTGCGTTCAATAGACGGCAGCGCTTTCGACGAAGCAGACATGTGTTGCCTCCAAAGTGTTGCCAATTACTGAATGTGTGCACATACCCTTAGAAGGTGTGGGAAATATGGGTGCTCCCAACCTCCATACAGCCACACATTATAGAAATTACTTTCTATATATTTGTCACAATGATTCAACCCTCATAGAAAATTAGGTTATTAACAATGTTTATACTGTTTGCGATCAACCAATCACAAAAAAATAAAAATTAAAAACATCATCACAACTAATATAGAAGGTGTAAAAAAGAACCACAGTGGGGTACTAGGCAGTGTGGTTCTTTTTTGTATGATGGCACATGGCGGGTATACAGTAGGTGTCTAAGATAGTGTATATGGACACTAATGCCAGGGATCTGCAGACTATCTATGGCGATATGTCAAAGTAATTTGCTTATTTAGCATTGGCTGCTTATATATGTTTACAGGGACTGGTTATATGATTATCTTATAATAGTGTTGTGTAGATGACATTTTTCTATACTTCGTAGTGCTTATATTTCCATACCCTTATTATTATCTCTGTCATGACTGTGTTTATGGTAAATCATGCTATTTTTCTATCTGACCACATTGCCCATTTTTTGGGTTTTATGTTTTTTCTTTTCTTAACATGTTTGGCTTTTGTAGCTGTGTTTTATTGTATGTTAACAAAGTTTAATATGATTTTTGGTATATTGAGTTTGGTAAGCAAAAGTGATGCATAGTCAGTGTGACGAACTCAGCATAAATCTGGTCACTTATACAGGGGTGAACTATTCTTAACTATGACAGACATATTACTACTTTGTTAAGTAAGTCAAGGGACATAAGCCATTGTTTCATGCCAGCCTGTCTGATGACCCTTTTTGTATGCTACTTTGTTGTTGAATGCCTGCTGATTACGGATCGCATGTATACTAGTCTGCATTAGTGGAGGACAATTATGCATTCTAATTGAACTAGCAATAGCAAACAATGATGGCATAGTCATGATTATCTTCCCCCTCCCAATCCTGTGGGACAATGTCCTGAAATGGGAGCTTAGGGATATAAAAGGGGCCAAATCATGTCACCAGTGTGATGTTACAAGACTTCAGCCTTTTGACCATAGTTTCAACTGGTGGATTACAGAACTGCTCCACTGCCCAACACTGAGCCCACTAATTTGTTTGGAGAACCCAGGTTGAGACATTCCGGTCACCAGGCCACATATCTCTCTGTGCTCAGTCAGCTTCCTAAGTTTTCTGCTACCTCCTCAAAGTGGGTGCCTACCCAAAGGCAGGGTGCTACTGGATGGGATAATTGGCTCTGGATTCACCAAAGTCACGGAGGTTCTAATCCCTGGTGAACCAGCGGAAGGCTGAGACTCTGTCACTTGCACAATCTTGTTGGCTGTGCGGTCGTTCTAAAGACTGTCAGGCCAGTGGACAGGAGCACCCACTGACCCTCATCTATACACAGTCAGACACCAGCTTCTGGCAGTATTCTTGATTAATCAGCCCACAGCATCCTGTGGCGCCCACTTCAAAATCTTCCAGGACTTTGCTGAAATCAGGGGTTGGCGGACTCTGAGGTATGCTTTAAATCATTGACCCGTTCGAATGTCCAATCATGACCAAGCTTCATTTTCTGCACAGACGACATGACTTTTTTCTCTTAGGATTTCCTTATTCTTCATTGAATCCATCTTGTACACAGACCAAGAAAATCAGCAAGCCATTGCCATGCCTCACTGCAAGCAGGGTGGTCTTTCAGCATATACCTCATTCTTCCTCCTCCAGACATACCACTGATACAAAGGTTTGAAAAGTTCCAGTTTTGTGGAAAAAGGACAAACTCCCAAAAGTACATGGCTTAACTATATCTATGGTTTTGAGCATAATGCAGCTGACTCTTTACAGTAATGGGAAAGTCTGTATTCACTGAACACATATTTTACCCATGAACTGAGAATTTTGAGAATGAATGATCAGTCCTGACAGGGAAAGAAGCAGATTTCCCTGATAAATATTAGAAAGTTGCCTATTTTTATGTGTACTGTTGATTTGAGAAATAAAACTTAAAATGACTGCTACTCTTTAAAACTTTTTGATCTCACAGTCAAATATTTTTAATTACAAAGTATCTTTATTTAAAGGAGCTTCAATGAGACCATTTTACTAAATGGGAGAAGTTTTAAATAATCTAATATCTAACTAGTATAAGCCATAGTAAAGTAAGATATCTTTAGCCCATGAAAATGAAAACATTAATCTACTTTACTGATAGGGGCAGCTCTTCAGAATTTTTTGCACTAGTTTTAGAATGGAGGCCTCCTGGGTATGAGCATACGGTTTACAATGAAACATACTACACCTTACAGAATTATTCATTACTCATTATTATTAATGCAAGAAGTTAGCTCTCAGAAGTACAAATACTCTGCCTTGGAGTGAATCTTCAGAGCAACAAGTATAGAGTTATTTGAAAAGGGAATATGATGTGCTCTAACTTTAGAATATACAAAACATATGTAAGAATCATGGCAACAGGGAGAAGTCACGAGTACATTCAGTGGTGTGTAGCATAACTCATCATGACCTTAAGCAAAAATAGAAGCCAGGGATGGACCGAAAGTGGATTTGTTCCACATTTTCTTTTTCACACTTCTTTCTTTCTTTCATTTTTTCCTCCCTATCCTTTTCTCCTTCTGTGTTCTTTCCTCATGTTTTGGGTATATCCACTTTCCCACTTTCTTATAGCATATATACAGAGGGATACTGGGATTGCTTCTTCTATTCATAGTATATTAAGCGTGTCAGGCTGCGCATGAGCACTAACCATGCCACACTTGACAGACGGTCCCCGGTCTGTTCAGCGGTTTTTTTCGTCTATTTTAGGCCAGTCTCGGGCCTGCGCATGCGCACTAACCACATTGCACTTGTCCGGTCCCCTGTCTGTGTGTTGGTTTCCCTTCATCTCCGGCCTCCACTGGGAAAGTATAACGTGAAAAAATGTGGAAACGTTCACTGGGTATGAATACTTTTTCAAGGCACTGTATATACATATTGTGAGGGAACAACCCCGGTTCCTCCCACGTCACCAATGTGACGTAACTACACAGGCACAGCTCTCCGGCGCCCCCTTTGTCTCTCAGGTTAGAAAGGGAACTGCACCTAGAGCAAATGGCGCCGTGGAGGATTTCCTGTTACCCACTGGGTATTCTAAGATTTGTGATCAGAGTAAAAGCATCAGCCCAAAATTAATTTTATGGTTTAATTGCCTTAAGGGCACACTAGATAATTACAGAAATATACAGTAAGCTATACAACGGAATTACAGTGGATTTGCAGTCAGAGTAAAATACAACAATGGTACAAGGTTTAGAGGTATTAGCTAAAGGTCAATGTTACCAGGCTGTAGGTTGCATGTAAACGCCGGGAGTGCTGCAGTCCACAGGTACGAATCTTAGTTGCTGAACAGTCCCCAAAACGTGTGCCGCTGCTCCCTTGGCAGATCTGTCCCTTGTTTCTTCTTAGATCTTCAACGTTGTTCTTCTGTGTGAATGGCTAGGGTCTGCCATCTGGTCACAGTTCTTATACCTGCTAGGTCCCTCCCCTCAGTGCCAGAGGGTGGGCTAATAATCTCCACCCTTAGCTCCCTGCAGAATTTATTCCCAATATCTAAGAAAGGGGTTAACTTTCTCCAGGACGATCGGATCAGGACACGAGAGGTACCAGTGGATGCAGTTAGTTTTGCCTGTCGCGTGGAGATCAAGCCTGGCCCGTTTGGCCCTCCACGGTGTCCCAATCTCTATATCTCAGGTCCCGAGCCATCACCGACTCGGGAGTCGCACTGTCAAATGCCCGAGGTCCGCAGGATCACGCAGATATTTTTTATGAGACTGTACCTCGAAAGGCGTGCTCATAATTCATAATCCTAGAACGGAGTCATAGTGGCTGGGAGAGACAATGGAGGTGCTTTTAGTGTCTAGCTGACAGGTATAATCTAATTGAAGCCCCCAGGCATTTCCAGACCCCATGCTGGTGTGGCTCCGGACTAAAGCTTTGAAGTCCTGTTTTTGGCCTGATCTATTTAGCATACTAAATGGACCTGGTTATTCACAGTGGACACTAAACCCTGTTGTATTGAATATGCCCACAGGCCATGGGGGCTAGGTGCAGCCAGCTGCCTGTGGTTCTGTGAATTCAGACAAAATGGAGGCTGGTACAGGCCAATCTCAGACATGAAGCGAGCATTATGTCCCATATCCAAGATGGTGGCTGTTCCTTAATTACACATATATTAGCCGATATTCAAAATGTGCAGACACATACATGCGTAATTTGTTTATTAAATATATAACAAAGATTGCAGGGTAAAATAAAAGCACAGCTAAGTGTCAATGTATCACCTTTATTATTATTTTTGGTTATTAACTAAAAATCTATGCTAAAATATATTTTTTCTAATCTGTTTTTATTTTCTGTTTGTGCACTTTCCAGATACTAACTTACGGTAAGATCTGGACATAGCAGACATCATACAAAAAATTACGCGTTTACTTCAATGGGGGAGTGTTGTGAGTTTGCTTGTGAGATGTACAGAGGTGACTATGTTTATAATGTTTGGGGAGCCAGAGTTGAGGGTGCCCCAGGTGTATGTGTAATGTTAATAAAAGGCTGCTGTAGCCAATTTTACCCAAGTCACAGGCAGCCATGTGTATATTTTAAGATTTACATCATAATGGTAATAATTGATGGTTACATTGGAAACAACCAATAATCCCTCTTTAACTTGTCATGAAATAATTAAATATACTGTATACACGTAGATATGCTGCAGCCATAATCGTACTGACCTACAGAATTAAAAAACAAGAAAATGTTTACTGCATGGTGAACACAGAAAAAACAAAGTGCCTCAAAAAAGATTACCGTATATACTCATGTATAAGCCGACCCGTGTATAAGCCGACCCCCCTAATTTTGCCACAAAAAACTTGGAAAACTTATTGACTCGCGTATAAGCCGGGTGTATAAGTTGCCGTCCTGCTCTGTGCTCCCCCATCCAGCTCTGTGCGCCCCCATTCTCCTCTGTGCTCCCCTCCTCCTGTTCCATTATCCTGTCCTGCTCGTGCTTTCCATCCTCCCCCGTCCTGCTCCGTGCTTCCCCATCCAGCTCTGCACTCCCCCATTCTCCTCTGTGCCCACCCCCATCCTGCTCCGTGCTCTCTGTCCTCCCCCAGTTCTGCTCCGTGCTCTCCGTCCTCCCCCGTTCTGCTCTGTGCTCTCCGTCCTCCCCCCTTCTGCTCCGTGCTTCTCCGTCCTCCCCCCAGTCCTGCTCCGTGCTCTCCGTCATCCCCCGTTCTGCTCCGTGCTCTCCGTCCTCCCCCGTTCTGCTCCGTGCTCTCCGTCCTCCCCCCGTCCTGCTCCATGCTCCTTGTCCTCCTCCATGCTCCCCCCATCCTCCCCGTGCCATCGCTGAACGTCCCGGCCGGCAATCCTGCGTTCTCCCCGGCTTCCTGCAGCTCTCCAGCGCTGAGCGGTGACGTAATACCGCTCATTAAGGCCATGAATATGGAGGTGACGCCCATGGGAGTGGCGTCGCGTGCATATTACATGACCTTAATGAGCGGGTATTACATCACCGCTCAGTGCTGGAGAGCTGCAGGAAGCAGGGGAGAGCTGCAGGAAGCCGGGGAGAACGCAGGATTGCCGGCCGGGACGTTCAGCGATGGCACGGGGAGGGTGAGTATGATGTCCCAGCCACCGGCTCCTGCCCCCGCATCCCCTCCCCCGCTGGTTTCTGCCATATGACTCATATATAAGCCGAGGGGGCATTTTCAGCACAAAAAAAGGTGCTGAAAATCTTGGCTTATACATGAGTATATACGGTAATTATTATTTTACACTACTTAGAATTTTTTTCTATTTTTCAGTAGAATTGTATGGCAAAATACAGTTTATCCCAGTTATGTCATCCGGTTATATAAATGGAAAAATTAAACAGTTTTTACTCTTGAAAGAAAGGTAAAAATGAAAGTACTCAATTGAAAATGGGCCATGCCAGGATTATACTAATATACAATGAGGCATGGAAATCTGAAAAAACAACACCAAAACCCATTTCAAATGTTAAACCCTTTCTGTCATCCGACGTACTATCCCGTCCATGTGCCCTGGGACTTAATTCCCAGGGACGGGATAATACGTCATAGGCGATCAGCTGCGCTCCCGCGGGGAGTGCAGCTGATCGCGGCCGGGTGTCAGCTGATTATCACAGCTGACACCGGAAATATGTGCCAGGAGTGGTCACGGACCGCTCCCGGCACATTAACCCCTGGCACGCTGCGATCAAACATGATAGCGGTGTACCGGGTCACAGGGAAGCATCGCACAGGGAGGGGGCTCCCTGCGTGTTTCCCTGAGACCCTCAGAAAGCGCGATGTGATCGCGCTGTTCTGAGGCCTTCCTCCCTGCAAGACCCCGGATCCAAGATGGCCACCAGGTCCTGCAGGGAGGCGGCTTCCTCAGTGTCTGCTGAGAGCAGGCGCTAAGGAAGCCTGCAGCAGTGCCTGTGAGATCGCTGGTCTCACAGAGTGCTGTGCACACTGTCAGACGAGCGATCTGACATTCTACAGTGATGTCCCACCCTGGGACAAAGTAAAAAAGTTAAAAAAATGAAAATCACAAGTGTAAAAAAAAAATTCCAAAATAAAGGAAAAAAAATATTCCCCAATAAATTCATTTTTTCCTGTAAATAAAAAAAACAAAACAATAAAAGTACACATTTGGTATCGCAGTGTCCGTAACGACCCGCCCTATAGAACTGTCCCACTAGTTAACCCCTTTAGTGAACCCCTTAAAAACAAAACCAAAATAAACAAAGCAAAAAATCAATGCTTTATCATCATACCGCCGAACAAAAAGTGGAATAACACACAATCAAAAAGACCGATATAAATAAACATGGTACCACTGAAAATGTCATCTTGTCCCGCAAAAAAACGAGCTGCCACACAGCATCATCAGCGAAAAAATTAAAAAGTTATAGCTCGCAGAATAAAGCGATGCAAAAATAATTATTTTTTATATAAAATTGTTTTTATTGCATAAAAGCGCTGAAACATAAAAAAATGATATAAATAAGGTATCGCCGTAATCGTACTAACCCGAAGAATAAAACTGCTTTATCAATTTTACCACACGAGGAACGGTATAAACGCCCCCCCCAAAGAAATTCATGAATTGCTGATTTTTGTTCATTCTAACCTCCCAAAAATCGAAATAAAAAGCGATCAAAAAATGTCACGTGCTCAAAAATGGTACCAATAAAAAACGTCAACTCGTACCGCAAAAAATAAGACCTCACATGACTCTGTGGGCCAAAATATGCAAAAATTATAGCTCTCAAAATGTGGTGATGCAAAAACTATTTTTTGCAATAAAAAGCGTCTTTTAGCGTGACAGCTGCCAATCATAAAAACCCGCTATAAATAGTAAATCGAACCCCCTTTATCACCCCTTTAGTTAGGGAAAAATAATAAAATTAAAAAAATTTATTTATTTCCATTTTCCCATTAGGGTTAGGGTTGCGCCAAAAGTTAGGGTTAGGGTTGCACCAAAAGTTAGGGTTAGAGTTGCGCCTAAAGTTAGGATTAGGTTTAGGGTTGGGATTAGGGTTAGGGGTGTGTTAGGGTTATGGTTAGGGTTGGGACTAGGGTTAGGGGTGTGTTGGGGTTAGGGTTGGAGTTAGAATTGGGGGGTTTCCACTGTTCAGGCACATCGGGGGCTCTCCAAATGTGACATGGCGTCTGATCTCAATTCCAGCCAATTGTGCGTTGAAAAAGTCAAACGGTGGTCCTTCACTTCTGAGCTCTGCCATGCGCCCAAACAGTAATTTACCCCCACATATGGGGTATCAGCGTACTCAGGACAAATTGCACAATAACTCTTGGGGTCCAATTTCTTCTGTTACCTTTGGGAAAATAAAAAATTGGGGGCAAAAATATAATTTTTTTTTAAAAAAAATATGATTTTTTTGTTTTTACGTTGTAAACTTCTGTGAAGCACTTGGGGCTTCATAGCGCTCACCACACATCTAGATAAGTTCCTTGGGGGTCTATTTTCCAAAATGGGGTCACTTGTGGGGGATTTCCACTGTTTAGGCACATCAGGGGCTCTCCAAATGAGACATGACGCCAGAAGACCATTCCATCAAAGTCTGCAATTCAAAACGTCACTACTTCCCTCCGAGCCCCGACGTGTGCCCATACAGTAGTTTTCTCCCACATATTGGGTATCAGCGTAATCAGAACAAATTGGACAACAACTTTTGGGGTCCAATTTCTCCTGTTATCCTTAGGAAAATTAAAAGTTGGGGACTTAAAGATCATGTTTGTGTAAAAAATATGATTTTTTATTTTCATGCTCGGGCGTTATAAACTTTAGTGAAACACCTGGGGGTCCAAAGTTCTCACCACACATCTAAATAAATTCCTTGAGGGGTCTAGTTTCCAAAATGGTGTCATTTGTGGGGGGTTTCCACTGTTTAGGCAGATCAGGAGCTCTCCAAACACGACATGGCGTCCAGCCAATTCTGCGTTGAAAAAGTCAAACGGCGCTCCTTCCATTCTGAGCTCTGCCATGCACCCAAACAGTGGTTTACCCCCACATATGGGGTATCAGCGTACTCAGGACAAATTGCACAATAACTTTTGGGGTCCTGTTACCCTTGGGAAAATAAAAATTGGGGTGAAAAGATCATTTTTGTGGAAAAAATATGATTTTTTAATTTTACGGCTCTACGTTATAAACTTGTGTGAAGCACTTGGGGGTTCAAATTGCTCACCACAGACCTAGATAAGTTCCTTAGGGGTCTGGTTTCCAAAATGGGGTCACTTGTGAGGGGTTTCCACTGTTTAGGCATATCAGGGGCTCTCCAAATGCAACATGGCGTCCAATCTCAATTCCAGCCAATTTTGGTTGGAAAAAGTCAAATGGTGCTCCTTCCATTCAGAGCTCTGCCGTGCGCCCAAACAGTGGTTCCCCCCCACATATGGGGTATCAACGTACTCAGGACAAAGTGGACAACAACTTTTGTGGTCCAATTTCTCCTGTTACCCTTGGGAAAATAAAAAATTGGTGACTAAAAGATAATTTTTGTGGGAAAAAAATAGGATTTTTTATTTTCATGCCCGGGCATTATAAACTTGTGTGAAGCACTTTGGGGTTCAAAGTGCTCACCACAAATCTAGATAAGTTCCTTAGGGGGTCTAGTTTCCAAAATGCGGTCACTTGTGGGGGGTTTCCATTGTTTAGGCACATCTGGAGCACTGCAAACGGAACATGACCCCCATCAACGTCAGCATTCCAAAACGTTATTACTTCCTTTCCAAGCCCTGCCGTGCGCCCAAACAGTTTCCCTCCCCACATATGGGGTATCAGCGTACTCAGTACAAATTGGGCAACAACTTTTGGGGTCCAATTTCCTTGGGAAAAATCAAAAATTTGGGACTAAAAATCATTTTTGTGGAAAATTTCTTTTTTTCACACCCAGCATTATAAACTTTTGTGAAACACTTGGGTGCTCACAACAGATCTAGATAAGTTCCATAGGGGGTCTAGTTTACAAAATGGTGTTACTTGTGGGGGGTTTCCACTGGCGCATCAGAGGCTCTCCAAACGCGACATGGCGGCCAATCTCAATTCCAGCCAATTTTGGTTTGAAAAAGTCAAACGGCGCTCCTTCCCTTACGAGCTCTGCCGTGCGCCCAAACAGTGGTTTTCCCCCACATGTGGGGTATTGGCGTACTCATGAGAAATTGCACAACAACTTTATCTGTCCATTTTCTCCTTGTGAAAATAAAAAAAAGTTTGTAAAAGATCATTTTTGTGACTAAAAAGTTAAATATTAATTTTTTTCTTCCATGTTCCTTCAGCTCCTGTGAAGCACCTGAAGGGTTAATAAACTTCTTGAATGTGGTTTTGAGTACCTTGAGGGGTGCAGTTTTTAGAATGGTGTCACTTTTGGGTATTTTCTGCCATATAGACCCCTCAAAGTGACTTCAAATGTGAGGTGGTCCCTAAAAAAAATGGCTTTGTAAATTTTGTTGTAAAAATGAGAAATCGCTGGTCAACTTTTAACCCTTATAATTTCCTAACAAAAAAAAATTTTTGGTTCCAAAATTGTGCTGATGTAAAGTAATGTGGGAAATGTTATTTCTTAACTATTTTGTGTGACATATTTCTCTGTTTTAAATTCAAAGTTTGAAAATTGCACAATTTTCAAAATTTTTGCCATATTTGCGTTTTTTCAAAAATAAACACAAGTTATATCGAAGAAATTTTACCACTAACGTGAAGTACAATATGTCACGAGAAAACAATCTCAGAATCGCGAAGATCCGTTGAAGCGTTCCAGAGTTATAACCTCATAAAAAGACAGTGGTCAGAATTGTAAAAATTGGCCAGGTCATTAACGTGCAAACCACCCTTGGGGGTTAAGGGGTTAAATACTTGCATCCTTAATGAAAAATTAAGTAATTTTTTGCTATGGGTCTAATTACAATTTTTAAAACTTGTTTATGGTCTACAGCTTCATGGAGGCACACGTGCATCAACTTGGTAGCAGACATCAAATAAACCCTGTACAGTCATGGCCAAAAGTTTTGAGAATGACACAAATATTAATTTTTACAAAATCTACTGCTTCACTTTTTCTAATGGCAATTTGCATATACTCCAGAATGTTATAAAGAGTGATCAGCTTAACAGCAATTACTTGCAAAGTCAATATTTGGCTAGAAAATGAACTTTATCCCCCAAAACACATTTCAACATCATTGCAGCCCTGCCTTAAAAGGACCAGCTAACCTCTTTTCAGTGATTGCTCTATTAACACAGGTGTGGGTGTTGATGAGGACATGGCTGGAGATCAATCTGTCATGATTAAGTAAGAATGAGACCACTGGACACTTTAAAAGGAGGCTGGTGCTTGGCATCATTGTTTCTCTTCTGTTAACCATGGTTATCTCTAAAGAAACACATGCAGTCATCATTGCAATGCACAAAAATGGCCTAACAGGGAAGAGTATCACAGCTAGAAAGATTGCACCTCAGTCAACAATCTATCGCATCATCAAGAACTTCAAGGAGAGAGGTTCCATTGTTGCCAAAAAGGCTTCAGGGCGCCCAAGAAAGACCAGCAAGCGCCAGGACCGTCTCTTAAAAGTGTTTCAGCTGCGGGATCGGGCTACCAGCAGTGCAGAGCTTGCTCAGGAATGGCAGCAGGCAGGTGTGAGTGCATCTGCACGCACTGTGAGGCGGAGACTCTTGGAGCAAGGCCTGGTCTCAAGGAGGGCAGCAAAGAAGCCACTTCTCTCCAGAAAAAAACATCATGGACAGACTGATATTCTGCAAAAGGTACAGGCAGTGGACTGCTGAGGACTGGGGTAAAGTTATTTTCTCTGATGAATCCCCTTTTCGATTGTTTGGGACATCAGGAAAACGCCTCATTCGGAGAAGACAAGGTGAGCGCTACCACCAGTCTTGTCTCATGCCAACTGTTAAGCATCCTGAAACCATTCATGTGTGGGGTTGCTTCTCAGCCAAGGGAATCGGCTCTCTCACAGTCTTGCCTAAAAACACAGCCATGAATAAAATGATAATTACGTACCGGTAATTTGATTTTTGAGAGCCATGACAGCACCGACGTGAGAGTATGGTATCCGCCCCAGGAACAGGAAACCTGTAGCAGAGATAAAAGAAGGGGGGCGGCACCTCTCCCTCAGTTTGTTTCAGAGTATGCAAGGTAACCGCCAAAATTAGTCGTTATATATACACATATACTAGTATATTTACGACATTTACCTTCTTTATATTTTAATTTATACATGCATTTTTATTTTATTTTATTTTATTTATTTTTTTTGTGAGTCACACAACCATCACCAAGATAGGGCGGGAATTATTACGGTGCTGTCATGGCTCTCAAAAATCAAATTACCGGTACGTAATTATCATTTTTTCCCTTCGCCATGACAGCACGGACGTGAGAGGAAGAAATAAAAGAGCCTCCTAGGGTGGGACAACAGCAGATAACACCTTTCTACCAAAGGCTAAATTCGAAGAACTTAAATCTAGCCTATAATGACGGAAAAAGGTGGATGGTGACGACCACACCGCTGCCCTGCAAATTTGTTCTATTGACGCATTTGCCCGTTCGGCCCAGGATGTCGCAATAGCCCTTGTGGAGTGAGCCTTTACACCCAGTGGGGGAGTCTGACCTGACGAAGAATAAGAAAGTGAGATAGCCATGCGTAGCCACCGTGCAATTGTAGCTTTTGAAGCTTTTTTACCCCTGTTTGTCCCCTGGAAGGAGACAAAAAGGGCTGAAGACTGTCGCCAAGATTTCGAAAACTTCTATATATTGAAGTAGGCAACGTCTTACATCTAGACAATGAAAGGTTTGCTCTCCCTGGGATTTTGGGTTGGCACAAAACGAGGGCAAAACTATCTCTTGGTCCCTATGAAGGCTGGGTCAGTTCTTATGACCACTCTGTCATCCATAAAGGTAGTATATGGAGAATTTATAGAAATAGCTTGCAGCTCGCTGACTCGCCGAGCTGACGTTAGGGCAACCAAGAGCACTGTTTTTAGTGTCAGAGCCTTTATTGAAATAGATGAGATTGGCTCAAATGGGGCCGTAGTTAACGCATTTAACACTAAATTTAGATCCCAGGGAGCTACCTTAGGAACAATTTTCAAGGGTCTGGCTGTAAAGGAGGCCCGAATGAATCTATAGATCATGGGTGGTCAGCCAGTTTTTTGTCAAATAGCGCACCTAGTGCCGAGACTTGCACCTTTAGAGTGCTTGTGGACAATCCTTTTTCCAGGCCCTTTTGTAGAAATTCCAGGATTTCCGTCATCGGGACCATCTGGACTGTTCCCGAAAGCCTCCGACCTGAGAAGTCCAAGAATTTTTGCCAGATTTTATAATATTTGGCTGAGGTGACTTTTTTCCTACTAGTGAGCAAGGTAGTCACCAAGGGCCCTGAGAACCTTTGGCTAATAGGAGTCCCCTCTCAGGTTCCAGGCAGTGAGGTGTAGATTGTGCACCTGAGGATGCTCCACTGGTCCCTGGTGTAGTAGATTGGGAACATCGGGTAGGATCCATGGGTCCGAGGCAGACATGCGTGTGAGCCATGTGAACCACGCTCTCTTTGGCCAGAAGGGCGCTATAAGGATTACACGGCTCTTGTCCTCTCGTATTTTTCTCAGGACTATTGAGGAAATGGTGGAAAGGCATATGCTAGTTTGAATTTCCAGCGGTGTAGTAGCGCATCTACTCCTTCTGGTTGTTCTCTCGGGTTTAGGGAGTAAAATCTGTTTACTTTCCGATTTTGTTTTGTAGCAAACAGGTCCACTTCTGGTCTGCCCCAGCTGGCGCAAATTTTCCCAAATATGTCCTGATTTAGGGACCATTCTCCCTGGTGCAGTACATGCCGACTTAGGAAATCCGCCACGTATTTTCTGTCCCTTTAAATGTGTGCTCGACAGGGATAACAGGTTGATTTCCGCCCATGCGAACAGCTCTCTTGCCTCCGCCATCAAGGATGGTGATCTTGTACCTCCTTGCTGATTTATGTAGGCTACTGTCGTGTTGTTGTCGGATAATATTGTGACATGTCTTCCTTGTACCTCTTTTCTCAGTTGGTATAGCGCTAGTCTCACTGCTGTTAGTTCTTTCAAATTGGAGGATGTTTCCTTCATTGAGGGTTCCCATAGGCCTTGTACAAGCCGTCCTATTAAATGTGCTCCCCATCCCGAGGGACTTGCATCCATAGTCAATATTATCTGATTGTGAATTGACCAGGGTACAGCTTTTTTGAGGTTTTCGGGTTTTAGCCACCATTGTAATGAGTCGAGGACCTGTGGCGTTAGGGTGAATCGCCGATTTAGGCTGGTCGGATCTTTTGCCTGTTCGGCTAATATTTGTTCTTGCAGGTCTCTTGTGTGGCTTTGTGCCCACTGGACCGCTGGTATTGTTGCTGTTAATGTTCCCAACAACGACATTGCTTGTCGGACTGTTATAGTCCTGTTCGATCTTAACTGTTGTATTTTGCTTTGAATGGAGTCTACTTTCCTGTCCGGGAGGACACGTTGTTGATTGCAGGAATCTAACTCTATTCCCAAGAATTCTTGTTTTCTGGTTGGGATTAGTTTCGATTTTTTTTCGTTTATTATCCAGCCTAAACTGGTTAGGATTTCTAGCATCCTTGTGGTTGCCTTCCTGCATTCTCCTTCGGTGTTTGCTATTACTAGGAAGTCGTCCAAATAGGGCACCAGTAATATGTCTTCTTTCCTTACAAAAGATGCCACTTCTGAAATTAATTTCGTGAAGATACGGGGTGCCACCGAAATCCCGAAGGGAAGACATTGGTACTGCAGATGCGTAAGGCCCTGTGCAATCTGTACTAACAATCTTAGGTATTTTTGATGTTCTTCCCAGATCGGTACATGGTAGTATGCATCTGTTAGATCGATCACGGCCATGTAGCAGCCCGGTTCTAGCAACTTCACTGTTGATCTTAACGTTTCCATTTTGAATTTTTCCACTCGGATGTATTGATTTAACGCTTTCAAGTTGAATATTACCCTCAAGGAGCCGTCTGGTTTTGGAGTAAGAAACAGGGTACTGTAGAACCCTTCTCCTACTTGGTGAGTTGGTACTTCCACTAACACCTTCTTTTCCATAAGGAGGGTGATTTCTTTTTCCATTGTGGCTTGGTTATTCTTGGCGACTTGAGTTATCTTTATTCGCTGTGGCGGGAGATTGAGAAAATTTAGTCGTAGACCTTAGGATAGTAAATTGGTTACCTACCGTGAAGCGGCAATGTTTCTCACTGACGTACAAATTTCTTCAGTCTTCCTCCCACCGAAGACTTGGCGTCATTGACGTTTAGTATCTGATCTGGTGGGGCCTTTGAAGAGAAATCCTTTCTCCCTTCTCTCTCCCCAAGGCCTGCCTCGGATAGACCTCTCATCTGGCCGACTCCTGCCCCCTCGATTCCTTGCTCCACGAAAGGACGAGCGAGCATCATTCCAACGTCGCCTTAAAAAGATGGTAGCGGAAATCGTTTCTTCTTATCCGATGCTTTCTCCAATATTTCGTCCAATGCTTTTCCAAACAAGTATTGTCCCTCACAGGGGATTGCGCAGAGTTTTACCTTCGACTGGAAGTCCGCTGCCCAATTTTTAAGCCATAATGCCCTGCGACCTGAGTTAGAGAGAGCGCATGCACGGGCGGCACCTCGCACTGAATCCACCGCTGCATCTGCTAGGAAACCTGCCGCTTTTTGTAGTGACGGTATTATGTCCAATAATTCTTCTCTTGGGCATTTATTCTTTATCTGTTCACTGAGTTCTTCCAACCATTTGACCATGGCCCTAGCGGTGCAAGTGGCGGCTACGCCCGGTTTGATTGACCAGGCCGATGCTTCCAAGGCAGATTTTAAAAAAGCATCCGCTTTTTTATCGAGGGGGTCTCTCAAGGCCCCATGTCCTCGAATGGTAACGCTATACCTTTAGACGTACTAGCAATGGCGGCATCTAGCTTAGGGGCTTTTTCCCATTCCCCACATATTTCCTCATTAAACGGATATTTCCGTTTTAATGCTTGTGGCACAGACATTTTCTTGTTGGGTTTCTTCCACTCTTTTTTAATCATTTTTAATAGATTTTCATGAAAGGGAAAAACTTTACGTTTTTTCCCTTCTAGATTGCTGAACATGGAGTCATGTACTGAAAGACGCTCTTTTGGCGTCTCAACCCCCATGGTAGATCTAATCAATTTTAACAATTTTCCTACGTCTTCAGACAAGACATACGGGCGACCATATTCCTCATCCGAGGAATTTTGGTCTGAGCTTTCCGAGTTTTTTAACTCCGTCGGTTCGCCATCCGATTCTACGTCACTTTGTTCCGTAGGAGGGGGGAGGGGATGGCTTGAACTAACTGGCGTGTGCTGTTTCAACTCCTCCTTAACCGTTGTTTTAACTTCCTGACGAATAACGGCTCTAATATCCTCAAATAGGGACGGCGATTCCTCCGCTATCGTTTTCTGTACACATGAGCGGCATAACCCTTTATTGTAATCTTTGGGAAGAGTTTTTTTACACAAAGCACATGCTTTGTTTTTTTGTTTGGCCGCAGCTTTCCTGGCCTAGGGAGAGGGGACAGGATAAAAGGCCATCACTATATGTTTCTTCGCCTTACAAAGGCACTCACCCACCGACCCCCTGGTACCACAGCAGTCTGCTGGCCTCCTTCCTCTGGCAGCGATCCTCTGCTCCTTCCATCGCTGTGAAGCGTTTTGCAACGGACGCCAGTCTCCTGCCTCCGGCAGGCTATGTATGTGAGGGGGGTTCAGGGGGGAGAGCGGTGTGCGCGCCTCTGGAGCAAACATCCGCCCGGAAGTGTCCAGCACACCGCTTCTCCCGGCGTGTAGCGTCACTTCCGGTGCGACCGGAAGCCGCTCCACTCAGTCGGCGCCAGAGTCGTGGTGGACACGCCTACCCCGGGTCTGCCTCCTGCACGGAGCGGCCGCCGGGAGTCCACGGGGGGCGAGACGCGGCCAGGCAGCCCCCAAGAAGCCGGGATGGAGACGCCGCCGCCGCGCTCAGCTGCATGCCTCCCCTTCGGACCTCGGTCTCCAGACCGGCCATCCAGGGGACGATTCCCCTATAGGTACACTGCTCCACAGGCATCCACCTGCAGGAACAGGAAACCAAAAACTGAGGGAGAGGTGCCGCCCCCCCTTCTTTTATCTCTGCTACAGGTTTCCTGTTCCTGGGGGCGGATACCATACTCTCACGTCGGTGCTGTCATGGCGAAGGGAAAAAGAATGGTACCAGAATGTCCTCCAAGAGCAACTTCTCCCAACCCTCCAAGAGCAGTTTGGCGATCAACAATGCCTTTTCCAGCATGATGGAGCACCTTGCCATAAAGCAAAGGTGATAACTAAATGGCTCAGGGAACAAAACATAGAGATTTTGGGTCCATGGCCTGGAAACTCCCCAGATCTTAATCCCATTGAGAACTTGTGGTCAATCATCAAGAGACGGGTGGACAAACTAAAACCTAAAAATTCTGACAAAATGAAAGCATTGATTGTACAAGAATGGACTGCTATCAGTCAGGATTTGGTCCAGAATTTGATTGAGAGCATGCCAGGGAGAATTGCAGAGGTCCTGAAGAAGAAGGGTCAACACTGACTGACACTTGACTTGCTGCATTAACTCATTCTAACTGTCAATATAAGCTTTTGTTACTCATATGTTTGCAATTATTATATTTCTGTCTGTGATAAAAACATCTGTCAAACACACATAAAAACCAGAGGGCAGCAGATCATGTGAAAATATTTGTGTCATTCTCAAAACTTTTGGCCATGACTGTATAATCTCATCCTGCAGCATACTTTCTTCTATTTGCTGCCACCATCCAGTCTCTAGGTTATCAAGAGGTAGGAGGTTGATGGAAGAAATTATGACTTCAGATTCAGACTACCATATATACAGCTTTTGACACTGAAAATTTTTTTTGTAAACTGGTTAACTTTTTTTGAAAAAAACGAACTATATTTCATGCTGAAATCGAGTTTACCACTTATTCCAAGTTTCAGACTCAATTCAAGTACTGTATATCCTTACCAAAAATGATAGATACGAGTTCTGTATGTTCAGTAAGCTGCTGCTTTCCCTAGCACAGGTTATAGATGACCCATCACCAGGCCTAAAATAGCCACTTTTTGCTTTTATTGCCTTTGCTCCCTTGAGTATTCCAATTCTATTTTTTTTAACCCACCATATGGTTCCAGATATATAGGCTTTTTTTTATCTAGTGTTAATTTTATTGTATTTACTAAAGGAGCAGTGTTCACAAAATAATTATGCAGTGCAGCCTAAAGATACATTCCCAAAGAATCCTCTGAGTAAGCTTGGACTGGCCCATAGGAGAATCCTCCCGTGGGCCACTGTGCAAGAGTGGGCCACCACCCTCTTATATGAGAAGCACTTGGCACTATATACTTGTATCACTATGTGTAGACAAAGGCAGCATCTTAATCATTTAACAATCTAAATTTGTGCTTGAGGATAATGTAATACAGGTCCTTCTCAAAAAATTAGCATATAGTGCAAAATTTCATTATTTTCCATAATGTAATGATTACAATTAAACTTTCATATATTTTAGAATCATTACACACCAACTGAAATTTGTCAGGTCTTTTATTGTTTTAATACTGATGATTTTGGCATACAACTCCTGATAACCCAAAAAACCTGTCTCAAAAAATTAACATATTTCAACCGTCCAATAAAATAAAAGTGTTTTTTAAAAACAAACAAAAAAACCATCAAATAATAAAGTTCAGTTATGCACTCAATACTTGGTCGGGAATCCTTTTGCAGAAATGACTGCTTCAATGCGGCGTGGCATGGAGGCAATCAGCCTGTGACACTGCTGAGGTGTTATGGAGGCCCAGGATGCTTCGATAGCGGCCTTAAGCTCATCCAGAGTGTTGGGTCTTGCGTCTCTCAACTTTCTCTTCACAATATCCCACAGATTCTCTATGGGGTTCAGGTCAGGAGAGTTGGCAGGCCAATTGAGCACAGTAATACCATGGTCAGTAAACCATTTACCAGTGGTTTTGGCACTGTGAGCAGGTGCCAGGTCGTGCTGAAAAATGAAATCTTCATCTCCATAAAGCATTTCAGCCGATGGAAGCATGAAGTGCTCCAAAATCTCCTGATAGCTAGCTGCATTGACCCTGCCCTTGATGAAACACAGTGGACCAACACCAGCAGCTGACATGGCACCCCACACCATCACTGACTGTGGGTACTTGACACTGGACTTCAGACATTTTGGCATTTCCTTCTCCCCAGTCTTCCTCCAGACTCTGGCACCTTGATTTCCGAATGACATGCAAAATTTGCTTTCATCAGAAAAAAGTACTTGGGACCACTTAGCAACAGTCCAGTGCTGCTTCTCTGTAGCCCAGGTCAGGCGTTTCTGCCGCTGTTTATGGTTCAAAAGTGGCTTTACCTGGGGAATGCGGCACCTGTAGCCCATTTCCTGCACACGCCTGTGCACGGTGGCTCTGGATGTTTCTACACCAGACTCAGTCCACTGCTTCCTCAGGTCCCCCAAGGTCTGGAATCGGTCCTTCTCCACAATCTTCCTCAGGGTCCGGTCACCTCTTCTCGTTGTACAGCGTTTTCTGCCACATTGTTTCCTTCCAACAGACTTCCCATTGAGGTGCCTTGATACAGCACTCTGGGAACAGCCTATTTGTTGAGAAATTTCTTTCTGGGTCTTACCCTCTTGCTTGAGGGTGTCAATGATGGCCTTCTTGACATCAGTAAGGTCGCTAGTCTTAAGGGTATGCCACACTAAACAATATCGCTAACGGGATCGCTAAAAAACGTCACTATTTAGCGATCCCGTTAGCGATGTTGTTCAGTGCGGCAGCTTCCAGCGACGAGCTTCCTGCTGTGATCTCGCTCGTCGCTGGAATCGTTCCGGACCCTATTTTCTCGTCGGCGCTCCCGCTGGGTAAGTATCTAATCGCTGTGTGGCACCTTTTCTTAGCGATTTAGCGGTACTTTTGTACCGCTAAAGTCGTTAAGAAGATCGCTAACGGCGATAGCGTCGTTACCTATATCGCTAAATGTGGCCGCATTTAGCGATATAGAAACAATCCGCTAGCGATCGCATTAGTATGCGTCGTTATTGTGATCGCTAGCGGGATTGTTTAGTGTGGCAGTACCTTTACCCATGATGGGGTTTTGAGTAATGAACCAGGCAGGGAGTTTTTAAAAGCCTCAGGAATCTTTTGCATGTGTTTAGAGTTAATTAGTTGATTCAGAAGATTAGGGTAATAGGTCGTTTAGAGAACCTTTTCTTGATATGCTAATTTTTTGAGACAGGTTTTTTGGGTTATCAGGAGTTGTATGCCAAATCATCAGTATTAAAACAATAAAAGACCTGACAAATTTCAGTTGGTGTGTAATGAATCTAAATATATGAAAGTTTAATTGTAATCATTACATTATGGAAAATAATTAAATTTAGCACTATATGCTAATTTTTGAGAAGGACCTGTATATGCATATAGTTGAAAAGTTGGACCGTGGAGTTGATTACTGGTGGACCCTTGGCATCCAAGACTGACACTGCTGTGAGCCATGTCCCCTTGATAAGATCATCAAAATTAACAATTACTAAAAAGGCCAATATCTCAGGGAACTATATGGTGGAATTTTTATTTAAAAAACAGACTACTAGGAGGAGCAGTGGGAGTAAAATAAGAGTAACCACTGGCAACTTTTGGCCTAGTAACAAATTCTTTTTAATTCCTGGAGTGATTTCCCCTTCTTCAACTCAAGAAGATCATGTAGTCTTATCTTTCTAACTATTGCCATTATTTTTCCCCTTCCAAATAAATCCTATCTCTGATCTGCTGAGTATACCCCGTTATTCTCCTGAGTCACAGCCAGGCAGAGCTATGAAGTTTTAATATTCAGTCCTAGATTTTTTTCCAGCTATGGACACAAACACCACTAGGAAGATGTTTTATTTTGACCAGGGCTCCTTCTATATTGTCTATTGACGACCCTTCTCTTGGCTATCAGGCACGAAGAATAGGTTGTACATCTAAACAGTGCATCTGTTAAAGGCAAGACTAGGTTGGTCCTAATAAGTTGTGCACCTATGATGAGCTTAAAAGGGTAATCTCAAGGTTAAAGAAAACCCTGTTATCACGTTTTACACTGTTAAAGTAAAGGTATGGCCATAATGGCTCTGATATACTGATTTAATGCTTAATGATTTAACAATGCTACTCACTTTGGGTGCAATATGAGGTATCACAGGAACCGTTTCTATTTAAAAGTCCTGCTGGTTTATTTTACTCCACATGAACCGCAACATAGGAAAACTTAAATACAGTCTGTTCCCAGCACAAAGTGAAAACATAAAAAGTCCATTCAATAGTATAGGATCGTCTGCTTGAGTTAGAGTCCAGCCAGTGGCGCACCTATAATGAGGCGAGTTGAGCCTTCTGTCTCAGGCGGCGGCAGCTGGGGGGCGCCAGAGCGCAACTCAGAACACGTGGTGTGGTGCTGGCTTTCCTTAATCCCTGCTGAGTCTTACACTCCTGCGCACTGTGCTATGTGTCCCACAGTTAGAAGCAGCCACGCCCCCCATGCACCCCTTCCTGCCCTCCCACCTTTCCACTTTAGCTTCTCGTAGCCAGGAGTCCCGTTGCTGTGCTGTGATCTCATGTGCAAGCAGGACCTGTGATGAGGTCACAGGAGGGGGAGGAGTCAGGGGGTCACATGGTCAGGCTCTCTGCGTGCAGGACTCTGCTGTTCTGGTCGTCATGGTGCTGGATGAAGGTAAGTTTATGTGTGGGATCAGGAGGGGTTTACAGTGTGGATGTAGCAGAGCCGTGTGTGTACGAGGTGTACGGAGCGGAGCCGTGTGTGTACGAGGTGTACGGAGCGGAACCGTGTGTGTACGAGGTGTACGGAGCGGAGCCGTGTGTGTACGAGGTGTACGGAGCGGAGCCGTGTGTGTACGAGGTGTACGGAGCGGAGCCACGTGTGTAAGAGGTGTACGGAGCGGATCCGCGTGTGTACGAGGTGTACGGAGCGGAGCCGCGTGTGTACGAGGTGTACGGAGTGGAGCCGCGTGTGTACGAGGTGTACGGAGCGGAGCCATGTGTGTACGAGGTGTACGGAGTGGAGCCGCTCAGCTCCGTACACACAGGGCTTCATGCTTGAGCCATGTGTGTATGGAGCGAAGCAGAGCAGCGTGTGTATGGTGCAAAGCCGCGTGTGTATGGTGCCACAGCCGCATGTGTACAAGGTTTACGGAGTGGAGCCATGTGTTTACAAGGTGTACTAAAGAGAACTTTAGCAAATATAAAAATCGATGTTTCAAACATATTCCTATTTAAGGGTCTGTGCACACATTGCGGAATCTGCTGCAGATCCGCAGCAGAACTGCAAGTGATGTACAGTACCATTATATTCAATGGAAATAAAAAAAACGCAGTGCACATGCTGCGGATTTTTCTGCGCGGATTTGGTGTGGATTTAAATCCGCAGCATGTCACTTCTTTTGTGCAGTTCCGCAGCGTTTTGAGACCTGCTCTAAATAGTAATCCGCAGGTCTCAAAACGCAGGGGAAATCCGCACAAAAAACTCGGCAAATCCGCACTAAATCCGCAGGTAAAATGCAGGTAATTTTACCTGCAGATTTAGGAAAATCTGCGCGGAAAATTTCACAGCAGATTCTGCAACGTCTGCACATACCCTAAAAGTGTATGTATTTCACATGTGCGTCAGGTTAGGCTAGTAAGAGTAAACCAGATTTATTTGTACTGATTTTACAATGGGGGGGCGCCGTTTTGCAGTTCGCTTCAGGCAGCACCCGAGTCCAGCTTCTTAGTCCTTTTAGTAAAGACACACAATCCTGGAGGTCTGAACACCTCCACACACAGACCATGTTTGAGACAAACAGGCAGCATTTTACAATGTGTACCACACCCAAGTGTGGAGATATGGTAAGCAGCCATCTCATCCAACTCTTCAGCTGTTCACTATAAACCTGGCCCTGTCATGACCAATTAACCCCTCTTAGTACTATATGTACTAGAGCATTACTCCAGGTTTATATCACAGTGGACTACCACCTCTGTGATCCATATCTCCCATAAACTATGTGTCCGGCAGCCACCTTAAAATACCTGTAGTGAAAAAATCTGTAGCCTGGTTCTTGTTTAATTCACCTTAGAAATTTTGGTGCAATAGCCTCTTGATGCATCAGGACGGGACTGAGGGTGGGTAGGCCATTGCCACTCAGCATTCAAATGTGCCTTTTTAAATTTTCAGCTAGCGCAGCCCGCTGTTAGGGGTCGAGTTCCCGCTTCTGCACAAGGGGAATCTCGAGCCATCCCTGCTGCGGTCTCCCATCCGTCTCCGGCCGTAGTGGACTCTGCTCAGCTTAGACATCGGTCCCAGCGTATCGCCAGTCTAACAGTGTGCAGAGGATTACTGCTGCCTCTCCAGGCTCTGCTATTGTGGCCAGTACTGGTTAGCGGCGAGCAGACGTCTTTAGGACAAAGTCCTTGTTTTCCCCTTCTGAGCATGCCCGGGGTGAGATCTCTGGCAGGCCCTGTAGTTGCTACTATAAAAGGGTGGCATGGTCGTGCCGCCATGCGCTAGTATTAATTACATTATGTGCTTTGCGCCAGTGTGATCTTGCACGCATGTGTTAGGGTTCGGCTGAAATAAGCCCCTAGAATACTGGCTTCTCCGGTGAGGAGATTGTCTGATTGCGTTGCTGATTGCGTTTCTACGGACTGCTGTCCGCACAGCAGTTGTCTGTGCATTCCTGTGGAGTTAACAGGACACAGTCCATATCTCTGCGTCTCTACCTTAGCGACACTGTGGTCTAACAGAGTCGCTTATACCGCCATATAGTGCCAGAGTGTCTGTGGTTGCGACTCTGTGAAGTAACAGAGTTCGCCGTACCGCCATTCTACTAGTAGCAGGCTCTGCCTGCACGGTGGACCCCGGCTGCGAACGCACTTATTATTTATATTTATTTTGTGCGTTCCGCCAGCCAAGAGGTTAATCTGAGCATGCACCACCACTGGTGCTATTTTGCTGGAGACCACAAGAGGTTAATCTGAGCATGCACCACCTCCGGCACCATTTTCCTGGAAACCACAAGAGGTTAATCTAAACAGACACCACCTACAACGCTATTTTGCTGGAGAACGCCAGGACATGAATGTGAGGAAGCTGTGCCAGCGGCAAGGCAGCGCAAATGCAAAATTTAAAAAGAAAGCTCTTACAAATGCAGGGGGGGCATGGCAGAGCCGAACAACCTACCCATCACCCCACTCCAAAGCACAAATAGGCTATTGCACCAAAACTTCTGAATTAACATTTTTTCACTACAGGTACACATTAAATAAGTATAACAGGGCCATTATGGCTATACCTTTCCTTTAACAGGTTAAATTGTGATGGCAGGTTTTCTTTAAAGGGGGAAGTGTGACTAGACAGTACCCTCAATAGTTCTTTTCATCTGGTTAGTGTAGACTTATTCTCAGGATATAATAGGCATTTTACATAAAAGTGTCCAGTTAATGGAATATAATAATGGCATATTCTTTTATATAACAGAAAATATAACACATAAAGACAATGGCTTAGGGAAAAATCATAAGATATTTAAAACAACAAGACTTTGCTGTAGGACAGAGTTATTAAAATGATTTACACTGTGTTTTTGTATGTGTTGAAAGTCGCCTTTGGTCATTGAATTTTACGTTAAATTACATAAATTTATCCCAAAAAAACAAACATTGCTGAAGCTTAATTGGAAATAATCTAATCATGCATTCTGCCAAATGCTTACAGTCTCTCTAGTCAGCGTGCAGGAGAATTAATTCCACAAACTGGCATGTATCACTGAAACCTAAATTCATGGAAAATAGGTCACACATTGACACGGGTACTAAGTAGGTTAGATATTATTCACTGTTTATAATAATCTTCTAGTATGTTTTCCAAATTACAGCAGTGTAGATTATAATCATTATGTGAACTAGGGGGATCCATTATTCTTGGGAAAGCTCTGGAAGTTATAGGCAACCAAATACGGTACCTTCTCTAATATATTATAAAAAAGTCTGTATTATATAAGAATGTAGGGATTGGATAACAGACAATCACTTTACAATGCCACTGATCAATAATAATAGCACAGTCTGTGAAATGCATATATACATATAATAATATATATCTTTATGATAATGAAGAATATACCGTAGATTAAATATAAATATTGTCACTTGGTTTATTTAACTGCTGACTGCTCCTGTTGAAAAGATTATGGTCTTTACCAGCATGTGTACTGTTTAAAGTGACAGTAACCAAGAGGGAAGAAACGCTCCGACACAGGTTGATGATAAATATTGTTTCTCAGAAACCTATGTTCGCAAAACTAAATTATTTGTCCCAAAATAAAATATTAAAAATATATAGTGAGGCAGCCAGAAAATTTCATTATGTGTCTCAAAAACATAATTTTGTCTCAAAACTGTATTCTGTATTGGAAAATGTCATTTTGTGTTTAAAAATATGATGCACTTTTTTTTGTTGTGTTTACACCAGTTTTATCTGTGGTTTCCAATGTGTCGGATAATCAAAGTGAGAAGAAATAGTATGCTAGCACGGAAACAGAACAATCAGTAGCTAATGAATCCATGAACCATAGTATTGACAGTGACTGCAATTAATGGAAATCTGTCATTGATTGTGGTTGGCTATTATGCTAGTAGGCTAAAATTTTGTATGGTAATATTAACACGATTGTCAAGTTTTTTTTTTGTTTGTTTGTTTTTATTCAACTCCTCCAGTGACAAGTTGATTCTCAAAGGGAACCTAAAATCATAATATGTAGTTACTGGGGGGAAAATAAGTATTTGATACACTGCTGATTTTGCAAGTTTTCCCACCTACAAAAAATGGAGAGGTCTGTAATTTTTATTGTAGGTACACTTCAATTGTGAGAGACAGAATCTTAAAAAAATCCAGAAACACGTATATTACTTACCGGTAATGTGTTTTTATGGAATCCATGACAGCACCAACGAGAGAGGGGATCCGCCCGTCCAGGACAGGGAACCTTTAAGATAAAAATGGCGGCTCCTCTCTCCGCATCAGTGGATTACAGAGCATGAGAGGACCTCCGAGTTAGCGTATACACATTTATACAAACTATACTGACTATATCAACTATCATTACCCCCATCTTAAGTGGAACACCATATACAATAACCCACCAACCAAAGGGTGCAGGCTTGGGTTCCCGTCACACTCTTCAATGTCCAGCGATCCCACCAATGATACGATGTGGATGGGATCGCTGGGACATCGTTAGCTGATCGCTGGTGAGCTGCAACATTTGCAGACTCACCTGCAATCAGGACCAGCGAGCACGCTGGTATCCAATGTACACATCGGGTAACTAAGCACTGCGCGGCACCTAGTTACCCGATATGTACTCTAGATACCGGCTCTCGACGCTCTACATAAGCTGGAAGCCGGTAACCAGGGTACACTTCGGGTAACTAAGCACCGCGCAGCACCTAGTTACCCGATATATACCCTAGATACCGGCTCTCAGCGCTCTACAGCAGAAGCTGGGAGCCGGTAACCAGGGTACATATCAGGTAACTAGGTGCCGCCCGGTGCTTAGTTACCCGATATGTACATTGGATACCAGCTCGCTGATCATTGGTCTCCCGCTGTCACACGCAGCGATGCGCACTGGCCAGCGGGAGACCAACGATGAAAAAATGGTCCAGGACATTCAACGACGATCAGCGAAACCCAGCAGGGGGGCTGGTCGTCGCTGCGTGTCACACTAAGCGAGATCGCTGGTTAGATCGCTGTTGCGTCACAAAGTCGGTGACGTTTCAGCGATCTCGCTAGCAATCTCGCTTAGTGTGACGGGGGCTTTAGTAATGGGAGGGAATATAAGGGTGCTGTCATGGGTTGCATAAAAACACATAACCGGTAAGTAATATACGTGTTTTCCTATCACTCATGACAGCACCAAAGAGATAATTACATAGCATTACTCTATTAGGGAGGGACCACAGCCAGTAGAACCCTTTTCCCAAATGTGAGAACAGAAGAGGCAGTAGTGTTATGAATGTGCTAGAGATGGTTTCTGAGCAGAGGCTCCCTCTGGTGGTTACAGACAGTACTGAACCTTTCAGCGAGGAGTGGCAATCTGGAATCACGGACTGGTCTGATATAAGGGAGGTTCCTCCCATGATGGTTGCCGGTGATCAATTGTTCTTGTCTCAATTGTGGTTCCTGGTTCATTTGGAAGTTTGCTGGAGTCTTGCCTGCATCTCCTGCTTTCAGATAAGATATTTTTTGCTTTTCTTTTTGTGCTTGCTTTTTGCATTGATTTCTGCACTTTTGTGGAGGTCAACCAGGTCCCCTCCTGGGGCCTGAGCTACTCACAGTTTTTCTGCAGCCACTGTTATTTGCTCATTTGCTTTTTCCTGTTTTTTCAGTGGCTGCGGCTTGGTTTTTGTTCACACTGAGATCTGATTTAGTGGGTGGCGAGATCGTGTGATCTCAGTATTTTTGTAATCAGAATTGTTGGATTTTTGTAGGGTTTTCTGGGTTGCAAAAAGTAATCTATCCTGTCCTATCCTATTTAGTCAGCTTGTGGCCCCAGCGTTTGCTCAGTCTATTTTCTGTCTATGTTTGTATTTTCATCTTGTCTAACCGCCATTATATGTTTGGGGGCTTCCTATTTTCTTTGGGGATCTGCTCCGGGGCAGATAGCTTTCATCTTTCTGCCTTTAGGTGTAGTTATCTCTCAGGCTGTGACGAGGCGTCTAGGATCAACGTAGGAACGCTCCACGGCTACCTCTAGTTGTGTCGTTAGTTTAGGAATCTGCAACCCATCAGTTACCAACATCTCAGGTGTTCGGCTGCCCTGCTGTTGTTCCTGTCCTCCTCAGCTAAAGAAACATAACACAGTAGGATCTATAGTCTTCTAAAGTCTATAACGGCTATAAAAGTTGGAAGGTGACGACCACATAGCTGCCTTACAGATCTGTTCAATGGACAAGTCTGCTCTTTCAGCCCAAGGTGTTGCCATCGCTCTTGTAGAGTGGGCCCTCAGGTCATCAGAGACCGGTCTTCCCGTGCCTACATAGGCCAACTTGATAGCTTCCCTTATCCACCTGGATAGGGTACCCTTCGTGGCTCCCATCCCCTTCCTAGGACCCTGGAAGGAGATAAACAGAGCGCTATCCTTCCTCCAAGGTTTTGTTGCTTGTAAATAGTGGAGGAGTCATATACTAATGCCCTATAGGCAAAAAAGCTTTATTGATAAAATACCACAATGGGTAGCACCAAAACAAAAAGTGAAATAGAAAAAAGTGTATACCTGGCTAAAAGCTCAGGGGATATACTAATGGTCCCTAGTGCCAGTCTGGGCTCACTCCTACCTATCAGCGGAGGTTGGCACCCTAGGGGGAACGTTGTGGCGCCCCCGCTCCACGATGGCTGTCCCTGGTGTCCCTGATAGGCCCTCACACCTTAGGGATACCCTCTACCCAATTACTGGGGGGACCCCTACCAAATAACAGAGGTTAGTTTCATGATTTTGGAGGTTGTTAATGTCAATCCGAGGGGAGGTGATGTGGACAAGACTATACTGAGACGAGAATGCAAATGGATCTTTAGATTAGAATCTTTGGAACCCTATGGACTTAATGACCAAATGTCTTATGCCTGTTCGGGTCTTTGGACTACTATATTAAATTGGCCTGACAAGACTATGTGCCTACTTTCCCTACAATGGGAGAGTGTTACTTATTTATGGAATCACAAAAGACTCACTGAGAATGCTGTCGTTTTATGCAGTTATACTTATGGTTTTCTAGAAACTCCTTATGTACATGGTTCAGGTAGATTTTTGAAATCAAAAATATGAATTTAAAAAATTGTAATAACAATGATGCCGACGTTGCCCCGGAGCGGGTTTGAACCGGCGCGGCTTTTGATTTCCAGACACTGTGGTGCCTGTGTGGAGCTGGACTGGATGGAGCCACGATGTCCTTCTTGGAAGGGGGATGTCTTTCTTCCCTGTATTATGACATGCCCCCTTACTACTGAAAAACACTGCCATTGATACAGTAGTGGAGAGAGACACGCCTCTGGGAGGCGTCAGGGACTTCCATATATGTACGGGCGATGTTTAGTTATGCTTGAATGGAGCTGTTCTCGCTGTAAGCTACTATGTTTATTATTACAGGTGAAGTACTATGATAGAGGTCTCCCCCCTCCCCTTTTTACAGATAGATCACACACCAGTGACGCAGGAGTGGAGAGAGACACGCCCCCTATGGACGTCAGAGATTTCCAGATATGCACATACTAGTGTGACGTGGGTAGGGGGCGAGTGCGTGTGAGCACATACAGGAAGTTGCAGCTGATTTGAGCGTTCGCCCTGGCGGCATGCATATAAGAAAGTGAGTAACAAGGTATCGGTTAGTCTTTGCACCATGATTTTTTGACACCAGACATCATACTATCTAGCCTCCTGAGGAGCCCATGGGGCGAAACGCGTCGAGGCGTTCATGTTGACGGTGGTGTGATTGCCATGAGGAGTGATGAGTATCGCTATGATTTCCCTATCTATCAGTCTCATAATACCAATACAGATGCATGGTGGCTCTTTATATAACAGCATGGGTTATTATGACTAGTGTCACATGCATGGATGGTTAGATGGTCCATGTTCATAGCATCATTTACATTGACCTGGGACTGTGATATCATATATAACAGTGGATGAGACTGAGTTATCAATATAAGCTATAAACTTCCACTACTAAGGGCAGGTTCTAAATATCTGGGTATTTCCCATTATACCACATTGGATGGCATCAAGGAAGGTATCATTAATCCTTTGGATACCAAAAAAAAAAATTTTTTTTTGTGGTAGGGATGTTACAGGATACTGTGCTATATTCCTGAAGCGGGCACTATCCATGAAATGATACATGGTGTGCCTATATTTCTGTCTAGCTAGACGCAGCCCATTTTTGCCTCACACTTTGGAGGTTTCAGCAGGCGATGCATGCATACTCACCACTACCATGATATGAGATTATAAACTAATAAATAATATCACATACTCCTAAGTGAGGAGAATTTGAAAATATTATAGACTCCTAAACTAGAAGGAGGGTGCTGGCATCAATTAAATATATACAGCTTACCTGATCTCTGATTACACCACCCACTAACTTGTGTGTTCGTGTATTTGTTTTAATCACTCAGGGGACCTAGGGTCACCTTTAGCGTCAGTTGGTCTCTGTTATTTGGTAGGGGTCCTCCCAGTAATTGGGTAGAGGGTATCCCTAAGGTGTGAGGGCCTATCAGGGACACCAGGGACAGCCATCGTGGAGCGGGGGCGCCACAACGTTCCCCCTAGGGTGCCAACCTCCGCTGATAGGTAGGAGTGAGCCCAGACTGGCACTAGGGACCATTAGTATATCCCCTGAGCTTTTAGCCAGGTATACACTTTTTTCTATTTTTGTTGTTTTTGGTATCACTTTTTGTTTTGGTGCTACCCATTGTGGTATTTTATCAATAAAGCTTTTTTGCCTATAGGGCATTAGTATATGATTTTGATTTTGAGCCCTGTTATATTAATATTATTTTTCGAGTTAAATAGTGGAGGAGGCATCTCCTGACATCTATGGTGTGGAACTTATTTTCCCTATCCTTCTTTGGGTTAGGACAGAAGGAAGGTAGAGATATCTCCTGCGACCTATGGAACCTAGATACCACTTTAGGCAGATAGACAGGATCAGGTTTCAAAACTACCCTATCATCCATTACCATGGTAAAGGGAGGATCTGCTGATAGGGCCTGTATGTCGCTTATTCTCCATGCTGATGTAAGAGCTACTAAGAGAATAGTCTTTAGTGTAAATAGTTTCATGGACCCTTTAGCTAAAGGTTCAAAGGGGGGTTCGGTTAAAGCATTCAGAACCAGGTTCAAATCCCATGGAGGGACCTTGGTCACCGGGACTGGTCTGGATCTAGCGCAGGTCTTAATAAATCTGACCACCCACGATTACCCGCTAGGTTGTAATTATAAAGAGCCCCTAAGGCTGATACCAGAACTTTCAAGGTTCTAACCGCCAGGCCCTGTTCTTGCTCTGAGGGAGCATCAGGATTTCTTTCAGGTGTACCTTTCCTTCCAGAAAACACCCTGAGGACGGTAAGAATTTTTTCCAGGTCCTCTCATATATTTTTGTAGTGACCGGCTTCCTATTAGCAAGTAAAGTAGAGATCAGGTTGGTTGAGAATCCCCTACCCTCTAGCACCGATCTCTCAAGTTCCAGGCTGTTAAGTGCAGCCCAGCCAACTGAGGATGGAACACGGGCCCTTGAGCTACAAGGTCCGGGATCTCTGGAAGGACCCTTGGTTCTGTGACTAACATGCTCCTCAGCCAAAAGAACCAGTGCCACTTGGGCCAAAAGGGGGCTATGAGTATTACTCTTGCACCATCCTGTCTGATCTTCCTGACAACTGCTGGTATTAGACAAATTGGGGGAAAAGCATAGGCCAGGATTAAGCCTCATTTGATTCTGAAGGCGTCCACCACCAGGGGATTTTCTTTCGGATTCAGGGAGCAGAACTTCTTCACGTTGCTGTTCTGTCGAGTGGCAAACAGGTCGATCTCTGGTTTCCCCCACATGTCCACCAACCGTCTGAATATTGTCATTTTGAGGGACCATTTGCCCTACAGAAGTGGTCTGCGGCTCAAAAAATCTGTTGTTACATTGTACTTCCCAGATGTGACAAGACAAGTGACAAGATGTTCTTCTCCACGAGGCTGAAAATTCGCCTGGTTACAAACATTAGGGAACAGGACCATGTGCCCCCCTGATGATTTAGGTATGCGACAGTGACCTGGTTGTCCAAAAATATTTTTACATGATGGCCTCGCAGGAACGGTAGGAGACTCCGCAACTCATTTTCTACCGCCAGAAGTACCAACATATTTGAGGCTTCCCTTTCTACTGCTGACCATATCCCTTGAACAAGATGGTTGTCCAGATGTGCTCCCCACCCCCTGGGACTGGCGTCTGTGGTAACTACCCTGGTGATGTGAGGAAACCACTGGACCCCTTCACGTAGGGATTTTATGCCCAACCACCAGCGGAGTGAATGTATAACCTCCCGAGGTAGCGTCAGAGTACCTTCCAGATATCCCTGCAATGAACATTGGTTTTCAAGGATGAACCCCTGCAATTCTCTTGAGTGGATCTGGGCCCACTTCACTGCTGGGATACATGAGGTCAAGGAGCCCAGGAAGGACCTAGCACTTCTGAGGGACATCACTTGATTTTGTATTGATCTGGAAAGAAGACTTAGCAATTTTTTTTCTTTTGCTCTGGCAGATGACATTCCTGCTGGCAAGAGTCGAGAAAGAGCCCTAGAAAGAACTGTGTCTTTTGTGGGCACAACCTTAACTTTTCTAGATTTAAACACCACCCTAAGCTTTCTAAGACGGTGGCTATGTCCTTCACTTGATTGTGGCAATGAGTGAAAGAACGGCCAACTATTAGGAAATCGTCCAGGAAAGGGATGACTAGTCTGTTTCTTTCTCTGAGGTGGGCCGTAACCTCTGCTATTAGCTTCGTGAAAAACCGAGAGGCCACTGCCAGGCCAAAGGGAAGGGCCTTGTACTGGAGGTGCCTTACGGAGCCTCCCACTGGTACTGCCACCCTGAGATATTTTCTGAATGCTGCATGTATTGGCACATGGTAATACGCATCCTTCAGGTCTAGGACGGCCATATAGCAATCCGTAAAGAGCAATTAAATTGCTGATTTTATTGATTCCATTTTGAATTTCGGAATCTTCAAGAACTTGTTCAGGCCCTTTAAGTTGAATATCATCCTGTATGAGCCATCCGGCTTCTTTATTAGAAACATGGAAGAGTAAAAGCCTTTTCCCTTCTCTCGCTGGTACCTCCTGCAGAATATTTTTTCCTTAAGAGGCACAGTACCTCTGACTCCAGAGCTATCTGTTCCGAGACGGATGCTCGTAGGGCCGTAATGATGAACCTGTCTGGGGATATCTCGCGAATGGGTTAACTTTGAAGGTAGCCAGCCTGCCATAGCACGTAATTGTCCTGGAGTATGCTGTGAAGATCCACCCTTAAGAACTATGCCTGTAGGGGGATCTGCCGGCCGGCATCTCCTGCAGCTTCCGTTACCCACCCCCGGAAGTATTCCCAGGCGAAAGGTCCAGGCCGCGTCATCAGAGCGTAGCTTCCTGTTTCCGACCACGCTCTGTGACCGCGCCTGGACGCAGGGCTACCGGCCAGCCATGCGGTGATGGCACTGCCGGCTCCCGCACGTCCGACGGCCGAGACCTCATCGGGCCCCCCGCGGCGCTTCCAGTGCCTCTGGTGCCGGCCGAAGCAGAGATGGTGCTCTGCCACCACCAATCCGCCCAGGCCTGGGAACTTGATCTTCTCCTTGTGATGCTGCTGCCAAGCAGGTAAAGGCTCTGCCCGTCAAGGACAGGAAACCACTGATGCAGAGAGGAGCCACCTTTTTATCTTTAAAGTTACCTGTCCTGGAAGGGCAGATCCCCTCTCTCATTGATGCTGTCATGGGTGATAGGAAAAATTACATTGAATTACTTTTAAATAAATTGCATTTTATTGCATGAAATAAGTATTTGATCACCTACCAACCAGCAAGAATTCTGGCTCTAAGAGACCTATTAGTTTTTCTTTAAGCCCTCCTACTCTGCACTCATTACTTGCATTAATTGCACCTGTTTGTACTGTTACCTGTATAAAAGACATGTGCCCACACAATCAATCACACTCCAATCTCTCCACCATGGCCAAGACCAAAGAGCTGCCTAAGGACACCAGAGACAAAATTGTAGACCAGCACAAGGCTGGGATAGGCTACAGGACAATAGGCAAGGAGCTTGGTGAGAAGGCAACTGGCACAATTATTAGAAAATGGAAGAAACACAAGATGACTGTCAACATTCCTCAGTTTGGGGCTCCATGCAAGATTTCGCCTCGTGGAGTAAGGATGAATCTGAGAAAGGAGGACCTGGTCAATGACCTGAAGAGAGCTGGGACCATAGTCTGAAATATGACCGTTAGCAACAGTCATGGATTAAAATCCTGCAGGGCATTCAATTTCCCCCTGCTTATGCCAGCACTTGTTCAGGCCCATTTGAAGTTAGCCAATGACCATCTGGATGATCCACATGGTCATGTGGTCAGATGAGACCAAAAATATCAACTCCACTCACCGTGTGTGGAGGGAAGGGATGAGAACAATCCCAAGAACACAGGCCCAACTTTGACACATAGTGGGGAAAACATCATACTTTGGGGGTGCTTTTCTGGACAGGACGACTGCACTGTATTGAAGGGAGGATGGATGGGGTCATGCATCGCAAGATTTTGGCCAACCACCTCCTTCCTGCAATAAGAGCATTGAAGATGGGTCGTGGCTGGGTCTTCCAGCATGACAATGATCCGAAACACACAGCCAGAGCAACTATGGAGTGGCTCCGTAAGAAGCATTTCAAGGTCCTGGAGTAGCCAAGCCAGTCTCCAGACCTGAACCCAATAGAGAATCTTTGGAGGGAGCTGAAACTCAATGTTGCCCAGCAACAGCCCAGAAACTTGATATAGAGAAGATATTGTATGGAGGAGTGGGCGAAAATCCCTGCTGCAGTGTGTGCAAACTCGGTCAAGAACTACAGGAAACATCTGACCTCTGTAATTGCAAACAAAGGTTTCTGTACCAAATATTAAGTTCTGTCTTTCTATTGTATCAAATACTTCATGCAATAAAATGCAAATTAATTATGTAAACATAATACAATGTGATTTTCTGGATTTTTTTTAAGATTCTGTCTCTCGCAGTTGAAGTGTACCTACGATAAAAATTACAGACCTCTCCATTCTTTGTAGGTGGGAAAACTTACAAAATTGGCAGTGTATAAAATACTTATTTTCCCCACTGTATAGACAGCATGCTATAAGGTTCATTAAAGGAAATCTGTCAGTAGGATCAACCCATCTAAACCGTCTACATGGGCATGCAAGATACAGAAAATTAAATAAAATTATATATTCACATATGTGATCCGATGCATTATTCTAGGGAAATTTGCACTTTTCCTAATATTGATGATATTTACCTGCAAAAATCCATGGACCAGACATAGATCTCCATGAGAATCTGCTTTTGTACTTATTTTAAATGAAACGGGGTGTGACACATGTAATAACTGACAGTCTGCTCTCCTGATCTCACTGCAGAGCTGTGTGTAATTACAACTAACAGTACAGCAGAGCTAAAATTTGTCTCATTATGGCTCGTTCACAGAGCATATAACACTACAGATTGCTATGTGATAAAACATAGTATAGCACTCGAACAAGTGTTTTTTTATGGGTCGGCTCAAATCAGCCATTATTTTCTCATGCCAATTCGGCATGAGAAAACAATTGCAGCATGCTGGATTGCATCCAGGAATTGGATTCACCATCATCATGCGTGCGAAACATCCGATGTCATCTGAGTACAATCCGTTTACCGCGGATGCAGGAAATGGAGGAGAAAGAGAAATTACTTTCTCTGTACCTGTACTGCGATTTTCTCATGCAAGGGAATTGGAGCACAGTGAACTAACACTCGTCTCATGCTCGCAGCAGAGCTTGAGTCGAGTATCATTAGCATATCACATCCGATGCTTTTGCCTTATTAACACATCTGCAGTTGTCATCTCAGTGATGTCAGGGCAACAGGGCTGTAACACTTATTTCTTCTCCCTGCAAGCTAATGTGGGCTTAGTGGCAATTCGGCAGAATTTTGTTTCACTAAAAATACGTCTGCAGTGACTGCCTGTGAGATGGAAGCTGAAGAAATGTTATTTGTAATCAGTTACAGCTCTGCAGTGAAATCAGGAAATCAGTGAAATCAGGAAAGCAGACTCTCTTGTGTGAGACATGTAATGACAGGCAGTCTGCTTTTCTCATTGAGTTTGTCTCATTATGAACACTTTTAGTAGCTCTCCTCTCATAGTGCTTCACCTCTGCGATACTATCTCTTCCAACATGCTGGCTGTGTGAGATAAAAGCAAAAAAAGTCTACGTAATCACACTAATGAATGCTTTGCAATTATACATAGCTCTACAGTGAGACATGTAGATCAAACGGTCAGTCACTACATGTCTCACACTAACTGCTTTCTTTCATGCAAAATAAACTTTGGATTCTCATGCAGAACAGTGTCCGATTGTACAAAACAGCTCATTTACATTTAAGAAAAACTTAAAATAAGACACTGAAATGCAGATATCAAGGTGTCATTTTATTTAGCTTCCTATGACCTACATGCCCATATAGGCTGACATAATCCCTTTAATACCTTTACAGAGGTCCCTCTGTAGAAATAATCAGTTTAATAGGAATCCGATACTGAAGTTAGCGAGATGTCAATTAAGGCGGCGTGAGTGTGGTAACAGCACTGAGGCTGTGATTAGTCACTCGTCTTGGGAAATGATAATATTGTATTTTTGGCAGATTATAAGTGGAAATACACTGGTCTTTTGATTTAGAATAACACATTAAAGTTCTTCGCACCACATTCAATACTGGGCTCAGAATGACTCTAATGCTTGCCACATATAATCCTATAGAATTCTGTCATCACATGCTGTATCTTTCCATGACACATGTATCGCCTCGTTCTTGAAGAAGCTGAATGATCTTGTTTGCATGACTATTTAAATATAGGTGGAGTGTGCTGCTAAATATGGACATTGCATGCAGATGCCTTATATCCGTATTTTTTCCTATATTTGTCTTTTTATTTTGTCTTTATTGATGTATAAATAAGCTCTGTGTTCAATTCACTTTTTTAACACTACACAGCTGGATCAAATATGGACATTAGTATGGCTCAGACATTAGGCAAAAATAGATAAAAAAACAAAAATATGCTTTGTATCTGAAATACAGACAACCTGGCATGTACATTGCTGCATTGACTAAACTTGACAAGTCCTAGTCAATAAAACCATAGTTACCAACATTGCAGTTAGCAATGAAGGAATGTTCTAGAGCATTTTCAGATTGTCTACCAGAGATGAGACAAAATATATGAGTGGAATTGAATTCATCTTGAATATTACAAAAAATCTGCATTCGACAAAATGTGGAATTTTTAGTAATTTGCTTGTGCACAAAGTCAGCAAAATGGCGCCTGCTGGTTGCCACTTTTACTGAAGTATAAATGGCCATTGAAAGAATATATAGATAAAAAATTAACTCAATGCAAACCTGTAGAACTGCGCTCCTCATCATCACTCACCCAGTCCTCATTGCATCTTCTTACCATCGTTATGAGCACCTATGTGTACAGTCATGGCCAAAAGTTTTGAGAATGACACAAATATTAATTTTTACAAAGTCTACTGCTTCACTTTTTCTAATGGCAATTTGCATATACTCCAGAATGTTATAAAGAGTGATCAGCTTAACAGCAATTACTTGCAAAGTCAATATTTGGCTAGAAAATGAACTTTATCCCCCAAAACACATTTCAACATCATTGCAGCCCTGCCTTAAAAGGATCAGCTAACCTCTTTTCAATGATTGCTCCATTAACACAGGTGTGGGTGTTGATGAGGACATGGCTGGAGATCAATCTGTCATGATTAAGTAAGAATGACACCACTGGACACTTTAAAAGGAGGCTGGTGCTTGGCATCATTGTTTCTCTTCTGTTAACCATGGTTATCTCTACAGAAACACGTGCAGTCATCATTGCAATGCACAAAAATGGCCTAACAGGAAAGAGTATCGCAGCTAGAAAGATTGCACCTCAGTCAACAATCTATCGCATCATCAAGAACTTCAAGGAGAGATGTTCCATTGTTGCCAAAAAGGCTCCAGGGCGCCCAAGAAAGACCAGCAAGACCAGGACCGTCTCTTAAAAGTGTTTCAGCTGCGGGATCGGGCTACCAGCAGTGCAGAGCTTGCTCAGGAATGGCAGCAGGCAGATGTGAGTGCATCTGCACGCACTGTGAGGCGGAGACTCTTGGAGCAAGGCCTGGTCTCAAGGAGGGCAGCAAAGAAGCCACTTCTCTCCAGAAAAAACATCATGGACAGACTGATATTCTGCAAAAGGTACAGGCAGTGGACTGCTGAGGACTGGGGTAAAGTTATTTTCTCTGATGAATCCCCTTTTCGATTGTTTGGGACATCAGGAAAACGCCTCATTCGGAGAAGACAAGGTGAGTGCTACCACCAGTCTTGTCTCATGCCAACTGTTAAGCATCCTGAAACCATTCATGTGTGGGGTTGCTTCTCAGCCAAGGGAATCGGCTCTCTCACAGTCTTGCCTAAAAACACAGCCATGAATAAAGAATGGTACCAGAATGTCCTCCAAGAGCAACTTCTCCCAACCCTCCAAGAGCAGTTTGGCGATCAACAATGCCTTTTCCAGCATGATGGAGCACCTTGCCATAAAGCAAAGGTGATAACTAAATGGCTCAGGGAACAAAACATAGAGAGATTGGGTCCATGGCCTGGAAACTCCCCAGATCTTAATCCCATTGAGAACCTGTGGTCAATCATCGAGAGACGGGCTGACAAACAAAAACCTAACAATTCTTACAACATGAAAGCATTGATTGTGCAAGATTGGACTGCTATCAGTCAGGATTTGGTCCAGAAGTTGATTGAGAGCATGCCAGGGAGAATTGCAGAGGTCCTGAAGAAGAAGGGTCAACACTGCAAATATTGACTTGCTGCATTAACTCATTCTAACTGTCAATATAAGCTTTTGTTATTCATATGTATGCAATTATATTTCTGTCTGTGATAAAAACATCTGTCAAACACACATAAAAACCAGAGGGCAGCAGATCATGTGAAAATATAATATTTGTGTCATTCTCAAAACTTTTGGCCATGACTGTACTTGTGGTGGGGAGCGGAGGAGCCTTACACCTTACATTTTTCACACTCTGGGAAGAGATGTTTTGCCTGCCCAGGCCTCTAAACAAATACACTAGCAGGATGCAGTGGACCCATTTAACACAGGTGCAAGAATGCCCATGAAACAACCCCTTTCAACTTGCCAATCCATGGAGGAGGCGGTTGTTTGGCATAGTAATTTCATTTCAATTAACAGAATTTATCAGTTTAAAATTACCTCAATCTGATGCGCTGGTATCTTTGTAGAGAGTATAGTGACATCTAATGCATTAATAAGTGTGGTTTCAACATCAGAAGAAGGGTGTCAACTTATTAATAAAAATGTGGAGGAATTTGGAAAAGATATATCAGAGGAAGTGCTTATCACAGAAGATTTGAATCAAAGATGAAAAAAAATTCTCCATATGCCATTAAATTAGTAAAGTTTTTTTGCTTTGTTTGCGTGTGAACAAAACTAAACATAAAAAAGTTAGCTAAACTATAAAACTTATTAATTATGGCCAAGAGATCTGATAAAAAGTGCAAGAAATTAATGATAATTATAGAGCTATTATTATTACTACAGTTTTATTTTTTTAATTTTTTTTGGCATTTAAGTTACTTGAAAAAATATATTACAATATTATTTTTAAAGCTTTCAAAAATGAAAAATAATAAAATAAAAGGCTTAAGATGCATAATTTGGAGAAACATTGTATTTTTACACTAATTTAAATTTGGAGAAATCCGCCAATTTGATTTGCATTGAAAGTTTGAGAAACTTAAGAAATGTATCCAAAATTTAGACAGGTTGGAGCAGAAAAGGCAAATGTGCAGGGCTTGTTGAAATCAGCCATTCATTTTGGTTCGCTTATTCTAATTTCTAAAAGTGGTATTCTTAAATTGGTAAGGTAAAAATCTGGCACACTTTATGATTAGAATCCGGTATGAATGGAAGAGTAACTGTTCCACATTGTGCGTAAAGTACATAACCCCAAAGAAGCTCATCTTCTCAACACAGAATATGATTTACAGCTTCAACTCTTTTTGGTCGTTATATGCAAGGACGTGCCTTATCTAATTTATTTCTTCTTTTGGGATTTCAATCATTTGGGATAACATATTGGGGGCATTAGAACTAATTATTAGTTTTACATAGTTTTATCCTTGAATTACAATAGTTGCAGCAGGACCAAACAATTTTGTACTTTGATGGATCATTGTATGGACTAGTTATCTAAAGTAAATTCATCATTCAATAGCACATACATCTTAAACCCTTAAAGGGGTTGTCCACATTTGTGGACATTTTTGTTTTCTTACTTAAAACACCACTCCAGCAGGGTTTTTTTTAGTGCTGGAGTGGTGCTACTAAACTAAGGTCCCTGCCCTCTGTCTTATACTTATCCGCTGCTGTCTTCACCTTTTTTTTGGCACTGCTCCTGTCTTGTGGCGCCTTCTGGTGACCAAGCTTCTGACTGGCCAGAAGTCAGAAGCTACGTCACAAGCTCTCAATGCAAGTCAATGAGAGGCAGAACAAGACTTTCATAGACTTGTATTGAGTTGTGACGTCTGGCTTGCTCCATGAAACAATAGAATGATACGGCAGGTCACAAACTGCTGGAGACCAACTGGAGCGGCGGTGATAGAAGGTGAAGTTGGTGACGGGTAAGTATAAGACTAGGTTCATGGGCCTTACATTAAAAGCACCACTCCAACGCTGCAATAAAAAATGCTGGAGTGGTGCTTTAAATGCATGCATTTGGGGCTAAAAAAGAAATTTTCCTTTTGGGTTTCAATACAAATTTTGCACCATGGCCTCCTATAGCCTCTGTATTACACGGTCTACTGCTTGCTGCAGGATGAGTTACTGGGGTTGACCACATTATCTTTTTTTAACAAATCTGTTGACATGATTATGTGTACATTTACTATATGGTATGACAAGTTCTTCTCCTGCTCTTGTTACTGCAGCTTTCCTCACAGACTGCACAGTTCTACAGTCCATACAATGGCTGCAGGTTTGAAGAACATGTGACCACACCTATCCATCATCCTTGTCTTATTGAAAACCTCACATGAGAAAACTGCTGTTCTAAGTTATCAGCTGAGGCAAATAAAAACTGGTCCAGATGGCACAGATATAGGAAAACCTGGCCTAGCACCTTTCTATTACTGTTGGGTTCCCATTTGTGTAATCCAATTTATATAGAGGCGTTATAGACACGATTCTAAAGCCTTCACATATGGCCTAAACTTTACACATACATAAAACAACATTTATGTGACATACTGCATTTACAATGTTACTTTTTTTCTATCTCTTCCCCTTTTTAATAAATTGTACTGCAATAAATCTCAATTTAGGTTTGACAGATGATGTATAGCATTAACTGTTGTATAAGATGATAAATCCTGCTCCAAGCAGTAAACCTCTTGCCAGGCTTAACATTGCTTCATAGATTTCATATTTGGTACATGCAGTATGTTTACCTAATTTATTATATCAACTAATATCTGTGCATTACAAATGTCAAACCTCTATAACACATCTATATTGTAGGACAGGAATAGTCGTCTAGACTCCTGCAGATATATCTGATTCTTCATCAGTAGAACTAACCCAAGTTATAGTAACACTCTGGTCTATACAAGATATCTCCTGTCGACTGCATTGGTGACAACTGTAAGACTGGAGGGGGTTCGCCTAAGGCTGCTTTCACACATCAGTTTTTTGACGTCAGACACGATCCGGCGTGTTTTTAAAAAAACGCATTCCGTTACCGGATGCGTTTTTTTGGCATTGACTTTCATTAGCACCGGTTCGCGCCTGATGTCATTGCGTTGCATCCGTTTTTGTCCGGATCCGGCGGAAATGTACATTCCAGCGGCCGGACAAGACGCTGACTGCAACGTTTTTTTTTTCCGGAGCCGCCTGATAGTGCCTGAAGCGGTGCATCAGGCGGCCGGAAATAATACAAGTCTATGGAACCGGACCAGTCTTTTGTGAAATCCGACAAAAGATTGATCCGGGTTCTGGAAAAATCAAGGTCTCGATCTCTCTCCTCGGTCCGGACATGCGTACCTGCATTTTCCACATAGAAAATTTATTTTTCCGGGTTGAAAAGGTCAGGTCGGATCCGGCAAGAAAACTGATCAGTTGCATCAGTTTTTTCAAAATCAGCGCCGGATCCGTCCTATCAGGTATACGACGGATTATGCCTGACACAAAAAAACTGATGTGTGAAAGTAGCCTTACTACAGCCAAATGAGTGTTAGGTCATGCGTGCGCACTTCCACTATGCTCAGAGCATTTGGCACTGAAGATTTGAAAATTGCTATCACTGTTCTGCTATAGTTAGCTTTAGAAGTGCCATACACTTACAGTAAATAGAGTGCAATTGCCTAATATTCATGGTCACCTAAAGAAACAGAGTGCACATGTTTCATCTGGTGGCACACTTTGCATTAATCTGTGTTTATTCTTTAAAAAAGAGGAATCATGCGTGAAACTTCTTTATCTTTAAAATAATAACTGTTTTATTCCTCCTCTAATGCATTCTTATAATGACATACAACTCGTGTTAAAGACTAAAACAGGTAGAATAGGGAAGTGTGAGTGTAAGGCGACTGTTATGAATGTGCTAGAGATGGTTTCTGAGCAGAGGCTCCCTCTGGTGGTTACAGACAGTACTGAACCTTTCAGCGAGGAATGGAATCTGGGATCACGGACTGGTCTGATATAAGGGAGGTTCCCTCCCATGATGGTTGCCGGTGATCAATTGTTCTTGTCTCAATTGTGGTTCCTGGTTCATTTGGAAGTTTGCTGAGTCTTGCCTGCATCTTCTGCTATCAGATAAGATATTTTCTGCTTTAATTTTTGTGCTTGCTTTTTGCATTGTTCCCTGCACTTCTGTGGAGGTCAGCCAGGTCCCCTCCGGGGGCTTGTGCTCCTCTCAGTGTATCTGGAGCCACTGTTGTTTGTTCATTTGCTTTTTCCTGTTTTTTCAGTGGCTGCGGCTTAGTTTTGTTACACCAGAGATCTGGTTAGGTGGTAGAGATCGTGTGATCTCAGGTGTTTTTGCAATCAGAAGAGTTGGTATTTTTTATTGTTTTTTTTTGGATTGCAGTGAGTATCCTTTCCTGTAATTTTCTGTCTAGACAGATTGGGCCCCAGCGTTTGCTCATTCTATTTTCTGTCTGTGTCCGTGCTTCTTCTTGTCTAACCGCCATTACATGTTTGGGGGCTTCCTATTTTCTTTGGGGATCTGTTCCGGGGCAGATAGCTTTCATCTTTCTGCCTTTAGGTGTAGTTATCTCTCAGGCTGTGACGAGGCGTCTAGGATCAACGTAGGAATGCTCCACGGCTACCTTTAGTTGTGTGGTTAGTTCAGGTTACTGCAATCCAATAGGTTCCAGCCACTCTGGTGTATTGCTGTTTTTGCTTATTCTCCTCAGCTACCAAAAAAACAGTTCACGCCAACTGAAAATTATATGGTACTCACAGAAGGGAAAAATAGTGTGGAAAGAAAAAAAAAAGTTGTCAGAGATTTTTTTTTTCCCTGTTTGTTGCATTTTTTCCCTCTTTTTCTCTGGGTGCTGAGGAGGATTTTTTTTTCTCTCAATGGAGCTTGCACAGTTGTCTGGCCGTGTGGATCAGCTTGCCACTGAGGTTCGGAGTATTGCTACCTATCTTGCTGGGTTGCCGGTTGTGGAACCTAGGATTCCCATGCCAGATTTGTTTTTAGGGGATCGGGCTAAATTTATGAATTTCAAAAATAACTAAGTTGTTTTTTGCCTTAAAGCCTAAGTCCTCAGGGAACGCAGCACAGCAGGTTCAAATTGTCATCTCTCTCCTGCGCGGCGACCCTCAGGATTGGGCTTTTTCCGACACCTGGGGATCCTGTTTTGAATGATGATGTATTTTTTCTGGCTCTGGGGTTATTGTACGATGAACCTAATGTCACTGATCAAGCTGAAAAAACCTTGTTGGCATTAAATCAGGGACTTGAAGACGCTGAGTTGTACTGTCAGAAATTCCGAAAGTGGGCAGTCCTGACCAAATGGAATGATGATGCTTTGGCAGCCATTTTTCGGAAGGGGCTGTCAGAGAATGTAAAGGATGATATGGTGGGATTCCCTGCTCCCTCTGGTCTCAATGATTCTATGTCATTGGCTATTCAAATTGACAGACGTTTGTGTGAGCGCAGAGGTATGCGTGAGATAGTGTTGCCTTGTGAGCCAGCTTCTGAGCCCATGCAGTGTGATAGAGTGACTTCTGGGGCACAGCGTCATGAGTTTCGAAAGTGCAATGGGTTATGTTTCTACTGTGGTGATGTCTCTCATGCTATTTCAGTCTGCCCTAAGCGGGGAAGACGTTTTGCACGCTCAGTTGTCTTGGGTAGTGTTCAGACTAAATTTCTGTTGACTGTTACCCTGATTTGCTCCCTGTCCACATTTTCTGCTCAGACTTTTGTTGATTCAGGAGCAGCTATTAACCTGATGGATTTTGACTTTGCCAAACGTTGTCGGCTTCCCATGATACTCCTTCGGAAGCCTATTCCCCTACTGGGCATTAATTCTACCCCTTTGGCGGAGAATAAACCCCAGTTTTCTACTCAGGTGATAATGAGGGTTGAACCAGATCATCAGGAGAGTTGCAAATTTCTGGTGCTGTATAATCTGCATGACATTATTGTACTAGGTTTCCCTTGGTTACAGTCTCATAATCCTGTTTTGGATTGGAAATCTGTGTCTGTGACCAGTTGGGGCTGCCAATGTGTTAATGCCAACACTCCTGTTTTTTCTGCCTCTCCCCAGTCTCAGGATGTTCCTGATCTTTTGACTGATTTTTCGGATGTATTTAGTGAAAGTAAATCTGCATCCTTGCCCCCTCACAGGAGCTATGATTGCGCTATTGAATTACTGCCTGGTGGTAAATTTCCTAAAGGTCGCCTTTTTAACTTGTCTGTACCTGAACACGATGCTATGCGATCTTATATCAAGGAGTCATTGGAGAAGGGTCATATCAGACCATCCTCTTCACCCTTGGGTGCCGGTTTTTTCTTTGTGGCCAAAAAGAATGGTTCATTGAGGCCAGTGTATTATCGTCTCTTGAATAAGATCACTGTGAATTATCAATATCCGTTACCCTTGATTTCTGACATGTTTTCCAGGGTGAAAAGTGCTAGTTGGTTTACCAAGCTTGACCTCAGGGGGGCGTATAACCTTATTCGCATTAAGCACGGGGATGAATGGAAGACGGTGTTTAATACCCCAGAGGGGCATTTTGAGTACCTAGTGATGCCCTTTGGGCTCACTAATGCTCCTTCCGTCTTCCAATCCTTCATGAATGATATTTTCAGGGATTTTGTGGATAAATTTCTGATTGTTTATTTGGATGATATCTTGATTTTTTCCAATGACTGGGACTCTCATGTGAAACATGTTCGGACTGTGTTCCAGATTTTGAGAGATTGCACTGTATGTGAAGGGATCAAAGTGTCTTTTTGGCGTACAGATGGTCTCATTTCTGGGATTCATTTTTGTCTCCGTCTGTTATTGAAATGGACCGTCAAGGTTCAGGCCATCTGTGATTGGGTCCAACCTACTTCATTAAAGGCTCTTCAGTGATTTTTGGGTTTTGCCAATTTTTATCGTAAATTTATTGGTAATTTCTCCGGTATTGTTAAACCATTGACTGATTTGACCAAAAGGGTTCTGATGTGGTGAATTGGCCTCCTGAGGCAGTCTCTGCGTTTCAGGAACTTAAGCAGAGATTCACTTCTGCTCCGTTCTACGGCATGAGAGCAAATTGGTTGAACACCAAAGAAACGACAACTATCCGATTGTAATTATAGAAAAATACCAAAACTTTAATTAGTTAAATAACATATGCATTGACGGACAGGTGTACTAAAAAAGTGAACAACTAGAGGGGTAATGATGTCAATCCAGGACATCTACCACTAATTACATCCACCCGGGTTCCTAATGGTGGTTAGATAGTAAAGGGCACATATTTTCTGAGCAATTATAAGAGCGGTCACATATAATCAAAGTTTGTATAGAAAATATTATATACATTGCCAGCACATATAAGACAACATATATGCCACACATGTAACAAAACAGAGATAATGACATCAATGTGTCTAATAAAGGATATATATCCACTTCAAATCGATATTATTGCCATGTGCTTGGAAATCCGCCTTAAGATATTTTCTAAGCAATTATAAAGAGCGGACATATATAATCAAAGTTGCATAGTAAAATACATATATTGCCAATACATATAGGACGACATATATGCCGCACATGTAGCAAAACAAAGATAATGACATCAATGTGTCTAATAAAGGATATGTATCCACTTCAAATCAATATTATTGCCATGTGCTGGAAATCCGCTTTAAAAAGCAACAGATTGTGCCCATTGTAAACTACCGGTGCCTATAAGTAATCCACAGAGACATGTGGAACTAGGTCATACACAGCCAGACATATTGACTGGATGTTACGGTGGATGAGGAAACATTACCTCCGAAATGGTAACCGGCACAACGCAGGGGAAACACACAGGTGTAGTGCATAACGTGCCCCGACGCACGTTTCGGATAAAGCTCCTTCGTCAGGGGGCATAACGATACTACTGAGACTGTGCTTTAAAACGCTGGACCGAAGT
>JARQOD010000001.1:273519237-273655357 GCA_033576555.1 Oophaga sylvatica
CCACAAATATACAGTATGCACATTGGCATGTAAAAGTTTGGCACCCCTGGTCAAAATTATTTATAGTTAACAGTTAGGTAAGCGAAGATGAAATGATCTCTAAAAGGTCTAAAGTTATAGATGACATATTTTCTTTATATTTTAGGCAGAAAAAAATATATTTCATCTTTTATATTTTAAAAATTACAAAAAGGAAAATGGGCAAATGCAAGGTTCGGGCACCCTGCATGGTTAGTACCTAGTAGAACCCCCCTTTTGAAAGTATCACAGCTTTTTAACGCTTTTTGTAGCAAGTCAATAGTCTTTCAATTATTGTTTGTGGTATTTTCATCCATTCTTCATTGGAAAATTCTTCCAGTTTTGGTATTACTGGATCGTCTTGCATGCACTGCTGTATTGAAGTCTAGCCTCAGATTTTCAATGATGGTCAGATCAGGGGACTGTGAGGACCATTGTAAAGCCTTCAGCTTGCGTCTTTTGAGGTAGTTATTGTGGATTTTGACGTGTGTTTAGGATCATTATCAATTTGTAGAAGCCATCCTCTTTTCAACTTCAGCTTTTTCATAGATGGTGTTATGTTTGCATCAAGAATTTGTTGAAATTTAATTGAATCCATTCTCCCTCTACCTGTGAAATATTCTCTGGGCTGCAACACAACCCAAAGCATGATTGATAGACCCCCATGCTTAATGGTTATCGAGATGTTCATTTCCTGAAATTCTGTGCCTTTTTTTCTCCACACATTGATCATTGTGGTCAAAGAGTTCTATTCTAACCTATTCGGTCCACAGGACTGGTTTCCAAAATGCATCAGGCATGTTTAGATGTTCTTTTGTATACTTCAGATGCTGAATTTTAAGGTGTGGACACAGGAGATGTTTTCTTCTGATGACTCTTCCTGAAGGCCATATTTGTGCAGGTGTCTATGAACTGTAAAAACAATGTACCACAACTCCAGAGTCTGACAGGCTAATTGAGGTCTAAAAATCTTGGCCAAAGCTATCTGAGCACACAAATCTCCAAGGGTGCACAAACTTTTGCATTGGCCAATGTTTCTTTTTGTAATTTTTAAAATGTAAATGATTAAATTATATATTTATTTTGCGGAAAATACAAAGGAAATGTGTCACCTTTAACTTTAGGACTTTTAGAGATATTTCATTGATCATTGACCAGGAATGTCCAAAACTTTTACATAGAATCATAGAATGGTAGAGTGGAAGGGACCTCCTGGGCCATCTGGTCCAACCCCCTGCTCAAGCAGGATTCTCTAAATCATCCCAGACAGATGTCTGTCCAGCCTCTGTTTGAAGACTTCCATGAAGGAGAACTCACCACCTCTCGTGGCAGCCTGTTCCACCATTGATCACCCTGTCAAAAAGTTTTTTCTAATATCTAATCTGTGTTCCTCCCATTCAGTTTCATCCATTGCTTCTAGTCTTTCCTTGTGCAAATGAGAATAAAGATATCCTTCTACAATGTGACACCCCTTGAGATATTTGTAGACAGCTATTAAGTCTCCTCTCAGTCTTCTTTTTTGCAATCTAAACATTCCCAAATCCTGCAACCGTTCCTCATTGGACATGGTTTGCAGACCGGTCACCATTCTGGTGGCTTCTTCTCTGAACTTGCTCCTGAAATGTGTATATGCATAAATATACTGTATATAGTTTATGCATTATCTATGTATATGTTCATATATTCCACACACAACAGCTGGCGAAATAAGTATTGAACAGGTCAAACAGTCTTCTAAGTAAATATACACGTATTTTAAAAGTCATTTTAAACATAAAGCAATCCTGCCACTTAGTGAAAAATAATATCAGCTGGCTCAACTGTTGGCCTATAAAAGATGTCTCATTACCAATGTGTCACACAAAAAATATTCATGATGGGTAAAACCAGTGAGCTTTCTCAAGTCCTTTGCAACCTTATTGTTGCAAAACATACTGATGGCATTGGTTACAGAAGCATTTCTAAACTACTGAAGGCTCCAGTGTGCACTGTTAAGGTCATAATATGGAAGTGGATAGAACATAATTTCTCCATAAGTATATTGCTAGCGTTGGGGAACTTAGATTTTGTAGTACCACTCCCGCGCTGAAATGAAAAAAAAAACAACAACCCCTGAAGTGTAGCTTTAACCCCTTCTGACATTCGCCGTATATATATGCTCTGCGTGAGATGCCCTCCTGTAAAGAAAAGTATTTATATACGTCACCATGATTGTGCAGTCACACGCTGAGTGCCGCGGAGATAAAATGCGGGTATCAGCTCTATATGAGAGCTGATACATTGCAGCAAACGCCCATGATCGGTCTAGCACTGATCACAGGTGGTTAAAAACTTGTGATGCCCCTGTCAAGTGCAGTGACATTGCAAGGCATCGCAAAGGGGAGGGAGCTCCCTCTGTCTCCCATCGGCACAGCAAGATGCGATCGTGTTATGCCGATGGTCTCCATGGTGTCCCCGGGCCGAAAGATGGGTCACCAGGGACGGTGGCCTGTCGCTCATGCTTAGAGAACAAGCTGACATGTCTCCTCCCGCATGTCAGACACTGATCTAATGCTCTGCAATGCAAAAGCATTGCACAGTATTAGATCAGCAATTTGTGAGTGTGAAGTTTTATGTTCCATCCTGGGACAATGTAAAAAAGTTTTAAAAAAAATTGAAAAAATATTGAAAAAAAATCACAAAATAAATAAAAAAGTATTAATACAAAAAATACATTTTTTTAATGTAAAATAATAATAAAAATAACAATAAAAATAATAAAAAAGTACACATATTTGGGATCGCCGCACTCGGAATGACCCGACCTATAAAACTGTCTCACTAGTTACCCCTTGAGTGAAAGTTAAAAAGAAAAAAAAAAAGGGAAAAAGCTATGCTATATCATCATGCCGCCGAACAAAAAGTGGAATAAAAGGCGATCAAAAATACAGATGTAAATAAAAATGTCAACTCTGAAAACGTCATCTTGTCAGTCAAAAAATAAGCCACCATACAGCTCCGTCAGCGGAAAAAAAAAAAGTTAAGGCTCTCAGAATAAAGTATACAAAAATAATAATTTACTTTTCAAAATTTTTTTTGTGTAAAAGTGCTAAAACATAAATAAAAGATATGTGGTATCGCTGTTAATTGTACTGACTGAACAATAAAATCTACCTTATTCATTTTAGCACACGCAGAAGGGCATAATAGCAAAACTCCCCAAAAACTTCCTGAATTGTGATTTTTCTTCATTCTTCTCACAAAAAACCAGAATAGAAAGAGATCAAAAAATTCATGTGCCGAAATGGGTATCAATAAAAACGTCAACTCGTCCGCAAACAACAAGCCTTCACATGACTATGTCAGCCAAAATATGGGAAAAACTATAAGATATCAAAATATGGCGATGCAAAAACTTGCTTTTGCAATTTAAAGATTTTTTTTTTTATATGTGACAGCAGCCAAACAAACAATGATATGAAATCTGATATCGCTGTAATTGCACTGACTCAAAGAATAAAGTATCTAATCACTTATACCACACAAGGAACGGGGTAAAAATAAATAAAACTAATTCTTCACCTGCTGTTGATTTATTCATTGTGCCTCCCAAAGATCGCAGTAAGATTCAGCTCAAAATTATCCTGCGCTCTATGCTGAGCACTTACACTGGGATTTCCATGTAAATTTTTGAAATACGTGATTCAGAAGATATCCCTGACAAAAGGTTCCCTATAATGAAGCAGATGGAGGCACTGTGGATGCCGTCTGGCCACCTATGATCTGGCGGTGTCCGTTCTTTTTGGGCGTGCATAAAAGGGCGGTCCGCCACACTTTTGCGCACCTCTGAAAAGGACATCGCTGACCAGAGGGCAGACGGAGTCCAGAGTAACTCTGCTACGCATTGTAGTGAATGGATGCCTCCAGGGTTTCATCTGAATCATATCACTCATAGATTTAGTGTAAACCCGATATAAATGCCCAGTGTAGAGCGCCGGATAAATGTGATCCTAAATGTTATGTAAAATTTTCCCAAAAAAAGCTCCTACTCAATCCACAAAAAAAGTCCCCACTCAGGTCCATCATATATGAAATATAGGGGACATCCACGTTACTGGTAGTACAAAAGACTTGGAAAAGCGCTATAGCTCCTCTCCCCTCAAAAGAAATTCAGCAAATTTTGCACTCCCAATCCAAAAGTTCCCCTCCCTTCTGAGCCCCAGTGTGCCTAAACCCCCATTTAGTTTCCACAGTTTGGCACTTCTGTAGCGATGACAGTCACCAAATTTACAGATCTATGTCTCCAGAAGCATGAGCTGGGTACCACAACGTACTGGGCACTACAATGGCAGTTGCAATTTTCACTCAGCAACATCTCCTGCTTGTTTTCTGGAAAACATCTATGGAGTCAAAATCGTCACTGAACCTGTATATAATTCCTAAATGGGTATAATTTCCATAAATGGTGGTCTACTAGCACGTAGGGACTCCGTATATGGGGTCCGCAAACTATTCTAGCTCCAGGAGGAAAATAGCACTCCGTCCGTCCCGAACTCAATGTATGGGTAAACAGTACTGTACAGCCATGTATGAGGCATTTCCACTTTCAGAAGAAATTGTGGGACAATTTTGGTGCCATTTTTATCCATTTCCCAGTGTGAAAATGTAAAATCGGGGCTAAAACAAAATTTTGGGGGTAAACATTTATTTTTATTCACTGCCCAATGGTATAAAAATCTGTGACACCTGTAGTGGCAATATGATCACCCCTAGATGAATTAATTGAGAGGTTAGTTTGTAAAATTAGGTCAATTATGGGGGGGTTATGCTGTTCTGGCACCTCAGGTGTTCTACCAATGTGACATGCACCCTCAAAACCCGTCCAGCAAAATTTGAACTCCAATATGGCACTTCTTCCCTTCTGAGCTTTGCACTGTGCCTCAAAAGCAGTTTTTGATCACATATGCGGTATTGATGTTTTCAGGAATAATTGCACAACTTATTTTGGGGTCCATTTTTTCCTGTTATCCTTGTAAAAATAAAAAATTTGGGGCACATTAGGTGCTCTGCAAATGCGACATGACACCCTCAGAACATTCCATCAAAATCTGTGATCCAAAACATCACTACATCCTTTTTGAGCCCTGCCGTGCACCTGAACAATAGTTTCCACCAATGAGATATTTGTGTTCTCAGGAGAAATTGCACAACAATCTGGGGTCAATTTTTCCAGTTACTCTTGTGAAAATAAAATATTTGGGGCTAAAAACATTTTTGTGTTGGGAAAATGTGATTTGTTTTTTATTTTCACAGCTCAACATTATAAACTTCTATGAAGCACTTGGGGGTTCCAGGTACTCACCAAGTCTAGATAAGTTCCTTAAGGGGTGTATTTTCTAAAATCAGGTCACTTGTGGGAGGTTTCCAGTATTTAATCGCCTCTCCAAACGCGATGTGGCTAATTATTCCAGAAAATTTAGCAAAACGTCAAATTGCACAACAAATTTTAGGGTCCAATTTTCCTGTTACTCTTGCGAAAATAAAAAATTAACATTTTTGTGAAAAAGTTAGATGTTAATTTTTTCTTTCATATTACATTAATTCCTGTGATGCACCTGAAGGGTTAATAAACTTCTTGAATGTGGTTTTTGAACAAATTGAGAGGTGCAGTATTTAGAATGGTGTCACTTTTAGGTATTTTCTGTCATATAGGTCCCTCAAAAAGTCACTTCAAATGTGATGTGGTCCCTAAAAAACTGGTTTTGTAAATTTTGTTGGAAAAATTAGTAACTTTTAACCCATATAGCTTTCTAACAATAAAAATGTTTAAAAAATTGTGCTGATGTAAAGTAGACATGTGGGTAATGTTATTTATTACCTATTTTGTGGGACACAACTCTCTGATTTTAGGGCATAAAAATTGGGAGTTTGAAAATTGCTAAATTTTTCACCAAATTTCCGATATTTTCACAAATAAATTCAAGTCATATTGAACAAATTTTACCACTATAATGAAGTACAATATGTCACGAGAAAACAGAATCGGTGGAACTGCACTGGTCAGAATTGTAAAATTTGGCCTGTTTAGGAAAGTGAAAACAGGCTTCGGGGTTAAGGGGTTAACGAGCAGCCATTGTTTTAATTTTTATTTCATAAATCAATAGTGGCGGTAAAATTCAAGAAGCTTTGTAATATATCTTTATCAGAGAAATCTGCTTCTTTCTCCCCCTGAACTGATACTCATTCTCAATTCTTGGGTTAAATGTTTAATCAGTAAAAGGACAGATCTTTTCATTATTCAGATAGGACGTGGCAGATATTACTAGTACTATAATATATATATATATATACAGACAGGAGAGGGGAGGAGGGATCTCTGCTTTTAGTTCCTCACTCTTCTCATCCCCTCTGCACTAAGCAGAAGACAGTTGCTACTGATAAGATCCTATCGCAGTCATTTAAAAATCTGTCTTCACTGAATACAGATTTTACCCGGGAATTGAGAATTTTGGGGAAATTTCCCGCCCCGGGGAAAGAAACAGATTTCTGTGATAAGATATATTACAAAGCTTCTTTTATTCATATGTATTACTGATTAGGAAATAAAAATTAAAATGATGGTTACTCTTTGAAGTCCTTAGTGATGAAATCAAAAAACAAACAACCGTTTGAAAAAATATAAAAAGAAAATGTTCTCTTAACCCCTTTCTGTCATCCGACGTTCTATCCCGTCAATGTGCTGATCGCGGCCGGGTGTCAGCTGATTATCACAGCTGACACCCGGCACTATGTGCCAGGAGCAGTCACGGACTGCTCTCGGCACATTAACCCCTGGCACACCGTGATCAAACATGATCGCGGTGTACCGGGGGCACAGGGAAGCATCGCGCAGGAAGGGGGCTCCCTGCGTCCTCCCCTGAGACCCTCAGAACAGTGCGATGTAATCGCGCTATTCTGAGGCCTTCCTCCCTGCAAGACCCCGGATCCAAAATGGCCACCAGGTCCTGCAGGGAAGCCTGCAGTAGTGCCTGTGAGATCGCTGGTCTCACGGAGTGCTGTGCACACTGTGAGACCAGCGATTTGGTATTATACAGTAATGTCCCACCCTGGGACAAAGTAAAAAAGTTAAAAAAAATGAAAATCACAAGTGTAAAAAAAAAAAAATTCCAAAATAAAGGAAAAAAAAAAAATTCCCCAATAAATTCATTTCTTCCTGTAAATAAAAAAAACAAAACAATAAAAGTACACAAATTTTGTATCGTCGCGTCCGTAACGACCCCCCTATAGAACTGTCCCACTAGTTAACCCGTTTAGTGAACCCCTTAAAAAAAAAAAGCAAAAAATCAATGCTTTATCATCATACCGCCGAACAAAAAGTGGAATAACACGCAATCAAAAAGACCGATATAAATAAACATTGTACTGCTGAAAACGTCATCTTGTCCCGCAAAAAACGAGCCGCCATACAGCATCATCAGCGAAAAAAAAAAAGTTATAGCTCGCAGAATAAAGTGATGCGAAAATAATAATTTTTTATATAAAATTGTTTTTATTGTAAAAAGCGCCAAAACATTAAAAAATGATATAAATGAGGTATCGCCATAATCGTACTAACCCGAAGAATAAAACTGCTTCATCAATTTTACCACACGCGGAACGGTATAAACGCCCCCCCAAAAGAAATTCATGAATTGCTGATTTTTGTTCATTCTAACCTCCCAAAAATCGAAATAAAAAGCGATCAAAAAATGTCACGTGCTCAAAAATGGTACCAATAAAAACGTCAACTCGTTCCGCAAAAAATAAGACCTCACATGACTCTGTGGGCCAAAGTATGCAAAAATTATAGCTCTCAAAATGTGGTGATGCAAAAACTATTTTTTGCAATAAAAAGCGTCTTTTAGCGTGACAGCTGCCAATCATAAAAACCCGCTATAAATAGTAAATCAAACCCCCCTTTATCACCCCCTTAGTTAGGGAAAAATAATAAATTTTAAAAAATGTATTTATTTCCATTTTCCCATTAGGGTTAGGGTTGAGGCTAAAGTTAGGGTTAGAGTTGGGGCTAAAGTTAGGATTAAGGTTAGGGTTGGGATTAGGGTTAGGGGTGTGTTGGGGTTAGGGTTGGAGTTAGAATTGGGGGGTTTCCACTGTTTAGGCACATCAGGGGCTCTCCAAATGCGCCTGATCTCAATTCCAGCCAATTCTGCATTGAAAAAGTCAAACGGTGCTCCTTCACTTCTGAGCTCTGCCATGCGCCCAAACATAGTTTACCCCACATATGGGGTATCAGCGTACTCAGGACAAATTGCACAATAACTCTTGGGGTCAAATTTCTTCTGTTACCCTTGGGAAAATAAAAAATTGGGGGAGAAAATATCATTTTTGTAAAAAAAAAAAATATTTTTTGTTTTTACGGCCGTACGTTATAAACTTCTGTGAAGCACTTGGGGCTTCATAGTGCTCACCACACATCTAGATAAGTTCCTTGTGGGGTCTATTTTCCAAAATGGGGTCACTTGTGGGGGGTTTCCACTGTTTAGGCACATCAGGGGCTCTCCAAATGCGACATGACGCCCGCAGACCATTCCATCAAAGTCTGCAATCCAAAACGTCACTACTTCCCTTCCGAGCCCTGACGTGTGCTCATACAGTAGTTTTCTCCCACATATTGGGTATCAGCGTACTCAGGACAAATTGGACAACAACTTTTGGGTCCAATTTCTCCTGTTACCCTTGTGAAAATAAAATATTGGGGGCGAAAAAATCATTTTTGTAAAAAAAAAAAAGATTTTTTATTTTTACGGCTGTACGTTATAAACTTCTGTGAAGCACTTCGGGGTTCAAAGTGCTCACCACACATCTAGATAAGTTCCTTGGGGGGTCTATTTTCCAAAATGGGGTCACTTGTGGGGGGTTTCCACTGTTTAGGCACATCAGGGGCTCTCCAAATGCGACATGACGCCCGCAGACCATTCCATCAAAGTCTGCAATCCAAAACGTCACTACTTCCCTTCCGAGCCCTGACGTGTGCTCATACAGTAGTTTTCTCCCACATATTGGGTATCAGCGTACTCAGGACAAATTGGACAACAACTTTTGGGTCCAATTTCTCCTGTTACCCTTGTGAAAATAAAATATTGGGGGCGAAAAAAATCATTTTTGTAAAAAAAAAAAGGATTTTTTATTTTTACGGCTGTACGTTATAAACTTCTGTGAAGCACTTCGGGGTTCAAAGTGCTCACCACACATCTAGATAAGTTCCTTGGGGGGTCTATTTTCCAAAATGGGGTCAATTGTGGGGGTTTCCACTGTTTAGGCACATCAGGGGCTCTCCAATCGCGATATGACGCCATCAGACCATTCCATCAAAGTCTGCAATCCAAAACGTCACTACTTCCATCTGAGCCCTGACGTGTGCCCACACAGTAGTTTTCTCCCACATATGGGGTATCAGCGTACTCAGGACAAATTGGACAACAACTTTTGGTGTCCAATTTCTCCTGTTACCCTTAGGAAAATAAAAAGTTGGGGACTGAAAGATCATGTTTGTGGAAAAAATATGATCTTTTTATTTTCATGCTCGGGCGTTATAAACTTTAGTGAAACACCTGGGGGTTCAAAGTTCTCACCACACATCTAGATAAGTTCCTTGAGGGGTCTAGTTTCCAAAATGGTATAATTTGTGGGGGGTTTCCACTGTTTAGGCAGATCAGGAGCTCTCCAAACACGATATGGCGTCCAGCCAATTCTGCGTTGAAAAGTCAAACGGCGTTCCTTCCCTTCTGAGCTCTGCCATGCACCCAAACAGTGGTTTACCCCCACATATGGGCTATCAGCATACTTTTGGGGTCTTGTTACCCTTGGGAAAATAAAAATTGGGGTGAAAAGATAATTTTTGTGGAAAAAATATGATTTTTTAATTTTACGGCTCTACGTTATAAACTTGTGTGAAGCACCTGGGGGTTCAAATTGCTCATCACAGATCTAGATTAGTTCCTTAGGGGGTATAGTTTCCAAAATGGAGTCACTTGTGGGGGATTTCCACTGTTTAGGCACATCTGGGGCACTGCAAATAGAACATGACCCTCATCAACGTCTGCATTCCAAAACGTTATTACTTCCTTTCCAAGCCCTGCCATTCGCCCAGTTTCCCTCCCCACATATGGGGTATCAGCGTACTCAGGACAAATTGGACAACTTTTGGGGTCCAATTTGCTTGGGAAAAATCAAAAATTTGTGACTAAAAAATCATTTTTGTGGAAAATTGTTTTTTTTTCACACCCAGGCATAATAAACTTTTGTGAAAACACTTGGGGGTTCAAAGTGCTCACAACAGATTTAGATAAGTTCCATAGGGGGTCTAGTTTCCAAATGGTGTTATTTGTGGGGGGTTTCCACTGTTTAGGTGCATCAGAGGCTCTCCAAATGCGACATGGCGTCCAATCTAAATTCCAGCCAATTTTGGTTTGAAAAAGTCAAACGGCGCTCCTTCCCTTACGAGCTCGGCCGTGCGCCCAAACAGTGGTTTTCCCCCACATATGGGGTATTGGCGTACTCAGGAGAAATTGCACAACAACTTTATCTGTTCATTTTCGCCTTTTACCCTTGTGAAAATAAAAAAAATTGTAAAAGATAATTTTTGTGACTAAAAAGTTAAATATTAATTTTTTAAAAGGGTTAAAAAAAAACCTCTAACAGAATTAGTGATGCTGCACAAATAATGACCCATACAATTAAAAAAAAACCCTGTTATGTTCCACCAAAATTGTTTGTAACCAATAGTATTGTTTTGTGAAATTTAAACAATACCGTATTTTTCGGACCATAAGACGCACTTTTTTTCCAAAAATTTTGGGGGAAATGGGGGTGCGTCTTAAGGTCGCAATGTACTTACAATCCGGCGGCGGTTCGATGGCGGCGGTCACAATGCAGCCTCCAGTGCGATGGTGTCTGGGCTCTGATGTGGCTGCAGCGGGGCTCCGCCGGCATTTCGTCCTAACCGCGAAAGCCCCCCACGCAGATCTCGGGAAGAGATCTCGTTGCCGAGATTTGAATTTTATCATTGCGGTGGCTATCTTCTGGAGGCCCCTGGCGGCCATGTTTCAGGAAGCCACCGTGTCGCAACAGCGGAGCTGCGGGGGGCTTTCGCAGTTAGGACGAAATGCCGGCGGAGCCCCCCACGCAGCACAGAGCCCCACTGCAGCCCCATCAGAGCCCCAACACCACCGCACCGGAGGCTGCATTGGGACCGCCGCCACCGGACCGCCGCCAGATTGTAAGTACATTGCCACCCCACAGAGCACAACCACCCCACAGAGCACAACCATCCCACAGTGCACAGCCACACCACAGAGCACAGCCACACCACAGAGCACAGCCACCCCACAGAGCACAACCACCCCACAGAGCACCGCTGCAACACAGAGCACCACCACCGCACCAGCCTGGACCACCGAACGACCCCTGTGACCACTCCTCTACCTGTGCTGATCACTTCGCTGGTAACCTGAATTCAGACTGTAAGACGGACCCCCATTTGACACATTATTTTTTTTCCCTATTTTCCTTCTGAAAATTTGGGGTGCATCTTATGGTCCGGTGCGTCTTATAGTCCGAAAAATACGGTACTTTTAAAATTCAGTATTTAAACTGTCCTAATAGTGATGAACCACAGAATAAAGTTATCATATTACTTAGGCTGCACATTGAATGCTAAAAAAAAACACTGAAAAAATAATGGGAGAATTGCAAATTCCCAAAATGTGAAAATAATTTATTCATTGCATTATATACAACTCAAAAAGGTAAAATAAAAAAAAAAGTAATGAGAGTATAAAAACACTCTCAAATCCCAAAGGAAAACTGGTATGTGTATTTGCTTGCAAAAATAAACAAACTGACAAACAATAAGTAAGTTATGCTCTTTTGGGATTAAATAACCTTTCTACCACAATAGGCTCCTTGTTAATTAGGGTATTTACTGTTAAAAAAGCACTCTGATTTTTTGTTTCTATAACTGCACCCCTACACTTGACTGCCTGTCACACTGCGTATACTTCTTTATATATTAGTTCCCGGCAGTTTAACTTCTTGTTTTGTTCTCTTCAGACTCCACCTTGATTCCAAGAACTTAGACTGCATTTAACTCCTTTATGCCCTCCTATAAACGACAGAATGACATGTCCAGTTAATGCCAGCACTATCTCTTCCTGACAAAAAGACACTATGACCCTGTTGTTCTTAAATAGACTAAAAAATTATAGTAGACAGTCAGATGTTGTATTAGTCTATGCCTGATGAAGAGACCTGAGTAGTCTCGAAAGCTTGCAATCTGTTACCATCTTTTCAGTTAGCCATTAAAAGGTATCAACCACTGAGGACTCAACTCTAAATATTTTTCTAGTAGACAGTCAAGAAAGTCGAATTGCCATCTCCTACATTACAACTATATTCCAGGAGCCATGCAGTCATCGTCAGTAACTGTGATACCCATTTTGTCCCCCACCGTGGATATTCCATGAAATTCCATCAAACAAGAAAGTTCTGTTGAATGAGATGATGAAAGCATGGAGCCATGTTATTTCCAGGGGGCTTACTAACAGATCACATGACCAAACTGAAAAGTATACTGTGAATTTTTAGTCAGTTAGGTTCAAACAACTAAATAAGGTATTACTGGCAGAATTGCATACATGAAATGACTAGTGACAGGATGAATAAAAAAACCTTGGGATTGCTATTTTAACTACTATGCGCAAAAGTATAGGATGTGCTCCAAATCCTGATATATTCTCTTTAAAGAGGTTTTCTAATTTCAGTAAATTCTTCTCCAGGGACAGATTATTTAAAAAGACAAACTGTGCTTTACCAATATCTGTCATTTTCTGCATTGCTAATTTCACATCAAAATACATCCCCAAATAAGTACCGTATATACTCGTGTATAAGCCGAGATTTTCAGCACCTTTTTTTGTGCTGAAAATGCCCGCTCGGCTTATACACGAGTCATAGGGCAGAAACCAGCGGGGGAGGGGATGCGGCGGCAGGAGCCGGTGGCTGGGACATCATACCCTCCCCGTGCCATCGCTGAACGTCCCTGCAATCCTGCGTTCTCCCCGGCTTCCTGCAGCTCTCCAGCGCTGAGCGGTGACGTAATACCCGCTCATTAAGGTCATGTAATATGGACGCGATGCCACTCCCATGGGTGTGGCCTCCATATTCATGCCCTTAATGAGCGGTATTATGTCACCGCTCAGCGCTGGAGAGCTGCAGGAAGCCGGGGAGAACGCAGGATTGCCGACCGGGACGTTCAGCGATGGCACGGGGAGGGTGAGCATGATGGAGGATGGGGGGAGCATGGAGGAGACAAGGAGCACGTAGCAGGACAGGGGGGAGGACGGAGAGCACAGAGCAGAACGGGGGGAGGACGGAGAGCACGGAGCAGAACGGGGGAGAACGGAGAGCACGGAGCAGGACGGGGGGGAGGACGGAGAGCACGGAGCAGAAAGGGGGGAGGACGGAGAGCATGGAGCAGAACGGGGGGAGGACGGAGAGCACGGAGCAGAACGGGGGGAGGACGGAGAGCACGGAGCAGATGGGGGTGGGCAAGAGGAGAATGGGGGGTGCAGAGCTGGATGGGGGATGCAGAGCTGGAGGGGAAAGCACGGAGCAGGGACAGGATGAAAGCAGGAGCAGGAGATAGATGGAGAAGGGGGACGCATAGAGCTGGATGGGGGAGCACAGAGCAGGACGGCAACTTATACACCCGGCTTATACGCGAGTCAATAAGTTTTCCAATTTTTTTGTGGCAAAATTAGGGGGGTCGGCTTATACACGGGTCGGCTTATACATGAGTATATACGGTAATTATTTTTGGGGAAAAGAGGATCCATTGCAAAAAGATACATTTTAAAATGAAATTATTTTGAGTCATATTAAAATGTTAAAAATTCAAGCAGATAGAAGAATAGTGGCTTGCTTACAAAAAATTGGATGAGTGCATCCTGTATAGAGCCTTCATGTTAGGGCAAAATATTCAATGTTGCACTAACCTGGCTTAACCTACCCATAATTCCATTCCACAATGCTATTTTACCATAAACATATAGTATTTTAGTGCCTAATATAAAGTGCAAGTGCTTGATTCAAAAGAATGTATATAAAGTTAAAAAGTGCTTCAGGCATTTAAAGTAAGGTGCAAAGTTTTAGGTAAATCAAGCCACGCAGAGTAAAGATACTTACAAAGTGCCCAGAAGAAGGCACTGCGCCAAAACGCGTGTTGGGGCGGGTGGTACCGTGATTCTGCAGGTAATTCCTTAGGCACATTTATACCGTATTGTTATGGTCTTTACTCTCCTACTTGTTTTTCATTGTGACACCCGGAAGAAGGCACTGCGCCGAAACGCGCGTTGGGACGGGTGGTGCAGCGGTTCTGCAAGTAATTCCTTAGGCACATTTATACCTTATTGTTACGGTCTTTGCTCTCCTACTTGTTTTTTATTGTGGCTATTTGTCTCTATGTACTTCTCTTGTGACACCTGTGTATCTTGTACTGTTTGATGTGATTTACATCTATATTAGTTATTTATTGGTACACACTTTTGCACGTGCACTGTGCACTTTTGAGCTGACCAACATGCTTACAGTTTGACTATTGTGCCTTTTGGTCTTTCTTTTCCTGCATACAACCATGTGTCCATCATTTTTTGGCTCACCATTGTCATCTCCCTAATTTTTTCTGTGATTTTATATTTTGTGTTTTAATGTCTGTCTAATAAAGTTTTGTAATTTTTGGTACATTGGTTCTTTTTGGTGCTTTTTTTTCTTGATATGATTTATATTATCTTTGCACTTTAATTAGTGACACTACTCATGGCTGTTGTCTTGGTTCATATAATTGTGTCAAGTGAGTTTAAAAAGTCCACGACCGGAAGTGTGCGATAGTGTGTGGGGCCAGAAGTTGCGTTGCGTAACCAAAGCTACCGTGTCACCAGTAAGCATCCGCACCACCAGGCCGTGACGCCAGAAAACACGTGGGGCCCCATGTGATCCGGCGCCCAAAGTCCCCTGGGTACGGTGGCCGGCAGGCATAGCGGAGGCAAGGGGAACGCATGCGCCATGGGTAAATTGTGCGTGCGCAATACATGATATAAGAATACGCCATAGTAGATCCTGGCAAAGCCAGGAAGAGATGTCTATACCCGCAGCATGGATAGGAAACGAGTCATATGTATTGTATATTGGGATTAGGCATAGTGTTATGTCCGTGAACATCAGGACAAAGGGTAAATAGACTGTCACGGATTCGACAGTAACGCAGCATTATAATAAACATAATAAAGATATGGTGACAAGTATTCTACAAATTTTAGTGCATTGCAATATATTCAAACTGCAAAATGCAAATCTATATATAATCATGCATTATACCATAACGTCAAAATGAATGTATGACTGCAATGGTAGAACACCATATTGAGAAACCACAGAGAAATAGCATGTAAATCTGGCTTCCACCAAAAATAAATAGAACATACATTACATATGGTGGAATATATGAATACCTAAATGACATTGATAAATAGGCGTATTTGATGGGCAGACATACATGCTTATATTGATGGTAGAGAATGGAAAAATAAAGAAAATGTAAGCAAAATAAGATAATCATCAAAAAAAAATAACAAAAATTAAAATAAAAAATAAAAAGAGAAGAATAATAAAAGACACATGATCAAAATCCCAATATAGAACAGCCATACATAAATGATAGCAGATGGCACATATTAGATAAACATGTATCATTATTATCTTTAAATGTTTCCTTAAAGAGGACATCTGATCGTTCTCCCAATCCCCAGGCACAGCACACATAGGCGGTCACTGAATGGTATTGAGGTGAAATAAAATATAGAACCTAAATAATAATATAAAATTAAAATATATAATATTTACCAAAAAATAAGATTAAAATACAGTAATGTATGCCAGGACATACATGTTAGGCCTCACGTGTTGGCGATCACAAAAAGGGGGCAAAACTACGGTTCGCATTAACGCATTAAGTTCTTGTGGATGTAATGTCTGCAGGGTCCATATCCATCTAGCCTCCAACTGTGCTAGGCTTGTGGACAGTTTGTCACCGGAATACTGATGTCCAATGCATCAATATCCCTAAATCGCAATAGCTTGCTATTGCACTGGTGAAAGGCCTTGAAATGGCATGGCAATGTCTTTAATGTGGATGTGTCGGTGTGGCCAGCTGCGGCCTCAATGCTCAAAATATGTTCCCTTACACGGACTTTGAATTGATGTGATGTGAGGCCCACATATATTAGATTACATGGACAGATCGCATAATAAATTACATAACGCGAAATGCATGTAATTAATCTTTTAATCTTGAAGTTCCTAACATCACTTGAGTCCGTGAAGGTTTGAGAACGGTCAATGTTGGAACAGGCCACATAGTGGCCACACAGAGAACATCCACAACCAGAGCCAAAATTGTCCAAAAAGGTTACTCTAGGTTCCCCTGTATAATGACTTCTAGTAAGATGATCACGTAGGTTTCTGGAGCCCCTCACCGACATAGCTGGTCTATCTGGTATTATTTTCGCAATCACAGGGTCAACTTCTAGTACTGGCCACGCTTTCTGCAGAGCTACCCGTACTTTAGCAAAATGAGAATGATAGTTCGTTACAAACCTAATAGGATTGTTAGTTCCCAGGCTATTTTCTCTATTTGCATATATGAGAATGTTCCGGGATGAAAATTTGGCTGTTATAAGTTCTTTTGATGGCTCGCCTACTATATCCGCAATCCAAAAACCGGGACGCTCAAAATTGGAATCAGTGGAACAAATCCAACGGAGACGGAGGAGCTGACCAACAGGAACTGAATTTATGATGTCTCGAATGGCAGGAGGAAGCATGTTAGTAGAAGTTGACTTTCTAAAAATGTCGGTTTGAATCTCACCCATATGGTCCCTCCTTACCGAAACATCCAGGAAATCCACCCTGTTAGGGTCCCAGAGGAAGGTAAGGTGAATATTAAGGTTATTCCTGTTTAAGCGGGTCATGAATGTAAGTAAAGCTGATACCGAACCCTGCCAGATCAAAAGGATATCATCAATGTACCGTGTCCAAAAAGGGACACGATCCATCGATGCCTGATGATCTGACAGAAATTGTGCAGAGAGAGCAGAAAGTAGTGCAGGGCTGTTTATCTCTGCTGGAAGCCAGCTAACAGATCAATAATACAAAAACATATGCAGCTATGTTGATGTAGATGGTTAGAAGATAAAATCGGGATGACAGACTACTATACAGGACTATACAGTGCACAGAAGAAAAGAGTATATTCTAAATGTAGAATACATTCTGTCTGTGGTGGAGGAATGAGGAAATTGTAACTGTGAAGGGAGAAGTGCACAATATGGTAAAACCCTACTATAGGAGATAGTAGAAACAATAGTTTTGCTCACTTTGGGTGGTTGTGCGAAGACACAACTACTATAAAAGTTTTTAAATAGTCAGCTAATGCTGCCCCTGGCTGAGGGAAAAATCTGACAGATGGAAATTACAAAAACAGGATAAAACAGGTTTAAAAATTATCCATGCTGCTGGAAAAAAATCTCTTGCTGCGGTATTCTTTGAAGGTTCTTTTTTATCCATTACGCATTTGAATGCTTTACTGGCATCTTCAAGTGTTGGTAACTTACACTTGACAAATATGCTAGTATGGCACTGAAATGTATATCGGATAATAAAGAACCTTCTATGAATACCGAAGCAACAGACTTCTTTACAGCAACACGGACAATTTTTAAATGTGTTTTCATTCTGTTTTAGTAGTGGTGGCGGCATAGCAGAGCTACAAAGTGCTGGAAGCCTACGGAGAGAGATTGCAATCACTGTGCATGCTTGACCAGTAAAACTCACACTACAGCAGGATGTGGGGTAAATAAAGCCTGGAGGGGTAACTTTAAACAACTTGTCTTATATTTGCAGTTATGACATCACGGAAATAGTGCTCCATTGTGTGCACCCCCTATGAGCCCTGTCAGTCTTTGCATTGCACGGACAACCACTTGAATGATTACCCTGTAATGCTACATTGTGGTATATAATAACTTTATGCTAGCTTCCATGGAAATAACTGCGAATTCACATGGATTATAAGAACTTTGTTGATCAGCTGACTAGCACCTACATTTTTAAAGACATTTGTTCTGGTGAGAGAATCTGATTAAATAATGTGTTTAATATATATTCAGTAAAAAGTGAACTATGTTCAAAACTTTGGGCTTAGCAACTCTTCATAAGGCAAACAGAATTTTGCTAAAGTTTTAGGCAGGTGTGGAAAAATTCTGCAAAGTAAGAATGCTTACTAGAAGAACCACAGATCCTCTGTGGATGTAGGCTTGTATACATTTTTTTGTCTCTTCATGTAAACCCTGATAAACTTTTGAGATCAGGACTCAGTGGGGCTATATCATTACCTTTAGGACTACTAGTTCTTTTTTGTGCATAAAATAGTTCTTAAATAAATTGACTATATGTTTGTGGTCATTTTCCTGCTGCAGAATAAATTTGGAGCCAATCAGATACCTCTCTGATCATACTGCATTATGATTGTATCTGCCTGCATTTCTCAGCATTGAGTACACCAAGAAATGGGCAATGGTGAGAACCGTAGACACAGTGGTCAGTCAATGAAACAGCAGAGAAACCACACATCATGCAACCAGTGGGACCCAGATATATCCATCTACTGTTTAGAAAAGTCTGGCCAGAAGTGGTATTCATGGAAGAATTTCAGTCAAAATCCATACCTTTGACATGGTAACAAGGCCAAGTGACTCAACTATGCACAAAAATAAGAAACTAGGGGGAGAAAAATGGTAGAAGGTACTCTGGACTTATGAGTCAACATTTAGCTTTAACAAAAGGCACTTTGTACACAGAAGAGCTGGAGAGCAGTACAATAACGAGTGTCTGCAAGCAACAGTGAAGCATGGTGGAGGTTCTTTGCAGTTTCAGGCTACATTTCAGCAAATGGAATTGGGGGTTGTGTCAAGATTAATGGTGTGCCTTCAATTCTCAGAGATATCCATCATGTAATAACATCAGGAAGGCATCTAATTGACTGAAAATGTATTATGCAGCAGGACAACCAAACATACAATTAATGTAATAAATATCTTCAGTGTAAACAAGAAAGAGGAGTCCAGGACGAACTCAACAACATTGATTACAAGAAAAGACATAAGGATTTGCTCAAGAATAAAATCCTAGAAGATCTGTGGATAAGTCACAAGGATGTTTGGAATGTTCTCCCAAATTAATTCTTTCAAAAACTGTGTGCAAGTGTACCTAGAGAAAGGCGGTCACACTAAGTATTCAATTTAGATTTCTGTTTTGTTCATTCACTTTACATTTTGTTAATGATAGAAGTAAATTATTAACACATCTATACTTTTAAGGCATTTTTTACTTTACAGCAATTTTTTCCCCATTTGCTTAAAACTTTTGCACAGTGTTATATGAAGAAGAGAAGTCAAAAATTGAAAGCTGTTATGTACATTATGTGATATCTGTTTGGTTCTGCCAAGATTCAGTTAAGATTTGCAACAATATTTATGTATTTTTTAATGTTGAACAATTTATAAATTATGTATGCTTTTCCTCAATCACACTTATTTTTCTTCATTTATTTGCATATTCTGTGGTGGGGTTCTCATATTTTTGTATTTTTGGAAAGTTTTCTTTGGACTTTGAACTCAGAACAACTGCAGCTTTTTCATACATTATTCATACTCTGACGTATTACAGGGAGCACATTTGCTTTCTTTGTCATGTCATTCCTTACCCTTAAAATAAAGAAAATAAAATTCAATAGAAAGATAATCTATTTCTGAAAAATATTTTTTTTTCTTGAGAAATGCAGTGATTTCATTATTCAGTCAGTACTTTTTTCGCCAGAATTGAGGACCAGGGAATGGCGCTGACTGCCACAGAGAGAAATCAAGGTGCAGGAACTTCAGTTTGCTTGTAGTCTAAAATTTTTTATTTACACCGATACCAAACAAATGAAAACCATATACCCAACATGTTTCGGCTGTTTGGAACCTTCTTCAGGTATCATACACAGAATTGATTACATTTTACTACACTTAGATAGCACCATGATTTTTCTCCTTTAGGAATTTTATCACTGAGCACTTTTTTTTTACAGGTTTTGTGTGAAATGACAAGTATCCTTTAAACAGGGGTGGGCAATTAATTTTCTCAAGGGACCAAATGAGACACCGTGACTGTTGTGGAGGGCCGAACCAATAGGCTGAAATTAATTCTACTCAATATTAATATTAATATATTATAATTATTATATTATTGATAATTAATAGTGATGAGCGAGTATACTCGTTGCTCAGGTTCTCCTGAGCACACTTGCGTGATCTCTGAGTAGTTATAAGTGCTCGGAGATTTAGTTTCTGTTGCTGTAGCTGCATGATTTGCGGCTATTTGACAGCCTGAATACATGTGGGGATTCCTTAACAAACAGGCATTTCTCACATGTATTCAAGCTGTCCAGCAGCCATCAATCATGCAGCTGCCTGCAACAGAAACTAAATCTCCGAGCATGCCAAAATACTCGGACACCACCCAAGCAATGAGTATACCCGCTCATGACTAATAATAACATTAATATTAATTGTATCACTTAATATTGGGCAGAATTAAGTGTGCTGACATCCCCCTATATATCGTTTGAACCCGAGTACAGCCCCTTCTGTACATTGTATGAGCCCCCCCACAGCAGCCTCTCCCATATGCGGCATAAGCCCCACACAGCCTCCCCATATGCGGCATGAGCCCCACACATCCTCCTTATACACAGCATAAGCCCCACACAGCCACCCTATACATAGTATGAGCCCAGAGCCTCTCCATATACAGCATGAGCCCCACATATCTTCCCTATATACAGCATGAGCCCCACACAGCCTCCCTACATACTGCATGAGCCCCACACAGCCTCCCTATATACAGCATGAGCCACACACAGCCTCCCTATATACAGCATGAGCCACACACAGCCTCCCTATATACTGCATGAGCCACACACAGCCTCCCTATATACTGCACGAGTCCCACACAGCCTCACCATATACAGCATGAGCCACACACAGCCTCCCTATATACAGCATGAGCCACACACAGCCTCCCTAAATACTGCATGAGTCCCACACAGCCTCCCTATATACAGCATGAGCCACACACAGCCTCCCTATATACTGCACGAGCCCCACACAGCCTCCCTATATACATTGCATGAGCCCCACACAGCCTCCCTATATACTGCATGAGCCACACACAGCCTACCCTATATACAGCATGAGCCACACACAGCTTCCCTATATACTGCATGAGCCACACACAGCCTCCCTATATACTGCACGAGTCCCACACAGCCTCCCTATATACAGCATGAGCCACACACAGCCTCCCTATATACAGCATGAGCCACACACAGCCTCCCTATATACTGCATGAGCCCCACACAGCCTCCCTACATACTGCATGAGCCCCACACAGCCTCCCTATATACAGCATGAGCCACACACAGCCTCCCTATATACAGCATGAGCCACACACAGCCTCCCTATATACTGCATGAGCCACACACAGCCTCCCTATATACTGCATGAGTCCCACACAGCCTCACCATATACAGCATGAGCCACACACAGCCTCCCTATATACAGCATGAGCCACACACAGCCTCCCTAAATACTGCATGAGTCCCACACAGCCTCCCTATATACAGCATGAGCCACACACAGCCTCCCTATATACTGCACGAGCCCCACACAGCCTCCCTATATACATTGCATGAGCCCCACACAGCCTCCCTATATACTGCATGAGCCCCACACAGCCTCCCTATATACAGCATGAGCCACACACAGCCTCCCTATATACAGCATGAGCCACACACAGCTTCCCTATATACTGCATGAGCCACACACAGCCTCCCTATATACTGCACGAGTCCCACACAGCCTCCCTATATACAGCATGAGCCACACACAGCCTCCTATATACAGCATGAGCCACACACAGCCTCCCTATATACTGCATGAGTCCCCACACAGCCTCCCTATATACAGCATGAGCCACACACAGCCTCCCTATATACTGCATGAGCCCCACACAGCCTCCCTATATACAGCATGAGCCACACACAGCCTCCCTATATACAGCATGAGCCACACACAGCTTCCCTATATACAGCATGAGCCACACACAGCTTCCCTATATACTGCATGAGCCACACACAGCCTCCCTATATACTGCACGAGTCCCACACAGCCTCCCTATATACAGCATGAGCCACACACAGCCTCCCTATATACAGCATGAGCCACACACAGCCTCCCTATATACTGCATGAGTCCCCACACAGCCTCCCTATATACAGCATGAGCCACACACAGCCTCCCTATATACTGCACGAGTCCCACACAGCCTCCCTATATACAGCATGAGCCACACACAGCCTCCCTATATGCAGCATGAGCCACACACAGCCTCCCTATATACTGCATGAGTCCCACACAGCCTCCCTATATACTGCATGAGCCACACACAGCCTCCCTATATACTGCATGAGTCCCACACAGCCTCCCTATATACAGCATGAGCCACACACAGCCTACCCATATATACTGCACGAGTCCCACACAGCCTCCCTATATACAGCATGAGTCCCACACAGCCTCCCTATATACAGCATGAGCCACACACAGCCTCCCTAAATACTGCATGAGTCCCACACAGCCTCCCTATATACAGCATGAGCCACACACAGCCTCCCTATATACTGCACGAGCCCCACACAGCCTCCCTATATACATTGCATGAGCCCCACACAGCCTCCCTATATACTGCATGAGCCCCACACAGCCTCCCTATATACAGCATGAGCCACACACAGCCTCCCTATATACAGCATGAGCCACACACAGCTTCCCTATATACTGCATGAGCCACACACAGCCTCCCTATATACTGCACGAGTCCCACACAGCCTCCCTATATACAGCATGAGCCACACACAGCCTCCCTATATACAGCATGAGCCACACACAGCCTCCCTATATACTGCATGAGTCCCACACAGCCTCCCTATATACTGCATGAGCCACACACAGCCTCCCTATATACTGCATGAGTCCCACACAGCCTCCCTATATACAGCATGAGCCACACACAGCCTACCCATATATACTGCACGAGTCCCACACAGCCTCCCTATATACAGCATGAGCCCCCACAGCCTCTCTATATATACTGCACGAGACCCACACAGCCCCCTATATACAGCATGAGCCACACACAGCCTACCCATATATACTGCACGAGACCCACACAGCCTCCCTATATACACTGCATGAGCCCCACACAGTCTGCCTATATACACTGCTGGAGCCCCACATAGTCTCCCTATATACTGCATGAGGCCCACACAGACTCCCTACATACACTGCAGGAGCCCCACACAGCCTCCCTATATATACTGCATGAGGCCCACACAGCCTCCCTATATATACTGCATGAGCTCCACAGCCTCCCTGTATAAACTGCATGAGCCCCACACAGCCTCCCTATATACTGTATACTGCATGAGGCCCACACAGCCTCCCTATATACTGTATACTGCATGAGGCCCACACAGCCTCCCTATATACATTGCATGAGCCTCACACAGCCTCCCTACTACACTGCATGATCCCCACACAGTCTCTCTATATGCATTGCATGAGCCTCATACAGCCTCCCTATATACACTGCAGGAGCCCCACACAGCCTCCTATATACATTGCATGAGCCTCACACAGCCTCCCTATATACAATGCATGAGCCCACACAGAATGCCTATATACACTTCATGAGCCCACACAGCCTCCCTATATACACTGCATGAGCCCCACACAGCCTCCCTAAATACACTGCAGGAGCCCCACACAGCCTCCCTATATACAGCATGAGCCGCACATAGCATCCCTATATACATTGCATGAGCCTCACATAGCATCCCTATATCCACTGCATGAGCCTCACACAGCCTCCCTATATCCACTGCATGAGCCTCACACAGCCTCCCTTTATACTGCATGAGCCCCACACAGACTGCCTATATACACTGCAGGAGCCCCACACAGCCTCCCTATATACTGCATGAGCCTTACACAGCATCCCTATATACACTGCATGAGCCCCACACAGCCTCCCTATATACATTGCATGAGCCTCACACAGCCTCCCATATACAGCATGAGCCACACACAGCCTACCCATATACACTGCATGAGCCCCACACAGCCTCCCTATATACATTGCATGAGCTTCACACAGCCTCCCTATATACATTGCATGAGCCCACACAGCCTCCCTATATACACTGCATGAGCCCCACACAGCCTACCCATATACACTGCAGCAGCCCCACACAGCCTCCCTATATACATCATAAGCCTCACATCGCATCCCTATATACATTGCATGAGCCCCACACAGCCTCCCTATATACACTGCATGAGCCCCACACAGCCTCCCTATATCCACTGCATGAGCCTCACACAGCCTGCCTATTTACTGCATGAGTCTCACACAGCCTCTCTATATATACTGCATGAGCCCCACACAGCCTCCCTATATACATTGTATGAGCCTCACACAGCCTCCCTATATACACTGCAGGAGCCCCACTCAGCCTCCTATATACATTGCATGAGCCTCACACAGCCTCTCTATATATACTGCATGAGCCTCACACAGCCTCCCTATATACATTGTATGAGCCTCACACAGCCTCCCTATATACACTGCATGAGCCCCACTCAGCCTCCCTATATACATTGCATGAGCCTCACACAACCTCCCTATATACTGCATGAGCCTCACACAGCCTCCCTATATACATTGTATGAGCCTCACACAGTCTCCCTATATACACTGCATGAGCCCCACACAGCCTCCCTATATACATTGTATGATCCTCACACAGCCTCCCTATATACATTGTATGAGCCTCACACAGCCTCCCTATATACCCTGCATGAGCCCCACAGCCTCCCTATATACATTGCATGAGCACCACACAGCCTCCCTATATACATTGTATGAGCCTCACACAGCCTCCCTATATACCCTGCATGAGCCCCACAGCCTCCCTATATACATTGCATGAGCACCACACAGCCTCCCTATATACATTGTATGAGCCTCTCACAGCCTCCCTATATACATTGTATGAGCCTCACACAGCCTCCCTATATACCTGCATGAGCCCCACAGCCTTCCTATATACATTGCATGAGCACCACACAGCCTCCCTATATACATTGTATGAGCCTCACACAGCCTCCCTATATACCCTGCATGAGCCCCACAGCCTCCCTATATACATTGCATGAGCCCACACAGCCTCCCTATATACACTGCATGAGCCCCACACAGCCTCCCTATATACATTGTATGAGCCTCACACAGCCTCCCTATATACCCTGCATGAGCCCCACAGCCTCCCTATATACATTGCATGAGCACCACACAGCCTCCCTATATACACTGCATGAGCCCCACAGCCTCCCTATATACATTGCATGAGCACCACACAGCCTCCCTATATACATTGTATGAGCCTCACACAGCCTCCCTATATACCCTGCATGAGCCCCACAGCCTCCCTATATACATTGCATGAGCCCCACAGCCTCCCTATATACCCTGCATGAGCCCCACACAGCCTCCCTATATACAGCATGAGCAATAGGTATCACTATTTAATCCACTGATCTGTTGTGACTCTTTTATTTTCTACTGTATATTTAGTGTTTGGCATAAGTAATAGAGTATGCAGTTTCCTACTCAGTCTTCCTCCTCTCGATTAGAAAGGGTGCAGAATTTCAATGGAGGACCATTAAAAAAGTGAAGGTTGTATAACTGTTCAAACACTTTAGTCCCGATTCATCAAAGCTTTCATGCCAGCGTAAAAAGCTTTAAAAAGTAGCTCCATTTTTTCGCAACTCTAGGCTTTGTACAAATATTGTCACTTGGCATTTTCACAGTATTTTAACCTAGCTCCAACAAAATAGTTGGAGCTGGGCCGGGATGGGAGCGAGTCCACCCCGCTCATAACATTTATGTCGAGTGGTGACACATCTTACATCACAAATCTTTGTTATGAGGCATATGCTCCTCTTAAGGAATCAGGAGCCTCGCAAAACACTCTGCCCTCTCATCAAGACCGGTGTGAAAATTGTCAATATTGATGACTCGGGACCTTTATGTATGGATGGAACAGAATTGTGCCTATATTATCTGCTACAGACAAAATAATTTATTTTTTATAGAAGCAGAGAAGTCAACATGAACAATTTAATCTAGTGGATGTTCATTATCTTCTGACACTAGCTCTCTCTTTCGGAGTTAGCCTAGGCACAATAATTAAACCACAACCCCATTCCATCAGTTAATTAACCAAGTCCAAGTTAATTTATTCAGAAAGTCAGTGCTATTTCCAGGAGCAATCTAAATATCCATATGGTGAAAGTCATTATATTGACATCTTTGAGGAATAGCTCTTTTGCTATACTACTGAGTACAATATATGGAAGGACGGTATTGTAAGGATTTAAAGGTAAATGGTCACGTCCTTAAATACTATTTACCTGCAGCTATAGTAATAACTTGCAGTCAATAGCATTAAAATCATGACTGAATGCCTTATAAATAATAATAATTTTATTTCTACAGCGCCAACATTTTCTGCAACACTTTACATGGGGACTTGTAGGGACAATAAAAGATATTACAGAATAACAATAATCACATAAATCAACATATACCAAGAGGAGTGAGAGCCCTGCTCGTAAACTTACAATATATGAGGTCCATTGTATGGTCCAGCCATCAATGTATTGTGGTGTAGTGACCCATGCTACAGCTAGGGGGCGCTGTGTATGCTCCTCGGGATATGCATGGAGGCATGATTTGAGTGGTAAAATAGGCCCTGGCAGTATTGTGAATGGAAGGTATGTGTTGCAGAGCTCCTTTGCACTGTAAGCCAAGTTAATGTTGTTCTGGGACTTGTAGTCCCATAAGAGTTGTGTATATTTCTAGGGTGGCTTTACAGGGTTAGCTTGTGAGCTGGGTGGGACTGGCTAACCACACATACACTGCCCACTGGTGGTTGTGAGCTTTTGTTGAGGACCTGTGATGAGGTCATGTGCATGTGACCAGACCATGTGCTCCATACCTTAGCTGGGGGAGTGGCTACAGGTATGTAAGGAAGTGTTTGGCACATGGTGAGGGGAGTGTAACGTGAGTCTGTGCTGAGACTGTGAGGGTCTCGGGAGTCTGTCAGGCTGGACAGAGCTCCCTGACATCCAGGCGGGATGTCGCACAGACTGAAGACTGGCGTGCTTGAGCCAGCGGAATGGACGGTCTTGAAAACCGTGGTGAAACTGATCAGGATCAGAATGAAGTATGAAGTGTCGATTGGTTACCTCTGGGAATGAGGGATCCGGGAACCTGCGTGGCTAACAGGTGACAGACAGGAGTCTGTGGAGGATGACCGGGCTCATGAAGAATGTGTTAAAGTCGTAAGAAGTGGTGGGAAGAAAGAGACTGTTTGGTGATTGCTGGATACCTCTGAGGAAGAGGTCTCCAGGAACCTTTGTGGCGGACGCCAACAGGTAACGGTCTTGAAAACCGTGTGATGCTGTCGGGACCAGATTGAACTATTCGTGAGAGAAAGACTGTATTTTTGTGTTTGCTGGATACCTCTGAGGCTGAGGTCTCCAGGAACCTGTGTGGCTGACGCCAACAGGTGACGGTCTTGACAACCGTGTTATGCTGGTCAGGATCAGTGAGAAGAATTATTGAGAGAAAGGCTGTATTTTTGTGCTAAGTTGGATGTAATAAACTAAATGGACTATTGTTTTAACCCTGAGCGTGCCAGGGTTTACCTCAAAGACCAGCAAAGCGAGTGATCCCCGTCCACACACAGTGTGAATCATCACAGTACTAAATAGGGTGTTCATGTAATGCTGCATGAACCAGTAACCAACCAGTATTTGTAAAAGTACAGACAAAGAGGGCTATTAAATGCATAAAGGGTGTGAGAACAGATGATACAAGGGTCCTGGTTTTGAAGAACATGTTATATGGGCAAAACAGAGACTGTTAGATAAATGAGGCGGTAGGCCAGTCTGAAGAAATGTCTTTTGGGCACGCTTAAAACTGTGGGTATTGGGGATTAATCAAATAGTCCTGGGTAGTGCATTTCAAAGAATTGGTGCAGCGCGCATGAAGTTTTGAGATGAGAGTGGGAGGTTCAGAATATTGAGGATGTTAGTCATTAGAAGAATGGAGGGCACGGGAAGGGTAGTAGGCTGAAAGGATGGAGGAGATGTAGGGTGGTGCTGAAGCACTTTATGAGTAAGAGAGATAAGTTTATATTGAGCTCTGGAGTAAATGGGCAATCAGTGCAACGACTGGCACAGGGTAGAGGCATCAGTGTAACAGCTGATGAGGAATATAATCATGACTGCTGCATTCAGGACAGATTTGATAGGGGAGAGTTTAGCAAGAGGGAGACTGATTAGTACAGAGATACAATAGTCCAGATGAATGAATGAATAAGAATGAATGAATGAATGAATGAATGTATAAGAACTACAGTGAGAGATTTTTCAGAATCTAAATTAAGAAAAGGTCAAATTCTAGAAATGTGTTTGAGGTGTAGCTGACAAGAAAATGCAAGCAAGTGATCAGATATAGGGAGTGAATGAAAAATCTGAATCAAGTATGACCCAAGACAGCGATCATGTTGCTGGGGAGTAATGGTAGAACCACACACAGAAATAGCAGTGTCTGACATAGGTTAGTGGAGGGAGGAAACACAAGGAGTTTTTGACAGGTTCAGTCTCAGAGAGGATATGATGTTAGAGACAGCGGTAAGACAATCATTGGTGTTTTGTAATAACTCAGGCGTGATGTCAGGACTAGAGGGGTATAATTGGGTGTCATCAGCATAGAGATGGTACTGAAAACCAAATCTATTGATTGTTTGTCCAATGGGAGCAGTATACAAGGAGAACAGGAGGGGGCCTAGACTGATCCTTGAGGAACCCCGATAAGTGGAAAAGGAGAGGAGGAGGAGCTGGTAAAAGGTACAGTGAAGAAGCAGTCTCCCTAGAGCAGAGATTACAGGGGGACATTTAAGCTAAATTTTCCCTACAGCAGCTCTCTTCCAGTTATTGGGGTGGTGCAGGGAGCTGTTATAGTCACTGCTCATTATAAATAATAAGCGTGGTTGTTATCACTCCCCTTCACATTGACAGCCTGCTCTGCACACACACTGCAAAGCAGGCTATTAATCAACATGCAGAGGTATAAAAAGTAGTTACTATAACACCTTCCTGCACTGCTAAGATGACTATAAAAAAGCAGCTGCAGGGAGAATATAAGTTTGTTTACTCCCTGTAGCTGCTGCTCCAGTAAGGCAGCCAGAAAGGATTCAAATGCTAAGTACCTGCCAATTAACACTATATCTGTAGTTAAGTAGCCTTTTTTGAAGCTGATAGTTTCCCTTTAAGGGGAAATTTCAGACAAAATTGATCTATTTGCTTTGCAGAGGCAGAGTATCGGAACAGTTTAAAGGTACTGCCACACTAAACAATCCCGCTAGCGATCACGATAACGACGCATACTAATGCGATCGCTAGCGGGATTGTTTCTATATCGCTAAGTGCGGCCACATTTAGCGATATAGTTAACGACGCTATCGCCGTTAGCGATCTTCTTAACGACTTTAGCGTACAAAAGTACCGCTAAATCGCTAAGAAAAGGTGCCACACAGCGATAAGATACTTACCCAGCGGGAGCGCCGACGATGAAATAGGGTCCGGAACGATTCCAGCGACGAGCGAGATCACAGCAGGAAGCTCGTCGCTGGAAGCTGCCGCACTGAACAATATCGCTAACGGGATCGCTAAATAGTGACGTTTTTTAGCGATCCCGTTAGCGATATTGTTTAGTGTGGCATACCCTTAAGGCCACGTTCACACGTTCAGTATTTGGTCATGTGTTGCCGATGTTTCTATTACTTTTCCTCTGATTGTTCCACTCCTGATTTTGGCTTCCAAAAACTTATGTAAAATGCTAACCAAATACTAAAAGTGTGAACGTAGCCTAATTGTAAAGGAAAAACACTACATAATACACAATGATTCTAACACCAGACACATCCCATAATCTGCAGCGATTTCTGGAAAAGTCAGTTAATGTCTTTCTAATGCCATACAAATGTTTAACAGATTTCCGAATAGGAGTGTCTGATGTAAACTCAATGGCCCTGTTTCAAGAAAAATGTTTTCACCAGATTTCTGGAGTAAAACACTTTAATATGTTGAAAATTTCTGTCACAAGGGTTTTGCGACTTTTGGAGCTTTTACATCAGTTCAGGCCAGTTTTACCAATACGGGTGTAGCTGAGTCGGGATGGATCATGGCAAAATCTGCCAAGGAAAAAATCATCAAGATTTAGACCACTTTGGTGGACTAAATATCACCAGAAATGTACCCCAGTCAGACTGCAGTAACATTCCTGGTGGAGGCACACAACAGTTTTGACATGCGCCTAATTCTTTAAGTGTCGTGTGCCTCTAATAAATTGGGTACATCTTACACCAGTGGTCCTATTCATTAAGACTGGTGTGCACAATAGGAGTCTTATTAAATCAGACCCTATACTGTAAATTACCAGAAAAAGCTCAATGCAAACATTGAGCTAGAAAACAAAGCCGGGAGACTGAAGCCTGTATAACTGTGTATGGAGCTATGGAAAAATTAACTAAACAATATATCTTCAACATTGCCAACATTTTTTGTAGCTAAACTATCCCATTTTGATTTTGAGCATTTTTCTGTAGTAAAAAAGGTGCCAATTGTCATTTTCATTTTAAAAAAGTTATGCCTTATTCATTATTTAATTTGAATTTCAAGTTAACTTTACTTGGTTTCATCTTTTTTGTTTTTTTTGGCTCAGCATTATGCATTTTACCACTTTTTAAAATATCTCAAAATATGTTGCAAATCTCCCCTGGAGTGACTTTATCTATAAGGCCGGCGTCACACTGCTGAGTTTGATGCGAGTTAGTCGCACGACTTTCTCGCATCAACACCTGGCACGGCCGCCCGCTCTCGGACCCGAGTGCGCAGCGGCATAGAAATACATGCAGCTGCACACTCTGTCCGAGAGCGGGCGGCCGTGCCGGGTGTTGATGCGAGAAAGTCGTGCGACTAACTCGCATCAAACTCAGCAGTGTGACGCCGGCCTAACAGATATTTTAGCACATATTTTATGCCATAGTGCGAAACAGACAACTGTTATACTAAAAGCAAAACAAAGGTTAAAAATAAAAATATAGACCATTTTCAACTTTTCATAAAATTCATGAATCACACGCGCCATTTTGAAGAATATGGCACAAAATACACCACTGAATGCCATGCCACGATAAAGTGTTACTAAAAAAATAAATGAATTGGACTTTCTGAATTTGCAGGAATTCATCAAAAACTAATAGCCCAATTTTCAACATAATGCAAACATTTTCTAGCATAACATAAAAATAGTCAAGGGAGAACTGGAGGACATTTTATGTTTCATAAAAATATGCAAAATATTTAGAGTTGAGTGTCCTCAGTGGTTGATACCTTTTAATGGCTAACTGAAAAGATGGTAACAAATTGCAAGCTTTCGAGACTACACAGATCTCTTCATCAGGCTAAACTAATACAAAATCTGAAGAATCACATATTTATACACCACACAGCACAGGTGTGGTTTATAAATATGTGATTCTTCAGATTTTGTATTAGTTTAGCCTGATGAAGAGACCTGAGTAGTCTCGAAAGACGGATTTTGGTAAGAACTTACCTGTAAAATCCTTTTCAGCGAAGAAGGAAGGGAGACACACTAGACATTACTAGTGGGTAGGCGGAGCCCAGACGAGATAGACACCTCAGATTAAAAAGAGTGTTGACCGGCCCCTCCAGCTCGGGCTCCTCCTACTCAGCTCTCCAGTTGTACCAAGCTTAAGGAAGAGCAATATCACCAGCGGAGCAACATAACCCCTTCTGAAGGACTTCAGAGAAAAAAACACAAGAATACAGGTTATGCATGCATGTAGGCAAAAATCACACAGTTCCAGGTACTACTCACTGGACCTGACCACTGCGATGAGCTGGCGATGCTGGAACAGAGCCTTAGCGCGTCGACCTCAGCCCAGATAATCGCTATCAGAGAAGGGTCACGCCGCATCTGAAAAACAACAACACACTTCTGCCATGGGAGGGATGTGTGTCTCCCTTCCTTCTTCGCTGAAAAGGATTTTACAGGTAAGTTCTTACCAAAATCCGTCTTTCAGCTGCAGATGAAGGAAGGGAGACACACTAGACATTACTAGTGGGACGTCCCAAAGCAGTCCAAAAACTAGGGTGGGAAAAAAACCAAAAAAGGCAGAATCCCAACAACCTAGATAAATGCGCAACAGGCGCCAAATACAAGTTAACTAGAACTTTAAACTACGGCCGCCTGCAGGACCCTACGTCCTAAGGCCACATCAACAGAAACACTGACGTCCACCTTATAAAACCTTATAAACGTGTGGACAGAAAGCCAGGTCGCCGCTCGGCAAAGCTGAGCTGCCGAGGCCCCTTGATGAAAGGCCCACGAGGAAGCCACAGCACTCGTGGAGTGAGCTCGAATCTTAATCGGGCAAAGTTCGCTTTTAAGTCGGTAAGCCTCCAAAAAGGCCGACCGAATCCAACGAGCTATAGAGTCCTTGGAAGCTCGTTTACCACGCCAACGACCTGCTGGAATCACAAACAGAGAGTTCGACTTCCGAAAACCTTGAGTAACAGTCAAAAAGAACTTCAAAGCCCGCACCAAATCCAATGCGTGCAAGGCCCGTTCCTTCGCATTCCTTGGCCTCGGACAAAGAGAGGGCAACACAATATCCTGGTTAACATGAGATTGCGACACCACCTTAGGTAAGAATTCGCTCCGTGTGCGTAGCACTACACGACCCGGGTGAAAACTCCAGGAAGGGAGGCGAGCAAGAAAGAGCCGCCAACTCAGGAACCCTTCTCAAAGAGGTGACCGCCACTAGGAAGGCAACCTTCCAAGAGAGCAAAGAAAAACTAACAAAGTCCATAAGCTCAAAAAGGCCCATGTTGAAGAGCCTCCAAAACAAGGTTGAGACGCCAAGGAGACACAGGCGCCTTCCGCGGTGGAAACTGGCGGGTTACTCCGCGAAAAAAGGAACGCACGTCCCTACGCGAGGCGATAGCCTTTCGGAACAGCAAGGACAGAGCAGAAACCTGACCCCTCAGGGTGCTCTGTTATGTTTCGGTAGCTGAGGAGTGCAGGTAAAAAAGGCAATACACCAGAGCAGTTGGAATCTATGAGATTGCAGTACCCTGACTAACCACAACTAGAGGCAGCCGTGGAGCGTTCCTACGTTGGTCCTAGACGCCTCGTCACAGCCTGAGAAACTAACTACACCTAAAGATAGAAATAGGAAAGCTATCTTCCCCGGAGCAGATCCCCAAAGAACATAGAAAGCCCCCAAACATGTAATGGCTGTTAGACAAGAAGAAATACTGACACAGACAGAAAATAGTATGAGCAAACGTTGGGGCCCAAACTAACTAAATAGAAAAGGATAGGAAGGGTACTTACTGCAATCCCAAAAAACCCTGCAAAGCACCAACTCTACTAATTTCAAAAACACCTGAGATCACACGACCTCTACCACCTAAATTAGTTCTCTGGTGTAACAAAATCAAAACAGCAGCCACTGAAGAAACTGGAAAAAGCAAAAGTACAAACATCAGTGGCTGAACTAAACTGAGAGGGCAAAAGCCCCCGGAGGGGACCCTGAAGGCCCCCACAGAAGTGCAGGACAAAATGCAAAAATAAAGCACAAAAACAAAAAAAGAAGAAAATGTCTTATCTGTTAGCAGGAGATGCAGACACAACACAGCAGGCTACAAGGGAAACAGGAATCATGGAGTGAGACCAGAACAATTGATCACCGGCAACCAATGATGGGAAGGCGACTCCCTTATATAAGACCAGTCAGTAACAACTGATTCCCACTCCTCACAATCTTCACTGGACAGTCCAGCACCGCTTGTAACCACCAGAGGGAGCCTCTGCTCAGAACTCATTTCAAGTCCATTCACAACAGTACCCCCCCTTGAGGAGGGGTCACCGAGCCCTCACTTGAGCAACCAGGTCGGTCAAGATGAGTTCTATGATACGCACGGATGAGTCTCCTAGCATGGATGTCCGAAGCAAACACCCAAGAATTGTCTTCCTGACCATAACCTCTCCACTTAACCAAATACTGGAGTTTCCGTCTAGAAAAACGAGAATTCAATATTTTCTCAACAACAAACTCCATATTGCCCTCAACCAGAACAGGGTCAGGAGGCAAAGCAGTAGGAACCACTGGCTCAACAAACCTCTTCAACAAGGACTTGTGGAACACGTTATGGATCTTAAATGTCCCTGGAAGAAGCAAACGAAAAGAAACAGGATTAAGAATCTCCATGATCTTATAAGGTCCAATGAACCTAGGCTTAAATTTAGGAGATGCCACTCTCATAGGAATATTTTTTGAGGACAACCAGACCAAGTCCCCCACTTTAAACCGAGGACCATCAGTCCTATGCCGGTTAGCAAACCGCTGGGCCCTCTCCTGAGAGAGGGACAACCTCTCCACTACCTGTTCCCAAATCTTTGCATACGCTCCACAACAGAGTCAACACCTGGACAGACAGAAGCCTCCGTCTGTCCTGAAGAAAATCGAGGGTGAAACCCAGAATTACAGAAAAATGGAGACATCAAAGTGGCAGAGCTAGCCCTATTATTAAGAGCAAACTCAGCCAAAGGCAAAAAAGAGACCAAGTCATCCTGATCAGCAGACACAAAGCATCTTAGATAAGTCTCCAATGTCTGGTTTGTTCTCTCAGTTTGACCATTGGTCTGAGGATGAAACGCCGAGGAGAAAGACAATTCAACACCAAGTTTAGAACAAAAGGTCCTCCAAAATCTGGAAACAAACTGGACTCCTCTGTCAGACACAATGTTCTCAGGAATGCCGTGTAAACGAACCACGTGCTGAAGGAACAAAGGCACCAATTCAGAGGAGGAAGGCAACTTAGGCAATGGCACAAGATGTATCATCTTGCAAAACCTATCACAAATCACCCAGATGACGGTCATTCTCTGAGAAACAGGGGGGTCGGAAATGAAATCCATAGAGATATGGGTCCATGGTCTCTTGGGCACAGGCAATGGCATCAACAAACCACTAGAGCGAGAGCAAGGCTTGGAGCGAGAGCAAGTCCCGCAGGACTGCACAAATTCCCTGACATCACGAGACAAGGTAGGCCACCAAAAGGATCGACTAACCAAGTCTCTGGTACCAAAAATTCCGGGATGCCCAGCCAACGCGGAACAATGAATCTCAGACATCACACTCTTTTTCCACTGGTCCGGGACAAACAAATTCCAACAGGGCAGCGCTCGGGCCTATCCTCCTGACACCCCTCCAGAGCGAGTCTCAAATTGGGTGAGATGGCGGAAAGAACTACACCCTCTTTCAAAATAACAGAAGGATCAGATAACTCAGGAGAGTCCGCAAGGAAACTCCTCGAGAGGGCATCCGCCTTAACATTCTTAGTGCCAGGAAGAAAGGAAACCACAAAATTAAAACGTGTGAAAAACAAGGCCCACCTGGCCTGTCTAGGATTGAGTCGCTTGGCAGATTCCAGATAAACCAGATTCTTATGGTCCGTAAGGACCACCACCTGATGTTTGGCTCCCTCCAGCCAATGTCTCCACTCTTCAAAAGCCCACTTCATGGCCAGTAACTCCCGATTACCCACGTCATAATTACGTTCAGTAGGAGAAAATTTTCGAGAGAAAAAGGCACAAGGGTTACTATTAGAGGTCTCTGGATCTTTTTGGGACAAAACGGCACCTGCCCCAATTTCAGAGGCATCAACCTCCACCTGAAATGGCAGAGAAACATCAGGCTGCCGTAGAACAGGAGCAGAAGTGAATCTCTGCTTAAGTTCCTGAAATGCAGAGACTGCCTCAGGAGGCCAATTCACCACATCAGAACCCTTTTTGGTCAAATCAGTTAATGGTTTAACAATAACCGAGAAATTACCAATAAATTTACGATAAAAATTGGCAAAACCCAAAAATCTTTGAAGAGCCTTTAATGAAGTAGGTTGGACCCAATCACAGATGGCCTGAACCTTGACCGGGTCCATTTCAATAACAGATGGGGACAAAAAGAATCCCAGAAATGAGATCCTCTGTACGCCAAAAAGACACTTTGATCCCTTCACATACAGAGCATTCTCTCTCAAAATCTGGAATACAGTTCGAACATGTTTCACATGAGAGTCCCAGTCATTAGAAAAAAAATCAAGATATCATCCAAATAAACAATCAGAAATTTATCCACAAAATCCCTGAAAATGTCATTCATGAAGGACTGGAAGACAGAAGGAGCATTAGTGAGCCCAAAGGGCATCACAAGGTACTCAAAATGCCCCTCAGGGGTATTGAATGCCGTCTTCCATTCATCCCCGTGCTTAATGCGAATAAGGTTATATGCCCCCCTGAGGTCAAGCTTGGTAAACCAAATAGCGTTTTTCACCCTGGAAAACAGGTCAGAAATCAAAGGTAACGGGTATTGATATTTTACAGTAATATTGTTCAAAAGACGATAATCAATACACGGCCTTAATGAACCATCCTTTTTGGCCACAAAGAAAAAACCGGCACCTAAGGGTGAAGAGGATGGTCTGATATGACCCTTCTCCAATGATTCCTTGATATAAGACCGCATAGCGTCATGTTCAGGTACAGACAAGTTAAAAAGGCGACCTTTAGGGAATTTACTACCAGGCACTAATTCAATAGCGCAGTCATAGCTCCTATGGGGAGGCAAGGATGCAGATTTACTTTCGCTAAACACATCAGAAAAATCAATCAAAAAGTCAGGAACATCCTGAGCCTGGGGGGAGGCAGAAAAAACAGGAGTGTTGGTATTAACACATTGGCAGCCCCAACTGGTTACAGACACAGATTTCCAATCCAAAACAGGATTATGAGACTGCAACCAAGGGAAGCCCAGTACGATAATATCATGCAGATTATACAGAACCAAAAATTTACAGCACTCCTAAGCTACCGAAACATAACAGTATCACCGGCCACCCTGATGGGAAGGCGACTCCCTTATATAAGACCAGTCAGTAACACCTGATTCCCACTCCTCACAATCTTCACTGGACAGTCCAGCACCGCTTGTAACCACCAGAGGGAGCCTCTGCTCAGAACTCATTTCAAGTCCATTCACAACAGTGCTCACTGCCAAACCCTTGTCCAGCCCGAATTGCAGGAAGCCATCAAATTGGGAATGGAAAAAAATCCTCGGATTCCTTGAAGAACCCGAACACCACGAAAAGAAGGCTTCCCAAGTCTTGTGGTAAATTCTATGTAGTAGCCGGACCTCTGGCCGCTCGCAAAGTGGCAATGACTTCGGCTGAAAAACCTCGACGAGTCAATATTTCGGTCTTAAGAGCCACGCCGTCAAACGCAGAGACTTCAGGTCCGGATGACGAACGGGCCCTTGGGTTAACAGGTCCGGGCGAAGAGGAAGTGGAAATGACGGTGCCGCCAGGAGTGACACCAGTGTCGAGAACCACGTTCTCCTTGGCCAATCTGGGGCTATCACTATAGCCGAGATTCTCTCTAGTCTGATCCAACGGAGTACCAGAGGTAGCAAAGAAATCGGCGGGAACACATAGATTAGTGTGAATCAGTCCAACGGAGCCACTAGAGCATCCACCGCTACAGCCTTCGGATCCTTGTACCTGGACATGAATGTCGGTAACTTGGCATTGAACCTGGATGCCATCAGATCCACTTGGGGAGTTCCCCAACGGGAGCACAGCAGTGCAAAAATTTCCGGAGGAAGGCTCCATTCTCCGGGATCCAACTTCTCGTGACTTAGAAAGTCCGTCGTGATATTCTGAACTCCTGGCATGTGGATCGCAGAGATGGCTGGAACTCTAGTCTCTGCCCATATCAGGATCCGAGATACCTCCACCATGAGTCTGGAACTCCTTGTCCCGCCTTGGTGATTGATATATGCGACCGCCGTCGCATTGCCTGTCTGCACTCGGACAGGCAGACCGCTTAAAGGGACCGTCCAGTGTTGGAGGCAAAAGAAAAATCGCCCTCAATTCGAGGATGTTGATCGGCAAGACAAACTCTTCCGATGACCATACTCCCTGAGTCCAGAGATCGTTCCAGACACCCCCCCAGCCTGTCAGGCTGGCATCGGAGGTTATGACCGACCACTTCGGAGGAAGGAAAAACTTCCCCAAGGATAACTCTTTCGGACGTATCCACCATCTTAGAGACTCTCGTACTTTGTGGGAGATGATAACACTGCAATCCAGTGAGGTCTGCGACCGATCCCAGCGGTTCAGAATGAACTTTTGGAGAGCCCTGGAATGAAATTGGGCAAAACGGAAGTACCTCCATTGAAGCCACCATCAAACCCAGAAGACGCTTACATCTTCGAAGGGACATTGCTGTGGAAGGCTTCATCACCCGTGCATGTCGAAAGAGACATGCTTGCTTGTCTGGAGGCAGGGACACCACTGCTCGTACAGTGTCAAAATGCATCCCCAAAAACAGAATTGATTGTGACGGTTCCAGAGACGACTTCTCCCAATTGACCAGCCACCCGAAGTCCTCCAGGAGCTGAAGGGATAGAATGCGAGCCGTCACCGCCTCCTCCTTTGAGGACGCCACAATCCAAAGGTCGTCCAGGTAGGGAAGAATCGTGACCCCCTGTCTTCGTAATATTGCCCTGAGAGGCGCCAGAATTTTTGTAAAAACTCTGGGCGCTGAGGCCAAACCGAATGGCAGAGCCACAAACTGGTAATGTTCCTGACCTAGGGCAAAACGAAGATAACGTTGGTGAGCCCTTCCGATTGGAACGTGCAAATGAGCGTCTGCGAATGTCGATTGACACCAAAAAGTCGTTCTGCGACAAGGCTGCCATAACGGAGCGAAGCGACTCCATGCGAAATTTTTGGGTGTGGACATGCCGATTCAATCTTTTGAAATCCAGGATGGGGCGAGATTTGCCCTCCTTTTTGGGGACCACAAAGAGGTTGGAATAAAACCCTCTTCCCCTGTCCTCTGGTGGGAACGGTACCATCACACCCTTCTGCAGAAAAGAGTCGACTTCTCGCAGCAGAGCGGCACATAGCTCGGGCTCTGACGGAAAGCGAGAATGGTAAAAAACTGTCCGGGGGTCGAGAAGAAAACTCTTCTGAGGAGCTGCTTCCAGCAGCGACTATCTTCTCTGACCTCAAATTGAAAACTGGAGAGCTGAGTAGGAGGAGCCCGAGCTGGAGGGGCCGGTCAACACTCTTTTTAATCTGAGGTGTCTATCTCGTCTGGGCTCCGCCTACCCACTAGTAATGTCTAGTGTGTCTCCCTTCCTTCATCTGCAGCTGAAAGATAGCAATTTGTTACCATCTTTTCAGTTAGCCATTAACCCCTTCACCCCAAGGGTGGTTTGCACGTTAATGACCGGGCCAATTTTTACAATTCTGACCACTGTCTCTTTATTAGGTTATAACTCTGGAACGCTTCAACGGATCTTCGCGATTCTGAGACTGTTTTCTCGTGACATATTGTACTTCACGTTAGAAGTATAATTTCTTCAATATAACTTGCGTTAATTTTTGAAAAAAACACAAATATGGCGAAAATTTTGAAAATTTTGCAATTTTCAAACTTTGAATTTTTTTTCCCTTAAAACAGAGAAATATGTCACACAATAGTTCAGAAATAACATTTCCCACATGTCTACTTTACATCACCACAATTTTGGAACCAAAATTTTTTTTTGTTAGGAAATTATAAGGGTTAAAAGTTGACCAGTGATTTCCCATTTTTACAACAAAATTTACAAAGCCATTTTTTTAGGGACCACCTCACATTTGAAGTCACTTTGACGGGTCTATAAAGCAGAAAATACCAAAAAGTGACACCATTCTAAAAACTGCACCCCTCAAGGTACTCAAAACCACATTCAAGAAGTTTAATAACCCTTCAGGTGCTTCACAGGAGCTGAAGCAACGTGGAAGGAAAAAATTAATATTTAACTTTTTAGCCACAAAAATTATGTTTTACAAACTTTTTTTTATTTTGACAAGGGTAAAAGGAGAAAATGGGCAGATAAAGTTGTTGTGCAATTTCTCCTGAGTATGCCAATACCCTATATTTGGGGGAAAACCACTGTTTGGGCACACGGCAGAGCTCGTAAGGGAAGGAGCGCCGTTTGACTTTTTCAAACTAAAATTGTCTGGAGTTGAGATTGGACGCCATGTCGAGTTTGGAGAGCCCCTGATGCGCCTAAACAATGGAAACCCCCCACAAGTGACACCATTTTGGAAACTAGACTTCATATGCAACTTATCTAGATCTGTTGTGAGCACTTTTAACCTCCAAGTGTTTCATTAAAGTTTGTAATGCCTGGGTGTGCAAAAAAAAACAATTTTCCACAAAAATGATTTTTTAGTCCCAAATTTTTGATTTTTCCCAAGGAAATTGGACCCCAAAAGTTGTTGTCCAATTTGTCCTGAGTACGCTGATACCCCATATGTGGGGGGGGGGGAAACTGTTTGGGGCACGCAGGGCTTGGAAAGGAAGCAGTAACGTTTTGGAATGCAAACATTGATGGGGGTTATGTTCCATTTGTAGTGCCCCAGATGAGCCTAAACAGTGGAAACCCCCCACAAGTGACCCCATTTTGGAAGCTAGACCCCCTAAGGAACTTATCTAGATCTTTGGTGAGCACTTTGAACCCCCAAGTGCTTCACACAAGTTTATAATGCCCGGGCATGAAAATAAAAAATCCTATTTTTTTCCCACAAAAATTATCTCTTACTCACTAATTTTTTATTTTCCCATACGTAACAGGAGAAATTGGACCTCAAAAGTTGTTTTCCAATTTGTCCTGAGTACGCTGATACCCCATATGTGGGGGGGAACCACTGTTTGGGCGCATGGCAGAGCTCGGAATGGAAGGAGCACCATTTGACTTTTTCCAACCAAAATTGGCTGGAATTGAGATTGGACGCCATGTTGCATTTGGAGAGTCCCTGATGAGCCTAAACAGTGGAAACCCCCCACAAGTGACCCCATTTGGGAAACTAGACCCCCTAAGGAACTTATCTAGATCTTTGGTGAGCAATTTGAACCCCCAAGTGCTTCACACAAGTTTATAACGTAGAGCCGTAAAATTAAAAAATCATATTTTTTCCACAAAATTGATCTTTTCACCCCAATTTTTATTTTACCAAGGGTAACAAGACTCCAAAAGTTATTGTGCAATTTGTCCTGAGTACGCTGATACCCCATATGTGGGGGTAAACCACTGTTTGGATGCATGGCAGAGTTTGGAAGGGAATGAGCGCCGTTTGACTTTTTCAACACAGAATTGGCTGGATGCCATGTCGTGTTTGGAGAGCTCCTGATCTGCCTTAACAGTGAAAACCCCCCACAAATGACACCATTTTGGAAACTAGACCCCTCAAGGAACTTATCTAGATGTGTGGTGAGCACTTTGAACCCCAAAGTGCTTCACAGAAGTTTATAACGTACAGCAGTAAAATAAAAAATCTTTTTTTTTTTTTTTACAAAAATGATCTTTTCGCCCCCAATATTTTATTTTCACAAGGGTAACAGGAGAAATTGGACCCCAAAAGTTGTCCAATTTGTCCTGAGTACGCCGATACCCAATATGTGGGAGTAAACAACTGTATGGGTGCACGTCTGGGCTCGGAAGGGAAGTAGTGACGTTTTGGATTGCAGACTTTGATGGAATGGTCTGGGGGCGTCATGTCGCATTTGGAGAGCCCCTGATGCGCCTAAACAGTGGAAACCCCCCACAAGTGATCCCATTTTGGAAAATAGACCCCACAAGGAACTTATCTAGAAGTGTGGTGAGCGCTATGAAGCCCCAAGTGCTTCACAGAAAATTTATAACATACAGCCGTAAAAACAAAAAAAAATCATTTTTTTTTTACAAAAATGATTTTGTCGCCCCCAGTTTTTTATTTTCCCAAGGGTAACAGAAGAAATAGGACAAATTGCACAATAACTCTTGTGGTCCAGAGTACGCTGATACCCCATATGTGGGGGTAAACTACTGTTTGGGCGCATGGCAGAGCTCAGAAGTGAAGGAGCACCGTTTGACTTTTCAACGCAGAATTGGCTGGAATTGAGATCAGACGCCATGTTACATTTGGAGAGCCCCTGATGTGCCTAAACAGCAGAAACCCCCCAATTCTAACTCCAACCCTAACCCCAACACACCCCTAACCCTAGTCCCAACCCTAACCACAAACCTAACCCTAACACACCCATAACCCTAATCCCAACCATAACCCTAATACTAACTTTAGCGCCAACTCTAACCCTAACTTTAGCCGCAACCCTAACCCTAATGGGAAAATGGAAATAAATACATTTTTTTAATTTTATTATTTTTCCCTAACTAAGGGGGTGGTAAAGGGGGTTTGTATTACTATTTATAGCGGGTTTTTGTGATTGGCAGTTGTCACGCTAAAAGACGCTTTTTATTGCAAAAAGTAGTTTTTTGCATCACCACATTTTGAGAGCTATAATTTTTGCATATTTTGGCCCACAGAGTCATGTGAGGTCTTATTTTTTGCGGGACGAGGTGTCGTTTTTATTGGTACCATTTTTGAGCACGTGACATTTTTTGATCGCTTTTTATTTCGATTTTTGGGAGGTTAGAATGAACAAAAATCAGCAATTCATGAATTTCTTTTGGGGAGGCGTTTATACCGTTCTGCGTGTGGTAAAATTGATAAAGCAGTTTTATTCTTCGGGTCAGTACGATTACAGCGATACCTCATTATATCATTTTTTTATGTTTTGGCGCTTTTATAGAATAAAAACAATTTTATATAAAAAATCATTATTTTTGCATCGCTTTATTCTGCGAGCTATAACTTTTTTATTTTTTCGCTGATGATGATTTATGACGGCTCGTTTTTTGTGGGACAAGATGACGTTTTCAGCGGTACCATGTTTATTTATATCGGTCTTTTTGATCGCGTGTTATTCCACTTTTTGTTCGGCGTTATGATGATAAAGCATTGATTTTTTGCTTAGTTTTTTTTTTAAGGGGTTCACTAGAGGGGTTAACTAGTGGGACAGTTTTATAGGGGGGTCGTTAAGGATGCGGCGATACCAAATATGTGTACTTTTATTGTTTTTGTTTTTTTATTTACAGGAAGAAATGAATTTATTGGGGAATATATATTTTTTTTTTATGATTTTTTTTACCACTTTTTTACTTTGTCCCAGGGTGGGACATCACTGTATTTTATCAGATCGCTGGTGTGACAGTGTGCACAGCACTCTGTCACACCAGCGATCGCTCTGGCATCGCTGCAGGCTTCCTCAGCGCCTGCTCTCAGCAGGCACTGAGGAAGCCGCCTCCCTGCAGGACCCCGGCGCCATACTGGATTCGGGGACCTGGAGGGAGGACGGACCCTCGGAACAGCGCGACACATCGCGCTGCTCTGAGGGTCACAGGGGAGCGCGCAGGGAGCCCCCACCCTGCGCGATCCTCCCCTGTGCCCCGGGTACACCGCGATCATGTTTGACCGCGGTGTGCCAGGGGTTAATGTTCCGGGAGCGGTCCGTGACCGCTCCTGACACATAGTGCTGGGTGTCAGCTGTGATATACAGCTGACACCCGGCCGCAATCAGCTACGCTCCCCCGGGAGCGCAGCTGATCGCCCATGACGTACTATTCCGTCCATGGGAATTAGGTCCAGGGTCACATGGACGGAATAGTACGTCTGATGGCAGAGAGGGGTTAAAAGGTATCAACCACTGAGGACTCTCAACTCTAAATATTTTTCTATCTACTGGCTAACACGGTACAAAGATATACATCTTTACTGTATAAAAATATGCAAACATTTCTCAATAAATTTCTGTTATAACAAAATCACTTGAGGGGAGGACTTTTTGAAAAGTCGCAAATCATGAATGAATCAGGCAAAAATATTGAAAATATTTTAGGTGTCAGCTGATTAACATTTGTCTCTAATTTCAAAACAAGAAGAACACTCATTCCTGATCACTGTCCAGTGTAAACATACTGCCAATCACCATTATTGGGCTATAGAATGAGCACTGATTCACTTTTTAATTACATTGATCAGTGCTTGTTATAGGCAGAAATCTGCCCATATAAAAGAACCTTCATGTTATATTGCCCCAAAACAAGACAGATTTGCTATTGAAGATATTGTAGAAACTGGCAACAGAAGTTGCAACTTGACTTAAAGGGAATTTGTCAGTAGAATCAACCCCTCTATGCAGTCTATGTGGGCATGTAGGTCATAGCAAGCTGAATAAATTGTTACCTTGAAATCTGCAAACTGATGTTTTATTTCAGAGATATTCACATTTTTCTTATATGTAAATGAGCTGTCCAGGACTATGGACAGGACACAGATCTGCATAAGAACCTGCCTCCTGAGCTTATTTTACATGAAGGGGAAGTTACCAGTTTGATATGTTATGGCCGCTCTCTGCACCGCTGATCTCACTGCAGAGCTGTGTGTGATTATGACTGACATCTGTAGGTTCCTCTCAGCTTCAGCTTCTGTCTCACAGGCAGACAGTGTTACAATGTTATTGCAATATAGCAGAGCTCAAAGAACTGCAAAAATGCGTTTTTTTGGAAGAGGACAAAGTTGAGTTCTACTGTTCTGTGTTAGTTACATGGTTCATGCTGGTAACTCCCCCTTTTATGTAAAATAATCTTTGGAGGTAGATTCTCACAGAGATCAATGTCCTCCCTGCAGCCTGAAACAGCTCATTTACATATAATAAAAATGTGGATTTCTCTTGAATAAGACATCAGATCACAGACATCAATGCATCATTGTAATCAGCTTCCTATGACCTATATGCCCATGTGGACTGCAGGATCCTACTGATAGATTCACCATAAGTAAATCTGTAGAACTTCATCATAAATCCAGTGGCGGTGCACCCGCTCAGCCTCTCCTCCATTCAGTCTCTATTGAACTACCAAAGAAAGCCGAATACACCGCAGAGCTATTTATGGCATCTCCCAATGACAATGAATTTTTAAAGTTCCAAAGACCTATTCTAAGGATTGATGGGCTTCCCAGTGGTTGGAACCCAGGCAATCAGCAAGCTGTTCTCCATCTACAGGGAACAAGACAAATGTGGGAATAAACCGTTAATTAGTAATTTATTGATGCAAAATAAAAAATCTAAGAAAGAACAATGTGCAGCCCCAATCTACTGAATTACATGCTATGAATACTAAATATTCATACTGTTTGCTATCTCCATATTAAACACTTTTGTATACATAACATAAACAGAACGGGTACTCACCCGCCACTACATCAGCTCCTGTCACTACTCCAATTTCTTTGTTTTGGCTGCAGTGAAGACATCACTTTGCCAGCTTATATCACTACTGCAGCCAATCACTGAGCTCAGCAGCTCGTGCCATCTATATTGGCAAATAATAATGAAAAAAGGCTTAAGCACTCAACTTAAAAGGTTTATTAGTAGTATCTCCAAACGTTTCGGTCAGAAAAGACCTTCATCAGTGACTACTGTAATCACAATATAAACGCATAAGAATATGTACAAACAAAATAAGAAACATTGCGATAAATAAAGTATATACAAAAAAGTGAGACACGGGTCACAGGACGGACAATAGAAAAAACGGTGGGTCAGCTCTGAGTATACCAAGACAGTCAAAATAGTATCCAAGAAGAATGAATGGGTAATAGTGCCATACCTTATTTTTATATAGAAGATTGTCTCCTAAAAAGGGGAGAGGTGCGTGCCCCAAGGAAAGTGTGCTGCCTGGATAAGAGTATAACATGGTGAGCATATTATGCCACAGCTGTGAGTCTAATGTGACTAATCAAGTAGTACTTACTTAAAGACAAACGTAGCTTATAAGAATGCTGAGGAGATTGAAGAAAATGAGCAAATTTGAGTAAATAAGGAATATCTTGTGCTCCTAAACAAATGGTATCCGGTCTATATATATATATATATATATATATTACCTCAGTAGAAATATCCAGTGACTAAGCTTGCGGTATCCACCGCTATGTAGACTGGAGCTGTCATTAGCAAAAAACAAAATCAGGGGCATAAAAATTCAGGGGCATAAAAACCATTGTAGGTAAGAGTTATCAAAAGAAATCCCTTGTAGTGTCAAAACCACTATATTACCTCTGCCAGGACGCTGTCTGAGCCTGCTGATTTGATTTCCATGAGTATGTGGGGCGGAAGTGAGGTAATGGCTCAGAGGGTTCCTTTATATGGAGCAGAGGTGGGACTAAGAGCACTGCTGTCAGTCAAGAAGCACAACCAGGAAGTGACTGAGCAGAGATGGGCAACATAAAAAAAAAAAAAAAAAAGGCTTTGGATCGCTTATATGTATAGCGCTACTATATACAGCGCTGTGTTGCCATGGTAACTCTGAGGCACTAAATAGTGAAGGCAGGGAGGGAGAAGGGGAAGAAAACAGGAGAAAATGATTAGAGAAGTGCTCAGAAGCCATTTATTTTATAGACAAAGGCAAAGAAACATACATAGTGAAGTGAATCATTATTTTGCCGTGAAGTATAATGGTCACAGTGAGACTCCCAGAAATGAGTGACGTGGTGACTTGTGATAAGTGGTCCAACCATTCTAATATAGACGGCTCTAAGGGAAAAGGAGAAAGTGTTAATATGCTGGAGAAGTGAACATATATTAACATCACTGCACTAAGTACATATGTTACATCTCAATGACAATGTAAATTTCTCTCTAAGCACTTGAACATGCTATAAAAAAGCAGATAATTCATATTCCCTATTGAGGCCTCTCGGATGCATAGTATCTAATGTGTGTATCCAATAGGCTTCCTGGTTGTGCTTCTTGACTGACAGCAGTGCTCTTAGTCCCACCTCTGCTCCATATAAAGGAATCCTCTGAGCCATTACCTCACTTCCGCCCCACATACTCATGGAAATCAAATCAGCAGGCTCAGACAGCGTCCTGGCAGAGGTAATATAGTGGTTTTGACACTACAAGGGATTTATTTTGATAACTCTTACCTACAATGGTTTTTATGCCCCTGAATTTTTATGCCCCTGATTTTGTTTTTTGCTAATGACAGCTCCAGTCTACATAGCGGTGGATACCGCAAGCTTAGTCACTGGATATTTCTACTGAAATTTTACTCAAATTTGCTCATTTTCTTCAATCTCCTCAGCATTCTTATAAGCTACGTTTGTCTTTAAGTAAGTACTACTTGATTAGTCACATTAGACTCACAGCTGTGGCATAATATGCTCACCATGTTATACTCTTATCCAGGCAGCACACTTTCCTTGGGGCACGCACCTCTCCCCTTTTTAGGAGACAATCTTCTATATAAAAATAAGGTATGGCACTATTACCCATTCATTCTTCTTGGATACTATTTTGACTGTCTTGGTATACTCAGAGCTGACCCACCGTTTTTTCTATTGTCCGTCCTGTGACCCGTGTCTCACTTTTTTGTATATACTTTATTTATCGCAATGTTTCTTATTTTGTTTGTACATATTCTTATGCGTTTATATTGTGATTACAGTAGTCACTGATGAAGGTCTTTTCTGACCGAAACGTTTGGAGATACTACTAATAAACCTTTTAAGTTGAGTGCTTAAGCCTTTTTTCATTATTAGTACCCGGTGTGGGAACCTAGACTTTAAAGCACCAGTTTCATTCAGGTTGTGCTCACGGTTTTCTTTCATCTATATTGGCAAAGACACTGAGCTCAGTGATTAGCAGTGCCATTTGTAGACTTACTGATTTAGCCAAATTTCAGACCCTTTCTGGCAGTCGTAGAAGCTTCGCTTTGTAGAGAGGGGACAACTACACAGGGAAAAGCTAACTGCTTGTGTTGGAGCAACAGCAGAAGTGAAGCTTTCTAGGCCAGAAGAGAGGCTCCGAATTCAGAATGAAAGTACATTATAAGTTAAATTAATTCACATTTGGACAACCAAATTTTTTTTATGTTACTGGTTACGGGATAAGTTTTGGACAAATTGGGGCACTAGGCAAAATTAAAAGTGGGGCCCCAAATGCTTGGAAAATTGGTAACGTGTCCAATACTTATTTCACTAACTGTATGTGTTATTCTTTTTTTTAATGCACATACAGGCCATACGTTAAAAGAATGGGGTGGAACACCCTGTTAAAATGTGCACATTTACTTTACACAAAATGTAATGTTGGACAAAGAGAACCTGAGCTCACAACAAAGTGATAATTTATATAAAAAAAAAATCTAACACAATATATCATCTATGTTAAAATATTACCTGCCATTTATGTACAAGACTTTAGGCTCAACTCTAAATAAAAATGGAGATAATTTTCAAACAACATAAAAATTTGGCCTGTTCATTGTGCCGGTATGCATTATAAATGCAAGTTGAAGCACTATAGCAGAATTTTGTCACATAGAAATGAATAGGACGCAGTGACTGATCTGTCATAAAAAGTTATTTTCTCAAAACATACTGCAAAAACCTAATGTAGATGTGTCCTGATCTGCACTCTGCACGCAACCATTTGACAACACAGCTGAGCTCTAGCTCATCTGCACTCCCAGCATGCATTGCTCTTACCAAGAATCCAGCAGAAAATTAAAGCTAGCATTTTGTTCAGATACTGTAATAAAGTACAGAGCAACACAAAATAAGTAAAGAAAAGCACTAATATGTTACTCAACATCTTAATGTAAATTTAAACTGTGGATTATTATATTATAAGTGGAGCTTCCATACATTATTTTTTCCATTTTCAGAGAATTTCTAATACAATGCAGTTCATTTACCTAGCTTTATGAGTTCCCTTTATCCCCATACCGGTCATGTGACACCTCTGAGATTTTCTGCTTCTGATGTTGTGTTGTACATCCTCTTCCAGTGGACAGAATATATGACAAATCATCATGTTTGGCATACTTGTAGGCTGGATAATATGCAGCATCCTTGGACAATGTGTGGATTAAAGGGAATCTGATTTGTACTACTCTAACGATGAGCCGCATGATTCAGACACTGTGTGTTTGCAGCCAAGTACGTTTTGCCCAGAAATGCCGTGGAGTAAACATTCCCAAAAAAGTTGCCCGAGGACTTTGACCTGGATTCATTCAAGTGTTCTTGCCAGTTTCTCCCAGATGCGCCAAATTGAGTGGATGGAACTTGGGCCGGACAGGTGTATGGTGCCACATCATGTCTAGTTCATGATGAACTTGGGCCGGACAGGGGTATGGTGCCACATCATGTCTAGTTCATGATGAACTTGGGCAGGGTAGGGGTATGATGCCATAACTTGTCTAATTCATGATTAACTTGAGCAGGACAGGGGTATGATGCCACAACTTGTCTAATTCATGATGAACTTAGGCAGGACAGGGGTATGATGCCACAATTGTCTAATTCATGATGAACTTGAGTAGGACAGGGGTATGATGCCACAATTGTATAATTCATGATGAACCTGAGTAGGACAGGGGTATGATGCCACAACTTGTCTAATTCATGATGAGCTATGGCATACCTTACACCAGAAATCTTACTCCACTTTAGACGTCATGCCAACCATACCGTTAAAAACAATAAACAGTTTACAGAAAGCGCATTAAATCCTGGGAAGAACACATATAAGCACATATCTATAGTAATCAGATATAGGGACGAATACTATAAAAATACACTTTATTCATTTTTCTAACTGAATACAACTAGTGTACTTGTCCTAATTGTCCACCTTGCCTCACATTATAGGAGTCATTTGTGCCCATTAACTTCATTTTGTGGCACAGGTATATGCTCAAAGTCCGCAAATTTTAGCAGTTTCACATCTCCTCCATGTACTTCTCTTATTTGTTGCATGAAGTGCGAGGCACATTTTTCTGTCTTTTTAGATATAACATGATCCATGAACCTCTTGGACAAATGATGGTTTTGCCTACGTAAAAAAAAGCCACAAGGGTAGAAGAAAAGTATGGAATAGTTCTTTAGTTCCTTTCGCTTGAAAAAGATGCTAGTCCAGTTTTGAAACACATTGTGAAAATGAAAACTATTCAACTTATCTTGGTCCTAAGGATTCTTTATTACTCCATCGCTGCCAGATATCGTGTTATAGTCCAAATTGGTCAACTTATAACTTCTCTTAATTTAGGGTCCTAAATTACCGTATTTTTCGGACTAAAAGACGCACCTGACCATAAGACGCACCCCACATTTTCAGAAGGAAAATAGGGGAAAAAAAAGTGTCAAATGGGTGTCCGTCTTACAGTCCGAATTCAGCTTACCTGTGAAGGGATCAGCACAGGTGGATGATTGGTCACAGGGGTCATTTGGTCGGCCAGGCTGGTGCGGTGGCAGGGGCTCTGTGCTCCGCGCAGGGGCTCTGTGCTCCGCAGCAGGGGCTCTGTGCTCCGCAGCAGGGGGCTTTGTGCTCCTCAGGAGGGGCTTTGTGCCCCTGGGGCAGGGGGCTCTGTGCTCCAGGGCAGGGGCATTGTGCTCCGGGGCAGGGGCTCTGTGCTCCGCAGGAGGGGGCTTTGTGCCCCTGGGGCAGGGGGCTCTGTGCTCCGCAGGAGGGGGCTTTGTGCCCCTGGGGCAGGGGGCTCTGTGCTCCGCAGGAGGGGGCTTTGTGCCCCTGGGGCAGGGGGCTCTGTGCTCCGCAGGAGGGGGCTTTGTGCCCCTGGGGCAGGGGGCTCTGTGCTCCGCAGGAGGGGGCTTTGTGCCCCTGGGGCAGGGGGCTCAGTGCTCCGGGGCAGGGGGCTCTGTGCTCCGGGGCATTGTGCTCCAGGGCATTGTGCTCCGGGGCAGTGGCAGCGGCTCTCTGTGCTATGTGTGGGGGCTCCGCCGGCATTTCGTCAAATCCCGCTCCTCCGTTAATGCGATGCTGCGGTGGCCTCCGGGAACAAGATGGCCGCCGGGCCAACGCATGCTCAGATTCAGATCTCGGGACGAGATCTTGTTGCCGAGATCTCGCAACGAGATCTCGTTGCCGAGATTTGCATCTGAGCATGCATTGGCCCGGCGGCCATGTTCCCGGAGGCCACCGTAGAATCGCATTAACGGAGGAGCGGGGGCCTCCAGGCTTTGATGAAATGCCGGCGGAGCCCCCACACACAGCACAGAGAGCTGCTGCCACTGCCCCGGAGCACAAAGCCCGCAACCACCACACTATAGAGCCCCGCCGCACTAGCCTGGGAAGGGAGGCTGCATCGGGACCGCCGCCGCTGCCACCAACGGTATTTGTAAGTGTATTGCGACCATAAGACGCACCCCCATTTTCCCCCAAATTTTTATGGTCTGAAAAATACGGTAATTAGATGCCAGTTGTTATGAATTGCTTTTTTAAGATGTGGAGTTACCGGGCTATATTTAAATGAAAAGACTTATCTAACCTTGATCTCTATTATGGACTTGCATTTTTTTGTTTCTTGGACAATAAATCCAACTAGAAAAACTACTCACTTTAATAAAAGCCTTGTCTAAAATCATTATCTGATAATCTCTCCATAACAATGTAATGTTTTAACTCTGATGATTGTTTCATAGAGCCAATATCTTGACTACTTATTCTCTTAAAGTGGATATATTGTCTATACAAATCTGCTTTTTTTGATATGCTTAGGGCGGAAACTATCATAATGTAAAATGGAATTTGTTTCTGTCAGATTCCAGAAATGTAGTTTTTAACTCAATCCCCTCTACCTTAATTTTTAAATCTAAAAAATTCATTCCACATTCACAAAATTTAAAATTAGGTTAAATAAATCTCATTTTCATCTGATTGGATCCATTCAAATATGTCACAAATTCTACAAATTATTTCAATGTACCTAGCTAAAAAAATAAATTCATCATCAGTAAATCTCAAATATATCAAAGCATATTTCTCTAAATATTATGTCCTTAAAATCTGATAGAAAATTATGAGCTAAAGTACAGTGAAAGGAGTACCCATTGCAGTACCGTTGCTTTGAACAACCCAATCCTCTTAAATGACTTGTACAAATTATTATCCCATTGGATGTAAACAATAAAGATATAATCTGCTTCAAACAGCGGCCTTGGCGAATGTGAAGGCTTGATACAGAAAGTTTATTGGTAAATCTGTACCCTGTCCCTCATCAAAGTCGATTCTAATCAAATAAGAGAGTTCTGATCAGTGTTTTTACTCTAGGTCAAGGGAGTACCCATCACGGTACCCTTGCTTTGAGCAAACCAATTCGCTCCATAAAATATGCATGTATTTTGAAAATGCAACATATACTACTTGTCATGATCAAGTCCAGAGTTTATTTTCTGCTGTCTTCTCTTTGGACTGGTCATGCGGGGGTTAATCCCCTCTGCCTCGTTCTGGAGCTGGCTGGGCTATTTCAGTCCTCTGTAGCCTGGGGGCCAGCGTCAGCTATACTGCAATCTTCCAAGCTAGTGCCTCTGACCTGCATCGGTTTAGTGTTTCTTCTGCTTCCGATTACTGGACTTGCGTATGACTCGGCTTGATCTCTGGACTCGGCTCCTGGTTTTCCGTTTCTGATACCACGCTTCTCGACTGGCTTTTTGACCCTCTGGCTTGTTGCCAGACTACGTCTCACATCTTACGTTTCTGATACCACGTTCCCGGTAGGTCCTGACTTCTTTCTCGTCCCTGACTTCGCACTTGCTGTCTCCCTTGGTACTTCTGCTCCTGACAGTTGCTGACTTCGGCTAGTCTGACCACTCTTTCTTTACTGGTGGCACCTGTGCGGCTGCTCTGTGTTATTACTCTGTGTGTGTAACCCCTCTTCCCTCACCAGCCCCCTGGTGGAGGTTACACTGTTATGCACTAGAGCACCTTGTTACACTACTGTTATCAATATTGTGGATGGCTAATGAAAATTGAAGCATATGAAGATTGAATAAAACATGGCTGCATCTCTATGTAATCCAAAATTGACCTTTATTGCACCAGTATATCATTGGTATTTATATCACATTGTGTTTTACAGTGGCTGTTTTAGGATTTTTTCTCATATAAGTGTTTTTTATAATTGTTCAATTTGGATAAACTTAATGGGGCCTAGGATTTTACAAAACAAAACAATGCCGCATGCTGTACACTATAGTCAGGTATTTTTACTAGATCTGTGGAGACTCCAAATGGATTTTCCAAAACATATGTAATTCAACTTCCTGCATTGAAAAACGGTAAACTGATGCAATACTGCTGATTTACTTATGACATATTCAGCAATTTCATCTATGATACATCCATATTGCTAACCCATATTAAAGAAGCTTGCTCATGTAAAGCTGTGCTCTGTGTGATTACGGTGTTGCACTAGATTATCTTGCACAGATCATGTTAGAGTAACATTGAAATGTATAAAAACTGAAAAGCACAGGTGACTTTGCTCTCTGTAAAAGAAAGCACAAGAATCTTTCTTTTTCAGAATTTTCACCAACTGTGCTGTCCATGATGGTATGAGGATTTCTGACACTGCATATTCATTTCCATCTGGCTACCATTTTAAAATACACACTTTAAAAATGTTTATTCTCATTAATCCCGCCAAGCCTGATGGATTCTAAAAAGACGTCAAGCTATGGATTTCCTGTGTTAACTAAGGAAGGTAGTAGACAGGATCATATCATGGTAAGGCTTGGCCATGTTTCACACATCTGACCTACATGCAGTGAATAAGTTCTCTAGTGCAGCGTTGAAGGTGAAAATCCCCAGCTGATAACCCACATCTATATAGTCCCTCTTCACATTCTGAAATAATGGTTCAGATAAAAATTACTCAGAGGATCTAACTCACTTTCCAATAAATAATAAAATGGGATAGCATGATGCCATATTTTACAATATATAAATGATTTTCCTAAATGTAGGCCACTGCATCCCCATGAGAGTTCACATGCTTCCACAGCACAAAACTCAGTTGCCGCAGCTAGTTTTAGCCTAAAGTACAGCAGCATACACAGTAAAGTGTGTATAGAGGGTACATGGACACAGTGACGGTGAGCAATGACTGCTCTATTGTAAAAGGTACTTTTTAAATTAATTAACTAATGCTAAATATTTAGGCCACATGACTGTGCAGTGAATACTGCTTGCAAATTTTCCATGTGGAATCTTCACCAAAATACCACAATTCTACCTTTAAACTGTTGTACATTAGATATAAATGGGGTGCAGTACAATCCATATAAATACAGCTCAAAAAGTGCAGTGAGCCTGGGTATGAGTTTGACTTAGGTGTTGCTTATTGCTGTGCGATGGATACCTCAGTTCCTACACGTGAACCATCTGCTCCAGAGGCGGGCATAGACAGAAGGCGGCCCATGTTCAAGAACAGTATTGGGCCATTTGCTGCTGTTAGGTTTAATAATGCAAGGTGAATCATCACCGAGGTCTGGGTGGTTACACAGGTGTTGCTGCAGCAGAAAGGCACGTATAGAGCGGGGACTTCAAGCACTGGAGGCAGGCTTGGAGGCCCCAGGCACACAGGATAACAGATAAGCAGATATGGAGCATGGACTCGAAGTACTGGAGGCCGCAGGCAGACAGGACACAGGGAAGAAGCACAAGACAATGCAGGCAGAGGCAGGCCAGGAGCATGTAGTGGTGCACAGTAAAACGAATGAAACCAATAGTCTCAATAACAAGACACAGGAGTGTGTCTTAGTGGGACTTATATAGGCCTAGGCAGATGATGACATGGGAGCAAACTGGAAAACATGGTGTGGAGCACCGCAGAGGGCAGCGACCAAAGGGGAAGTTAATTAAGCCCTGTCGAGCCAAGGAAGAACAGTATTACAATAATGAATCCCTGTATGTATGAGCATAACTATAACCGTGCAAGGGCTGCAATCTCACCTGGGCCCTGGCGCCTAAGAGGGTCCAAAAGGTCCCTTTAGCCCAGGGATGTCAAAGTCAAACACACCGAGGGCCAAAAAAAAAAATTTGCTACAAGCCGAGGGCCGGACTGACGCCGGCCCTGCTACCGGTGCATTGTGGGAAATGTAGTGTTGGTGCCAGGGCCGGCTCCAGGTTTTTATGGGCCCCGGGCGAAAGAGCCTCAGTGGGCCCCTTTAACACAGACCACGATTCATGATGCACAGATACAGCAGAGAAATATGGGTACAGTACAATGCCAAATACTTCTCTTCTTCCATTACATGAGTGATATCTATTGTAAATTGTACAATAGCTCAAAAACCGCCAAATCCTCACAGCGCACAGTACAGACTGGACAGTACAGTCCTCCATACAATATTATGGGCACCACAGTCTCCCCCTCATCACCCATATAATACCCCATGCAGGATGTCACCCCCCATATAATGCTCCATACAGAATACTGGACCCAATATAATGCTCCATACAGGATACTGGACCCAATATAATGCTCCATACAGGATACTGGTCCCCATATAATGCTCCATACAGGATACTGGTCCCCATATAATGCTCCATACAAAATATGGAGCTCTCCTCTGCGCTGTACTGCGTTCTGCACTGTTACAGCTCAGGAAAGGGCGCTGTGGAAAGACTCCCCATTATCATCATCATTGCCTCACCATCATCATCATGGCCTCCCCATTATCATCAATGCCTGCCATCATCATCATCATCCTCTCCCATCATCATCAATGCCTGCCCATTATCATCAATGCCTGCCCATTATCATCATCTTCTCCCCATCATCATCAATGCCTGCCCATTATCATCATCTTCTCCCCATCATCATCAATGCCTGCCCATTATCATCATCTTCTCCCCATCATCATCAATGCCTCCCCATTATCAGCAATGCCTGCCCATCATCACTCCTCCATCATCATCATGTCTGCCCATCATCATCTTCTCCCCATCATCAATGCCTGCCCATTATCATCATCTTCTCCCCATCATCATCAATGCCTCCCCATTATCAGCAATGCCTGCCCATCATCATCTTCTCCCCATCATCAATGCCTCCCCATTATTAGCAATGCCTGCCAATCATCATCTTCTCCCCATTATCAATGCCTCCCCATTATCAGCAATGTCTGCCCATCATCATCTTCTCCCCATCATCAATGCCTGCCCATTATCATCATCTTCTCCCCATCATCATCAATGCCTGCCCATTATCATCAATGCCTGCCCATTATCATCATCTTCTCCCCATCATCATCAATGCCTGCCCATTATCATCATCTTCTCCCCATCATCATCAATGCCTGCCCATTATCATCATCTTCTCCCCATCATCATCAATGCCTCCCCATTATCAGCAATGCCTGCCCATCATCATCTCCTCCCCATCATCATCTTCTCCCCATCATCAATGTCTGCCCATCATCATCTTCTCCCCATCATCAATGCCTGCCCATTATCATCATCTTCTCCCCATCATCATCAATGCCTACCCATTATCAGCAATGCCTGCCCATCATCATCTTCTCCCCATCATCAATGCCTTCCCATTATTAGCAATGCCTGCCCATCATCATCTTCTCCCCATCATCAATGCCTCCCCATTATCAGCAATGCCTGCCATCATCACACACAGACAGCACACACACACACACACACACACACACACACACACAAGACGTCTTACCTGTTCAGCGTCCCCAGATGACGTCATTCAGCGGCCTGCTGTGAGAGGAAGCGCCGGCGCCCCCTGGAGCCCAGAGCTGCGGCAGTGGAGGCACGGGAGAGGTAAGTATTGTTGGCAGCTGCTGCCGGGGCCCTGAGCAGGCGGGGGGGGCCCAGTGGCGGCGCTGACACCGCTCTCCTCCGCTAACGGGCGGGGGGTGCCAGACTGCGAGTGGGCCCCCCGCCTGCTCAGGGCCCCGCCTGCCAGGGGGCCATAGATAATCAATTCGCGGGCCGGATCTGGCCCGCGGGCCTTGACTTTGACATATGGGCTTTAGCCCATATGAAAAGACTTTTGAGTGCATGTGACAATTGGGGGTGCTGTTGGAGATTTTGCATTGTGGCTCTCAAGCTTAAAGTTGTGCCACTGCTCTTATGCATTGTGAGACAGTGACCCCTGTTACAGCTAGGGGGGACTGTATGTTCTTGTCAGGTTACGCATAGAGGCGTATTGAGGCCATGGGAGTGTATGGAAGTCGCAGGAGTAAATGTGATGGTGAGACAGTGATTGGCGTCATTGTGAATGGCCTGTATGTGTCACAGAGATGGAGGATGTCCTCTGCACTGTAAGCCAGAAAATGTTGTTCTGGGACCTGTAGTCCCACAAGGGTTTGTTTAGTTTTAAGCTGGGCTTACAGGGTTAGTTGGTGAGCTGGGTGGGATTGGCTAACCACACAAACCTCCCACCTATGGGGGTGGCTACGGTAACATAATGTGACGGAGGTCTGGACACATGGTCATTGTTCTAATGGGAGTGGAAGGACTTCCTGAAGAGCACGTGGTGAGACCATGGACAGGCAGAGTCTGTGACGACACTGTGTTAGGGAAGCTACCGTCCTTCTGAGGGTCTGGAACTGTCGGGTGGCCTGGTGAGCAAGGCATTGTCTGCGATGGTGATCCCAGTTAGGCAGATTCCCAGGGAACAAGGACTGACAGAAGGTCAGTGTATGAAGCGGAGGTCCTGTAACCTCGAACAAAAGGGGTTACTATGAACTATGCGGTCACCCATGGTAACTGGACGAAGTGAGGTCCAGCGTGATTAGAGACTGTGATCTAATGTCGTATGAGTAGAGACATTGGACACCCCTGGGAACTAGTCAGAGGAGGACTGGTCGGTGTAGTGTCTGTGAATGAAGTAAGCCGTGTACTATGAACTATATGTTACATGTTTGTTGAGTGGATAATAAACCCCATGGACTGTTTAATGGAGAAAATCGTTCCTGTGTGACTGAATCCCGTTGCCAAGCAAGTGTCTCCCAATACACACAGTAAGCACTAGCTTACAGTATCTGTAACAAGAAGCTGCTTGATGCTTTACAGGTGGACGTGGGATTGTTTACCTTTGAGACCCTGTTTGGCTAAAAAGGTTGCAGCAATGGTTTGTTCAACCGTGAGCTGCAGAGTGTGACACTGTAATGATTTGAAACACAAGAGGGTGAATTTATCCATGGCTGAACAAAACTTTCTGGTACTAAAATTACGACACATAATTGTACAATAATTTGCAACATCTTCCAATTTTCTCGATTTTTTTTTTTTTTTTTTTTTTTTTTTTTTAATAATTGGCTTTGATTGAATGTTAATGGGTGGCTTTGATGGAGTGAGGGGCTTCCTATCACCTGATAAATACAATCATTTATGCAAAAAGATATCACGTTCCAACTCAAGCCCGGGTCTCACATAGCGATACACCAGTGATCCCGACAATGATCAGGATCGCTGGTGTATCGCTACATGATCGCTGCTGAGCTGCCAAACAGGCAGCTCAGGCAGCGATCAGGACAGCGACACTGCGGGTAACATCGCTTAGTTACCCGCAGTGTACCTTGGATACCAGCGCCCTGATGCAGGGAGCTGGTAACCAAGGTACACATCGGGTTTCCAGGCGCTGCGCGGTGCCTGGAAACCCGCTGTGTACCTTGGTTACCAGCTCCCTGCATCAGGGCACTGGTATCCAAGGTACACAGCGGGTTTCTAGGCACAGCCCCGCGCCTGGAAACCCGCTGTGTACCTTGGTTACCAGCGGATTGCTGGTCTCCCGCCTGTCACACGCAGCGATGCGTGCTGGCCAGCGGGAGACCAGCGATCAAAAAAATGTCCAGGACATTCAGCGACGATCAGCGATACCCGGCAGGGGGGCTGATCGTCGCTGAATGTCACACACAGCGATATCGCTGGGGAGAACGCTGCTGCGGCACAAAACTAGTGACTCAGCAGCGATCTCGCTAGCGAGATCGCTGTGTGAGACGGGGGCTTCACAGTTAGTCAAAGGACAATTGATTCAGCCTGTGTAAACATGCAAAACAAGTCAGGTGATTTGATTTTTATGCAGTCACAAGAATCAGCCCAAATAAGCAGATGATATGCTGCTAATAACATACCCTGTACATAGGGACAGCAATGGTGATCTCCCCACCATGGTTCAACGGCCTAATCACCGCATGACTTGAGTAAAGTTGATCGGAATTCGTTAATCGCCTATAACCAGCCAGTGTAAATGGGCCATTACTCCTTTATTCCTTACACAATGATTAAAGGGGTATTCCAGTTTCAGCAAATGAATGGTATTCATTGTACACTAAACAATTACAATATTCTAATCAATTCTTGCTTGATTGGACATTATGTATCAAGACTTCATAGTTTTAAAACCTCCGCTTGCTTCCATTTAATTGGAAGTTTCATAGTTTCCATCCACTAGATATATAGCTGTCCTGGTCATATGATGATCACACAGATGTAGGGCTGATAACAGGAAAGGTTACTGCACATGTTCCGATCATTATATGTACAAGATATTTATCCCCTGAATGAAAACAATGAAAATGTTATCAACTGCAAGCAGAAATCTTGGCAAATGTCAGGGATTGATGCAAAAAGTGTTAAAATCTCAGATTCTGCACTGTGTCCCTCAGCCTACAAGGCTGATTCTAATGAACTATCAGAGAGCAATGGTTTAGGTGAGCCCTACGTTTTTCCACGCCACATACAGTGTTCAATCATCTGCTCCTTTATAAGCCAAAAAATGCCTGTTTGTTAAACCCTCCAGTCTTTGACAGACACAGCAGCAGAGTAATTAGGACTTTTACACTGCAAAGATGAGCAGTGTTCATCTGAATTAAGCACTGCTATTAGATCTAATGTAGTACTTGCTAGATAATACTGTTCGTTCAGTGGGGAGAATAGCCATCTTGTATGTGTCTGTGGGCAGCCAATCCGCTCCGCAATTTTGCCCGGTAACAGTACTTGAATTGTAATTTATATATTCTTTGATGAGTTGATTAAAGAAACACTCCATCAAAGTTTTTATCCTCTTAATGCATTGCAATCATCAAACTACTGTATTTTTCGGATTACAAGGCGCACGAGACCAAAAGACGCATTCCCAATTTTGGTCAGGAAAACAGGAATTTTTTTTTTCTAACAAGATGGTGGAGGAAGCTGGCAGCAGGCGTGATGCTGCGAGCCCCGGGCTGGGAGGAGGGGGCGTTTGGTGACGCGAGGCTGCGGCGGTCTCCGGCTTTCAGAAAATGTCAGCATAGTCCCTGCAGGTTTTCAATGGGGCTCAGGTCTGGAGATTGAGCTGGCCATGACAGGGTTTTGATGTGGTGGTCTCTTAATTTTTGCCAGAGCTGTATATTTAAAAGCTTTTTTTCTACTATTTCTACCAAAATTACAGGAAAAGGGAGTTTGGGAGGGAGTTCACAGATACAATCATTCTACACTGAAAAAAATATAAAAAAAACCTTTAAAATACTTTTCTAAATACTTTACCATCATTCACAGGATCTTTGCTATTTATGTGTGAATGGGGAGCTTTTTAGTTTATGTGCAGGCATTAAAAATCTGTAGAGACATAGCTCATCAGAACAAGAAAGCGTTATTAGTGATGTAATATTTTACAAATAGATGTCTAGACTGGAACTAAAAGTACTTCAAATGCTTATTTTGCCACAAACTATTAGATATATGGATTGATTATACTTCCCTACAGACAAACATTTTCAAAATGATGAAGACAAATCCAAAGTATAATAGAATGCTGCAAAAATGTACACAATAATTAAAGGGTCATTTCCATCTTCACAAATGGGTAATATAGGATAGTGCTGATCTTGAAATAAAGATCCTGGAGTGAATACAGTTCATCTTCTGGAAACAAATACAAACCTCAGAATAAATAGAGACCCCAATCCACAATACCTACAGACTCAAAATTACCGTATATACTCGTGTAAAGCCGAGATTTTCAGCCCATTTTTTAGGGCTGAAAGTCCCCCTCTCAGCTTATATGCCGGTCATATAGGGGGTCGGCGGGGGAGGGGGAGCGGGGGTGTCGGATCATATTCACCCCTCCACCGGCGCGGTCTCTGCAGCCCCCCTTCTTCTCCCACGATCTCCGGCTCCTTCCTACAGCGGTCACATGGTACCGCTTATTAAAGTCATGAATATGCAAGAGGAGAGGCTGCAGAGACGCGCCGGCGGAGGGGTGAGTATAGCGATATTTACCTGTCCCGTTCCACGGCTGCACGCTGCGTCCTCGTCTGACTCCTCTGGCTGTGAATGATCAGGCAGAGGGCGCGATGACGTCGTTAGTGCGTGCCGCGCCCCCTGCCAGATCATTCACTGCCGAGGACCCGGAAGAGGACGCAGCGTGCAGCGGTGGAACGGGACAGGTAAATATCTCAGGTGCCAGGATCCTGAGCGAGCGGTGACACCGGCACCTGTCCCCCATAACGCGCAAGTGTCACCGCCTGCTCAGGACACCGGCACCTGGCCCCCAGCGACGAGAGGCGAGTATGTCATTTTTTTGCGCAGCAGCAGCATATGAGGCCTATACTATGGAGCATATGGGGCATAATTGTGCAGCATATGGGGCATAATCTGTGGAACATATGGGGGCATAATCTGGAGCATATGGGGGCATAATCTGTGGAACACATGGGGCATAATATGGAGCATATGGGGGCATAATCTGTGGAACATATAGGGGCATAATCTGTGGAACATATGGGGGCATAATATGGAGCATATGGGGGCAGAATCTGTGGAACATATAGGGGCATAATCTGTGGAACATATGGGGGCATAATCTGTGGAACATATGGGGGCATAATATGGAGCATATGGGGGCATAATTGTTGGAACTACTATGGGGGCATAATCTGGAGCAATATGGGGGGCATAATCTGTGAACATGGGCATAATCTGAGATATGGGGGCAATTAATACATATGGAGAATATGGGGGCATAATCTGTGGAACATATGGGGCATAATCTGGAGCATATGGGGGCATAATCTGGAGCATATGGGGCATAATCTGTGGAACATATGGGGGCATAATATGGAGCATATGGGGGCAGAATCTGTGGAACATATGGTGCATAATCTGTGGAACATATGGGGGCATAATCTGTGGAACATATGGGGGCATAATATGGAGCATATGGGGGCATAATCTGTTGAACATATGGGGCATAATCTGGAGCATATGGGGGCATAATCTGTGGAACATATGGGGGGCATAATATGGAGCATATGGGGGCATAATCTGTGGAACATATGGGGCATAATCTGGAGCATATGGGGGCATAATCTGTGGAACATATGGGGGCATAATCTGGAGCATATGGGGGCATAATCTGTGGAACATATGGGGCATAATCTGGAGCATATGGGGGCATAATCTGGAGCATATGGGGCATAATCTGTGGAACATATGGGGGCATAATCTGGAGCATATGGGGGCATAATCTGTGGATCATACGGTGGGCATAATCTGTGGAATATATGGGCTGGAGCATATGGGGCATAATTTCTGAAGCATATTGGGCATAATCTGGAGCATATGGGGGCATAATCTCTGAAGCATATTGGGCATAATCTGGAGCATATGGTGGCATAATCTGTGGAGCAAATTGGGCATAATCTGTTCAGCATATGGGGGCATAATCTGTGCAGCATATGGGGGCATAATCTGTGGAGCATCATATGGGGGCATAATCATTTTTCACCCTAGGCTTATACGCGAGTCAATAAGTTTTCCCAGTTTTTTGTGGCAAAATTAGGGGGGTCGGCTTATACACGGGTCGGCTTATACGTGAGTATATACGGTAAATACTGAATGCAGACTCCAGATGTCGGAATAAATACAGACCCAGAGCAGACTTCAAATAAGGATGCCAATTTCCTCTTTTTTTTCTGGAAAGCTGAACGAAAAATAATGGGTCAACCATAAATCACACATCTTTTTGAAAGATCATGCCTCAAAATACACCTCTCAAATCATTCTCATATGTATATGTGATATGTAAGCAACAGGTCACAATTCATCCATTGCATCCATGAGTTCACAGCCATCATACTTGGTAAAAAATCATGTGACTTTACCTTTCATAATGACCATAATTTTACATGGCGGTAAAAGATGGAGGCTTAGAAGGTAAAGAACATTATACCAACCGTGAAGTGCAAAGGCAGCCGCATTATGATGTGGATAGTGTTTTGCTATGGGAGAGACTGATACATTGTGAGGAAGGAAAATTATGTGGCGATATTGAACTAATCAGCCAAGATTTTAATGCTTTTGCATAAATGAGTCTTCAAAATGGAAAATGTCCCAAATGTTTTTTCAAAGTTATGGTAAAATGACTTAGTGGACTTGTATAGGTTTGGGTTGAAAGTCTGCAGTCACTCTATACGACTGCAGACTTTTGGTCCTGTGTCCAGGGGCTCAGAAGTTTAGGAAGAACAAAGACTGAAATAAATTATTGAAACGAACACACAAGGGGGAAAAGACCGGCACTATTCAAACGCAAAACCTCTACTGTTATCAGAAGAGTCCTGCTTGCAGCTGGCCAACTCCATGGTAGACCGGTGCTCAATCAGAGGAAGCATGTCCTGAAAGTAGTGATTAAAGAGAAGAAGGTGGCACTCCAACAAAGGAAATTCTTTTTCTCTCTTTATTGTGTAATCACACGATTAAAACATGGAGCTGGGGGAAGCGGGAATCCTGTGGGACGACGGCTGTTTTGTGCCTTAGTAATGTTTCAACGGGTCCAGGTACGGAAATCTGTAGGAGGGGAGCCTCTTGTACAGAGGACACACTTATTTTTCCACATCATATTGACATTTAAAAATATCAAAGAAATGAACAGTAAAAATTCAATACAGAATAACATTCTTCATAAAAACACTACCATGTCAATTTTATCATTAAAATCAAGGGGACCTTGAGCTTTTGACTGTATAAGACACCTGGCTTCTCTGCGCAAAAGCAACTTATTTAAATTGTCTCCTCGGTCTGGTAAGTGGATTCTTTCGAGTCCCGCAAAGCTGAGGACTTTTGGGTCTGAATTGAGGACCTCCTATGTGTACAATGAGTCTAATGGAACCTTTACCTGTAAATATAGATCTATAATGTTCCCTGAATCTCACAAAAAGTAGTCTTATTGTTTTGCCGATATAAAATTTCCCGCAAGGGCAGAAAATCATATAAACAATGAATTTAGTTTTGCAAGAAATAAATTCAGTGACTGTACAGGTCCTTCTCAAAAATTAGCATATAGTGCTAAATTTAATTATTTTCCATAATGTAATGATTACAATTAAACTTTCATATATTTTAGATTCATTACACACCAACTGAAATTTTCAGGTCTTTTATTGTTTTAATACTGATGATTTTGGCATACAGCTCATGAAAACCCAAAAATCCTGTCTCAAAAAATTAGCATATTTCATCCGTCCAATAAAATAAAAGTGTTTAAAACAAAATAAAAAAAACCCCATCAAATAATAATGTTCAGTTATGCACTCAATACTTGGTCGGGAATCCTTTTGCAGAAATGACTGCTTCAATGCGGAGTGGCATGGAGGCAATCAGCCTGTGGCACTGCTGAGGTGTTATGGAGGCCCAGGATGCTTCGATAGCGGCCTTAAGCTCATCCAGAGTGTTGGGTCTTGTGTCTCTCAACTTTCTCTTCACAATATCCCACAGATTCTCTATGGGGTTCAGGTCAGGAGAGTTGGCAGGCCAATTGAGCACAGTAATACCATGGTCAGTAAACCATTTACCAGTGGTTTTGGCACTGTGAGCAGGTGCCAGGTTGTGCTGAAAAATGAAATCTTCATCTCCATAAAGCATTTCAGCCGATGGAAGCATGAAGTGCTCCAAAATCTCCTGATAGCTAGCTGCATTGACCCTGCCCTTGATGAAAACAGTTGACCAACACCAGCAGCTGACATGGCACCCCACACCATCACTGACTGTGGGTACTTGACACTGGACTTCAGGCATTTTGGCATTTCCTTCTCCCCAGTCTTCCTCCAGACTCTGGCACCTTGATTTCCGAATGACATGCAAAATTTGCTTTCATCAGAAAAAAGTACTTGGGACCACTTAGCAACAGTCCAGTGCTGCTTCTCTGTAGCCCAGTGCTGCTTCTCTGTTTCTGGTTCAAAAGTGGCTTTACCTGGGGAATGCGGCACCTGTAGCCCATTTTGCCCCCTGTGCACGGTGGCTCTGGATGTTTCTACTCCAGACTCAGTCCACTGCTTCCGCAGGTCCCCCAAGGTCTGGAATCGGTCCTTCTCCACAATCTTCCTCAGGGTCCGGTCACCTCTTCTCGTTGTACAGCGTTTTCTGCCACATTGTTTCCTTCCAACAGACTTCCCATTGAGGTGCCTTGATACAGCACTCTGGGAACAGCCTATTGTTCAGAAATTTCTTTCTGGGTCTTACCCTCTTGCTTGAGGGTGTCAATGATGGCCTTCTGGACATCAGTCAGGTCGGCAGTCTTACCCATGATGTCGGTTTTGAGTAATGAACCAGGCAGGGAGTTTTTAAAAGCCTCAGGAATCTTTTGCATGTGTTTAGAGTTAATTAGTTGATTCAGAAGATTAGGGTAATAGTCGTTTAGAGAACCTTTTCTTGATATGCTAATTTTTTGAGACAGGATTTTTGGGTTTTCATGAGCTGTATGCCAAAATCATCAGTATTAAAACAATAAAAGACCTGAAAAATTTCAGTTGGTGTGTAATGAATCTAAAATATATGAAAGTTTAATTGTAATCATTACATTATGGAAAATAATGAAATTTAGCACTATATGCATTTTTTGAGAAGGACCTGTATGTGCATTCAAGCCCAACATTAGGATTTGTGACCAAATTAAGTTTGAAAAAGAAAACCTCCACACCTGAAATTACGTGCCAATTTAGTTTTAATAAGCCAGTTCTTTGATGTCAAATTATTTCGGGTGTCGGATCTTTAACAGAGCCGCTGTCTAGATATATAGGCTGGCTCTTTTGACCCCCTCCTTAGAAACGTGCCATCCCATGTGAAGGACACTGAGGGGGTTTCTAAGAGCTGTATGAGAAATTGAGTGGCAAGAAGATTTTTCATTAGCCTCCATAGATGTGGAGAGCTCACATACCAGAATACCGCAGCTCCAAGGAATTGAGGCCATACGTGGAATTCTGCTACACACAGACAAAAGTTTAGCATACATCAATTTTTTTTGTGAAGCATTGTAATTTATTTGAAGTAAAATGCTTTCCAATTGCTAGACAAGTGGTACCTTCAATGTACAGGTACCGCAATGGGTACTCCTGAGGTATGAAGAATGTTGTTATTCTGTATTGAATTTTTACTGTTTATGTCTTTGATCGTTTTAAATGTCAATATATTATGTGAAAAATCAATGTGTCCTCTGTATAAGTTGTTCCCTTCCACAGATTTCACTTACCTGTAAACCTTGAAGCGTTACTAAGATGCGAAACGGCTGTCGTCCCACAGGATTCCAACTTTCCCTGATGTTTTAATCGTGTGATTACAGAATAAGCGGTGCAAAAGAGGTGCAAATAAAATACCGTAACTCTTTATTGTATAGGTCAAATGAAAAACTAGATAAAAAAATTAGAAAAAGTATAAACGTTTTAATGAATGTGGTTCAGGTAAATGGTAATTTATGACTGCAACTACATATACAGAATACGACCATATTGACACAGCTCTATTTAGCGACTTCTCAACCTGAAAATATATACTCATATGACGAAGTAACGTTACCTCTGCAAGGCCTTCAGCAGCTCTTGCACACATGGGATCATTGTAACTTTGGTGCAGTTTTTTGTTTGCACTGATTTGTGTAGGATAATCCACATGGCAGAAATGTGTGCAGGAGTGTAAAGATGAAAGATAAATTGTCACCCACTGCAGTCCTCTTTTATGGAGTCTCCCGAGGTGAGATTCTCACTCGATTCACAGATGGTGAACCCATTATTGCTTCCACACATAAAAAGAAACCTTCAGGGATAAGTAATCTTTTAGAAAGTACAGCGACTATCATGTAAAAACAAAAAAGGAAAGACATTAAAATACCGCTGATGTAAATAGAGCCTAAACTAATCTGGTTTAATGGCATGAACCTCATAAAGTATCAACAGATGCTATCTCATGGTGCAAACTATACAAGCTAAATTAGAAGCAATAAACTGTTTTCCCCGATGGGATGGCATCTGCATTCTAGATATCAAATCAACCTTCATCAAGGTCATAAATACCAAGCAGATGTTCATTTTTTATCTGGCTCACTATGGCATCATCAAGTTGTACTGTGGACTTCTTGGTTTCAAGTAATCAAAATAAAGAAAATGCTTGATAAAGACCTATTGCAGGTCGAAACGTCGCTGTTTTATTTGGGGAATAAACCTTTTTGAATTTACTTCACCTGGATGGAGCGCTGTTTCTTTATTTTGATTGTCTGATATATCCAAGAAGGTTCCTTGGTTTGGATACGAGCGCCCCGATGCAGTGAGTGCTGTCAGTTCTCTCTATTGTTGGACTTTCTTGGTTTCAATACAATACAATACAGCAATACAGACATATTTTAATATCCTTATTAGGGTATGTGCACTCATTGTTTTTCAGGCTTATTATGCCTGGAACCCACCTGAAAAACAGCTAAAAATAATGGCTTCAGGAAAAACACCGCTGGCAGTGTTCATAAAATGTCTTGTTTCAAAAACTCAACGGGTGTTGATATCTATAAAGCACACACATCTTTAGAGTGAATTCATCTCCGATATCGACAGGTTGCTTCTCCCAGCATCTGAATGTGATCAGTAGGTCTTTAAAGCACTCCAGCATTTTTTTTTCAGCGAAGGAGTGGCGCTTTAAAAGTAAGTCCCCTGCCCCATTCACGTACATGAAACGGCTTAGTCTGTGTATGTCTTCTGTCTCCACTCGCTGAAACTTCCCTTGTGCCTGCTCAAACACACTTTAATGGATATGTCCATTAGAATGAATTAAAAAACTTTTAGCCAAAAGATCGGGTGAGTGCTGCTTTTTCATTTATTTTTTCTGGACTTTTTCATATTTCTGCTAACAGAGTCATGTGACGTCTTGTTTTTTGAGGGATGAGTTGAAGATTTTATTGGTACAATTTTCGGGCACATGACATTTTTTGATCACTTTCTATTTCGATTTTTGGGAAGCAGAATGAACAAAAAACAGCAATTCAGGCATTGCAATGCATTAGAATAGTCAGACTGTTGTCACACAAACTTGTTAGATCATGCACTGAGCGTAATCTAACAAACTTGCTAGAGCCTGGAGACCAGGATGTCGTCATGTTGTAATCGGGTCAACATGGCAAAGATCGGGCCCCTGCAATGACGTCGCGGGGCAGCAATCAGAGGGCAGAGGGGGCTCCCTTCCTCTGCCTGCCTTCTAAATGCTGCAATCGATATCGATCGCATCATTTAGGGAGTTATAGGGTGGGGAAAGCAGAGTAGATTGAGACATAGTTTTATGAGAAAACATTCAGTATAACCCGTGTTTTATTCATTTACACCTTACTCTCTTTTTGGGTGTTTGGTCCAGTGGGCGATCCTATCAATGACTGACAATTTCTTTGTATAAGTGTGCACGCAGAGGTAGCTGCCAGTCACTGATAAGACTGCCCACTGGACCGAAAATTCCAGAAAGAGCAGAGGATTAATGGAAGAAATAACAGGTTATACTGAATCTTTTCTCACAAAACTATATGCAAATCTTCTCCACTTCTGCTCTGTAACATGATTGTCTGTCCCTTTAAATATATTCCGAAATGGATGAACACTTAACTTTGAACCTAAAAAAGGATGTTGCAGCAAGGTGAATATTTATCATCATGCCATTTCTACATTTCCTACATAATGCTTCCTCAAAGTTTCCCCTTCAAAGCAAATATAGTTTTCATATGTCTCTCATATATTAGAACATTGGCTGATTAAACTAAAGGACAAACAACAAAAACCAAACACTACAAGTAAATACAAGATAAGGGTGCGTTCACACAATCGTTAGTTGGCCCAGACTAGTTAGCCCTCTTCTGAACTTCGGGTTACGCGCAATGCGCCTCTGAAGCCGGGAAGCGTACACCCAGATGCAGGGATGCAGTGACGCTGCCAAAATGAACAGCACGCATGCGCAAGATTTCCATGAGCTGGCGATGAGGCCGGCTCATGCAAATTATGTTACCACACCCATAGGGGTAATAACATGAAAAAAGGGCTGACTAGTCAAAGGCAACTAATTCCCCATTGACCAGTTAAAGCCATCGCTGGCATAAGAAATGGGGACATTATAAATGTTTTTTTAAAGCATTTATTTAACTGAATTATGCTATACACAAATGCTTAGGGAGGGAGTTTAATCACACACAGCTGAATGCTGCTGGGTTGTAGGCCATGAGGGACCTGACAGGTTCCCTTTAAACTCCAAGCTGTTAAAAGAAGTGACCTGAAAATTCATCAGGCTTCTTCCATTTATGCTTTACAATACATGTAAAGGAAGGCTTTTTATCTTTTTTGCCAGCATTCTATTAGTGGTTTCTACTGTTATGTTTTGGTAGCTGAGGAGGCAGGAGCAAAAAAACGCATAGGCAGCCTAACACCAGAGAGGTTGGAAACTAATAGGTTGCAGACCCCTAAACTAACCGCACAACTAGAAGCTGCCGTGGAGCGTACCTACGGTAGTCCTAGATGCCTCGGCACAGCCGGAGAGATAGCTATCCCCAAAGATGGAAAGAGGAAAGCTAACTGACCCGGAGTAGACCCCAAAAGAGTAGGAAGCCCCCAAACATATAATGGCGGTTAGACAAGATGAAAATACGAACAGACAAAAAATAGATTGAGCAAACGCTGGGTCCCAAAACTGTCTAGATAGGACAGCACAGGAGAGAATACTGTCTGCAACCCAGAAAAACCTTAGGAAAAACTCCAACACTTCTGAATCCAAAAATACAGACACCACACGGTCTCGACCACCTATATCAGATCTCTGGTGTGGACACATAGCTACCCAGCAGTAAAATATCACAAGAACTGAGCAAATTGACAAATACAAAAAACGAACGGAGACCAGCCAAAGCCCCCAAAGGGGACCCGGCTGAAGACAAAAAGCAATGCAGCAAAAAGCAAGGAATTCAAACCACAGTAAAAAAAACTGAAAGGGACTTATCTGAAAGCAAGCAGGAGACAGCAGGAAAGCAAGCAGAATTCCAACCTAGACCAGGAAGAACAATTGATCACCGGCAATGATCATGGGAGATCAGCTCACTTATATCAGGCCAGTCAGTACCACCTGACAACCACTCGTTATCTGCAGGTGTAGGACTCTTGTTGTTCAACATAGGTTCAATACCCTCAGCAACCACCAGAGGGAGCTTCAGCTCCGAAGTCGTCTCCAAAACGTTCACAACATTCTACATTGTTGAATGGAGTGAAAAAAGTCCGACAAACTCCAGTACAAAAACACACACCCAAAAAACGATGTAAAAATGCTTAACATTTTTTAAAAAAAAAAAATACCAGTGGTAAAAAAACAGAAAAAGTGCTCAGTAAACAAGGGAAAAAAATGCTAACAAAAAACTTCAGGTTTACAAAACTCTAAAGAAAAGGAGTGATTTCTGGAGCATCTTCAAACAATGAGCAATTTTGGCAGGTAGGTACATAAATTAGGGTTAATCTGCATACCTGGACTGATATGCTACCAGGGGCGTAACTACTGGGGTCGCAGAGATCGCCGTTGCGACGGGGCCAGCCCTGGGTGCAGCCGGCAGGGGAGCACAGTCGGGCCTCCTAATGCTGCGGTCTGCAGTGTCTCCCACCGTGGCTGCATTCTGCCACTACCCAGACTGGGAGTCGGCTGTTCCCTGTGCCGGCAGTCAAACTGACTGCAGTGCGCCGGCTCCCAGGGATCAATTGTACTCGCATCTTACAGACGCGAGTACAATTGAAGTTATGACAGCAGATTGACTAGAGTGGAGTTGATTCTTTGAGGTGATGATGTCACCGGAAGGGGCAGGGACATCGTCACCTCAAAGAATCAACTCTATTCTAGTCCCGTAGCAGGAAGCTGCTTTTTGCTGAGGCTGCTGGAGAAAAGAAGCTGGAAATGAGGGGCTGCATCATGGAGCCGTGTGAGGAGAGGAACGAGGGGCTGCACCATGGACCCTTGTACAAATGGGAGTGAGGACGCAGGACTCGGTGTGAATGCTCTGAGTAGCTATTTTGGAAAGGGGTTGATGATACTTGAGTGGGGCTGCATAGGGAAAATGATGATGAAGTGCTGTGTGGAGAATAGGGGGGGTGATGAGAGGTTGTGTGGGGAATGGGAGGATGATGAGGGTCTGTGTGAGGAATGGGGGATGATGAGGGTCTGTGGTGAATGGGGGGTTGATGAGAGGCTGTGTGGGGAGAAGGGGGGATGATTAGGGGCTGTGGGGAGTAGTGGGATGATTAGGGCTGTGGGGAGAAGGGAGATGATGGGCTGTGGGAAATGGGTCATTAATGTGTGTGGGAGATTGGGATGGCAGGGAATTAATGTGTGTGGGGAGATTTGGACAGGGATGGGGAGATTTAATGTGTGGGGGAGATTTGAGAACACAAGATGAGGAGCAAAGGGGGAGTTGCAGGATGATGAGGAACAGTACAGGACATGAGGTGTATGGAAACAGTACAGGGAATGGGGCATGTATGAGAAAACATTTGGGGATATGGGGGGCATGAATTGAGGAAACAGTATGGAGTGGGTGCAGATAGTATGGGAGCGAACAGGGGAATGTATGCGGATACAGTATGAGTAGCAATGTGAAAAATGTATGTGGACAGTATGCGGGGAGTGAGGGTGATAGGATGTGTGAGACACAGTGGGGGTATGTGTGAGCAGGCAGTATAGAAAGTGAGGGAGTAAATATCGAGGAGACAGTAGGGTGAACAGGGGGATGTGAGAGGAGACAGTATAAGGGGAGGGAATAGTGTGAGGTGACAGAATGGAGGAGAAAATGAGTTGCACAGAATAGAAATGAATAGGGGGGTAGCATGGGGGGGACAGTGTAAGGGTTCAGCCAGTAGGGACAGTATACCAAGGAGAGGAGTGTGTGAGAGTACAGTATAAACCTGGGCCTATAGGGGGGACACAGTATGAGAGAACAGTGTGAAGAGGGTGCAGTATGAAGGAGAGATCATGTAGAGCATGTACATAAGTGGACAGTGGGTCATATTTGTGCAGAAATATAGTGAGGGCATTTTATTCAGTAGCATTATAATGACACTTCATCTTTAAGTACATCATGTGAGATTGCTGCAGAAGACAGAGAAGATAGAGGTCTGCAGAGAGACTGTGGATGAGAAACTCATCATGGTGTCTGGACAAGATGAAGAAGAAGAACGGCTCAGAGATGACGTATCTTAAGGTACCTGGATGCAAATGTATTGTGATACTAACTAATTCTCATATTTTTTATGTTAGCATTAAGGGTTGTCAGGTGTGATGAGTCTGCAGTATTTATGTGACGCGACTCTGAATTCTCACGTGCACACGCAGCTGTAGGATTCTCTCGTGCGTGATTTACATACATGCAGTCAGTGCGACAGACATGCGTGGCCCACTAAATGAAAATGTACTGAGCGAGGCCGAGACATCTAGTCGAATGTGCCAGTATACAAATAATACTTATGCTAACACTGACTGTCCATTGCAAGGAAATCTAAATGTGCAGTGCATCATTGTGAGAATTCAGAAGCTGCAATGTCAGATTCAGCTCTGCAGTTCAGAGTCACACATGGACACTTCAATCATATGTGATTTTCATACTTATGGTACTGTGACTACGAGCTTCTGTTCCTGCTTCTCTCAGTTTTTCACTGATCATTGAGGCATTGGGAGACACTCGTGAGTGCCGCGCAGTGCAGGTGTTGATGCGAGAACTCGTACGAGTCTCGTGTGAGTTTCTCGCAAGTGTGACCGCCTAAGTGTGCAAATGCAGTGTGCTGGGGGGGCGCCAAATTGAATTCTTGCCCGGGTGCTAGAAAATGCTCTGGCATTCATGTCCTCCCTCACGCTAATTCCAAGCGCACTCCTGGCGTTTGAAATCTGTGTGCTGTTTCTTCCGGGTATGAACGCATCGGTCATCTCGGTCCTGTGCATTGTGGGGAGTATTGGGTAACTCGCCAGCTTCAGAATGCGCAGTGCGCATGTCCTGAGACGACCAGTACACCATACACGCCACACTGCACAGGACGGAATGACGCGAACGCGAGTCATACCAGGAAGAAACAGCACCAGATTTCAACGCCGGGAGTGCGCTTGGAATTAGAGCGAGGGGACATGAACGCCCAGAGTGTCTGCATTCCGAAGACTTACCTAATAGCAAAGGGACATGTAATTATAAATATTTTCCTCAGCGATTACAGGGCAGTATTAGGTCAGACTATACAACATTGCAACAAAAATATAGTGTGCGAATTGATTAGGGAAAATGTGAATTTGGGTGGAAATATTTTGGCATGGGGGCCCTCATTTGAAAGTTTGCACCAGGGCCCATAACTTTGTAGTTACGCCACTGCATGCTACATTGCCAAATGAAGAAATCCAGAAAATGACTAAAAAAACTATGGTTTATTAATATTATTAAAATCCATATGACATGATTAAAACCATACATAAAAGTAATCGAGCGACCTAACTAGGGGAGACACAGGACAATGTGCTAGAACCCAGTTAATCCAATACCGATCAGGCAGATATACTAAAAGTCAAGTGACTCATTGAGAACAAAATGAATGCAATCCACATAAACTACTAGGTAAATTGAAGATAATCATAATTATAAATTCCAAATAGGATTAACCCCTTAATCCCCAAGGGTGATTTGCACGTTAATGACCGGGCCAATTTTTACAATTCTGACCACTGTCTCTTTATGAGGCTATAACTCTGGAACGCTTCAACGGATCTAGGCGATTCTGAAACTGTTTTCTCGTGACATATTGTACTTCATGATAGTGGTAAAATTTCTTCGATATAACTTGTGTTTATTTATGAAAAAAATGGAAATATGGAGATGAAAATTGGGAAAATTTTGCAATTTTCAAACTTTTAATTTTTATTCACTTAAAATAGAGAAATATGTCACACAAAATAGTTAATAAATAACATTTCCCACATGTCTACTTTACATCAGTACAATTTTGGAAACAAAATTTGTTTTTGTTACGAAGTTATAAGGGTTAAAAGTTGACCAGTGATTTCTCATTTTTACAACAAATTGTGCAAAACCATTTTTTTAGGGACCACCTCACATTTGAAGTCACTTTGAGGGTTCTATATGGCAGAAAATACCCAAAAGTGATACCATTCTAAAAACTGCACACCTCAAGGTACTCAAAACCACATTCAAGAAGTTTATTAACCCTTCAGGTGCTTCACAGGAGCTGAAGCAACTTGGAAGGAAAAAAATGAACATTTAACTTTTTAGTCACAAAAATGATCTTTTACAAACAATTTTTTATTTTAACAAGAGTAAAAGGAGAAAATGGACAGAAAAAGTTATTGTGCATTTTCTCCTGAGTCTGCCAATACCCCATATGTGGGGGAAAACCACTGTCTTGGCGCACGGCAGGGTTAGGAAGGGAAGAAGCGCCGTTTGACTTTTTCAAACCAAAATTGTCTGGAATTGAGATTCGATGCCAAGTCGCATTTGGAAAGCCCTTGATATGAAAAAAGCAAAAAATGGTGTAGGTGCACCAATAGTATATTCTTATAGATCTCACCAAGAGGTATAATGTACAGCAAAGGTAAGAATTAAAATTTAACCTTTAATAACAATACTTAAAAAAATGAAAGTTCATCCCTAGTGAAAACACAATTAAAGTGGTTGTATAATTATCCTAAAGCAGTCAGATGCCATCTGACTGAGAAAAACAACCACCTCAGGATAAAATAAGATCTATTCTGCAGTGGTCAGAAAATCTATATACACAGAGAATAATGTTGCAATTATAATTGGTTTAAAGGGGTTCACTAAAGGGGTTAACTAGTGGGACAGTTTTATAAGGTGGGTCGTTACGGATGCGGCGGTACTTTTATTGTTTGTTTTTTATTTACGTAAAGAAATAATTTATTAGGGAATATTTTTTTTTTTTAGTTAGGATTTTTTTTTTTTTACAGGTTTTTATTTTTTTTACATTTTTACATTGTCCCAGGGTGGGACATCACTGTATAATGTCAGATCGCTGGTCTTACAGTTTGCACAGCAAACCTGACAGGCACTGCAGGAGGATTGCCCGTGCCTGCTCTCAGCAGGCACTGAGGAAGCCACCTCCCTGCAGGACCCGGAAGGACCCCACGGCCATCTTGGATCCGGGGTCCTGCAGGGAGGAGGCCCTCGGAACAGCACTATCACGCTGCTCTGAGGGTCTCAGGGAAGAACGCAGGGAGCCCCCTCCCTGCGCGATGCTTCCCTGTGCCCCCGATACACTGCGATCATCTTTGATCGCAGTGTGCCGGGGGTTAATGTGCCGGGGCCCGGGAGCGGTCCGTGACCACTCCTGGCACATAGTGCCGGGTGTCAGCTGTGATAATCCCCCAGGAGCGCAGCTGATCGCATATGACGTACTATTCCGTCCTCGGGAATTAAGTCCCAGGGCACATGGACGGAATAGTACGTCAAATGGAAGAAAGGGGTTAAACAATGCATATTACCAGAATAAACGTGTCAATATAGATTTCAACCGCATAGAGATTCCAGTGTCCCTCCTCACCCCCACACACGTTTCGCATCCAGCTTCTTCCACAGTCATGCTGCGGCTGTTACCTGCAGCAGTCTTTCCATTCACTGAACAATCACTGAGCCCTGAAGAAAAGAGAGATCTTTTACCTACAAGAATGCACAACTGATCATAATGGTCAAAGGAGGATCTGTCAGCACAGAATGAATGCTCAAAGCTAGCCCTGCCACTCGGTGCTTCACGGCCGGGCTGATCATTTTAAGGCTGAGTTCACACTTGCGAGTGCAATGCGAGAAACTCGCATGAATCTCTTGCATCAATACCCGGCACTGCCGCCAATACTCAGACCGGAGTGTTCAGCTGCATAGAGATACATGTAGCTGCACACTTCGGTCTCAAGTGCTGGTGGCAGTGCCGGTTATTGATGCGAGAGACTTGCATAAGCGTGACCCAAGCCTTATACATCTTCCCACCTGCTTGTTTTCCCTCAATCTCCGGCTTCATGGAGCCAGAGATCTATGGAATACAAGCAGGTGGGTTGGTATATTTAAATGACTGACCCCGCAATGATGCCTGTACTTAGTTTGAACAGTCTGAGCTGACAGAGTCCCTTTAACTCCTTAAGGCCGGGGTCACACTAGCGATGAATACGGACGAGTGGTATGCGATAAAAACACTGAATAGCACTCAGACCAGTATTCATCTATGGGGCAGCTCACATCAGCGTTTTTTTCTCGGCTGTTTTCAACGTGCGAGTGAAATCACAGCATGCTGCGATAGATACCGACACTCGGCCGAGTCTCGGCTCACTCACAACCATATAACGCTCTGTCTGCTACTCCTCATCGCTGGCGATGTATCCCCAAATCCTGGCCCTCCTCATCACATCCCCACACTCATTTCTAACACCCTGCCACGATCTTCCACACGTTTTTGCAACCCTGTCAACCTCATACCTATCCATCCACACCCCCCTCCCCCAGTCCACCTACCCGGAGCACTATGGAACGCACGCTCCGTCTGCAATAAACTGTCATTTGTCCACGACCTCTTTATCACCAACAAACTCTCCTTCCTTGCCATCACTGAAACCTGGCTCACCCCCTCTGACACAGCCTCTCCAGCTGCGCTCTCCTATGGCGGATTTCATCTTTCTCACACCCCTCGCCCCAGCAACAAACGTGGTGGAGGAGTTGGCTTACTCCTGTCTGATACCTGCTCCTTTACCCCTATTCAAATTCCACCCTCCGCTGCTATTCCCTCGTTCGAAGTGCACTCCGTCCGCATCTATTCCCCCTCCAACCTCCAACTGGCTGTCATTTACCGCCCCCCGGAACTAGCCATCTCCACCTTTCTCGACCACTTCACCACCTGGCTACTCCATTTCCTCTCTGCTGACATCCCCACCATCATCATGGGCGATTTCAACATCCCCATTGACACTTCCACCCCGGCTACCTCTAAACTTCTTTCGCTCACAGCTTCCCTTGGCCTCACTCAATGGTCCTCTGTGGCCACTCACAAAGGCGGTCACACGCTGGACCTTATCTTCACCCGTCTCTGTTCCCTCACTAATCTCACTAACTCCCCACTCCCCCTGTCTGACCACAACCTACTGACATTCTCTTCCCTCTCCTCTGTTAGTACGCATCCCCCACTCCACAAACTCACCCACCCTCGCAGAAATCTCAAACACCTCAATTTACAATCGCTCTCTGAGTCCCTCCTCCCTCTCACAGACATAGCCTCACTTAATGACACAGATGCTGCTGCCACATTTTATAACACCACAATAAAAACCACACTTGATTCGGCCGCCCCCCTCATGCAGAGCAAAACTCGTACAATCAACAGGCAGCCCTGGCTGACCGGCCTGACCAAAGAACTGAGACGGGCTTCCAGGGTTACCGAGCGGAGATGGAAGAGAACCCACTCCATCGAGCACTTCAACGCATACAAGCAGTCCCTTGCCAGCTTCAAGTCCACGCTCTCTGCCGCAAAACAAACTTACTTTGCATCTCTCATATCCTCCCTGTCTCACAACCCTAAACAGCTCTTCAACACTTTCAATTCTCTACTCCATCCCACAGCACCTCCTCCCTCTCCTCTCATTTCTGCCGAAGACTTTGCCTCCTTCTTTAAGCAAAAGATTGATACTATCAGAGAAGGCTTTGGCCCGCAGCCCCCAATGCCCCTCTTAGCCACTCAGCCCTGTTCTTCCAAAACCAGCTTCACCACCATGACAGAAGATCAGCTCTCCACTCTCCTGTCAAGATCACACCTCACCACTTGCGCGCTTGACCCACTCCCGTCCCACCTCATCCCTAACCTTGTCACAGTCTTCATCCCTACTCTCACACACCTCTTCAACCTTTCACTTACAAATGGTGTCTTTCCTTCATCCTTCAAACATGCCTCAATCACCCCGATCCTCAAAAAGCCCTCCCTCGACCCATCCTCAGCGTCTAGCTATCGCCCGATATCTCTTCTCCCCTTCGCCTCAAAACTACTGGAACAGCATGTATATCTTGAACTGTCCTCCCACCTTTCCTCCTGCTCCCTCTTTGACCGGTTACAATCAGGCTTTCGACCGCATCACTCAACTGAAACTGCCCTAACTAAAGTCACCAACGACCTACTAACCGCCAAGAGCAAGCGACACTACTCTGTCCTCCTTCTCCTGGACCTGTCTTCTGCCTTTGACACCATAGACCATTCCTCCTCCTACAGATTCTCTCATCTCTTGGCATCACAGACTTGGCCCTATCCTGGATCTCATCATACCTAACAGACCGAACTTTTAGTGTCTCCCTCTCACACACCACCTCCTCACCTCGCCCCCTGTCTGTCGGTGTTCCCCAAGGCTCAGTCCTAGGACCCCTACTCTTCTCCATCTACACCTTCGGCCTGGGACAGCTCATAGAATCCCATGGCTTGCAGTATCACCTCTACGCCGATGACACGCAGATCTACCTATCTGGACCTGACCTCACCTCCCTACTGACCAAAATCCCACAGTGTCTGTCTGCTATCTCAGCCTTCTTTTCGGCTCGCTTTCTCAAACTGAACATGGACAAAACAGAATTCATCATCTTTCCCCCACCTCATTCTACCCCTCCACCAGGCCTATCCATCAATGTCAATGGCTGCTCGCTTTCCCCAGTCCCACATGCTCGGTGCCTTGGGGTGATCATCGACTCTGCCCTCTCTTTCAAACCACATATCCAAGCCCTCGCCACCTCCTGCCGCCTCAAACTCAAAAATATTTCCCGGATCCGCTCATTCCTCAACCATGAAACCACAAAAACACTAGTGCACGCCCTTATCTCCCGCCTCGACTACTGCAACCTCCTACTGTCTGGCCTCCCCTCTAGCACTCTGGCACCACTCCAGTCCATCCTACACTCTGCTGCACGACTAATCCACCTGTCTTCCCGCTATTCCCCAGCCTCCCCACTATGCCAGGCCCTTCACTGGCTTCCTATTGCCCAGAGGCTCCAGTTCAAAACCTTAACCATGACATACAAAGCCATCCACAACCTTTCTCCTCCATACATCTGTGACATGGTCTCCCGCTACCTACCTACACGCAACCTTCGATCCTCTCAAGATCTCCTTCTCGACTCCCCCTCATCTCTTCTTCCCACAACCGCATACAAGACTTCTCCCGGGCTTCCCCCATACTCTGGAACTCCCTGCCGCAAAACATCAGACTTTCACCAACAACGGAGACCTTCAAGAAAAACCTGAAGACCCACCTGTTCCGACAAGCCTACAACCTGCAATGATCCTCAGTCTACTGAACCATCGCACGACCAGCTCTACCCTTTCCTAGTGTATCCTCACCCATCCCTGTAGACTGTGAGCCCTCGCAGGCAGGGTCCTCTCTCCTTCTGTACTTGTGTGTCCCTTGTCTAGCACATGTTTATTGTATCTGTCTATATTTTTCCCTTTTCATATGTAAAGCGCCATGGAATAAATGGCGCTATATAAATGTATAATAATAATAATAATAATAATAATATAAGCCTATGGGTGCGAGTGAGACAACGCACATCACTTGGATATCATCCGAGTGCTGTGCGATATACGATGACACCGGCAATGGAGGAGATGGAGAAATTACTTTCTCCGCCTCCTCCGCAGTTGTGCTCCGATCCTCTCTGTGCGAGAGGCTCGGAGCACAGTAGCAGGACACTCGGCTCCCGCTCGCAGCAGAGCCGGAGACGAGGATCATTAGCATTAGAAGGGTTTGCCGATCTAGCCACTAACCTAACAGTCGGCCGAGACATTGGTCAAAAAGGAAGCTGCTCCCTGCAACAGCGGAAAATCTGCCAGGATCTTCTCTCTTGGGGTGTTGTCTCTTAGATGGTTGCCAACCTGCTGTAGCCACACCATCATTGATCGTGCTGTGCAGGTTGCTGCTATCGCCGGCTTTAATGAGATGGCCGATGACTCCCAGGCTTGTTTTAGGAAGATATCTGCCTTTTTGTCCAGGGGATCCCTAAGAGTCGCTAGGTTTTCAAAGGGCAATGTAGATTTTTTATCTCACTTAGCAACCGCGATGTCGATTTTTGGGGTCTTCTCCCATATGCCTGCCTCTTCCTCATCAAAAGAATATCATCTTTTTGAAGAAGATGGTAGTGGCCCTTTCCTTTCCGGCCTTTTTCACTCTTTATTAATGAGGATCTTGATCTTTTCATTAACTGGAAAGGAACGCCTCTTCCTTTCCTTCCAAGCCACCAAACATGAGCTGAACTGCCTTGGTTGGCTTGGCACCTTATTGCCCTAACCAGCCTGTCAGTATCCTCAGCTGGGAAGCAGGACCTACCCACTTGTCCTCATCAGAGGAGGAAGAGGAGGATTACTTTGTCAGGTCCGAGTTCTCCCCCTTGAACTCTACTGATCCTTCAGACTCTGGCGACAGTAGTTCTGGCTTCCCCTCTTCTCTTTGCCCATCAGGTGTTTTAAGGACTCCTGCACCTCCGATCTAATGATGGCTTTTAGGTCCATAGCAAACCCGGGATTTTCTTCAGAGACCATCTGCTGTATACACCCAGGGCAGAGTCTCTTATTATAAGTGCTGGGTAGATCCCTTTTGCACAGGGCACACTCCCTATTGTTTTGCTTGGAACGTTTCAAGGACTTTTCCTAGTAAATGAATACAGAGAAAGGGGGCCTGTTTTAATACAGTGCACTTTCAAGTAGATCACTCACCATTCAGCTGATCAATCTACGGTACTGGAGGAGGCTGAGCTGGTTCCGAAGAACGTCTCCCCCTGGCGGTGGGCTCGTGACCTGCCTTGCTCTTCAGGCTGGTCCTGCAGCTTGTACGACTGCCATTGCAGATGGTGGTAGTGGTGGCGGCTGCTGCTGCGGTGGCATCGGATTACGCTGCTTCTGTTGCTGCTGTAACTTATCCATGATTCGGATGCTGCCGGAAATGCCACCATCTTCCTGGGCACTTCCCTTTAAATATCAGGTGGCCCCGCCCACCTCGTCTCTTGCGTTTTTAAATCGGTGCGCTGTGTACAGGGATTCCCTTTGCGCTGAGCAGACCTGGATGGCAGCTAAAGTCCCCAGCGTTCTACATCACCGTGCACAAACTCGGGCGGCCTCGCTTTCCGGCGCACTCGGCTCCAGGCCACGCCCGCTGCCCCTAGTGTCCCCGGCCGTGTGCAGACCCATAAGTGCGTCCCGGCGCACATTGCTGGGGCTCTCCTGCAACCTCCAGCGCGCGCAGCCCTGGGACCCGTGTAGGCTAGGAGACATTTACCCAAGAGGTCTTAGCCTGCACGGCGCTGCACCAACCTCCCGGTCGGCGTTACGTCACCCACAGATGGTATCCTATGTTCCCAGACACCCTCCCGGGTAAATGTACCGCTTCATTCTGCAGGTTCCCATGAGGACAGGAAACCGAACTGATGCGGAGGAGAGGTACCGTCTTTTTATTCAGTAGGTTTCTTGTCCTGGTGGGCAGATACCCTCTCTCAGGTGGTGCTGCCATGGGAGGAGGGAAAATAATTACATGTTTACCCCAAAAACTTTGTTTTAGCCCTAGATTTTACATTTTCCCAAGTGGGAATGGGTAAAAATGGCACAAAATTTGTCACATAATTTCTGCTGAACATGGCAATACCCCATATGTGGCTGTATACACCATGTTCCAAATTATTATGCAAATTATATTTTTCTCTGATTTTCCTAATTGGTCGGTGCAAATGACAGTCAGTCTAATAAAAGTCATCACCCGTTAGAGTATACATCGAATTTTATTGAAGAAACCTCCCAATAATAACAGTATAATCTCCAAAATGAATAAAAACTCAAAATGCACTGTTCCAAATTATTAGGCACAGTAGAATTTCTAAACATTTGATATGTTTTCAAGAACTGAAAATGCTCATTTGTGGAATTTGCAGCATTAGGAGGTCACATTCACTGAACAAAAAAGCTATTATTTTATTATTATTATTATTATATAGATTTTTATAACACCATTTATTCCATGGCGCTTTACATGTGAAGAGGGGCAAATATAGACAAGTACAGTAAACATGAGCAATACAAGGCACACACAAGTACAGAAGGAGAGAGGACCCTGCCCGCAAGGGCTCACAGTCTACAGGGATGGGTGAGGATACACTAGGAGAGGGTAGAGCTGGTCGTGCGGTGGTTCAGTAGACTGATGATCATTGCAGGTTGTAGGCTTGTCGGAAGAGGTGGGTCTTCAGATTCTTTTTGAAGGTTTCCATGGTAGGCACGAGTCTGATGTGTTGGGGTAGAGAGTTCCAGAGTATGGGAGAGGCACAGGAGAAGCTTTGTATGCGGTTGTGGGAAGAGATAAGAGGGGAGTAGAGGAGGAGATCTTGAGAGGATCGAAGGTTGCGTGTGGGTATGTACCGGGAGACCATGTCACAGATGTATGGAGGAGACAGATTGTGGATGGCTTTGTAGGTCATGGTTAGGGTTTTGAACTGGAGCCTCTGAACGATAGGAAGCCAATGAAGGGCTTGGCAGAGAAGAGAGGCTGGGGAATAACGGGGGGGACAAGTGTATTAGTCATGCAGCAGAGTGCAGGATGGATTGGAGTGGTGCCAGAGTGCTAGAGGGAAGGCCAGAGAGTAGGAGGTTGCAGTAGTCGAGGCGGGAGATGATGAGGGCATGCACTAGTGTTTTTGTACTTTCATGGTCAATGAATGCACGGATCCGGGAAATATTTTTGAGTTTGAGACGGCAGGAGGAGGCTAGGGTTTGGACATGTGGCTTGAAAGAGAGGGCAGAGTCGAGGATCACTCCGAGGCACCGAGCGTGCGGGACTGGGGAAAGTGAGCAGCCATTGACGTTAATGGACAGGTCTGGTGGGGGGGTAGAGTGAGATGGGGGGAAAGATGATGAATTCTGTTTTGTCCATGTTCAGTTTTAGAAAGCGAGCAGAGAAGCAGAAATAGCAGACATTGTGGATTTTGGTCAGTAAGGAGGTAAGGTCAGGTCCAGATAGGTAGATCTGCGTGTCGTCGGCGTAGAGATGATACTGAAGACCATGGGATTCTATGAGCTGTCCCAGGCCGAGGGTGTAGATGGAGAAGAGTAGGGGTCCAAGAACTGAGCCTTGGGGAACACCGACAGACAGGGGGCGAGGTGAGGAGGTGGTGTGGGAGAGGGAGACACTGAATGTTCGGTTTGTTAGATATGATGATATCCAGGATAGGGCCAAGCCTGTGATGCCAAGAGATGAGAGAATCTGTAACAGGAGGGAATGGTCCACAGTGTCGAAGGCAGAAGACAGGTCCAGGAGGAGGACAGAGTAGTGACGCTTGCTCTTGGCGGTTAGTAGGTTGTTGGTGACTTTAGTTAGGGCAGTTTCAGTTGAGTGATGCAGTCGGAAGCCTGATTGTAAGAGGTCAAAGAGGGAGCAGGAGGAGAGGTGGGAGGACAGTTCAAGATGGACATGCTGTTCCAGTAGTTTTGAGGCATAAGGGAGAAGAGATATCGGGCGATAGCTAGACACAGAGGATGGGTCAAGGGAGGTCTTTTTGAGAATGGGTGTGATCGAGGCATGTTTGAAGGATGAGGGGAAGACACCATTTGTAAGTGAGAGGTTGAAGAGGTGTGTTAGAGTAGGGGTGAAGACGGTGGCGAGGCTAGGGATGAGGTGGGATGGGAGCGGGTCAAGCATGCAAGTGGTGACGTGTGATCTTGATAGGAGGGTGGAAAGCTGATCTTCTGTCAAGGTGGAGAAGTTGGTTTTGGAGGAAGAGGTTTGAGCAGCTAAGAGGGGCAATGGGGGCTGTGGGCCAAAGCTTTCTCTGATCGTATCGATCTTCTGCTTAAAGAAAGAGGCAAAGTCTTCAGCAGAAATGAGAGGAGAAGGAGGAGGTGCTGGGGGACAGAGTAGAGAATTGAAAGTGTTGAAGAGCTGTTTAGGGTTGTGAGACAGGGAGGATATGAGAGATAAGTAAGTTTGCTTTGCAGCAGTGAGTGTGGACTTGAAGCTGGTGAGGGACTGCTTGTATGCGGTTAGGTGCTCGGCAGAGCGGGATTTTTTCCATCTCCGCTCAGCAACCCTGGAAGCCCGTCTCAGTTCTTTGGTGAGGCTGGTCAGCCAGGGCTGCCTGTTGATTGTACAAGTTTTGCTATGTGTGAGGGGGGCAGCCGAATCAAGTGCTGCTGTTATTGTAGTGTTATAAAAGGTGGCAGCAGAATCTGTGTCATGAAGTGAAGATATGTCTGTAAGAGGGAGGAGGGACTCAGAGAGCATTGGTAAATTGAGGTGTTTGAGATTTCTGCGAGGGTGAGTGAGTTTGTGGAGTGGGGGTTGTGCACTAGAAGAGGAGAGAGAAGAGAACGTCAGTAGGTTGTGGTCAGACAGGGGAAGGGGTGAGTTAGTGAGATTAGTAAGGGAACAGAGGCGGGTGAAGATAAGGTCGAGCGTGTGACCATCTTTGTGAGTGGCCGCAGAGGACCATTGAGTGAGGTCAAAGGAGGCAGTGAGCGATAAAAGTTTAGAGGCCGCTGGGGTGGAAGCATCAATGGGGATGTTGAAGTCACCCATGATGATAGTGGGGATGTCAACAGAGAGGAAATGGAGCAGCCAGGTGGTGAAGTGATCGAGAAAGGTGGAGATGGCAAGTTCTGGGGGGCGGTAGATGACAGCCAGCTGGAGGTTGGAGGGGGAGTAGATGCGGACGGAGTGCACCTCAAATGAGGGAATAGTAGCGGAGCGGGGAGGGGTAGTGGAATTGGGGTAAAGGAGCAGTATCAGATAGGAGCAAACCAACTCCTCCACCACGTTTGTTGCTGGGGCGGGGGGTGTGAGATAGGTGGAATCCACTGTATGAGAGTGCAGCTGGTGAGGCTGAGTCAGAGGGGGTGAGCCAGGTTTCGGTGATGCCAAGGAAGGAGAGGTTATAGGTGATGAAGAGGTCGTGGATAAATGACAGTTTATTGCAGACAGAGCGTGCGTTCCATAGTGCTCCAGGTGGGGGACCGGGGGAGTGGGGGCTGGGTATGAGGTTATTGTTAGAACCCTCTTGTTAGATTTTGTTTCAGTTTGCTGGTCACATGACCTTTTTTCCCTATTTAGTCTGGCTCCGCCCTTCTGGCTTTGCTGGACTTCATTGTATTATCTACTCTTAAGCTAGCCGGGTGCTTAGGTGCCTTACTCTGTCAGTTTTGCTTGATCTTAGGATCTCTTAGTATTTGTTTTCTGTTTTATATTCCCTGCTACACTTTCTGTTAGGAGGTGTCCACCTTTTCACCCAGTCCCTAGATCTTGTAGGGATTCCTCCCTCGCAACTATAGGTCTTCGTTCAGACTAGCTGAGGACTTTAGCGGGTCTGGTCGCAGGATCAGGTCCCCCGTTACATCGTAGGGATCCAGCTCAGTCCTATTGTAGGGACAGAATTCCCACCTTTCCTTAGTGCTTGTAGCAGATCATAACAGTAAGTCCAGCCCAAAGAAGAAAAAAAAAAAAAAAAAATCTCTAAGGAAAGATTTTCAGTTTCTATTATGGTGTCGGTTCAGGATTTGGCTCAACACCTGCACAGACTCTCTCTGGAGGTGGCTGAAATCCAGCAACACGTGAGTAGTTGTTCTGGAGCTGATTTCGTGGAGCCAAAGGTACGTTTGCCTGATTTATTTTTTTGGTGAACAACAAGATTTTTTTTCTTTTAAAAATGCTTGCTTGTTGTATTTCCGTTTGAGACCCAGATCCTCTGGTGATGAATCACAGCGCATAGGGTTCATAATGTCACTTTTGCGCAAAGAACCTCAGGACTGGGCCTTTTCTCTGCAGCCTAGTGATCCATGCTTTAGATCAGTGGATAGTTTTTTTTCTGCTTTGGGGTTAGGCTAAGTGCACACAATCAGGAATAATTGCGTTTTTTTTCGCGGTTTTTCCGCTATTTTCCGCGGTTAAACCGCGAACAAAACGCAAGCATTAAGCATTCTATACGTTTTAATTGATTCCGCATGTTTTGTACACATGTTGCGTTTTTTTCCGCGAAAAAAACGCTTCGCGAAAAAAAAGCAACATGTTCATTAATTTAGCGTAACCGCGGTGATTCCGCCGCCATAGGAATGCATTGAACCGCTTACTTTCCGCATGTGGCTATGCCAACTATGCGCAATGTAAGCGGTTCATGTGCGGATGGTACCCAGGGTCTGGAGCAGAGGAGACTCTCCTCCAGGCCCTGGGTACCATATCCCTGGTAAAACAATAATTAAAATAAAAAATAATGATATTTCTCACCTTCCGGCGTCCCACGCAGCTTTCCCGCCTTCAGCGACGCTCCCGGCAACTTCCGTTCCCAGTAATGCTTTGCGAGATCACCCAGATGGCGTAGCGGTCTCGCGTGATGCTACGTCATCGGGGTGATTTGTCGCAAAGGACTTCTGGGACCGGAAGTTGCCGGGAGCATCGCTGAAGGCGGGAAGGCTGCGGGGGCCGCCGGAAGGTGAGAATATCATTATTTATTATTTTTTTTATTATTTTTACATTAGATCTTTTTACTATTGATGCGGCATAGGCGGCATCAATAGTAAAAAGTTGGTCACACGTGTCAAACACTATGTGTGACTCGTGTGACCAACCTGTCAATCAGTTTTCCAAGCGATGCTACAGATCGCTAGGAAAACGCTAGCATTCTGCAAGCTAATTACGCTTGCAAAACGCTATTATTCTGGCGGGAATACGCTTACAAAAAACGTGCGTATTTCCTGCGGGAGAAGTGCGGGATTGCAATTCCGCAACGTGTGAACTTAGCCTTATTGTATGACGATCCGGATCGTGTTTCATCAGCTGAGACAGAATTGAGACGTTTGAGACAGGGATCAGGTAATGTGGAAAAATATTGTACTCACTTCCGAAGGTGGTCCGCTCAGGTGGGCTGGAACGATTCAGCTTTGAAAAGTTTATTTCTTGCAGGGTTAAGTGAAAGGGTTAAAGATTTGCTGATTGCTTATCCCATACCTGGTAACTTGCAAGAGGCTATGCAATTAGCCATACGGGTGGATAGGAGACTGCGTGCAAGGGTTAATGAGAGTAAATCTGCCTTGTCAGCTCCAAGTTTGGAGAAGGAATGTACTGACATTGCAGAGCCGATGGAAATTGGAGCAATGGCACCTCTCTCTCGAGAAAAAGAACGCAGATTTGCTCAAGGTTTGTGTTTCTACTGTGGTAAATCTGAGCATTTCATTAAGAACTGTGCGCTTCGAATGAATAAAGAGAGAAAAAAAAATGAGGTCAGTTTTGCCCGCATAGCTTGTTTAAACAATAAAGGTGTCTTTCTTTCTGCTACCACTGGTGTTGAGGAGGAATTAATGGAGTTTCGGGTATTTGTGGATTGTGGTTCAACTCTCAATGTGATTGATGGGAAACTTTTGGAAAAACTAAAATTAAAACCCAAACTTCTATCTTCTCCTATTAATGTGGTGTCTGTGGATGGTTCTCACTTGAAAAATGTTACTCACCATATCTGTGAATTTCCTCTTACTATTAATGGTGTTCATCAAGAGAATTCGGATTTGGTGGTTTTGAATAATTTACCTTCTCCGGTGATTTTGGGGTTACCCTGGTTAAAATTGCACAATCCGGTACTGGATTGGTCTACCAATGAAATTAAGTCCTGGAGTCCTAAGTGTTATGACAAGTGTTGTAACGGGCGTATTGCTGCTGTAGTTAAGGGGGAGTTACCTGTACCTATTCAGGATTTTTGGAAAGTTTTTTCTGATAAGGAATCGCAGGTATTGCCTCCTCATAGAGATTATGATTGTGCAATTGAATTTGTCCCTGGAGCGACTCTTCCTAAAAGTCGTTTATTTAATTTGACTATTCCTGAGAGAAAGGCTTTGGAGGAATACATACAGACAAGCTTGGCCGCCGGTCACATTAGGCCTTCCAAATCTCCTGTGGCGGTTGGATTTTTTTTTTGTTAAAAAAAAGGACGGCGGTTTACGGCCTTGTCTAGACTTTCGTGAAATTAATAAGATTACTGTACGCAATCCTTACCCACTGCCATTGATTCCTGATTTGTTTAATCAGTTAGTGGGGGCCAAGTGGTTCTCGAAAATTGATCTTCAAGGGGCATACAATTTGTTGCGCATGAAGGAGGGGGATGAATGGAAGACTGTGTTTAACACTCCACTGGGTCATTTTGAGAATCTGGTCATGCCCTTTGGACTTTCCAGTGCTCCGGCATTTTTTCAGAATCTTATTAATGACATCCTTAGACCTTTGATCGGCAGAAGTGTGGTTGTGTATTTGGATGACATTTTGATTTATTCACCGGATTTGGAGTCTCATTGGAGGAGTGTGCGTGAAGTATTACAGTTACTGAGTGATAATTCACTTTTTGCCAAACTAGAAAAATGTGAGTTCGCTGTACAGAGACTTAGTTTTTTGGGCTACATTGTCTCCAGTGAAGGTTTTGAGACCCGGTGAAGGTGCAAGCTGTGCAGGATTGGCCTAGACCTATTGGTGTGAAATCAATACAGAGGTTTTTGGGGTTCGCCAATTATTATAGAAAATTCATAAAAAAAATTTCTGTGATTGCCAAATCTCTGACCGATCTCACCAGGAAAGGTGCTGATGCGGTTCAGTGGACTACTGAGGCCATTGAGGCTTTTGTGTTGCTAAAGGAGAGGTTCAGCTCTGCTCCCATCCTTACGCAGCCTGATGTGACTAAACCATTTTTGGTTGAGGTTGATGCTTCTTCTGTGGGGGTCGGCGCGGTGTTGTCTCAGGCAAAGACGGATGGAGTACATCCCTGTGCTTTTTTTTCAAAGAAATTTTCTGAGTCTGAACTAAATTATGATATCGGTAATCGGGAATTGTTGGCAATTAAACTCGCATTTGAACACTGGCGTCATTTTTTGGAGGGAGCGGAATTTCCCGTTCAAGTCTTCAACCGATCATAAAAATCTGATCTACCTTGATGCTGCCAAACGCTTGAATGCCCGTCAGGCTAGGTGGGCACTGTTTTTCTCACGGTTTAATTTTACCGTTACTTACATCCCAGGTACTAAAAATGTTAAAGCTGATGCTTTGTCTCGCAGCTTTTCTCCTATGGTGGGTACTGAGGAGGAAAACATCTTGCAAGAGGGGGTTGTTATTGCTGTTTTGGACTCCGTGTTGGAAGATGAGATTCTTAAAGCACAGGAGAATGCCCCATCTAACACGCCGCATGGGAGGTTGTTTGTGCCTGGTACCCTGAGGAGAGATTTGTTTGATGAATGTCATGACTCTCGGTTGGCAGGTCATCCTGGAATCTCTGAGACCAAGAGACTTGTGGGTCGCAGTTTTTGGTGGCCAGATGGCAGAAGGAAGTCATTAAGTGGGTGAGCCAATGCACTGTGTGTGCTAGATCTAAGTCTTCTCATTCTCCTGCTGCGGGGTTGCTTTGCCCTTTGGAGGTCCCTAGTGCACCTTGGACACATTTGGCTATGGACTTTATTACTGACCTTCCTCCCTCTGAGGGTTTCACTGTCATCTGGGTGGTTGTGGACCGTTTTAGCAAGATGTGTCACTTGGTTCCTTTCATCAAACTGCCCTGCGCTAAGACTCTCGCTAAGGCCTTTGTCAAGGAAATAGTCAGACTACATGGTGTTCCTACTGACATTGTTTCTGATAGGGGACCTCAGTTTGTGGCTCGTTTTTGGCGCGCCTTTTGTGACAGGTTGGGAGTTCATTTGTCGTTTTCATCCGGATATCATCCTGAGTCTAATGGCCAGACAGAAAGGAAAAACCAGGATGTTGAGCAGTTTTGCGTTGTTTTGTGGCTGATAATCAAGAGGGGTGGTCTGAGTTTCTGCCACTTGCTGAGTTTGCTCTTAACAATCATACATCCGCTTCTGCTGGTTGTTCGCCTTTTTTTTGTTGTACTGGGAGACATCCATCTTTTGGGTCATTTTCCAAGTTGGGATCGGCTGTACCTGAAGAGGAGAATTTTTCTGGTGTTTTGGAGAGAGTTTGGACTGATGTACGTGGTAATCTTCAGGAGGCTAACAAAAGATCCAAAGTGTATTTTGATAGAAAACGACAAGAGGTTTTGTTTGCTATTGGTGAATATGGTTTGGTTGTCTCTAAGAATCTGCGCTTGAGGATTCCGTCTAAGAAATTGGGTCCCAAGTTTGTAGGGCCCTTTAAGGTGCTTCAGGTTATTAACCAATCTGCTGTTAAGTTGGAGCTTCCTACCTCCTGGAAGATTAATCCGGTGTTTCATGTTTCTCTCTTGAAAAGAGCTGAGGTCTCAGATGGAGACGTCTCGGCCACTGTTCCCCTGGTGGTGGAGGACGGGCAATATGAGATTTCCCGCATCCTAAATTCTAGACGGTATAGAGGGAGTTTGCAGTACCTCGTCGCTTGGAAGGGTTATGGACCCGAGGATAACTCATGGGTGAGGGCGGATGATGTTTCTGCGTCTAGACTTGTCAGAGCGTTTCACAAGAGGTTTCCGGATAAGCCTAAGTCCTAGGGGATCCGGAGGATCCTCTTAGAAGGGAGGGTACTGTTAGAACCCTCTTGTTAGATTTTGTTTCAGTTTGCTGGTCACATGACCTTTTTTCCCTATTTAGTCTGGCTCCGCCCTTCTGGCTTTGCTGGACTTCATTGTATTATCTACTCTTAAGCTAGCCGGGTGCTTAGGTGCCTTACTCTGTCAGTTTTGCTTGATCTTAGGATCTCTTAGTATTTGTTTTCTGTTTTATATTCCCTGCTACACTTTCTGTTAGGAGGTGTCCACCTTTTCACCCAGTCCCTAGATCTTGTAGGGATTCCTCCCTCGCAACTATAGGTCTTCGTTCAGACTAGCTGAGGACTTTAGCGGGTCTGGTCGCAGGATCAGGTCCCCCGTTACATCGTAGGGATCCAGCTCAGTCCTATTGTAGGGACAGAATTCCCACCTTTCCTTAGTGCTTGTAGCAGATCATAACAGTTATTATGGTTGCGAAGACATGTAGAGGATCGTGGCAGGGTGATAGAAGTGAGTGTGGGGTTGTGTTGAGGAGGGCCAGGATTTGGGGATATGTCACCAGCAGTGAGGAGTAATAGACAGAGCGTTAGAAGGTGGGAACAGGATAAGACATGGTGTGGCCGTGTGTTTCTGGAGAAAAAGGATTGTACGTGGAGGAACAGTTCTGAGGAGAGGGTGAGATGTCTGGGGAGAATGGAGGGGAAAATGACTACTTCCTTACTAGGTGGGGGGGATTACAGGGAATAGGAAAAAAGTAAGTAGTATGGGGGTGAAAGCAAAAAGAAAAGGAAACATGGTAGTGATTATATATTCTGTCAACTTACAGTCAAATTCCAGTCCAACTCTAGTCTAATTCAGAGTTTAGTAATTATGATTTAACTCCAAAACATCCTAACAGGCCAAGTTACATGTTAACATAGGAACCCTTCTTTGATGTCACCTTCGCAATTCTTGCATCCATTAAACTTGTGAGTTTTTGAGAGTTTCTGCTTGTATTTCTTCGCATGAAGTCAGAATAGCCTCCCAGAGCTGCTCTTTTGATGTGAACTGCCTCCCAACCTCATAGATCTTTTGCTTGATGATACTCCAAAGGTTTTCTATAGGGTTGAGGTCAGGGGAAGACGGTGGCCACACCATGAGTTTATCTCCTTTTATGCCCATAGCAGCCAATGACTCAGAGGTATTCTTTGCAGCATGAGATGGTGCATTGTTATGCACGAAGATGATTTTGCTCCTACAGGCACGTTTCTGCTTTTTACACCATGGCAGAAAGTTGTCAGTCAGAAACTCTATATACTTTGCAGAGGTCATTTTCACACCTTCAGGAACCTTAAAGGGCACTACCAGCTGTTTCCCCATGATTTCGGCCCAAAACATGACTCCCCCACCTCCTTGCTGACGTCGCAGCCTTGTTGGGACATGGTGGCCATCCACCAACCATCCACTACTCCATCCATCTGGACCATCCAGGGTTGCTCGACACTTATCAGTAATAAACAAGACTGTTTGAAAATTAGTCTTCATGTATGTCTGGGCCCACTGCAACTGTTTCTGCTTGTGAGCACTGTTTAGGGGTGGCTGAATAGTAGGTTTATGCACCACAGCAAGCCTTAGAAGGATCCTACACCTTGAGGTTCGAGGGACTCCAGAGGCACCAGCAGCTTCAAATATCTGTTTGCTGGTTTGTAATGGCATTTTAGCAGCTGCTCTCTTAATCCGATGAACTTGCCTGGCAGAAACCTTCCTCATTCTGTCTTTATCAGCACGAACATGTCTGTGCTCAGAATCAGCCACAAATCTCTTAACAGTACGATGATCACGCTTAAGTTTTCGGGAAATATCTAATATTTTCATCCCTTGACCAAGGCATTGCACTATTTGATGCTTATCAGCACCACCAGAGAGATCCTTTTTCTGTCCCATGTTACTTGAAAACTCTGGCCTGCTTAATAGTGTGGAACATCCAGTTTTTTCTCTATTGGGCTCACATGGCAAACTAATTATCACAGGTATCTGAGATTGATTTTAGTGATCCAAAGAACCCTGAGACACAATACATCAATGGGCTTAATTTACAAAAAAAAAAAAAAAAATGCTATGACACTTAATACCAATTTGCATAATAATTTGGAACATTGTGTAGTACTGCTTAGCCACACGACGAGACTCAGGGGGGACTGAGCACTATTTGCCTCCTGGAGCACATATTTTCCTAGAATAGTCTGCAGACTCCATATACAGGACCCCTAACTACTAACTAACCAGTAACGTGGAAGCCCCCTATATTTCCACTGGCAGATGAAGGACCCGAGTGGAGACTTTCTTTTTTGTGGATTCATTTGAAGCTTTTATTGGGAACATTTTACAAAACATTTTAGATCACGTTTATCTTGTACTCTACACTGAGCACTTGCATCGAGTTTTCATCTAAAATCTTTCAGTGACGTGATTCAGATGAAACCCCTGATGGATCCAAATCACTATAATTCGGCAGCAGAGTTATTCTGGATTCTGTTCAGCATTGTCGTTCTTTTCAGAAATGCACAAAACTGTAGCGGACCGCGCTTTTATGCACGCTTAAAAAGACAAACACTGCCACCATCTGCCTAATTATAGGGAATCTTCTGACGGGAGTTCCATCAGAATCAGGTATTTCAGATATTTACATGTAAACCTCGACGTAAGCGATCAGAGTGAGTGCAGGATAAACGCAAGCCAAGTCTTATTGCGATCTTTGTTTTCTTTAAGCCATTCTTCGTGCGGTGTAAGTAATTAGATAACTTTATTCTTCGGGTCGATGTGATTACAGCGATACCAGATTCATATAGTTTTTTATGTTTGGCTGAAGTCACAGAATAAGAAACGGTTTTTCTTTCCAAGAAAAGTTTTTGCCAAAGAAGTTTTTGCATTGACATGTTTGAGAGCTATAATTTTTCCATATTTCTGCGGTCATGTGAGGGCTTGTTTTTTGTGGGACAAGTTGACATTTTTATTGCTACCATTTTCAGGCACATTTTTGGGAGACAGAATGAACAAAAAGCAGCAATTCAGGCATTTCATTTTTTTTTTTTTTTATGCCGTTACACATGTTGTATAATTGATAAGGCAGCTTAATTCTTCGGTTAGTACAATTACAGTAATACCAAATTTCCTTCTTTTTTTATATTTTGGCGCTTTTATACAATAATAACTAATGGGAAAAATAATTATTTTTGCTATGTTTGAGTATGCTTCTTTATTTTTCCACTGATTGAGCTATATGGCGGCTTTTTTTGTGAGACAATATGATGTTTTCAGAGATACCATTTTTATTTACATTCGTCTCTTCATCGCCGTTTACTCCACTTTTTGTTCAGTAGTAAGATGAAAAAGCATAGTTTTTTGCCATTTTTGTTTTATAGTGTTTACTGAAGGGGTCAACTAGTGTGACAGTTTTATAGGTCGGGTCGTTCTGGACACGGCAATACCAAATGTGTATTTTTTTTTTACATAAAAAAACGTATTTCTTGGTATATTTTTAAATTATTTTTGGGAGTTTTTTTAAAAAAAAGTTACAACTTTTTTTTAACTTTTTTTACTTAGTCCATCTATGAGACTTTAACTTTTAGCACTTTAATCGCTGGTAAATGCATTGCACTGCTCCAGCTTTACAGCTAATAGTGCTGCACTGACAGAAGTCTCTTAGACCATGCTCTTAGCTTAGCTTTTCGTACTCTGGTGACCAAGATGTCGTCATGATGATCTTGGGTCACCATAGTAATGATCGGGCCCTCTCGATGACGCCGTTCGGACGGGAGAGGAAGCCACTTTACTCTCTCAGCCTCCTAAATGTTGAGATCAAAATTGATGACTGGATATAGGAGTTAAACACCTGGGGGCAATGTGGGCACCACTCCTTGCTGTGAGCGCTGTCATGTTAACTTGAACACCCAGCGGTGATCGCGGGTGCACAGCTCCTGTGCTTGCGCGACTTCCAGGACGTATCCATATGTCCAAGGTCAGGAACCCCTTCCCAGCCAGGACATATGGATACGTCCAAGGTCATGAAGGGGTTAAGGTTTAGATAAAAATATACCTGGCATGCTGACCGTGGTTTGGTCAGCATGAATCGTCTGACAGTTTCCCTTTAATTGAGGTTCAATTGCTTTTAAGGAAGTTCAAAAACACATGATCCAGATGACTCTACTCTCACCTGTCTATAGCACAACAGTCAACAAAGCGTCTGCAGTATATTAACCAAGGCTGATCCATAGTCACAGATTGTGTATATAGCAGGATATGTTGTCACAGGTACAATGCTTCCACAATTTGCATATTTCAGATAGATAAGCTTGTAGCTTATTGAACTTATGAGCAATGAAACCCCATAGCTTTAAGCCATTTACCGTACTGTATATTAAACACAGAAATCTTGACAGAGAGAAAAATTGGTCCAATGACACACTACTGTAATTTCTAAGGAATAATGAAAGTCACCAATAAGTTTCACCAGTGTGACCATAAATGAAAGTCAACAGTAAGTGTGTAACAATACATAAACAACAACACACACACACACACACACACACAAACACAATATATACATTCACAAATACAGCAGTCACAGAAGTCTACATAATATTTTTCAACAGGCAGCACATCATTCCTTATACACTTAAGGATCAATTCATTATTGCATTTGCATCTATTTTTCTCTAGTTTTTGGTGTTTTAACCCCTTTCCAACATCCACCATATACATAAAGCGAAAGTCTGAAGTGGGTGTACGGAATGGGCGCACAGGCTGAGCCCACCACACACCCAGCAGATAATGGCTGAATGTCACATATGATCTGCCTCTAAGAGTCCCAGGTGGAGTGGAGCTATTTTTCTGTTCAATGAAGCTGTTAATCTGTGACAGTGGCATTATCAGTGCGCTAGAATGGGGGTGCATCATTCTATGCGCCCATCAGCCTCCCCATGACATGATCGCAGGGCCCTGATGAATTGCTATGACAGCCGGGGTTTTGTTGTAGACCTTAATGCCGGCTATTAGGCTGTGTTTCCACCGTCAGGAAACACAGCGCATTTGACGGAGCGGAAATTCCGCTCCGTCTAAGCCCCGCCCCCTTTCTGACGCGCGTTCTTTCCGGAGGTGTTCAGGACACCTCCGGAACACCTCCGGAAAGAACGCAGGGCTACATAGCCCTGTGTTAAATTCCGTTGCGGCGACGCAGCGTCGCCGCAATACACTAGGACATACTGCGGTCTGAAAAGACGCGCCGCATGTCCGTTTACGCAGGTCTGCCACCTGCGTGTTGTTACGCATAGTGGAGACGGATTTCTTTAAATCCCCTCCACTATGCTGTAACATCTGGACGCTGCGTGTTTGGCGCTGCGCCAGCGCACAGCGCCAAACCGCGTTTCCTGACCGTGGAAACTCACCCTTATGGAGCTCTGTTTAACCCCTTCACCCTCCAAGGGTGGTTTGCACGTTAATGACCGGGCCAATTTTTACAATTCTGACCATAGTCTCATTATGAGGTTATAACTCTGGAACGCTTCAACGGATCTTCGCGATTCTGAGACTGTTTTCTCGTGACATATTGTACTTCACGTTAGTGGTAAATTTCTTCGCTATAACTTGCGTTTATTTTTTAAAAAACGCAAATATGGCTTTGAAAACTTTTGAATTTTTATTCCCTTAAAACAGAGAAATATGTCACACAAAATAGTTACTAAATAACATTTCCCAATGTCTACTTCAATCAGCATTTTTTAGGACCACCTACATTGAAGTCACTTTGAGGGTCTATATGGCAGAAAATAACCAAAAGTGACACCATTCTAAAAACTGCACCCCTCAAGGTATCAAAACCACATTCAAGAAGTTTAATAACTGTTCAGATGCTTCACAGGAGCTGAAGCAACGTGGAAGGAAAAAATTAACATTTAACTTTTTAGTCACAAAAATGATATTTTACAAACTTTTACAAACTTTTTTTAATTTTCACAAGGGTAAAAGGAGAAAATGGACAGATAAAGTTGTGCAATTTCTCCTGAGTATGCCAATACCCCATATGTGGGGGAAAACCACTGTTTGGGCATGGCAGAGCTCGTACGGGAAGGAGCGCCGTTTGACTTTTTCAAACCAAAATTGGCTGGAATTGAGATTGGACGCCATGTCGCTTTTGGAGAGCCCCTGATGCGCCTAAACAGTGGAAACCCCCCACAAGTGACACCATTTTGGAAACTAGACCCCCTATGGAACTTATCTAGATCTGTTGTGAGCACTTTGAACCCCCAAGTGTTTCACAAAAGTTTATAATGCCTGGGTGTGAAAAAAAAACAAAACAATTTTCCACAAAAATGATTTTTTAGTCCCAAATTTTTGATTTTTCCCAAGGAAATTGGACCCCAAAAGTTGTTGTCCAATTTGTCCTGAGTACGCTGATACCCCATATGTGGGGGGGGGGGAGAAACTGTTTGGCGCACGGCAGGCCTAGGAAAGGAAGTAATAATGTTTTGGAATGCAGACTTTGATGGGGGTCATGTTCCGTTTGCAGTGCCCCAGATGTGCCTAAACAGTGGAAACCCCCCACAAGTGACCCCATTTTGGAAACTAGACCCCCCTAAGGAACTTATCTAGATCTGTGGTGAGCACTTTGAACCCCAAGTGCTTCACACAAGTTTATAATGCCCTGGCATGAAAATAAAAAATCCGATTTTTTTCCCACAAAAATCTCTTAATCACCAATGTTTTATTTTCCCAGGGGTACAGGAGAAATTGAAAGTGCTTCACAGAAGTTTATAACATACAGCCGTAAAAACAAAAAAATCATTTTGTTTTACAAACATATTTTTGCCCCCAATTTTTTATTTTCCCAAGGGTAACAGAAGAAATTGGACCCCAAGGGTTATTGTGCAATTTGTCCTGAGTATGCCGATACCCCATATGTGGGGGTAAACTACTGTTTGGGCGCATGGCAGAGCTCAGAAGTGAAGGAGCACCGTTTGACTTTTTCAACGCAGAATTGGCTGGAATTGAGTTCAGACGCCATGTCATATGTGGAGAGCCCCTGATGTGCCTAAACAGTGGAAACCCCCCAATTCCAACCCTAACCCCAACACACCCCTAACCCTAGTCCCAACCCTTACCATAACCCTAACCACAAACCTAACCCTAACACACCCCTAACCCTAATTCCAACCCTAACCCTAATCCTAACTTTAGCCCCAACCCTAACCCTAACTTTAGCCACAACCCTAACCCTAATGGGAAAATGGAAATAAATACATTTTTTTAAATTTTATTATTTTTCCCTAACTAAGGGGGTGATAAAGTGTGGGTTGATTTACTATTTATAGCATGTTTTTATGATTGGCAGCTGTCACGCTAAAAGACGCTTCTTATTGCAAAAGATAGTTTTGGCATCACCACATTTTGAGAGCTATAATTTTTGCATATTTTGGCCCACAGAGTCATGTGAGGTCTTATTTTTTGCGGTACGAGTTGTCGTTTTTATTGGTTCCATTTTTGAGCACGTGACATTTTTTGATCGCTTTTTATTTCAATTTTTGGGAGGTTAGAATGAACAAAAATCAGCAATTCATGAATTTCTTTTGGGGGGGCGTTTATACCGTTCCGTGTGTGGTAAAATTGATAAAGCATTTTTATTCTTCGGGTTAGTACGATTACGGCGATACCTCATTTATATCATTTTTTTATGTTTTGGCGCTTTTATACAATAAAAACAATTTTATATAAAAAATAATTATTTTTGCATCGCTTTATTCTGCGAGCTGTAACGTTTTTATTTTTTTGCTGATGATGCTGTATTGCGGCTCGTTTTTTGCGGTACAAGATGACGTTTTCAGCGGTACCATGTTTATTTATATCGGTCTTTTTGATCGTGTGTTATTCCACTTTTTGTTCAGCGGTATGATGATAAAGCATTGTTTTCCTGCTTTTTTTTTTAAGGGTTTCACTAGTGGGATAGTTCTATAGGGCGGGTCGTTACGGATGCGGCAATACTAAATATGTTTACTTTTATTGTTTTGTTTTTTTTATTTACATGAAGAAATGAATTTATTGGGGAATATTTTTTTTTCCTTTTATTTTGGAATTTTTTTTTTTACATGTTATTTTTATTTTTAACTTTTATTTGTTACTTGTTCAGGGTGGGACATCACTGTATAACGTCCGATCGCTGGTCTGATAGTGTGCACAGAACTCTGTCAAACCAGCGATGTGACAGGCACTGCTGCAGGCTTTCTCAGCGCCTGCCCTCAGCAGGCACAGAAGATGCCGCCTCCCTGCAGGACCCGGAAGGACCCCGCGGCCATCTTCAGGGAGCTGGTATCCAAGGTACACAGCGGGTTTCTAGGCACAGCCCCGCGCCTGGAAACCCGCTGTGTACCTTGGTTACCAGCGGATCGCTGGTCTCCCGCCTGTCACACGCAGCGATGCGTGCCTGTCAGCGGGAGACCAGCGATCAAAAAAATGTCCTGGCCTTTCAGCGACGATCAGCGATACCCGGCAGGGGGGCTGATCGTCGCTGAATGTCACACACAGCGATATCGCTGGTGAGCTCGCTGCTGCGTCACAAAACTAGTGACTCAGCAGCGATCTCGCTAGCGATATCGCTATGTGAGACGGGGGCTTTAGCCTCTACATTATGCTGCTCTCAGCTTACGTGGCAAAAACCTGGTGACAGATTCCTTTTACATGGTGGTCCAAGACTAAGATATTTCGATGACCTATCTTTAGGATAGATCATCGGTATCATTCAGGTGAGGGTCCGATACATGGCACCTCCATCGATCATCTGTTAGCAGGTTCAGGTACATAGTGTATGGAACACCTTAATTCTTCACAACCATATAGTGGCTGTTCTTAGGTACTGCATCTCAGCTCCCATTTCATTTCCTAACAAACTTGTGGATTTACACTGCCAGACGAAGACATTTTTTTCCATATTATCCTTATGGACACCCTTGTTTTTGCCACACTACTAGAATGCTAAGGGAAGGATAAAGTGACCCTACAGTGAAAGGACTCAATAAAACCCAATGCCTCAGCTTTCTGCACCTTTGTGATTACAATTATATAGAATAGTGAAATACTGGGGTCAGCTGAAGCCACATTTGAGTATCTAGGTTAGGAGTTAAGTTAGGCTTTAATCAATGCTTGGCTTCTTCAACAAAAACACACATCATGAATAATTCATCCCAAATATACCGATATAAAAGCAGCCTTGTAAAGCTCAATGGCCATGAAATACAAACCTCTGCCAGATGATCTCTAAGGTTTGTCTTTCAGTTGACTGATGTTTTATTTTTCCTGCCTTTGTTTAGTGTTCGTGTAATCAATTATTTACAGTTTTTATGTCTCTCGTGCGTTCTCGCAGTATACAATATATTGATAGGTGAACACATTTATACAGTTTACAGAGTAGTCTATATTAAATGAAACCACATAATCCATAGCGTTATCATCGGACTTGATATTAGGCTCTGAAAAGCTGTTCATATAAGTCTTGGTTTAATACCCGTTCATCCATCAGGAAAGGCTTAGAAATTGACAAATGATCTGTGTCAGTCACATCTAGCACCCCCTAAGCTCTTATAAAAGATATTCTTTTCTGTGAAGTCGCCAGCCTGGGCGCTAGACCTTTATTTCTCAGATGTTAAATTCTTTTCCAGAGCGGCTGAAGCTACTAATTGAAATCACACCGGCTTCCCACAGCTTTCAGCCACTCTGTTGTCAATACCTTTTTGGTTTCTACTGAACCCAGGGTGGATAAAAATCATGATTTTTTTAAAAAAATCAAAAAAATCGGATTTTTTTGATTTAAATCGGATTTTTTTGATTTAAATAGGATTTTTTAATCAAGTTGTACACAAGCAAAACTTTGTCTTTTTGCAAATCAAATTATTTTACACAAATAAAAATATTAAAACAGTTGATGATTATGAAACCTAATAATTTTTATTTGCACTATTAATCAGAATTGAACTACAGAGAGTAAGTACTTTTTAACAATAGCCTATCTCTAACGTTTGAAGTAAGCAAACATCTTCAGTGAATACATCAGTCCTTTAAGCCTACTGTTTATTTAGGACTTTTAATAGGAAAACTAGTTGTCCTGCTTTAGCAGTTCCTAAGCGGTTTCGGACTGTTGTGTGCACAAAACCAAATGAAGAAAACAATCTCTCTACTCCTGCCGATGAAGCCGATGCAGTCAGTAGCTGAGTAGCTACATTTATTATCTTCGCTGGAAGAACAAGTGATTGCGACTTCCACCAGTCCAGTAGTTCATTAACGACGTTATCTGCAAACATGTATTTTTGAAATGGTGCAGATTCACACTTCAATTTCAGCACAGTTGCCACAATGTCATGGTTAGTATTGGCGAGCCACTCCATTGCAGAGTTGATTTCCGCCTCAGATAGTTTTTTCCCTCTGTAGATGGGATGCAAGATATTGGCTAAATAGTATTCTTCTTTTAATGCTTGGTCCTTGCGGTGGTGTATTGCAACCTTTACATTGTTTGAGAGGTTCAAGTGATCTAGCGAACCTTCTAAATCTTTCCAAACTTCTGTGGCATCAGCTATGGTTGCAGTATCTTTCTGCATTTTATCCAACGCAATAGATATTGGCTTTAACCTTTCCAAAAGGTCCTCTGCATTTCTCTTCACACCAAGATTTAATACTTTGCTTCGTATATTAGCATCAATTTTATCCCGATGTGTTTCGCAAATGGACACTAATTTTGACCAGTTGTTAATAAACAGTTCCAAGTATTCAGCCAAGGTATTCCATCTAACATCTTGTGGTAGAACCAACTTCAGTCCTCCCATTTCCTTGTAGGTTGCATGTGCAAAATGATTATTGCGGAAATATTTAACAATTTCTACAACATGTTCCTTGACACCCGAAATATGCAGGTCTTTTGCCAAAAGATGCAACAAATGGGCAGAACAACCGTATGTAATGACATTTGTGTCATCCTCATGTGCCAGTTCCGCTCGCATTTTTGCCACATTGCTTGCGTTATCAGTAACTAAGCTCCTTACTTTACATCCAAACTGTTCTTGGCATTGGTGAATTGAGTTCTTAGCAATTTCAAGTAAATATTCAGCAGTATGTGAATTTCCAGATGTGTCGATTGTGTCTGTAAGGTAAGTTTCACCATCTTCTGTTGTGACACAAGTGCAAATTATGGGGTCGTTGTGGATGTTGCTCCAACCATCCAAGCTCATGTTAACAACTTTGTCTTTCAAATATTTTGTACAAGCCGCTCTTTCTTTGTCGTATACAGCCTGAAGATGTTTTCCTGAGATATCAAATCTACTTGGTGGTTTGTAGCCTGGTCTTATTTCTTCGATCATTTGTACAAACAATGGGTGTTCAACTAGTCGGAAAGAATTGGTTGCAAATATGAATTTAGCAATTAATTCATCAAAATGTTCTTTCTGGCTCGTCGTAGTCTTTAAGAGGAATTTTTCTACACTTTGCACGAAAAGTTTTTTGTTGGGCTGCTTTGTTGAAGTTGTACCCAGATATTGATTGTCACGTGCAGCACAAGCCATATTTGACCCTGAAAGCACAGTAATTAAAAATATAATTCGACTGCGTATTTGAAGAAATATAACGAAAATATTTTGAAACAAACTTTTTGAACAATGTAATGGTCCTCGTCCTATAAGGGCTGTCTCAAAAGTTATGCTACTCAAGTTTCCGGTGAAGTTGCTGTAATACTAGTAATATCAGAGCAACTGAAAAAAATTATGTCACAAAAGTTTTAAAAATGTTTTTTTAAAAAAATGGTCAATTTGGCAGACTTCAAATGTGAATTGTAGCCTACAATAAAAAAAAAATAGGCGTATACACACTCTTTTATTTTTACTTAACGTTAATCTTCTGTGAAATATTGCCTTAACATAAATTTAAATTCTATACTCCAGAACTAGTGCTAGAAATTTTTATTTTCATAGACTTTAACCATCCCAGTAAAACATCTGTTAAAATAGGTTGTAATTGCCAGACTTACCACTAGTGCTAGGGTCCTGGTGCATAAGAAGCTGTGGGGGTTCATTGACATTAGTTGTATCACTATCAACATCTTCATTTCCCTTCTGGTTGCAGTTTTCATAATGTGATTTCAAACGGCAAACAAGTCCTTGGATATCCTTTTGACAGTATTTGCACTTTGCTCTCCCACTTTTCTTTCCAAGCTCTGCTGGCATCTCAACAAAATGAACCCAAATAGGGTCTCTCTTACGACCTGCCATGGCTCACGCAGATCACTTCTGAAGTTTGATTGTTACTACAGCCAAGTACTGCTGACTGACTATCCAACAAGTTTGGGCATGTCAACTGAATGGAAAAAGAAACTGAAACCAAGCTACAGAAAGTGAAACCAAGCTAGAAGTGTGGAGTTAATTGAACAATGATTGAAAGTTTTAGATTTTAATCGTGATTTATATTAAAAAAATCTTTTGATTTAAATCAGTGATTTAAATCATGATTAAAATCACGATTTAAATCGATCTGATTTAAATAGAAAAAAATCATTTGATTTAAATCATGATTTAAATCGTTGATTTAAATCGGCGTGATTTAAATCAATCCACCCTGACTGAACCAGATGGATTTCAAGTGACAACCAAAACCTCAAAGGATTTTCTTACAGTGTTAATACATGGAAACATATTGTTTCTTTTACCTAATGTTAATGCATAAGCTCTGTGATCTGGTCAAAATGTATCCCAAAATGTAGTATAAAGGGCAAGTCATAAATGACAGATTGCTAATAAACCTATGAAGAATTTATCAATGTCGGCTTGTCGCTTTGCTGGAAGGATAATTAGTTAAACATGTAATACACTTTATTTAGTGACCTGCTGTAACACTTTTGAGACTGAAGCAAAAACATAACCCGTTTTGAATCAATCTCTCCACACTGCTCTCACGGTTAGTGTCTAGAGGAGAGGCATCAGTAGAGACCTAGCACTGGCCATCTTGGAAATTCTGTCCTCTGTTAAAAGAACAAAAACAAAAAAACTACTACTACTTCTCTACTAAAATTAGAAAAGGTAGATACTATAAATTGTACTCTATGTAAGAATGACTTTCTAGTGATGGAATACACTTGACCCTGGAGAGTCCTTCACGCACTGCTGCCTACTATTGTAGCTTTGTCACTTGTCATTCACGGTCATGTAATAGGGAATGTTTCCACGGTCCATACTGGCAGCGCTTTGGACGCAACACATGTCCAAAATGCTGCCGGCTTTTGTATGCGCGGTGATTCCGCATGTGTTCATTGAACCATGCAGAATCACCGCATCCTATGCATAGACTGTGATATTTATCTTGCAGAGACTCGTGTCCCCGCAAGATAAATAGACATGCTGCGGTCTGGAAAGACGCACCGCATGTGCGTATACGCAGGGAAGCCGGATGCGGCCCTGCACAGTGGAGATGGGATTCCATAAAATCCTCTGGACGCTGCAGATGTACGCAGCGTCCAACCCACAGCATTTACTGAACGTGGAACCATACCCTTACTGTTTTGTATTTTCTCACTTAAATTGCCTAAATTGTTGGATCTTTTTCTCCATTTGCTGTCTTGTGGATGCCACACATTTTTCTGCATGCATTTTGCAGATTCAAATTCGGATTTTGGCAATCTCTATATACTTTTATTTAATGTCTTCTTAGAGGCAAGTGGGCTCACACAATTTGATTAAAAAGTATCTCAATCCGTTGTAGACCATAAAACAGTATTCAATTTCAAAATTAATACAGTACATTTTCACAAACTGTATGTTAGTATACCCACGTGTTGGACAATTATGTGGTCAGGTCCTTGAAACACTCAAAGAGCTCTATTTCAATCTTTCAGGTGCACTAATATCAGTGCATCTATAAGTTTAAGGTTTGATAATATAAGCAGCTACTTTGTTCTGACACGGCTTGTTACCTCACTCACTTGACTGCATTCTTGACTTTAGGACTGTTTGTCTTTGGGCTTTCATTTTTGGTGCTTTCTGTACTGCTGCAGGATACTAACCATGACTTGCTCCTGACCTACTTTTTGCCTTATCCTAGGATTGCTCATCATCCTGCCTGACTTGTTTGCATGGCCTGGCTCCATCTTTAATCACATCTTGACCATCAGCTATAAAATGGCAGTCGGAATTTGTTACCTGTGGATGTAATGATTCCTGCATAGAGGTTAAAGGGGTTATCATCCAGGTTTGAGATGAAAGTCTGCAGTCATTCTAAGTGACTGCAGACTTTTGACCTCACAGCATGCTCCGATGCTGACATCTAAAGTGCGTGGTGACGTGACCACAAGTATGTAATTTGCATACATGCAATTATGTACCAACTAGACATGCACAGTCTCGCTCAGTTCACGTGTATTGAACGAAGTCATGCACATCTAGTCGGAAGGTGGCTGGAAGTATACTAATCGCATACTTGCAGTCATATGACTGCCCACTCTTGCCGCTGGTGAATGCTGTGAGGATTCAAAAGTTTTCAGTCACATAAACTTAATCCCAAGCCTGGACAACCCTTTTAAGGAAAGACAATCAGTGATCTCTTAGATGCACAGTCTGGATTAGCCAGAACCAAACTGATTGCTTCTCCTCACCTTGTTGGTACGCCTCACCATAACGATCTGTGCCACAATGGAGTCATCCACGCTATAGATCTTTATATTTTTGCTTTATTTGTTTTTAATTCTGGCCTTTGAATTACTTACTAAAGCTCAGGTATGTGGTTAACCAGTTAATCATTCAGATATACACGTGTCTCTCAATGTGTCTTTTGCCTTTTCTCCTCATATTGTGTAGCGTCCTCCTTTTTCATTACTTAAAGGGAATCTGTCACCCCATTTTTGCCCTATGAGAAAGGGCCACCGCCATCAGAGGCTTATCTACAGCATTCTGTAACAGTGGCGTTGCTAGGGCTGGTGTCACCCGGTGCGGTATAAAATGGTGTCACACCCCCCCCCAATCATTTTTTTAGCCATATAACAAGAAATATGTTGGAAGAAATCTAAGTTACTGCTTCTTAACCAAAAAAAAAAGTTGTTTTTTTTAAGTTCAACCTTTACTGCATAAACATTTTTTCAACAGGAGGAAAAAAATTATAAATAATAAAATAACACAAAATTGAACAAGAACAAGTATAAGTGCACTTAAAAAACATCTCAATTAATTCAGAACTTTGCTTTTCTGGCTTTCAAAGCCGCAAAACTGTTAATTATTTCATCAAAATCAATGGTTTGCACTAACTCTCTTTCAAATGACAACAGTGCTGATGCACACAGAGCCCCCCCATATAGTCATGCTTGCTGATGCACACAGAGCCCCCCATATAGTCATGCTTGCTGATGCACAGAGCCCCCCATATAGTCATGCTTGCTGATGCACACAGAGCCCCCCCATATAGTCATGCTTGCTGATGCACACAGAGCCCCCCATATAGTCATGCTTGCTGATGCACAGAGCCCCCCATATAGTCATGCTTGCTGATGCACACAGAGCCCCCCATATAGTCATGCTTGCTGATGCACACAGAGCCCCCCCATATAGTCATGCTTGCTGATGCACACAGAGCCCCCCATATAGTCATGCTTGCTGATGCACACAGAGCCCCCCCATATAGTCATGCTTGCTGATGCACACAGAGCCCCCCATATAGTCATGCTTGCTGATGCACACAGAGCCCCCCATATAGTATGCTTGCTGATGCACACAGAGCCCCCCCATATAGTCATGCTTGCTGATGCACACAGAGCCCCCCCATATAGTCATGCTTGCTGATGCACACAGAGCCCCCCCATATAGTCATGCTTGCTGATGCACACAGAGCCCCCCATATAGTCATGCTTGCTGATGCACACAGAGCCCCCCATATAGTCATGCTTGCTGATGCACACAGAGCCCCCCATATAGTTATGCTTGCTGATGCACACAGAGCCCCCCCATATAGTCATGCTTGCTGATGCACACAGAGCCCCCCCATATAGTCATGCTTGCTGATGCACACAGAGCCCCCCATATAGTCATGCTTGCTGATGCACACAGAGCCCCCCCATATAGTCATGCTTGCTGATGCACACAGAGCCCCCCCATAGTCATGCTTGCTGATGCACACAGAGCCCCCCATATAGTCATGCTTGCTGATGCACACAGAGCCCCCCATATAGTCATGCTTGCTGATGCACACAGAGCCCCCCATATAGTTATGCTTGCTGATGCACACAGAGCCCCCCCATATAGTCATGCTTGCTGATGCACACAGAGCCCCCCATATAGTCATGCTTGCTGATGCACACAGAGCCCCCCATATAGTCATGCTTGCTGATGCACACAGAGCCCCCCATATAGTCATGCTTGCTGATGCACACAGAGCCCCCATATAGTCATGCTTGCTGATGCACATAGAGCCCCCCCATATAGTCATGCTTGCTGAGCCCCTCTCTGCTGTGAATAAAAAAAAAAAAATTCTTTACTCACCTCTCGGCCCGCGCTGCTTCCGCTCTGCGCGCCTTCACCATCTGACGTCAGCACGTCAGCGTGGGGGAATCCTCACGTCCCTCACGCTGACAGCGATCATGTGAAACAACCCTGTGTCACATGATCGCTGGAGAAGACCGGGGAGGATCGTCACTAGGTAGCAGAGTGGCCCGGTAAGTATAACTTTTTTGATTTCTAACTGTACACAGGGATGCTCCGCAGTCCGCTGCAGTGCCGATGCCGGGGCCCGGGAATGACATCACTGGTGTGCAGTGGCGTTGCTAGCAGGGGCGTACATAGAAATCATGGGGCCCCATAGCAAAAGTCTGAATGGGGCCCCCTCCCCCAAAAAAAAGCCAGAGCCATTGTAAATGTAAAGTGCCAACACAGTGAGGGGACACATTAAACAAAAAAATGTATTATGCCCCCATAGATTGTGCCCCCATAGATTATGCCCCTATAGATGCTCCATAGTTCATACCTCCATAGATGCTCTACAGTATAGGCCCCCATAGATTATGCCCCCATAGATTGTGCCCCCATAGATTGTGCCCCCATAGATGCTCCATAGTATAGGCCCCCATAGATGATCCATAGATTATGCCCCTATAGATGCTCCATAGATCATGCCCCCATAGATTATGCCCCCATAGATGCTCCATAGTATAGGCCCCCATAGATGCTCCATAGTATAGGCCCCCATAGATGCTCCATAGTATAGGCCCCTTATGCTGCCGCAGCTGCTGCAACCAAAAAAAAAAAAAAAGACATACTCACCTCTCGTCGCTGAGGGCCAGGTGCCGGTGTCCTGAGCAGGCAGGGACACCGGCGCGCTATAGGGGACAGGTGCCGGTGTCACCGCTCGCTCAGGTCCCCGGCACCTGAGATATTTACCTGTCCTCTCTCCACCGCTGAGCGCCGCTGTCTTCGGGGTTCTCCAGCAGTGAATAATCAGGCAGAGGGCGCGGCGCGCAGTAACCACGTCATCGCGCCCTCTGCCTGAACATCGCAGCAAGAGGACCCGAGGACACAGCGGTGGAACGGGACAGGTAAATATCCCTTATACTCACCCTTCCGCCGGCCAGGGCTGTATTTAGAGTTTCTGCTGCCCTAGGCACTTTTCGTTCTGCCTCCCCCATTGGTGATTATGACTAATGCAGACACTGTCGTCAGTGACTTAGGCTACTTGCACATCAGCGATTTTTGCCATTCGCGGCAGATCCTGCAGTTTTTCCGCATCTGCCACGTAACGAATCACTTATGGCAACACTGCATTCGGCCTCATTCATTCCCTATGCGACTTGCAGACATGTGCGACACTTGCGGTTTTGACGCGATCCCGCAAATCCGATACTTGCAGCAACAGAAAAAAAAAACGCTACTAGTAGTGTTTTTTTGTCTCACCGCAAGTGCCGCACATGTTTGCAAGTCCCATAGGGAATGAATGAGGCCGAATCTATGTGTGTGCCCATGTAGCTCTTTCAAAGACAGTGGTTTCCTACCACACTCAAAAGACATACAAATAGGATGTTTAGATTGTGAGCCCCAATGGGGACAGTGTTGATGATGTCTGTAAAGTGCTGTGGAGCTAATAGCGCAATATCAGTGAATAAATATTAATCTTAATATTATGTTACAATACCAGGATCTGAGGATTTTCTGTTTCGAGGTCAAGCGCTCTCTGATGTGATGTTGCTGCCTGTCTCGCTGTCTTCCTCTTTTGACACTGCAGTGTGGTGGACAAGAAAACATTAACTGGTTAACAGCAAGAAGGCTGGTGTCTGTACTAACTGAACTAGAAACTCTCCACACACAAATCTATACTATATAATGTCCAGAGGCAGAGATATATTTAGGGTACGTCTCCACGTTCAGGAAACGCTGCGGGTTGGAGGCTGAGAACAGCCGCAGAATCCAATCCGCAGCGTCCAAATGATACAGCAGAGTGGAGGGGATTTTATGAAATCCCATATCCACTATGCGTACAAAGATGCAGGTGGCAGACCTGCGTATATGCACATGTGGAGCGTCTTTCTAGACCGCAGCATGTCTATTTATCTTGCGGAGACGCTCAGTCTACACAAGATAAATAGCACCGTCCTATGTATAGGATGCGGTGATTCCACACAGTTCAATGACACATGTGGAATCACCGCAAGTACAAAAGCCGGTAAAGCTTTGGACGGAGCTGTGTCCTCTCTGCAGCGTTTCCTGAACGTGGAAACATAGCCTTAGGGTATGTGCACACATTGCAGATTTGTCTGCAGAAGTTTCCACACATAATCCGCATCTCTTGGCAGAAAACGCAGGTGGTATTTGATGCGTTTTTTACTTGCGGATTTGTATGCCTTTTTGTAAGCTAAATAAAGATGTAATTTAAAAAAAAAAAAAACAAAGATTTGTGATGTCATTTCTGTCCAACCTCCTCTTTTACATTAGTCCAGCGCTCATTCCCCCCTCAGCGCTCATTCCCCACCAGCGCTCATTCCCCCCTCAGCGCTCATTCCCCACCCCAGCGCTCATTCCCCACCCCAGCGCTCATTCCCCACCTCAGCGCTCATTCCCCACCTCAGCGCTCATTCCCCACCTCAGCGCTCATTCCCCACCTCAGCGCTCATTCCCCACCTCAGCGCTCATTCCCCACCTCAGCGCTCATTCCCCACCAGCGCTCATTCCCCACCTCAGCGCTCATTCCCCACCAGCGCTCATTCCCCACCCCAGCGCTCATTCCCCACCTCAGCGCTCATTCCCCACCTCAGGGCTCATTCCCCACCAGCGCTCATTCCCCACCTCAGCGCTCATTCCCCACCTCAGCGCTCATTCCCCACCTCAGCGCTCATTCCCCACCCCAGCGCTCATTCCCCACCCAGCGCTCATTCCCCACCTCAGCGCTCATTTCTCCCCCCCAGCGCTGACTGCCCCCCCCAGCCACAGGGCTCACTGCCCCCCCAGCCCCAGCACTCACTGCCCCCCCAGCCCAGCGTTCACTATCCCCCCAGCACCAGCGTTCACTGCCCCCACAGCACCAGCGTTCACTGTCCCCCCCAGCCCAGCGTTCACTGTGCCCCCACCCCAGCGTTCACTGTGCCCCCCCCAGCGTTCACTGTGCCTCCCCCCAGCGTTCACTGTGCCCCCCCCCAGCGTTCACTGTGCCCCCCCAGCCCCAGCATTCACTGTGCCTCCCCCCAGCCCCAGCGTTCACTATGCCTCCCCCCAGCCCCAGCATTCACTGTGCCTCCCCCCCAGCCCCAGCGTTCACTGTGCCTCCCCCCCCAGCCCCAGCGTTCACTGTGCCTCCCCCCAGCATTCACTGTGCCTCCCCCCCAGCCCCAGCGTTCACTGTGCCTCCCCCCCAGCACCAGCGTTCACTGTGCCTCCCCCTCAGCACCAGCATTCACTGTGCCTCCCCCCCCAGCCCCAGCGTTCACTGTGCCTCCCCCCCAGCACCAGCGTTCACTGTGCCTCCCCCCCAGCACCAGCATTCACTGTGCCTCCCCCCCAGCCCCAGCGTTCACTGTGCCTCCCCCCCAGCCCCAGCGTTCACTGTGCCTCCCCCCCAGCCCCAGCGTTCACTGTGCCTCCCCCCCAGCCCCAGCGTTCACTGTGCCTCCCCCCCAGCCCCAGCGTTCACTGTGCCTCCCCCCCAGCCCCAGCGTTCACTGTGCCTCCCCCCCAGCCCCAGCGTTCACTGTGCCTCCCCCCCAGCCCCAGCGTTCACTGTGCCTCCCCCCCAGCCCCAGCGTTCACTGTGCCTCCCCCCCAGCCCCAGCGTTCACTGTGCCTCCCCCCCAGCCCCAGCGTTCACTGTGCCTCCCCCCAGCCCCAGCGTTCACTGTGCCTCCCCCCAGCCCAGCGTTCACTGTGCCTCCCCCAGCCCCAGGGTTCACTGTGCCTCCCCCCCAGCCTCAGCGTTCACTGTGCCTCCCCCCAGCCCCAGCGTTCACTGTGCCTCCCCCCCAGCCCCAGCGTTCACTGTGCCTCCCCCCCCAGCCCCAGCGTTCACTGTGCTTCCCCCCCAGCGTTCACTGTGCCTCCCCCCCAGCGTTCACTGTGCCTCCCCCCCCCAGCCCCAGCGTTCACTGTGCCCCCCCAGCCCCAGCGTTCACAGCCCTCCCTGTTCATTCCTCCCCTCTCATCATACTCACCTCCTCCTGCAGCTCCACCGTCCAGCGCCGACATCCTGTTCCTGAATGAGCGTGCGGACCACTGGTGGCACCGCTCATTAAGGTCATGAATATGGACGCCACGCCTATGACAGTGGAGTGGCATCCATATTCATGAACCTAATGAGCGGTGCCCCCTAGTGGTCCGCACGCTCATACAGGAAGATGTTGGCGCTGGACGGTAGAGCTGCAGGAGGAGGTGAGTATGATGAGGGGGGAGTCGCTGAAGATTCTTGCTACTAGGACTGGTGTCACCCCCGCCGTGTGGTGTCACCCGGTGCGGCCCACACCCCCTGCACCCGGGTCGCTACGCCACTGTTCTGTAATGCTGTAGATAAGCCCCCAATGTCACCTGAAAGTGAAGAAAAACGAGTTATATTATACTCACCCAGGGGCATTCTGCCGTCCGGTCGGGTCCGATGGGCGTCGCGGTCCGGGGCCTCCCATCTTGTAGCGAAGCCGGCCTCTGCTTTCCATCCCGTCGCGGCTCCTGCGCAGACGCACTGCTCTGCCCTGGTGAGGGCAGAGCAGAGTGCTACAGTGCGCAGGCGCCGGACCTTTCCAACCTTTCCCGGCGCCTGCACACTGCAGTACTCTGCTCTCACCAGGGCAGAGCAGTGCGCCTGCGCAGGAGCCACGACGGGACGGAAAGAAGAGGCCGGCTTCGCTACAAGATGGGAGGCCCCGGACCGCGATGCCCATCGGACCAGACGGGACGGCGGAACGCCCCTGGGTGAGTATAATATACCATTATTATTATTATACATTTATATAGCGCCATTTATTCCATGGCGCTTTACATATGAAAAGGGAAAAATATAGACAGATACAATAAACATGTGCTAGACAAGGGACACACAAGTACAGAAGGAGAGAGGACCCTGCCCGCGAGGGCTCACAGTCTACAGGGATGGGTGAGAATACACTAGGAGAGGGTAGAGCTGGTCGTGCGATGGTTCAGTAGACTGAGGATCATTGCAGGTTGTAGGCTTACCATGTTTTTCTTCACTTTCAGGTGACATGGGGGCTTATCTACAGCATTACAGAATGCTGTAGATAAGCCCCTGATGGCGGTGGCCCTATCTCATAGGGCAAAAATGAGGTGACAGATTCCCTTTAACAGTGTCCGTTGATTATACTTTGCTACCAATGTTGCTGAATTTCTTATCAATAAATACACAATAAGTGCTACTGTATGTTTACTAGAGCACACCTAGTAAAGACATACCGTACTTGGCAACAAAGAACTAAGGAATGAATGCAATTTAAAAATATAATTCTCACCAAGGAATGCTAAATATCTTATTTGCACGGTGCTGTCACCGCCATAGAGGACGGTCACGCTGTTGCTCTTTGGCTCGATATAGGAGGGAATCTTGGTGGCAAGCTTCCCTTCTCTCCTTGTGCCAATAATTATTATATGCAGCATGTAAATCACATTCTGTTGTGTGGTCAAATAGCATAAACCAGTCCAAATTTGGATTTTCTAATCTTGTGTATAAGACTTTTTACTTGTAAGCAGATTATTCTATATGAGCTGTGCAATTCATACACTATCACGGACATCATTAAAGCACTTCTACAGCATTTTTTTTTTATTGCAGAGCTGGAGAGGTACTAGCACAGCTGGAGCGATCCGACAGGTCAAAAACTGCTTGATATCAACAGGACGGCGCCAGAAAACATGAATACGGGGTCAGGTAACTCTTGGTTTAGTAGCACCACTCCAGCGCTTCGAGGGCAGTCTGATTTTTTCCATGCCTCCTTATACTTGAATGGATGAGTGGCATTTGATTTCAAAGTGAAATCACAGCATGCTGTGATTTTTTTCACTGACAGATTCTATCAGTGAAAAAAATCGTGCATCAGCACTGCTCCATTGAATAACACTGGTCAGCATGCTAAGCAATAAAAAAAAAAAAAAAATAGAGAGCAGTCATCCCATGTATACGCTGGTGTGAGCGAGCCCTTTGATGGATATTGGCCAAACACGCTCATCAAGTAACGGTATGGGGCCTCCAAACTGTTTTTGATGAGACATAAAGAGGAAGTAAAGATTGAGAATTTGAATTGCCCCAGCCTATCACTTTTGTGCAGATAAGTCTGGCAGCAGCTTACTTCTCTCAGAAATCTAATGTATATGGCCAGCTTTACATGCAAGTAGCCAAATGTATAGGTACAGATCTGTCATCAGAGGAAGGAAAGCAAGGGAAGGTGTAAAAGAGCAGGGCTGGGGCTAAGCCGTAGTACAAGTCATGGCACTTTGACAAATATTTTAGTTTTCTTTCTGGAAAAAAGCAGGCTCCTTCTTTTACTCTCACACAACCCTTTAAAGGTGGCTTCACACATAGGGTTTCTTCACAGACTGCACAGGTCTCTAGTTCTCAAAATGACCACTGATGGAGGACGGGGTAGTCAAACCTGTCCATCAGCCTCCTACAATTGGAAAACACTGAATCGAAATCTTATTTTCAATTGGTGGAGGAAAATCTGTATTACTAATAGTTAATTAGTGTGTTCAAAAATCATTTCCCCAACACATGTGTGAAAATAAGAAATGAAGTGGCCAACTCATTCAGTAAGCCTTATACATTCTCTATTTTATTACAGTCCTATATCTGGTAAAAGTTACATCCCCAGCACACCATTATCTAACAAGTCCAGTATTCCTTCACTTATTAGTCTTTATAACCACCTGATCATTTGGAATCTAATTTTTTATATTTTTTGGACTCTATTTTCCAATAAACTTCCCATGTGAGTGACAATACTTTCTATTCATAGACACAAAGGTTTATTCTCAGTGCTGAAATGAATGGGTCAGATTTAATATCGTCAGTTTAGGTCGAAAAATACAAAATTTTTTGAGGAAGATGGTGATCTTAATATATTGGTAGATTCTGTCATCAGGTCAAAATTGCCAAGTTTTTGCTCTTATTTTATTCCCACTACTCTCCTGATTATTTCATTTTTTCTAAATTTGCCATTAGGTTCCAGAGATAGAGGCCTTTATATTTAGAGATCATTTTTATGGGCTTTACAAAGGGAACGTAGCTCACAGGGTAAATATGCAGAGCAGCCTAAAGACTCACCCTCAAATATGGTAATAAAAAATCAGCATTAAATAAAAAGGCCCATTTCTCTTGAACCATACAGCAGATTTAAACAAAAGAACATAAAAATGGGGTACAAAAGAAATCGGCGAGAATAAAATGTGTGTTATCTGCAGAGTGCTGTGTACTTCCTCCGTTAAGCCCTGCCCACTGCCACACCTCTTCCATTCAGCTCCGCCTACATCTGCATGTGTCCTGCGTACCCTATCTTTAACATTGGGTACGCAGGCCATACGGATGTATGCGGATGTGTCCGCATGCGTCGTTTTGACGCGCCTGCGACCACAACTAAATTCAACGTTGCATTCAGCGCAGCGTCAAAACGACGCATGCGGACACATCCGCATGGCCTGTGTACCCAATGTTAAAGATAGGTACGCAAGACGCATGCAGACGTAGACGGAGCTGAACGAAAGAGGTTCGGCAGTGGGTGGGGCTTAACGGAGGAAGTACGCAGCCCTCCTCAGCTCTGCCCAACGCAAGTGTGAAAACAGCCTAAGTGGTCATAAATCATGATCACTTCAATTACTGTTTAATATACTGAACAATTTGCAACTCGGAGTTGGAACTCAGGAAAACTGAGGAGTCTTTGAAGGTGATTTAGCTAACCGACTCCACAGCCCTGTGTTACGTACAGTTTAGTATTAGATTTTAGCTCATGTTCAGTATCACTGATTTATTTCAAGTTGAAGAGTTTACCCATTATTTCTTTACTGAAGAGCGATCCTTAGCATAGGACATCAGTAGCAGATCAATTATTTGCAGCAGAAGAATAGATCGGATATATTACTTCAATAACAGTAACCAAGAATGGTCACTACACAGTTAATGCCGCCCATGCCCAATGCGGTCTGCCCATTGGCTGAGCAGGTAACAAGTGGTCCTAAGGTACTGTAGGACATTAATATCATAGTCCTGGACAACCCCTTAACTGTACATATTCATTTACTCAGTGGTATAATTTTTGAGTGAGTTTATTAATGAAAAGGGTCTAGGATGCAAGGTGTTTTGTGCGTACTATCTCTTAATACACTGCTCAAAAAAATAAAGGGAACACTTAAACAACAGAATATAACTCCAAGTAAATCAAACTTCTGTGAAATGAAACTGTACACTTAGGAATCAACACTGATTGCCAATCAATTTCACATGCTGTTGTGCAAATGGAATAGACAACCGATGGAAATTATTGGCAATTATCAAGAGACACTCAATAAAGGAGTGGTTCTGCAGGTGGGGACCACAGACCACATCTCAGTATCAATGCTTTCTGGCTGATGTTTTAGTCACTTTTGAAAGTTGGTTGTGCTTTCACACTAGTGGTAGCATGAGACGGACTCTAAAACCCACACAAGTGGCTCAGGTAGTGCAGCTCATCCAGGATGACATCAATGCGAGCTGTGGCAAGGTTTGCTCTGTCTGTCAGCGTAGTGTCCAGAGGCTGGAGGTGCTACCAGGAGACAGGCCAGTACACCAGGAGACGTGGAGAGGGCCGTAGGAGGGCAGCAACCCAGCAGCAGGACCGCTACCTCCGCCTTTGTGCAAGGAGGAATAGGAGGAGCACTGCTAGAGCCTTGCAAAATGACCTCCAGCAGGCCACAAATGTGCATGTGTCTGCACAAACGGTTAGAAACTGACTCCATGAGGATGGTCTGAGTGCCCGATGTCCACAAATGGGGATTGTGCTCACAGCCCAACACCGTGCAGGATGCTTGGCATTTGCCACAGAACACCAGGATTGGCAAATTCGCCACTGGCGCCCTGTGCTCTTCAGGTTCACACTGAGCATATGTGACAGACGTGACAGAGTCTGGAGACGCTGTAGAGAGCGATCTGCTGCCTGCAACATCCTTCAGCATGACCGGTTTAGCAGTGGGTCAGTAATGGTGTGGGGTAGCATTTCTTTGGAGGGCCGCACAGCCCTTCATGTGCTCGCCAGAGGTAGCCTGACTGCCATTAGGTACCTAGATGAGATCCTCAGACCCCTTGTGAGCCCATATGCTGGTGCGGTTGGCCCTGGGTTCCTCCTAATGCAGGACAATGCCAGACCTAATGTGGCTGGAGTGTGTCAGCAGTTCCTGCAAGATGAAGGCATTGAAGCTATGGACTGGCCTGCCCATTCCCCAGACCTGAATCCGATTGAGCACATCTGGGACATCATGTCTCGCTCCATCCACCAATGTCACGTTGCACCACAGACTGTCCAGGCGATGGCGGATGCTTTAGTCCAAGTCTGGGAGGAGATCCCTCAGGAGACGATCCACCGCCTCATCTGGAGTATGCCCAGGCGTTGTAGGGAGGTCATACAGGCACGTGGAGGTTGCACACACTACTGAGCATCATTTTGACTTGTTTTAAGGACATTACATTCCACTTTAATTTTGTGGGTGACTCCAAATCCAGGCTTGGTTAATAAATTTGATTTCCATTGATGATTTTTGTGTGATTTTGTTGTCAACACATTCAACTTTGTACAGAACAAAGTATTCAATGAGAAAATTTCATTCAATCAGATCTAGGATGTGTTATTTGAGTGTTCCCTTTATTTTTTTGAGCAGTGTATATATATGTTTCTGATTAATCAAAATATGCATGCTCCTCACTTTCTCCTTTTTTACTTCAGTCCTTTCACCCTACTGCTGCCATCTGCCATATCAGTTCAAAAAGGTAAAGGATGTCAGTGACGTAACTTTAAGCTTCTGAGCCCCAATGCACAAACAAGTGTCCCAACCTACCATGTCCCATTTATAATATTAGTGTCTTCCTAAATGGCAAAGAAACATTGCGCCATTTTATGTGCAAATACTATCTGCATTTGTAAAAGTTACTCCCCCAGAAGGTGTCAATAGAGAAGAATGTAAGAGAATGGATGCACCGTCCATTTTCTTTTGTTTGGCTCTTTTCCATTACAAATGTCTCCCGCACTATAATTTTATCATGATGAAATGACGGGCACACTGCCTTTCTCTTTTCTTGCACATTCACTACTATATGTCACTCCTTTTCTCTTGATGTCTGCAAATACACATACCATAAATTTATCCTTGTCAAATGATTTAGCATTTCAGATAATTCACAAAAAAAGTAAATATCACTATCAAAATGATGTTGCATTCTGCCCTGACCCTTCAGAATTAAATACTTGGCTATATGGCATGATGGCTGAAAAACTTGTAATAGATTCTATATTGAAATAAAACAACATTGTACTTACTGTAGATGCAACATGTATAAAACTAGGGAAACTGTAAATCTATAGCTCATTTCATTCTCATCTGATGGTAGAGATGCATTGTATAATCCAAAATATTAATATGTAACGTCATCACGATAGCTGTACATCAGTAGTAACAATAGATTTAGGCTTTGCACATATTCTCCACTTCTAGTGCAGATGACATCACTGTCATCCAAGTCTCGTGTCACGGTGGTCTGTAAATTACACACAATAGTGGACTGAGATGATTAGCAATAGAGTGTATATACCGAGGACAGAAATGGGGAACATTGGAACACTGTGTTAGGAAAAAACTTTATAACTGAACGGTACTAAGCCGTTAGATTTTAAAGTGGTATACTATTTATTTTCAGGTTAGATGTTAGATATCTATCTAACCCATATCTATATCTCTATATATCCCTTACCTCATATCTATCTATGCACTGGCGGAAATAGTCAGAGGAGGGCCCTGTGCAAGAACATTATATTGGCCCCCTACGGTCCAGTATCTCACCATAATGCATAATTCCACCTCTTCCACCTTACCCAGGGCTGGCTCCAGGTTTTCGTGGGCACTGGGCGAAAGAGTCTCAGTGGGCCACTTTAACACCAGGACTCATGATGCACTGATGAGAAATATAGGTATAGTACAAGCCAAAGATTTCACTTCTCACATTACATGAATGATATCTATTGTAAATTCTACAATAGCTTAGAAACCGGCAAATCCTGGCAGCGCACAGTGCGTGTGCTAGGGGCAATTCAAAAGTCTGCAGTCACACAGATTGACTGCAGACTTTTCATTTTAGACCAGACAGTATAGTCATCTATACAGTTTTATGGACACCACATAGTCCTCCATACAGTATTATGGGCACCACATAGTCCTCCCATATATTGCTTCATACAGTAGTATTATGGGCCCCATATATTGTTCCATACAGTATAATGGGCCCTGTATTATGCTCCATACAGTATATTGGCCCCATATAATGCTCCATACAGAATAATGGGCCCCATATATTGCTCCATACAGTATAATGAGACCCATACAATATAACGATCCCATACAATGCTCCATATAGTATATAATGGACCCATATATTGCTTCATACAGTATAATGGGTCCCCTTGAAGCGCTCGATACATAAAAAAAATCAATAATTAAATACCTCTCTTCAATACCTGCAGCTCCGGTCTCATCAGCATCTTCTGGCTCTCTGCAGTGCTTGGCAGAGGGCGCACTGTAGTGACGTCATCACGCCTTCTGCCCTGAGCTGGGTGAAAGCGGCCCTGCCCTTACCTATTTGGGCCTCTATACTGCTGTACAGGTTTCATCAATGGTATGACTATCTATCTTTCTATTTATCTCCCAAAAATTTTGCATATCCCATTGAGTGTCCTGTTTCATATTTACAGTTACAAACTATATATAAATGTAACTATATAGTTATGTAGGATAAAATTTACTTCATTGACAATAACACTTTTTTTGTAGTAACACTAAGGCATCATCCAGACATTGTGAGTCACGTTTTTATGGATAGAACACATATGATCTATACGGCTGTTCAGATGTCTATATTTTTATGCTGACCTAGTTCTGTTTTTGATCTGAGTCACAGGTCAAAATTACCCATGCAAGTCTATAAGTCTGTGCCATCCATGTGCATTCTGTATGCTGTCCCTGATTAACACTATAATGGCTAGAGGAATTTTTTTTCCATCAGTGAAAAATCACTGATGAAGCATTGATGGTAAAAAATTAGATACTGACCACACAGTGATAAAAATCAGATTCAAAACACTGATGAAATCCGGAGCCGAAACACTGGTGGACTAACAGTCTGTTTTTATGTATGAAAAAAATCACAGATGTCTGAATGAGGTCTGAGTAAAAAACATGATGCATTTTTCTGTTTAAAAAAACAACAACAAAGCCCCACCCCCCATACTAAAATTATGTAGTGCATATATCATAATAAAACAGTTATAACTATCCCTAACTTATGTAAACTGTAGATTGTAAGCTCTCACGAGCAGGGTCGTCTTATTTTGCTTTAATTATTGTATTGTTAACGTTGTTACTTATGACTTATGTTTTGAAACTGTTAAACTGTAAAGCGCTGCGGAATCTGTTGGCGCTATATAAATAAAGATTATTATTATTATTATTATGCCATGTTATCGCCCACATGCTAAATAATGGTCCTAGGTTGTTTTAATCAATGTCATATACATATATATATATATATATATATATATATATATATATGGGCACCACATAGTCCTCCATACAGTATTGTGGGTATCATGTAGTTCTCCATACAGTATTATGGGTACCACATAGCAGTCCATACAGTATTATGGGTACCACTTAGTTCTCCATACAGTATTACGGGTACCACGTAGTTCTCCATACAGTATTATGGGTACCAAATAGCCGTCCATACAGTATTATGGGAACCACAAAGCCGTCCATACAGTATTATGGGTACCACATAGCCGTCCATACAGTATTATGGGTACCACGTAGTTCTCCATACAGTATTATGTGTATCACATAGCCGTCCATACAGTATTACAGGTACCATGTAGTTCTCCATACAGTATTATGGGCACCACACAGTCCTCTATACAATATTATGGAAACCACATAGTTCTCCATATATTATTCTGGGCATCACAAAGGCCTCCATAGAGCATTATAGGCACCACATAATCCTCCATACAGAATTATGGGCACCACAAAGTCCTCCATAGAGCATTATAGGCACCACATAGTCCTCCACACAGAATTATGGGCACCACATAGTTCTCCATATATTATTCTGGGCACCACAAAGTCCTCCATAGAGCATTATAGGCACCACATAGTCCTCCACACAGAATTATGGCACAGTCTCATATATATTCGGGCACCACAATTCTCCATATATTATTTGGCACCAAGTCCTCATAGAGCATTAGCACCATTCCTCCACCGATGGGGACCACATAGTTCTCCATATATTATTCTGGGCACCACAAAGTCCTCCATAGAGCATTATAGGCACCACATAGTCCTCCACACAGAATTATGGGCACCACATAGTTCTCCATATATTATTCTGGGCACCACAAAGTCCTCCATAGAGCATTATAGGCACCACATAGTCCTCCACACAGTACATATATTTGCAGGATGTGCTTCTTTTCTAAAACCTTTCCTTATTTCTTTTCACCTTCTGGAGTGAAATAAGGAAAAGGTTATGAAAAAGAAGCACATCCGGCTAGTAAATTTGACACACATCATAAAAAAATTAGTAACTAAGCAATACGAAGACGTTCACATAAATGAGTGTTCCCCTAGCTAATTGCTATACTGAACGATTCCAGTGGCAAGCAATCCTTCACACGTTCCTACACAGCAGTCAAGAAATCCCAAAGAGCTTGCAGCATCCCAAGCTAGACAACATATAGCAGCATGGTCTCAGGCAATCATGGCCACAGGGGATTAACGCTGCAGCCTGGTAAACACTTCTTCTAGGAGTGTACCCTAGTTAATGAGGGGTATCTCTTTAGTTTGGGGCAGCACAGCTGTTCTCTGCAGGGGATCCAGCTGATGACACCACTCCCAGTACAGAAGGTCCCTATGTCACTGGCCATTAGCATTTCCAGGCACATCCACACTGCACACAGCACAGCAGTGCATTAGCTGCTTCAACTAGTATTTTCCTGGCTTAGCTTCCACTTTCCATTATTAATGCCAGTGTTCGGCATACATGACAGAAAGCATGCACCTCCATAGTGATGCACCCAGCTGAGGTCAGCCTCGTCCCCTGCTTTATCCCGGCCATGGCATTAGACACACTCATATGTGATGGCTGTGTAATCCCCGGGTCTCTGGCTGATCACAACCTGCAATCACTGGGAGGCTACAGGGAGATCTGCAGGAAATACCTGGTGGAAACAAAGGCAGGAGTGCACGTCTTACCCTCAGCGCTGCACACAGCACAGCCAGCATTGACCTTGTGAGGAAATTCATCATCTGCAGCTGCTGGGAGTGATAATCCAATAGTGACTGAGGTGTCACTGATGATATCCTGACTTCCCATCCATGGATGTCACAGACAGGGCATCGGAGGGACATGCAAGCCACAGGCCAGTGAGGCTGAGGAGGAATGGTCACCGCTTGTCCTGTATGTGTGAGTCCAGGAGCCGCGCGCAGCAGCAGCAGCCTCCACCACCACAGGGAGCGTTCAGACTGCTGACCCGCCCCCGGTGATGCAGCCTGTCAGTCAGCAGCAGGAGGGGGAGGGAGCCGAGTGCTGCTACCCCATCAGATCCAGGTAGCTCCCTAATAATCCTGTCAGTGGCTCCTAGTTCTCCTCACTGCAGGAATTCAGTGCAGATAAATAGCTCATGTTCATTGTTTGGTCCGTATGTTACCTCAGTATTTGTAAGGCTAAGGTCACACATTCAGTATTTGTAAGGCTGGGGTCACACACAACATTTAAAAAATCTGACTGTTTTAGTCGGTCAATAATCGGATTAAAATTTCATGAACATTGATGCGACTGCCATCTGATTTTTTGTAGTTGATGCGATTTTGTAGCATGTACGCTTAAGTTTCACATCCGATTACCCACCGACTACCGATTTTTAGTGGCATCATAGCAAAATGGACATTTAACGTTTTTGAGCCCTGCAAATCATTTGAATAATGAGCCAGACCCATATTTAAGTGTGGTTGACTGTTATTAACCTCCACCGTTGCGTGGAGTGTTTTGCTTCTTAGTGGTTCCTGTTTGTGTTGCTGCTAAGTTAAAAATATGAGTGACAGACTACGTTTTAATACAACTGAGCGTGTGCTGTACTATTGGCTGCTATCCAGAACTTTTGGGGAGCCATACCCTGTAGTTGTTTCTCACAGAATCCGCAGAAGAATGTGGGTGCATCCCTTGTGAAGCGAAGGATCAGCAAAGGCCATTTTGAGCGCCTGTATTGGACACTGCGTAGGAATCCTGACAAGTTTTTTGCCTATTGTCGCATGAGTGTTGTCACCTTTGATATTTTGCTGGACATATTGCGCCCTGGAATCACCTTGCAGAACACCAGCATGCGTCCTTCAATTTGTGCTGAGGAAAGGCTTCTTATAACATTACGGTATGTGTGTCAACGATATGTTGATGATGTTTTTCATAATTTACCATCTTTCACATTCTTCTTTGTTCATCTTAACATAATGAAGATCATGGCATTATGAAATTGTATTATTTTCCCTATATGCTTGTGTGTAGCAGTCTTAATGGTTATGAACTCATAACATTAAGAGAATGTGTGAGTATACAAATGTCCACTATTTACATTTGTTTAATGTTTTTTGAATATTTTGTTTGTCTGATGTGTACATGTTTGTTGTTGTTTCTGTATTGCAGGTTCCTTTCCACTGGGCTCTCATACGCTGCTCTGCATTTAGAGTTTTTAATTGGAAAATCCACCATTTCCGCAATAGTCAGCTCTACTTGTGGACAAATTTGGTCCAGACTAAATAAAGAAGTGATGCCAGAGCCCAAAATGGAAGATTGGTTGAGGATTTCACATGGATTTCAACAAAACAGTCATTTTCCACACTGTATTGGAGCCCTGGACGGGAAGCACATACGTGTGCGTAAGCCACCGAACTCAGGGACCCAATTCTACAATTATAAGCAATATTTTTCTATAGTTTTGTTGGGCTTGGTCGACAGTAACTACCGCTTCATAATTGTAGACATTGGGGCCTATGGAAGGACTGGAGACTCCAGAGTCTTCAATTCTTCCATTATGGGTCGGCGGCTACGCAATAACAAATTGGACTTACCACCACCATGTCAACTTCCACACTCCACTATGGATGCAGTGCCATATGTTGTAGTAGCGGATGAGGCCTTCCAATTAAGTTGTAATGTTATGAGGCCATATCCTCGGCGCAATCTGAACCATCAGAGACGCATCTTTAATTATCGCCTTTCTCGTGCACGACGCCTGGTGGAGTGCACATTTGGTATTCTTACAGCCAAATGGCGTGTCCTACAATCAGCCATTCAGCTAAGTGAATCAAATGTAAATCTTGTAGTGCAAGCATGTGTGGTACTACATAATTTTACAAGAATGCATGAATGCTCATCATCTGATATGGCTGACCTTCAGTCTGATAATATGACGAGGCCTATGAGACCAGTCATCCATCCTCGTCGTCCCCCTTCTGGTCTGAAAGTGCGTGAATTATTGACAAATTATTTTGTTTCCCCTGGTGGTTCTATTCCTTGGCAAGATGAGGCCATAGGTATGTAGTGTGTTTTATGTGATATCATAACATAAAGTTCCTTTTGATTATTCAATTCATGGTTGACTCTCTTTTTTTGGATAATACTTTCCCATACTTAAGACACTACATAACATATAACAATAAACACAGACAACCAATGTAACTTCACTAATTTTACTCATTAGTGTTTTCTTTTGAAGCCTTTTAAAGGCTGATATATTTTTTGGTAAACAGGACCAACATGTCCAAACAGAATAAAAAAATATGTATAACATTATTAATGTGAAAATACAAAAATATATAACTTAAAAAATAAAAAACAATTCTTACAGCTACAATTGATGGTAGCTTGGTGGTGGTGTTGGTGAGGATGGAGGGCCAGGTTGTGTATTCTGCCTTCCACAATCTGCAACCTGTGTTTGAGAAAGAGCTGCTGCAGATCCTACAGTAGCAGCTGGGTTACTGGCTGCATCATGAAGGCCTTGTGGGTAGGGGTTCATAGGGAATTGATGCTCATAGTCATATTGATATGACTGAGCACTAGCAGAGTGACCCCCAATATGCCCATGTCTAACATATCCATGTTGTAGCCAGCCAACAACATTGGGTATGTTAGAGTGGGCATATTGTGCATGGCCACTCTGTCCCATGGTTTGGAGCTGGGAAGCTCCATAGAAAGAATGAGCTGCAGTAGGATGAGGAGGAGGAGTTGGGTTTTGTTGGACACAAGGAGGAGGTGGAGGAGGAGGATGATGATGAGGAGGAGGATGAGGATCAGAGGCTGAAGCAGATTGTGCTGGATTTGGTGCTAACAACCTCACTAAATTTTCAGGACCAACCACCCATCTATGAAGATAATCTAGTAGGTTGGTGGGATCATTAGGAGCTGTTCCAGCTTCCAACACAATCTGCAGTCCACTTCTGATCCTCAGTCTGTGCTGTATTTGAGTAGCCCGGAGGTAAGGGGCCAGACTGCGGCAAAATCCCTCCTCACCATCATCTTTAGCTACACTGGACAAATAGTCCAGAACTCCTCGGTCCACCTGCCTCCTTGACACAGAACCCACTCCTTCTCGTCGCCGCCTACCTCGCCTTGTGAGTTGGGAAGGAGGAGGAGATACATCTTGAGCCCTATTAGGGCTGCTGCTCAGAGGTAGGTCCTCATTTTCATGATGCTGTGATTGGGAATCCTCAGCTCCTGCAGCTGTTGTTGGTGCTGCTTGGGTGGACCCACATGCTGCTGAGGAAGGGCCTGCCTCCTGTGCTCCATCACCAACGGGGTCAATAAGCACTTCTGAGTCAGACCCCGTCTCCCTCTCAGTTAGGTTTGACTCAGTTCTAGGAATGAAAAAAATGACACAAATTAAAATCAATACAAATTGAAATTTTGCCATGAAAGTGCTTCAACACACATGCACTTACGGTCGCAGATCCAACACTGGCTCAAGGAAGTTCAGTCTATCAAAATAGACGTACTTCCTCTTCTTAGATGCTGAAGCCCCACTCCGATCCCTAATCTGCCTCTCCCTCCGGTAGCAGTCCCGACAACTGCGCCATCGCCTTGTCACATCAGTCACTACAAATTTAAGAAAAGCATAACGGTTATTAGGACTGATATCTATTTATTAAGCCAAACAAAAAAAAATATGCAACACTGAACATTTAAATACTGGTCATGTGTGATGTGATTTACAATATTAAAAGACATCAACATACAACCAGAAGTATCCATGTTATAAGCACTAACATACATTTACAAAAATGCTTGGCCCTTTACAAAACGCCTCAATCAGTTTGAATTTTATGAACAAAACACTACATCTGAGGTGAAGAGAACTACAAAATGTTGTAGTCAATAGATGCCGAAGCATCGATGATATTTAAATATACATGGATATTGTTTGCGTACACACACATCAATGTGTACTTCTAAATAGTAAGAGGTCGATAATACATTATTATTTGCTTCAAAAATTTTTAAAAACATTTTGAAAAACCGTTACATGGGTACTTACTAAGTCGCTCTTGGTCCTCCCTGGATCTCTGGTGATAGTCCGGAAAAATGTGCACACATATTGTTTTCCATGCCGCCTCTTTGCGCGTCCGATTGCTGTAATTGGGATCGCGCTGGTCCCACAATTCAGGCCTCTCCTGCACCAATACAATGAGGAGTTCCACATTGATGAGGGTAGATGCCATGTTTCTGGACTCCGTGTAGGCGTTCTTCCTGTTTTTTTTAAGATGTGCTTAGCTAATTAGCATGTAAAGGCTTCCTGAGAAATTCAAAGCCAGTTTCCTGTCACCTGGAAAAGTTGTGCGATTTAATCGCAACTCACACGTGCGGTCCGTTTGTAATCCCACTTTTCATCGCTCCCATAGACTTGCATTGGCGATAGTCGACCCACAATCGGTGACAATCGCAGCATGCTGCGATTGCACTCGCACGTTTAAATCGGACCACAAAAAATCGGATGATGGGAGCTACTCCATTGATTAATATTGGGTCGACTGCAATGCGATATTTCATCGCATTCTAGTGGTACGATTTAGTCGCCAGTGTGACCCAGCCTTAGGCTACGTTCACACGCTTATTAGTTGGTCAGTAGTTTACCTCAGTATCTCTAAGGCCTCATACTCACTGGTGCCGAAAACGGATGAAAATCAGACGATAAAAAATCGGATGCAAATCTGACCAATGTTAGTCAATGGGTGAGTTCTCATTAGCGATTTTTTTCTCATCAGATATTGGTGTGAGAAAAAAATCGCAGCTTGCTGCGATTTGATGCGATTTTGGGATGAAAATCTCCAATGCAAGTCAATGGGTGCGATTAAAAAACGAACAGCACTCGCACCATGCAAGTGCTGTCCGATTTATATGCACCAGTCTCCTTTGAAAAGCCGGTAATTCATCCCCGGCTACTGTAAAATCACACTGACAGCTCACAAAACAGTAGATGCATACACATAGAATACATATATATATATATATATATATATATATATATACATGTCATTGTAACACATACATATATATATATTTATAGTTCTTACACTTCTACATACTGTAATAGCCGCTAATTCAATTGCCGGCTTTTGTGAAATCACAGAAGCCGACATGAAATGATACATTGTTTCCACACAGTTAACCATGTCATTTCCTGTATTTTGATATATGGTTTGAACTTACAATTACATGAGTGTATTTGTACAAAATTTCAGACATGTAGGGGTTAATTAAAGGTGTAAATTCGTTGAAAAAAAATGCGTGGGCTCCCGCTGTATTTTCTCCACCAGACAAAGCAAGCGAGTGGGGGCAGATAATAATAGCCTAGGGAGGGTACATTTTTTTTGTGCCCCCCCTGGCTACTAACATCTGCCCCCAGACACCCCAGAAAGGGCAAATCTATAATTAGATTCGCCCTTTCTGGCACTTTGCCCGTCTATTCCCATTGCCCTGTAGCGGTGGCGAATGGGTTAATAAGGCGTTAATGTCACCTTAGTATTGAAAGGTGACCTTAAGGCAGGTTAATAATTGAGAGCTGTCAATTAGACAACTATCAATTATTAATCCTATTGAAGTAAATAAAAAAACACAAACACACTTTAAGAATAAATAATTTTAATGAAATCAAAACACATATTTTTGACCATCTTTTATTTCACTCTTAATCCGTGCGAAGCCCTTGTTCTTCTAAAATAAATATAAAATAATAAAACAACATTATTCTTACCTATCTGGCAATCTGTCACGTCCCACGCTGTAATCCTTCACAAAGGGTTAACTAGCAATCAGATAAGCCGCGCAAGTAATCCTGCGTGCTCATCTGATAGCTCCTGAATTAATGAGCTTATTTCCTGCCGACAGGAGAGGATGTAATTAATGAATGAAGCTTAATTGATTGTATCCCACTTTCACGTTAGGTCAGGTCACTGAAGTGAAAGTGGCAATAAATCAATTAAGCTCCATTCATGAATCTATTCCTCTCCTTTCACTGGGAGAGTAAGTTATTCATTCAGGGGGTAAGAGCTCAGCAGACAGCATTATAGCTCTCTGCGAGCTCTAACCTGTTAACCCTTTCTGATGGATTACAGCGTGGGACCTGACTGTACATCGGATTGGTAAGAATAATTTTGCTTTTTTATTTTATTTTTATTACAGGAAATGGTTTTAGCAGGAAAATAAAATATGGTCAAAAACTGTGTGATTATTTCATTAAACTTATTTTTTATTAAACTGTGTGTGTTTGATTTTTGTATCATACAATAGGATTAATAATTGATAGTTGTCTAATTGACAGCTCTCAATTATTAACCTGCCTTAAGGTCACCTTTCAATACTAAGGTGACATTAACGCCTTATTAACCCATTCGCCACCGCTACAGGGCAATGGGAATAGACGGGCAAAGTGCCAGAAAGGGCGAATCTAATTATAGATTTGCCCTTTCTGGGGTGTCTGGGGGCAGATGTTAGTAGCCAGGGGGGGAACAAAAAAAATGTACCTTCCCTAGGCTATTATTATCTGCCCCCACTCGCTTGCTTTGTCTGTCTGGTGGAGAAAATACAGCGGGAGCCCACGCATTTTTTTACAACGAATTTACACCTTTAATTAACCCCTACATGTCTGAAATTTTGTACAAATACACTCATGTAATTGTAAGTTCAAACCATATATCAAAATACAGGAAATGACATGGTTAACTGTGTGGAAACAATGTATCATTTCATGTCGGCTTCTGTGATTTCACAAAAGCCGGCAATTGAATTAACGGCTATTACAGTATGTAGAAGTCTAGGAACTATAAATATATGTATATATATATGTCACAATTACATATATATATATATATATATATATATATGTATTCTATGTGTGTATATGTATTGTTTCTATTCTTTATTAAAGCTGTCAGTGTGATTTTACAGTATAGCCAGGGATGAATTAGCGGCTATTATACTATGTAGAAGTGTATGACCTATATATATATTATATATATATTATATATATAATTATTTGCTTTTTGTGAAAATTTTTTCGTTACAATGTGATTTTTACATGACTTTTTACATAGAGATAACTGCTCTATGTAAAACTTCATGTTAAAATCGCATTGCATACAGATGGAAAACTGATGGAAAACTGACAGAAAACGCATGGTGCGATTTAAAATCGCATCAAAATCGCATGCCTTTTTACAACAAATGTACCGTTTTTTTCCTGCAGAAAACGGACCGATTTTTTTACAGCCAGTGAGTATGAGGCCTAAGGCTGGGTTCGTATTGCGTTCTGGCAGTCCGTTAACGCAGCCATTCACCCCCATTGTCAGGCACATTGTATAGCGGCATGCGTTCGCGATGTGCCGTCATTCAGTGACGGAGCCTCGGACGCGGGCTGCAGCGTCTGGGCTCCGTCACCGCTAGGACTGATGAATCATCTATCTGTGCTAGCACACTGCGCTAGCGGGTAGAGCATAACGCGATCGCGTCATGCTATACCGTTACCAGCCCGTCAACGCTATGTGATGAATGGGCTGGTAAAACGCAGTGTGAATCTAGCCTAAGGCCACGTTCACACGTTCAGTATTTGGTCAGTATTTTACCTCAGTATTTGTTAGGGCAGCATGGTGGCTCAGTGGTTAGTACTGCAGCCTTGCAGCGCTGGGGTCCTGGGTTCAAATCCAGCCAAAGACAACATCTGCAAGGAGTTTGTATGTTCTCCGTGTTTGTGTGGGTTTCCTCTGGTTTCCTCCCTCACTCCAAAGACATACTGATAGGGAATCTAGATTGTGAGCCCCATCAGGGACAGTGATGATAATGTCTGTAAAGCGCTGTGGAATATATGTTGGTGCTGTATAAAGATGATTATTAAGGCTACGTCCATTATTTGGTCAGTATTTTACCTCAGTATTTATAAGGCCATGTTCACACATTCAGGATTTGGTCAGTATTTAAAAGTGTAAGGGTGTGTTTCCACGATCTGGAACCACAGCGCTTTGGACGGAGCGGAAAGTCCGCTCCGCCCAAAGCCCCGCCCCCTAGTGAACGCGCGGTGAATCCGGATGTGCTCATTGAACACATCCGGAATGAACGCATGGCTACATAGCCCTGTGTTATTTCCCTTGCGGAGACGCAGCATCGCCACAAGGGACTAGGACATGCTGCGGTCTGAAAAGACGCGCCGCATGTCCGTTAACGCAGGTCTTCCGCCTGCGTGTTTTTAAGCATAGTGGAGACGGGATTTTTTGAAATCCCCTCCACTATGCTGTAACATCTGGACGCTGCGTGTTTGACGCTGCACCAGCGCACAGCGTCAAACACGCAGCAATTCCTGAGTGTTTCCTGACTGTGGAAACACACCCTAACAGAAACACGTCACCTCTTCTGTATTTATCACCCACTCCTGGTTTTGGCTTCGTTCCCACGATGAGCTTTTCGTGCAATTTTGATGTTGCAGAATTTCTGCACCTATTATGTAAATTAAGTTAGTTGTGTTTTATTATTGCGTTTCTGTGCGTGTTTTTTTAACGTGTTGTTGATGCTGCGTTTTTTTTTTTGGTGTGTCATGTTTTCAAGAAAGCGGCTTTATTATACTTCCTGGTATTTGGCTTTAACAAAACTTTATTTATACATTCATGTGTGGATTACATGTGATTTTTTATGTGGTTACACCGTGGAAGCGCACTATAAACATATTCACGTTTTTTACCTGCGGATTTTTCACATCTAATTTAATTTTATGAGGAAAAATCACACAGAAGACTCATCGTACTCGTAAGAGAAATTGACATGCTGTGTTTATGAAACACGCACTGCAGGTCAGCTTACGCTGCGTAACAAAAAGCTCAGTGGGTAGGAGATTTCGATAAATACCATTCACTCTGCTGTAACTGTAAAGGTATGTGCAGATGATCAGTAAACGCTGTGTACTTGTGCAGTATCCAACCTGCAGCGTCCTGACGTTACAGCATAGTGAATGGGATTTCATGAAATCCCATGCCCACTATGCGTCTAGAGACGCCTGCAATTCACCCACGGTACGAACATGCACGCGTCTTTCCAGACCGCAGAATGTAAATTTCTCTTTACAATAATTTTCACCCATACAATGTATTGGACGCTGTGCATCCGCACGGTTCAGTGAACACATGTGAATTCGCCTGCGTTCAATAGCAGGCAGCATTTTGGTTGCAATGAACATGAGCTGCATCCAAAGCACTGCCAGTTCCTGATCTTCTGCACATACCTCAAGGCTATATTCACATGTTACGCTTTTGCTGCATTTTTTTTTGCTTTTTTTTTTAAGCTGCATTTTACAGTACCAGCAAAAGCTATGAGATTTCAGAAATCTTATGCACACACATTTTTTTTCCTGACTGAATTGGAAAACTGCTGTGTTTTTGAAAACTGTGGTATATCATTTCTTTCAGTGTTTTCTCACCCATAGAAAGCAATGAGTATGCGCAAAAACAGCAAAAAACACTAGTACCAGGTTTTGCTGCGTTTTAGTGAAAAAAAAGCAGGTGCAGCACTATTTGAAACACAATTATTTTTGTGATTTTGCCAAGTTTAACCCCTTTGTTCCATCTGACAAACTATTCCGTCCATGTGCCCTGGGACTTAATTCCCAAGGACAGAATAGTACGTCATATGCGATCAGCTGCGCTCACGGGGGAGCGCAGCTAATCGCGCCAGGTGTCAGCTGATTATCACGAACCGCTCCTGGCACTTTAATCCCCTGCACACTGCGATCAAACATGATCGCAGTGTTTCAGCGGTATGGGGAAGCATCGCGCAGGGAGGGGGCTCCCTGCATGCTTCCCTGAGACCCTCAGAACAGCGCGATGTGATTGCATTGTTCCGAGGGCCTCCTCCCTGCAGAACCCCAGATCCAAGATGGCCGCGCGGGTCCTTCTGGGTCCTGCAGGGAGGGTGGCTTCTCAGTGCCGGCGATCTGACACTATACAGTGATGTCCCACCCTGGAACAGAGTAAAAAAGTAAAAAAATAAAAAATTAACATGTGTAAAAAAAAATCCTAAATAAAGAAAAAAAATATTCCCCAATAAATTCATTTCTTTATGTATATAAAAAAACAAACAATAAAAAGTACACATATTTAGTATCGCCGCGTCGTAACGACCCGCCATATAAAACTTTAGTGAACCCCTTAAAAAAAAAACAAGGCAAAAAAACAATGCTTTATCATCATACCACCGAACAAAAAGTGGAATAACACGTGATCAAAAAGACGGATATAAATAAACATGGTACCACTGAAGAAAGGTCATCTTGTCCCACAAAAAACGACCCACCATACAGCATCATCAGCAAAAAACAAAAAGTTATAGCTCGCAGAGTAAAGCAATGCAAAAATATTTTTTATATATACCGTATATACTCGCGTATAAGCCGAGATTTTCAGCCCATTTTTTAAGGCTGAAAGTCCCCCTCTCGGCTTACACGCGAGTCATATACACCGGGGGATCGGCGGGGGAGGGAGAGTGGGGGTGTCAGATCATGCACACCCCCTTGGCGCATCTCTGCTGGCCCCTTGCCTCTCCCACAATCTCAGGCTCCTTCCTTCAGCGGTCACATGGTACCGCTCATTAAAGTCATGAATACGCGCATATTCATGACTTTAATAAGCGGTACCACGTGACCGCTGAAGTAAGGAATAGCTGCCGAAGATCGCGGGAGAAGCAAGGGGCTGCAGAGACGCTCCAGGAGGGGGTAAATATATGCGATATTCACCTGTCCCGGTCCACTGCTGTGCGCTGCTCTATCCTCTGCGTCCTCTGGCTGTGACGTTCAGGTCAGAGGGCGTGATGACGTTGTTAGTGTGCGCTGCGCCCTCTGCCTGAGTACACACTGACTGAGGACCCGGAAGACGGAGCGGTGCGCAGCGGTGGACCGGGGACAGGTGAATATCTCAGGTGCCGGTGCTCTAAGCCAGCGGTGACACCGGCACCTGTCCCGCATAGAGCGCCGGTGTCCCCCCTGCTCAGGACACCGGCACCTTGCCCCCAGCGATGAGAGGTGAGTATGTCATTTTTATTTTATTTGCAGCAGCAGCATATGGGGCCTATTCTATGGAGCATCTTATGGGGGCATAATCTATGGAGCATCATATGGGGCATATTCTATGGAGCATCATATGGGGCATATTCTATGGAGCATCTTATGGGGGCATAATCTATGGAGCATCTTATGGGGCATAATCTATGGAGCATCTTATGGGGCATAATCTATGGAGCATTTTATGGAGCATCATCTATGGAGCATTTTATGGGGCATAATCTATGAGGCATCTTATGGGGCATCATCTATGGAGCATTTTATGGGGCCATAACCTTTATGGAGCAGCAAATGGGGCATATTATTCTATGTAGCATCTTATGGGGCCATTATTAACCTTTGTGCAGCATTATATAGGGCATATTTTCTATGGAGCATCTTATGGGGCCATCATGAACTGTATGGAGCAGTATCTGGGGCTCCTGATTCAATATGGATATTCAAAAACATTTAAACTACTGATGTCTCAATTAATTTTACTTTTATTGGTATCTATTTTTATTTTTGAAATTTACCAGTAGCTGATGCATTTTCCACCCTAGGCTTATACGCGAGTCAATAAGTTTTCCCAGTTTTTTGTGGCAAAATTAGGGGGGGGGTCAGCTTATACACGAGTATATACGGTAATTGTTTTTATTGCATAAAAGCATCAAAACATAAAAAAATTATATAAATGAGGTAACGCTGTAATCGTACTAACCCCAAGAATAAAACTGCTTTATCAATTTTACCACACGCGGAACGGTATAAATGCCCCACCCCAAAAGAAATTCATGAATTGCTGGTTTCTCTAGTCACTTTCCATGACAACATAGGGAGGTTGCCTCTGAGCCCTGATGGGGAACAGGAAGCACAGAGAGGTTAAAAGGCCCTCCCACTTGCCAGTGTCTTTCCTGTTCCCCATGGGGCAGTGAAAGGTTTTTCTCTGTGCTGTGGTGGCCGGCAACTACAGTACCTGGGCTTCTTCACAGGGAGTGCCTGTATTGCCGGGCTGCGGTGGTCGCTTTGGCCTCCTCCATGCTGCTCCCGTCGTCCCTTTTTGGTGGCCTCGGGACTCCTTCCTGGCCTTCCCGTGCCCCCACGAAGCAGGTCAGGGATCCCGACCGGGGGCCTCCCGCAGCTCCCGGTCTTCTCCCCATCCTCGGCGTGTTTCTCTGCGTCCTGAAAGTGACGTTCTTGCAGCGCGCACGTCACTTTCAGGAATTGCGTTCCACGCTGGAATGCACCTGTATTTCCGGTTTCTGGATCCGAGGACGCGCTGTGCTCGCGGTCACTGCACTGACCTGCAGCTGGACCCCGGAGTGTGGTGGGGAAATTACTACGCTGGGGGCAGTGGCTGACGCCATATCAACCTGCCTGAAGTCGCCACAGAGGTAAGACATCCTACCGCTATGGAAGGCACATCATGCCCTGCACCTGCAGAGCCCAGCGCTGCCCCTGCTACAGTAAGTTGTATGCAGGCAGGGGTCCTTGGAAAGATAGCTCTAGGGGGCTCTTTATTGATCTTTCTCTCCCTCTCATTTTAGGGAGCCAAGTCTGCCCCTAAAGCTACTATCAGGAAAAAATGTGCCATCTGTAACTTTAAGTTACCTTCCTTATGGGATTAGAAGCTCTGTCAGGCATGCATTGACAAGATAGAGCAGAGCAACCCTCACTTTTGGAGGAAATTCTCTCTCTGGTCAAACAGGAGGTACAGTCCTCACTGGCTACTTTTACCCCACCACACCCTTCTCCGGGTTTGAAAAGGAAGATGCAAATTGAGGATTCAGACTCTGATTCAGACCAGTCCTATGAGTCATCCTCTGGTAAATGGGAGGGACCCGTGTCACCTAGGGACACTGAACCCAGGAAATATCTTTTTTCCTCTGACCATGTTGAGGAATTAGTGGCGGCTGTATGCAGCATCATGGGGTTGGAGGAGGAAACAGAGCCTCAATCCATTTAGGACCAAATGTTTGGCGGTCTGAAAAAGGGGAAGAACATAGGATTTCCGGTACATGCCAATATAATGGATATGATTTCTCAGGAGTGGCAACTGCCAGAGAAGCGCCTTAGCACCCCTCTGAGATGAAGCATAGATTTCCCTGGAAGGTGATGCCATTAAATGGAATATTCCCAAGGTTGATGTACAAGTGGCAAGGGTTGCGAAAAAAAACGCAGTTCCTTTTGAAGATTCCTCACAATTAAAGGACCCAATGGACAGGAAAATTGAGAGTCCTGAAGAAGTCTTGGGGACATCCACTGCTTCTTTAAAAGCTAACATAGCCTCCACATGTGTAGCCAGGGCCCTCTCTCGATGGTTAGGAGAATTGGAAACTCATAATTCCCAAGGGACCTCTAGAGGCGACCTGCTAGACTCCCTACCTACAGTCATGGCCAAAAGTTTTGAGAATGACACAAATATTAATTTTTACAAAGTCTACTGCTTCACTTTTTCTAATGGCAATTTGCATATACTCCAGAATGTTATAAAGAGTGATCAGCTCAACAGCAATTACTTGCAAAGTCAATATTTGGCTAGAAAATTAACTTTATCCCCCAAAACACATTTCAACATCATTGCAGCCTGCCTTAAAAGGACCAGCTAACCTCTTTTCAGTGATTGCTCCATTAACATGGGTGTAGGTGTTGATGAGGACATGGCTGTAGATCAATCTGTCATGATTAAGTAAGAATAAACCATGGACACTTTAAAA
>JARQOD010000001.1:273655457-273755112 GCA_033576555.1 Oophaga sylvatica
CGCAAAAACAGCAAAAAACACTAGTACCAGGTTTTGCTGCGTTTTAGTGAAAAAAAAGCAGGTGCAGCACTATTTGAAACACAATTATTTTTGTGATTTTGCCAAGTTTAACCCCTTTGTTCCATCTGACAAACTATTCCGTCCATGTGCCCTGGGACTTAATTCCCAAGGACAGAATAGTACGTCATATGCGATCAGCTGCGCTCACGGGGGAGCGCAGCTAATCGCGCCAGGTGTCAGCTGATTATCACGAACCGCTCCTGGCACTTTAATCCCCTGCACACTGCGATCAAACATGATCGCAGTGTTTCAGCGGTATGGGGAAGCATCGCACAGGGAGGGGGCTCCCTGCATGCTTCCCTGAGACCCTCAGAACAGCGCGATGTGATTGCATTGTTCCGAGGGCCTCCTCCCTGCAGAACCCCAGATCCAAGATGGCCGCGCGGGTCCTTCTGGGTCCTGCAGGAGGGTGGCTTCTCAGTGCCGGCGATCTGACACTATACAGTGATGTCCCACCCTGGAACAAGTAAAAAAGTAAAAAAATAAAAAATTAACATGTGTAAAAAAAAATCCTAAATAAAGAAAAAAAATATTCCCCAATAAATTCATTTCTTTATGTATATAAAAAAACAAACAATAAAAGTACACATATTTAGTATCGCCGCGTCGTAACGACCCGCCATATAAAACTTTAGTGAACCCCTTAAAAAAAAAACAAGGCAAAAAAACAATGCTTTATCATCATACCACCGAACAAAAAGTGGAATAACACGTGATCAAAAAGACGGATATAAATAAACATGGTACCACTGAAGAAAGGTCATCTTGTCCCACAAAAAACGACCCACCATACAGCATCATCAGCAAAAAACAAAAAGTTATAGCTCGCAGAGTAAAGCAATGCAAAAATATTTTTTATATATACCGTATATACTCGCGTATAAGCCGAGATTTTCAGCCCATTTTTTAAGGCTGAAAGTCCCCCTCTCGGCTTACACGCGAGTCATATACACCGGGGGATCGGCGGGGGAGGGAGAGTGGGGGTGTCAGATCATGCACACCCCCTTGGCGCATCTCTGCTGGCCCCTTGCCTCTCCCACAATCTCAGGCTCCTTCCTTCAGCGGTCACATGGTACCGCTCATTAAAGTCATGAATACGCGCATATTCATGACTTTAATAAGCGGTACCACGTGACCGCTGAAGTAAGGAATAGCTGCCGAAGATCGCGGGAGAAGCAAGGGGCTGCAGAGACGCTCCAGGAGGGGGTAAATATATGCGATATTCACCTGTCCCCGGTCCACTGCTGTGCGCTGCTCTATCCTCTGCGTCCTCTGGCTGTGACGTTCAGGTCAGAGGGCGTGATGACATTGTTAGTGTGCGCTGCGCCCTCTGCCTGAGTACACACTGACTGAGGACCCGGAAGACGGAGCGGTGCGCAGCGGTGGACCGGGGACAGGTGAATATCTCAGGTGCCGGTGCTCTAAGCCAGCGGTGACACCGGCACCTGTCCCGCATAGAGCGCCGGTGTCCCCCCCTGCTCAGGACACCGGCACCTTGCCCCCAGCGATGAGAGGTGAGTATGTCATTTTTATTTTATTTGCAGCAGCAGCATATGGGGCCTATTCTATGGAGCATCTTATGGGGGCATAATCTATGGAGCATCATATGGGGCATATTCTATGGAGCATCATATGGGGCATATTCTATGGAGCATCTTATGGGGGCATAATCTATGGAGCATCTTATGGGGCATAATCTATGGAGCATCTTATGGGGCATAATCTATGGAGCATTTTATGGAGCATCATCTATGGAGCATTTTATGGGGCATAATCTATGAGGCATCTTATGGGGCATCATCTATGGAGCATTTTATGGGGCCATAACCTTTATGGAGCAGCAAATGGGGCATATTATTCTATGTAGCATCTTATGGGGCCATTATTAACCTTTGTGCAGCATTATATAGGGCATATTTTCTATGGAGCATCTTATGGGGCCATCATGAACTGTATGGAGCAGTATCTGGGGCTCCTGATTCAATATGGATATTCAAAAACATTTAAACTACTGATGTCTCAATTAATTTTACTTTTATTGGTATCTATTTTTATTTTGAAATTTACCAGTAGCTGATGCATTTTCCACCCTAGGCTTATACGCGAGTCAATAAGTTTTCCCAGTTTTTTGTGGCAAAATTAGGGGGGGGGTCAGCTTATACACGAGTATATACGGTAATTGTTTTTATTGCATAAAAGCATCAAAACATAAAAAAATTATATAAATGAGGTAACGCTGTAATCGTACTAACCCCAAGAATAAAACTGCTTTATCAATTTTACCACACGCGGAACGGTATAAATGCCCCACCCCAAAAGAAATTCATGAATTGCTGGTTTCTCTAGTCACTTTCCATGACAACATAGGGAGGTTGCCTCTGAGCCCTGATGGGGAACAGGAAGCACAGAGAGGTTAAAAGGCCCTCCCACTTGCCAGTGTCTTTCCTGTTCCCCATGGGGCAGTGAAAGGTTTTTCTCTGTGCTGTGGTGGCCGGCAACTCAGTACCTGGGCTTCTTCACAGGGAGTGCCTGTATTGCCGGGCTGCGGTGGTCGCTTTGGCCTCCTCCATGCTGCTCCCGTCGTCCCTTTTTGGTGGCCTCGGGACTCCTTCCTGGCCTTCCCGTGCCCCCACGAAGCAGGTCAGGGATCCCGACCGGGGGCCTCCCGCAGCTCCCCGGTCTTCTCCCCATCCTCGGCGTGTTTCCTCTGCGTCCTGAAAGTGACGTTCTTGCAGCGCGCACGTCACTTTCAGGAATTGCGTTCCACGCTGGAATGCACCTGTATTTCCGGTTTCTGGATCCGAGGACGCGCTGTGCTCGCGGTCACTGCACTGACCTGCAGCTGGACCCCGGAGTGGGTGGGGAAATTACTACGCTGGGGGCAGTGGCTGACGCCATATCAACCTGCCTGAAGTCGCCACAGAGGTAAGACATCCTACCGCTATGGAAGGCACATCATGCCCTGCACCTGCAGAGCCCAGCGCTGCCCCTGCTACAGTAAGTTGTATGCAGGCAGGGGTCCTTGGAAAGATAGCTCTAGGGGGCTCTTTATTGATCTTTCTCTCCCTCTCATTTTAGGGAGCCAAGTCTGCCCCTAAAGCTACTATCAGGAAAAAATGTGCCATCTGTAACTTTAAGTTACCTTCCTTATGGGATTAGAAGCTCTGTCAGGCATGCATTGACAAGATAGAGCAGAGCAACCCTCACTTTTGGAGGAAATTCTCTCTCTGGTCAAACAGGAGGTACAGTCCTCACTGGCTACTTTTACCCCACCACACCCTTCTCCGGGTTTGAAAAGGAAGATGCAAATTGAGGATTCAGACTCTGATTCAGACCAGTCCTATGAGTCATCCTCTGGTAAATGGGAGGGACCCGTGTCACCTAGGGACACTGAACCCAGGAAATATCTTTTTTCCTCTGACCATGTTGAGGAATTAGTGGCGGCTGTATGCAGCATCATGGGGTTGGAGGAGGAAACAGAGCCTCAATCCATTTAGGACCAAATGTTTGGCGGTCTGAAAAAGGGGAAGAACATAGGATTTCCGGTACATGCCAATATAATGGATATGATTTCTCAGGAGTGGCAACTGCCAGAGAAGCGCCTTAGCACCCCCTCTGAGATGAAGCATAGATTTCCCCTGGAAGGTGATGCCATTAAATGGAATATTCCCAAGGTTGATGTACAAGTGGCAAGGGTTGCGAAAAAAAACGCAGTTCCTTTTGAAGATTCCTCACAATTAAAGGACCCAATGGACAGGAAAATTGAGAGTCTCCTGAAGAAGTCTTGGGAGACATCCACTGCTTCTTTAAAAGCTAACATAGCCTCCACATGTGTAGCCAGGGCCCTCTCTCGATGGTTAGGAGAATTGGAAACTCATAATTCCCAAGGGACCTCTAGAGGCGACCTGCTAGACTCCCTACCTACAGTCATGGCCAAAAGTTTTGAGAATGACACAAATATTAATTTTTACAAAGTCTACTGCTTCACTTTTTCTAATGGCAATTTGCATATACTCCAGAATGTTATAAAGAGTGATCAGCTCAACAGCAATTACTTGCAAAGTCAATATTTGGCTAGAAAATTAACTTTATCCCCCAAAACACATTTCAACATCATTGCAGCCCTGCCTTAAAAGGACCAGCTAACCTCTTTTCAGTGATTGCTCCATTAACATGGGTGTAGGTGTTGATGAGGACATGGCTGTAGATCAATCTGTCATGATTAAGTAAGAATAACACCACTGGACACTTTAAAAGGAGGCTGGTTCTTGGCATCATTGTTTCTCTTCTGTTAACCATGGTTATCTCTAAAGAAACACGTGCAGTCATCATTGCAATGCACAAAAATGGCCTAACAGGGAAGAGTATTGCAGCTAGAAAGATTGCACATCAGTCAACAATCTATCGCATCATCAAGAACTTCAAGGAGAGAGGTTCCATTGTTGCCAAAAACGGCTTCAGGGCACCCAAGAAAGACCAGCAAGCACCAGGACCATCTCTTTAAAGTGTTTCAGCTGCGGGATCGGGCTACCAGCAGTGCAGAGCTTGCTCAGGAATGGCAGCAGGCAGGTGTGAGTGCATCTGCAGCACTGTGAGGTGGAGACTCTTGGAGCAAGGCCTGGTCTCAAGGAGGGCAGCAAAGAAGCCACTTCTCTCTAGAAAAAACATCATGGACAGACTGATATTCTGCAAAAGGTACAGGCAGTGGACTGCTGAGGACTGGGGTAAAGTTATTTTCTCTGATGAATCCCTTTTCAATTGTTTGGGACATCAGGAAAACGCCTCATTCGGAGAAGACAAGGTGAGCGCTACCACCAGTCTTGTCTCATGCCAACTGTTAAGCATCCTGAAACCATTCATGTGTGGGGTTGCTTCTCAGCCAAGGGAATCGGCTCTCTCACAGTCTTGCCTAAAAACAGCCATGAATAAAGAATGGTACCAGAATGTCCTCCAAGAGCAACTTCTCCCAACCCTCCAAGAGCAGTTTGGCGATCAACAATGCCTTTTCCAGCATGATGGAGCACCTTGCCATAAAGCAAAGGTGATAACTAAATGGCTCAGGGAACAAAACATAGAGAGATTGGGTCCATGGCCTGGAAACTCCCCAGATCTTAATCCCATTGAGAACTTGTGGTCAATCATCAAGAGACGGGTGAACAAACAAAAACCTAAAAATTCTGACAAAATGAAAGCATTGATTGTGCAAGAATGGACTGCTATCAGTCAGGATTTGGTCCAGAAGTTGATTGAGAGCATGCCAGGGAGAATTGCAGAGGTCCTGAAGAAGAAGGGTCAACATTGCAAATATTGACTTGCTGCATTAATTCATTCTAACTGTCAATATAAGCTTTTGTTACTCATATGTTTGCAATTATTATATTTCTGTCTGTGATAAAAACATCTGTCAAACACACATAAAAACCAGAGGGCAGCAGATCATGTGAAAATATAATATTTGTGTCATTCTCAAAACTTTTGGCCATGACTGTATACTTCATAGAGCCACTGTTTTTTAGCTGACGCCTCTATGGAGTCCATCAGAGTTGCCGCCAGATCTCTGGTTCAGTCAAACTCCGCTAGAAGAGCTCTCTGGCTGTAGAGCGGTGATATCACTTCAAAAACCAAATTATGTGCCATACCTAGAAAAGGCCACGGACAAGAAAAAAGCCCTCCCAGAACAAAGGCCTAGCAAAAAGAGTATTTTTCGTGCCTCACAATCCCAAACTTTACAGTCAGGAGGTGAGGGTAAGACCGGGAGGTGGAGCTACGCCAAAGGTAGGAGGAAAAATATTTTTGTTCCCCAGCAGCAACACCAACAAAGTAAACAATGACCCTGACCCCGTGGGGGGAGACTCTCGGAATACATTCATCAGTGGTATACCATCACCAGTTGTCACTGGATCCTCAACGTCATCAAGGACGGTCTACTGATAGAGTTCAACTCCTCCCCTCCAGAGGGTCTAAAGGTCACCTCCCTTCCATCTTCAAAGACCAAACATTGCTGCTAGTAGGCCTGAAAGACCTGGTAAAATCAAGGGCGATCTCCCCGGTTCCAGAATCAGAGTGGGGCCTAGGCCACTACTCCAGGTTGTTTCTGGTAAAGAAGACTTCAGGGGAGGCACGTATCATCATAAACTTAAAAGGGCTGAATCGCATGTAAAATATCGCAAGTTCAAGATGAAATCAATAAAGTCAGCCATTCCCCTGATCGAACCTCACCATGTCATGTTGACCATCACTTAAAAGATGCCTACTTCCATGTACCGATGCATCCGAGACACAGGAAATATCTCAGGTTTGCGGTACGGGGGAGCCGGCATGTGGAACACTATCAGTTCAATGTCCTTCCGTTTGGCATCCCGTCAGCGCCAAGAGTCTTCTCCAAAATAATGGGGGAGGCTGTGTCTCTCATCCGGAGTCAAGGCGTCTTCATAGTGCCTTACCTGGAAGATTACTGATAGTGGCCTCCAGTGTGGCAACCCTGGAATTTCATGTATCCAAGACTCTGAATATCTTAAGATCTCTGGGATGGATTCCGAATTTAAAAAAGTCTCAGCTGCTGCCCTTCAAAACCAGGAAGTTACTGGGAGTATTTCTAGACTCGAGAAACAAACATCTTTTCTTCCAGAGGACCACAGGCGGGCGCTAATAGCAAATGTCACAACATTCAGGGACATACGATTCGGGAGAGTATGTCGGTTCTAGGATCCATGACAGCCTGTATTCAATCAGTTGCATGGGCACGAGCCCATTCCAAAGTCCTTCAGTCTCATATTTTGGAGAACTGGAACAGCCTTCCCAGTACCCTGAACAAAAGAGTACATACTCCCGGTCGTGTAATAGCCTCCCTGGCATGGTGGTTAAGTCTCAGGAACCTTCACAAAGGCTTGAACTGGTCTCAAAACCCGCTGGTATCAATAACATCGGATGCCAGCAAGAGGGGCTGGGGGGCCATGATAAATCATATCCCTTCCAGTGACTTTGGGATCAAAGAGCAAGCAAAAAATCGTCCAACTTCAGAGAGTTGAAGGCTGTAGAGGAAGCACTTCTGGCGGCAGGTCACCAGATCAGGGGACAGCACATCTGTATATATTCGGACAACATGACGACAGTTGCTCATGTCAAACACCAGGGAAGTACAAGGTTCAACAGCCTAAAAAGTATTTCCAGTCGAATATACTGTTGGGCCAAAAAGCATCTACTGTCTCTAACAGCAGTTCATCTCAAAGGCTCTTCCAACATCCAGACGGACTTTCTAAGTCGCCAAGATATCCTGCCGGGGGAATGGAGTCTAAACAAGCGAAGCTTCAAAATACTGGTAGACAGGTGGGGCCTACCAGAGATAGATCTCTTTGCGTTTCGCAGAAAGCACAGTAAGAAGCCTTTTTCTCCCTAAAACCCAGAGACAATTCCAAGGAGGTAGATGCCTTAGCCCAGAAATGGGACTTTCGCTATGCGTTCCCACCAATACCAATCTTAGCGCAAGTACTAAGGAAAATCCGGGAGACTCGGACCCCTACTATCCTTGTAGCCCCATTATGGCTAAGAAGGAGTTGGTTCAGTCTGATCCTCGAATTGCAGATAGACGGCCCTGTTCAGTTACGAGTAGAACACGACCTTCTCTCTCAGGGGCCCATTCATCATTACGATCCTCAGAAGTGGAAACTAATTGCTTGGTTACTGAAGCCCAGGTGCTGAGAACTAAAGGACTGTCGGACGCAGTAGTTGCTACACTGCAGAGATCCAGAAAGCAGGTAACCAATGCCATATACAATAAAGTCTGGAAGAAATTCTTCCTTTTGTCTCCCTAACCTACCGGATCCACTTCACCCAAACATTGTACAAATCTTGGACTTTCTACAGAGGGGCCAAAAGATCAGAATTAGACCTAGTACATTAAACATTCAGGTCTCTGCTCTGAGCTCGGTCTTTGACCAGGATCTAGCTGGTCATCGCTGGATCAAAAGATTCATGACATCGGCCCTCAGAATGAACCCTAACAAATAGTTACACTATATACTCATGTGTAAGCCGACCCGTGTATAAGCCGACCCCCCTAATTTTGCCACAAAAAACTGGGAAAACTTATTGACTCGCGTATAAGCCTAGGATGAAAAATTATTATGCCCCCATATGATGCTCCACAGATTAGGCCCCCATAAACTGCACAGATTATGACCCGTATGATCCACAGATTATGCCCCCATATGCTGGACAGATTATGCCCCCATATGCTCCACAGATTATGCCCCCATATGCTCCACAGATTATGCCCCATATGCTGCACAGATTATGCCCAATATGCTCCACAGATTATGCCCCCATATGCTCCAGATTATGCCTAATATGCTCCAGAGATTATGCCCCCATATGTTCCACAGATTATGCTCCCATATGCTGCACAGATTATGCCCCCGTATGATCCACAGATTATGCCCCATAGTATACGTCCCTTATGCTGCTGCTGCTGAAAAAAAAAATGACATACTCACCTCTCGTCACTGGGGGCCAGGTGCCGGTGTTCTGAGCAGGCAGTGACACCGGCGCGCTATGGGGGACAGGTGCCAGTGTCACCGCTCGCTCAGGACCCCGGCACCTGAGATATTTACCTGTCCTCTCTCCACCGCTGCGCACTGCTCCCTCTTCCGGGTCCTCGGCAGTGAATGATCATGCAGGGGGCGCGGCGTGCACTAACGACGTCATCGCGCCCTCTGCCTGAACATTAACAGCCAGAGGAGTCGGACGAGGGAGCAGCGCGCAGCGGTGGAACGGAACAGGTAAATATCGCTATACTCACCCCTCCGCCGGCGCATCTCTGCAGCCTCTCCACTTGTCCCGGCGATCTCTGCAGCTCTTCAGTCCTACAGCGGTCACGTGGTACCGCTCATTAAAGTCATGAATATGTGCATATTCATGACTTTAATGAGCGGTACCATGTGACCGCTGCAGGAAGGAGCAGGAGATAGTGGGAGAAGCAGGGGGGCTGCAGAGATGCGCCGGCGGAGGGGTGAGTATGATCCGACACCCCCACTCCCCCTCCCCCGCCGATCCCCGTATATGACTCGCATATAAGCGGAGAGGGGGACTTTCAGCCCTAAAAAAATGGGCTGAAAATCTCGGCTTATACACGAGTATATACAGTAACAGTTCCTTCATAGGATCTTAACCTAGTGCTCCAGGGGTTCACAGGTCCACCGTTTGAGCCATTGTCTTCCTGTTCTCCTCAAATGCTTGCATACAAGACAACCTTCTTAGTGGCCATAACCACGGCCAGACGAGTAGGAGAACTACAAGTCCTATCGATAAGGGAACCTTATTTAATAATTAAAGATGACTCAATAGTGCTTTGTCTTAACCCCTCTTTTCTTCCAAAAGTAGTCTCCGATTTCCACCGCTTCCAAGAAATCGTTCTGCCATCCTTTTGCCAAAATCCAGCAAACTTGAAGGATGGAAAGTTCCACACTCTCGATGTCCCTCGCATTGTCTTGCATCACTTAGAGCAATCCAGCGCTTGGACAATTTGACCAGAACCTGTTTATAGATCACTCTGGTCAGAATAAGGGGAAAAAGGTGGCAAAGAGCACTATCGCTAATTGGATTAAAAGAGCCATAGCAGAAGCATATCAAGCTCAAAATAAATCACCCCCAAAAAGGGTCAAAGCCCACTCAACAAGGTCTACATCAGTCTCCTGCAGAAAGAGCAGGCGCATCGGTAGAGCAAATCTGCAGGGCCGCTACTAGGTCTTCTCTACATACCTTTTCCAAACATTACAGATTGGACGTATCGTCCAATAAGGATTTAGTCTTTGGCCGGAAAGTCCTCCAGGCTGTTTTCCCACCCTAGTGCAGAATTAGTTGGTATTCCTCCCTATGCTGTTGTGGAAGGTGACTAGAGAAAATAGAATTAGACTTACCGGTAATTCGGTTTCAAGGAATCTTCCACGACAGCGCTAATTCCCTCCCTATGTTCCTGGATAAAAAAATCTGGGATTCAGAAGGTAACCGGTGCTATGGTTCTCAGTTATAAGTCACAGGCAAGTGGGAGGTGGGAGGGCCTTTTAACCTCTCTGTGTTTCCTGTTCCCCATCAGGGCTAAGAGACAACCTCCCTATGCTGTCGTGGAAGGTTCCTAGAAACCGAATTACCGGTAAGTCTAATTCTATTTTTTGTTCATTCTGCCTCCCAAAAATCGGAATAAAAAGCAATCAAAAAATGACATGTGCCCAAAAATGATACCAGTAAAAACGTCAACTCGTCCTGCAAAAAATAAGACCTCACATGACTCTGTGGGCCAAAATTAGAAAAAAATATAGCTCTCAAAATGTGGTGATGCAAAAACTATTTTTTGCAATAAAAAGCGTCTTTTAGCATGTGACAGCTGCCAAACATAAAAACCCGCTATAAATAGTAAATCAAACCGCCCTTTATCACCCCCATGGGAAAAATAATAAAATTTAAAAAATGTATTTATTTCTATTTTCCCATTAGGGTTAGGGCTGGGGCTAAAGTTAGGGTTGGTGCTGCGTCGGACAGGGAGTATATGGTTGGTTTATTTTTTTACTTTTTATTATAAGAGACCAAGGGCGTCGCTTGGATCTGTGCGTGCAATAAAAATATGAAAACCGTGTTGTGTTTTTTGTTTCATTAAAATACTTTATTCTTATGTGTGTGTGTTTTTTAACCCTTTCAAACTATAAGATTAGTAATGGAGAGGCGTCTTATTGACGCCTCTCCATTATTAACCTGGCTTAATGTCACCTTGCAATAGCAAGGTGACAGTAACCCCTTATTACCCCATATGCCACCGCTACACGGCAGTGGGAAGAGAGGGGCTAAGTGTCGGAATTGGTGCATCGTACAGCAGCTGGGTGCTGGTATTTTTAACCAGGGGGAGCGCCAATATCCATTGCCCCTTCCTAGGCTATGAATATCAGCCCACAGCTGTCTGCGTAGCCTTTATGGCTATAAATTATTGGGGAACCCCACATCATTTTTTTTTTGGGAGTCCCCCTATTAATAGCCAGTAAAGGATAGCTGCAGGCTGATATTCATAGCCTGGGCAGCTCCATGGGTATTAAACCCTTCCCAGGCTAGAAATATTGGCCCCAGTTGTCGGCTTTCCCCCTCTGGCGCAGAAAGTTGCGCGGGAGCCCACACCATTTTTTTACCATTTTTTTTTAAATTAAAGATATTGCATGAAGATTTTGTGTCTATTTAACTATTTATGTACCATTTTATCTATCTATTCTCTATCTATTATCTATCTATCTATCTATCCCCTAACTATCTGTCTATCTATTATCGATCTAATATCTATCTATTATTTTTCAATCTATATCATCTGTCTATCTATTATCTATCTATCATCTATCTATTATCTATCTATCTGTCTATTATCTTTTCATCTATCTATCTATCATCTATATATTATCTATCTATCTTTCTATTATCTATCTATCTATTATCTATCTAATATCTATCTATTATTTATCAATCTATCATCTATCTATCTATCATCTATCTATCTATTATCTATCTAATATCTATCAATCTATCAAATATCTATATATTATATTTCCATCTATCTATCACCTATCTATTTTCTATCTATCTATCTTTCTATTTATCTATCTATCTATCTATCTATCTATCTATCTATCTATCTATCTATCTATCTATCTATCTATATATTATCTATATCTATCTATCTATATCTATCTATCTATCTATCTATCTATCTATCTATCTATCTATCTATCTATCTATCTATCTATCTATCTATCTATCTATCTATCTATCTATCTATCTATCTATCTATCTATCTATACAGTACAGACCAAAAGTTTGTACACACCTTCTCATTCAAAGATTTTTCTGTATTTTCATGTCTATGAAAATTGTAGAATCACACTGAAGGCATCAAAACTATGAATTAACACATGTGGAATTATACATTACACTTTACAAAAAAGTGTGAAACTGCTGAAAATATGTCTTATATTCTAGGTTCTTCAAAGTAGCCACCTTTTGCTTTGATTACTGCTTTGCACGCAGAAAAGGTGAATGGATGGATTCTACATGCCTGGTTCCCACCGTGAAGCATGGAGGAGGTGGTGTGATGGTGTGGGGGTGCTTTGCTTGTGACACTGTTGGGGATTTATTCAAAATTGAAGGCATAGTGAACCAGAATGGCTACTACAGCATCTTGGAGCAGCATGCTATTCCATCCGGTTTGCATTTAGTTGGACCATCATTTATTTTTCAACAGGACAATGACCCCAAACACACCTCCAGACTGTGTAAGGGCTATTTGACCAAGAAGGAGAGTGTTGGGGTGCTACGCAGATGACCTGGCCTCCACAGTCACCAGACCTGAACCCAATCGAGATGGTTTGGAGTGAGCTGGACCTCTCACCGCTTCAATTTTGAATAAATCCCCAACAGTGTCTCCAGCAAAGCACCCCCACACCATCACACCACCTCCTCCATGCTTCACGGTGGGAACTGGGCATGTAGAGTCCAGCCGTTCACCTTTTCTGCGTGCAAAGCAGTAATCAGAGCAAAAGGTGGCTACTTTGAAGAACCTAGAGTATAAGACATATTTTCAGTTGTTTCACACTTTTTTGTAAAGTGTAATGTATAATTCCACATGTGTTAATTCATAGTTTTGATGCCTTCAGTGTGATTCTACAACTTTCATAGCCATGAAAATACAGAAAAATCTTTGAATGAGGTGTGTCCAAACTTTTGGTCTGTACTGTATATCTGTCTAATCTATCTATCTATCTATTTATGTATCTGTCTAGCCCATATCTATCTATCTATATCTATCTATCTATCTATCTATCTATCTATCTATCTATTATCATCTGTCTATCTGTGTGTGTAATGGAGTGTGGGTTGGACAAATGTAAAACAGGAGGTTGAACAAGAAATGACATCACAAACCTTTTTTTTTGTTTAATAACATATCTTTATTTAGCTTACAAAAACGCATACAAAGCCGCATGAAAAAACGTATCAAAAACGCATGAAAAAAGCACCTGCGTTTTCTGCCAAGAGGTGCGGTTTCTGTGCAGAAAATTCTGCAGACAAATCTGCAGCATGTACACATACCCTAACTGTCCGTCGTTCTGTCCCACGCCATAATCCATGTCTGGGGGGATAATTAGTTTTCAACCTGGATGATGCCAAGATGCGACCGTCCACTCTGAGAACCACTGGTGAACGAGCTGCTGGGAACGCAGCGTCAGTAACCGTGGGTGAAGTCATAGAGGTTACCTCCAGTCACTGGGCTCCGTTCCCAGCTGGCTGAGCTGCGATGAGATCCGGTGAGGTTTCCGCTAGCACAGTGAGCGCTCAATGCTCAAGGTGCTAGCGGGGATTTCACCAAAGTCACCGCAGTTACATCCTGTCACTGGGCTCTGTTCCCAGCCAGGCTGAGCAGCGGTGGGAACTGGGGTCACTTATAAAATTCACATACCAGGAAACAGTAGATTAGTTCCAAAAAGGGGGCACTTGTTGGGCATTGCCACTGTTAAGGCACATCTAGATAAGTTCCTTGGGGTCTAGTTTCCAAAATGAGGTCACTTGGGCATTTCTACTGTTTAGGCACATCAGGGGCTCTCCAAATGTGACATGATGCCCGCAGACCATTCTATCAAAGTCTGCATTCCAAAACGTCACTACTTTCCTTCCAAGTCCCGACGTGTACCCAAACAGTAGTTTTCTCCCACATATGAGGTATCAGTGTACTCAGGACAAATTGGACAACAACTTTTGGGATCCAATGCCTCCTGTTACCCTTGGGAAAATTAAAAATTGGGGACTAAAAGATCATTTTTTGTGGGAAAAAAATATGATTTTTTATTTTCACCGCCGGGTGTTATAAACTTTGGTGAAACACCAGGGGGTTCAAAGTTCTCACCACACATCTAGATAAGTTCCTTGGGAGGTCTAGTTTCCAAAATAGGGTCACTTGTGGGGTTTCTACTGTTTAGGCGAATCAGAGGCTCTCCAAGTCCCGACGTGTACCCAAACAGTAGTTTTCTCCCACATATGAGGTATCAGTGTACCTTAGGACAAATTGGACAACAACTTTTGGGGTCCAATTTGTCCTGTTACCCTTGGGAAAATTAAAAAATTGGGGACTAAAATATCATTTTTGTGGTTAAAAATTATGATTTTTCATTTTCACGGCCATTCCCAACACAGTTTATTTTAGTAGGACTCTCATTCATACTGAAAAACAATTTTTTTATGTTTTTAAAAGATTTTTACCACCAATCGGAGGAACAGCCATGGGATCAAAGGTCACACCAACCTATGCGAACCTATTTATGGGCATTTTTGAGGATCTCTTTATCACCAAAGACCCCTACAAAAATAGCATTATCCTGTACAAAAGATATATAGATGACCTCTTAATAATAATTTGGGACAATTCTCAGTGTAATTACAAGATCTTCAGATACAAACTCAATTAAAATAATTGGGGTTTATCCTTTTCTCCAAAAATAGACAAACAATCCATTGACTTTTTGGATCTATCCATTTTATTCCTGACAACTGCATCTGTACAAAAAAATGTTTTCAAACAAGTAAATGTAAACAGCTACATTCACTTTAAGAGTAGTCACTTTTCCAAATGGCTGTTGAATATCCCCCAAAATCAATTCAGAAGGATAAAGAAAAATTGTACTTTGGAATCAGATTTTTTATATCAAGCAGATATCATCAAGCAAAGATTTTTTTGATCAAAAGTTCCCCAAAAATCTTAGTATGGGTGCCTTTAACAATTCTAGAAACAATAATCAGAAATCTTGTTAAAAAAGACAGAGAAAAAGAAAAACAATAACTTTGAATTCAATTTTGTCACGACTTTCAACAATCAATGTAAAAACAAGCAGAACATTTTTTAGGATTGCTGGTATATCCTATTAAATGATCCCATTTTGGCTAAATCATTACCAAAAAAAACCCTTTTAACTTTCAGGAGGTCTCCGACACAGAAAAACGTTCTGGCCCCCCAGCAAAGTTAGGGAGAAGGAGAGACATCCTATTACCATGATCGATCATGTGAATAGTATTACCAAATGTGCTACTAGGAATTGTCTGTGCTGCCATGCTTTTTGTGATGGTCTTTCGGAGTTTTCTCTACAACAAACTGGTGAGACTTTTTACATAGAAAGCCCTATGTCCTGTAGTTCCAGTTTTGTAATATATGTTATCATTTGTTCCTATCAAAAATTATACGTTGGGAGGACCACCCAACACATTCACAAAAGGCTGAATTCACACCACTGTAACATCAAAAAAGAGTTCCTCAAACATGGCCTGTCACGGCATTGTGCCACCATACACAACAAAGATACAAACATTTAAGAATATTCTTTATAGAGGAAATTCCACCACAAACTCATAATCGCATGGAACAATTAAACTGTAAGGAGATCTATTGGATCTACAAACTTGGGAACACTGACTCCTAATGGCCTTAACGAAATTACAGATACCTTTGTTTAATTCTTTTTTTTCCCTGTAACAGATTTTTCCATCGAACAGATCAATTATATTTCAACTCCATCCCAATTTTTTGTCACGAAATAACTATCATTAGGATTTCTTGCGTTCTTTCTTTTCAACAGAAAATAAATTCTCCTTCCACCTCTGTACTATTGCAAATTATTTTTTTGTATTGCAACTAATCAAATATAATTTTATCATCTATAAAAACACATAATAACCTAGTTTTGAACCTGTCTTCATTTGCTTTCTCATATTCTTTTCAATTTCTGTCGGTCTGTTGAGCCACGTCCCACAGGAACCCTTTTATACCCTCTTCACTTCACTTGCCCTTCATCATGGACTCGATCATGCCACTTGCACCAGATACTGATCACTTCCTACCATACTTGCCGATTCACACTTGGAATCTCAGCGATGTCAGACTATACTATCCTCACACCAGGATCACCACGCTAGGACTCGTGATAAGTCCACTACTTCATGTAATTAATTTTTACTCTTTTACTTTCCAACATTTTAAAGTGTCCATGGCAGGATTTCCATTCTATTCAGTAATAATACCATTGCATGCTTTCTATCTCCTTTTTTCATTCTTTGCCATTCCTCTTTTATCTCCCATTTTGAGTTCCTTGTCATATATTGTATATATTTTTTTCATTTTACATTTGATTTTAATAAATACATTTTTAATAAATACCTCTATTTTAGGCTCATCACACACTTCTTGCATACACCAGATTCAGTTTCACCCCGTGCAAGCACAATTTTTTAATTTCCGCTTCCTTTTTATGAGCACCTCATCCAGGCATCTCTGTAGTGGCTCACAGCCTTATTCCCTGGATCTTATAACCTGAAAGTGCTTTCTACTATCTGTTTGGATCTCAACTGATACAATTCCCTTCAGACATAGAGACCCTTTTAATTAAAAATGATCAGAAATATTTTTCAAAGTCTAATGTATATTCCTTATTATCTTTTTTATTTTTATTATTTCTTAACCCCTTCATGACCCAGCCTATTTTGACCTAAATGACCTGGCCATTTTTTGCAATTCTGACCAGTGTCCCTTTATGAGGTAATAACTCAGGAACGCTTCAACGGATCCTAGCGATTCTGAGATTGTTTTTTCGTGACATATTGGGCTTCATGTTAGTGGTAAATTTAGGTCGATAATTTTTGCATTTATTTGTGAAAAAAATGGAACTTTGGCCAAAATTTTGAAAATTTCGCAATTTTCAAATTTTTAATTTTTGTTCTGTTAAACCAGAGAGTTATGTGACACAAAATAGTTAATAAATAACATTTTCCACATGTCTTCTTTACATCAGCACAATTTTGGGAACAACATTTTTTTTTGTTAGGAAGTTATAAGGGTTAAAAGTTGACCAGCAATTTCTCATTTTTACAGCAAAATTTACAAAACCATTTTTTTTAGGGACCACCTCACATTTGAAGTCACTTTGAGGGGTCTATATGGCAGAAAATACCCAAAAGTGACACCATTATAAAAACTGCACCCCTCAAGCTACTCAAAACTACATTCAAGAAGATTATTAACCCTTCAGGTGCTTCACAGGAACTAAAGCAACGTGGAAGGAAAAAATGGACATTATAATTTTTCCAACAAAATTTTTCTTTTAGCATCAATTTTTTCATTTTTGCATGGGCAACAGGATAAAATGGACCATAAAATTTGTTGGGCAATTTATCCTGAGTACACAGATACCTCATATGTGGTCATAAACCACTGTTTGGGCGCACGGCATTGCTCAGAAGGGAAGGAGCGCCATTTGACTTTTGAATGGAAAATATGCTGGAATATTTAGCGGTTGCCATGTCGCATTTGGAGAGTCCCTGTGTGCCTAAACATTGGAGCTCCCCCACAAGTGACCCCATTTTGGAAACTAGACCCCCCCAAGGAACTTATCTAGATGCAGAGTGAGCACTTTGAACCCTCAAGTGCTTCACAAATTGATCCGTAAAAAAAAGAAAGTACTTTTTTTTCACAAAAAATTTCTTTTAGCCTCAGTTTTTTCATTTTCACATGGGCAACAGGATAAAATGGATCCTAAAATTTGTTGGGCAATTTCTCCTGAGTACACCGATACCTCATATGTGGTCATAAACCACTGTTTGGGCGCACGCAGGGCTCAGAAGGGAAAGAGCGCCATTTGACTTTTGAATGGAAAATATGCTGGAATATTTAGCGGTTGCCATGTCGCATTTGGAGAGTCCCTGTGTGCCTAAACATTGGAGCTCCCCCACAAGTGACCTCATTTTGGAAACTAGACCCCCCAAGGAACTTCTCTAGATGCATAGTGAGCACTTTGAAACCCAGGTCCTTCACAAATTGATCCGTAAAAAAAAAGAAAGTACTTTTTTTTCACAAAAATTTTCTTTCAGCCTCAGTTTTTTCATTTTCACATGGCAACAGTATAAATTGGATCCTAAAATTTGTTGGGCAATTTCTCCTGAGTACATCAATACCTCATATGTGGTCATAAACCACTGTTTGAGCGCACGGCTGGGCCCAGAAGGGAAGGAGCGCCATTTGACTTTTTGAATGGAAAATTGGCTCCAATCCAGCGGACACCATGACGCCTTTGGAGAGCCCCTGTGTGCCTAAACAGTGAAAAAAAAACACATGTGACACCATTTTGGAAACTGGACCCCCCAAGGAGCTTATCTAGATGATAGTGAGCACTTTGAACCCCCAAGTGCTTCACAGGAGTTTATAAACGTAGAGCAGTGAAAATAAAAAAATCATTTTTGTTTCTCAAAAATCATTTTTTAGCCCACTATTTTTTATTTTCCCAAGGGTAACAGGATAAATTGGACCCCAAAAGTTGTTGCCCAGTTTTTCCTGAGTACGCTGGTGCCCCATATGTGGGGGGAACCACTGTTTGGGCGCACGGCAGGGCTCAGAAGGGAAGGAGCGCCATTTGACTTTTTGAATGGAAAATTAGCTCCAATCGTTAGCGGACACCATGTCATGTTTGGAAAGCCTCTGTATGCCTAAACTTTGGAGCTCCCCCACAAATGACCCCATTTTGGAAACTAGACCTCCTAAGGAACTTATCTAGATGCACAGTGAGCACTTTGAACCCCCAGGTGCTTCACAGAAGTTTATAACGCAGAGCCGTGAAAATAAAAAATCTTTTTTTTTCTCAAAAAATGATTATTTAGCCCACTATTTTTTATTTTCACAATGGTTACAGGAGAAATTGGACCCCAAAAGTTGTTGACCAATTTGTCCTAAGTACGCTAGTACCTCACATGTGGGGGGGAACCACTGTTTGGGCACACGTCAGGGCTCGGAAGGGATGTAGTGACGCTTTGAAATGCCGACTTGATGGAATGGTCTGCGGGCGGGCAGAGCCCCTGATGTGCCTAAACAGTAGAAACCCCCCACAAGTGACCACATTTTGTAAACTAGACCTCTCAAGGAACTTATCTAGATGTGTGGTGAGCACCTTGAACCCCCACGTGCTTCACAGAAGTTTGTAATGCAGAGCCGTGAAAGTAAAAAAAATCATTTTTTTCCTCAAAAACTGATTTTTTTAACCCGCAATTTTTTATTTTCACAAGGGTAACAGGAGAAATTGGACCACAAAAGTTGTTGTACAGTTTGTCCTGAGTACACTAGTACCCCATATGTGGAGTGAACCACTGTTTTGGCGCATGGGAGAGCTCAGAAGGGAAGGAGCGCCATTTTGGAATGCAGACTTGATGTAATGTTCTGCGGGCGTCATGTTGCGTTTGCAGAGCCCCTGATGTGCCTAAACAGTAGAAACCCCCCACAAGTGACCCTATTTTGGAAACTAGACCCCCTAAGGAGCTTATCTAGATGTGTAGTGAGCACTTTGAACCCCCAAGGGCTACACAGAAGTTTATAACGCCGGGGCATGAAAATAAAAAAATCATATTTTTTCCACAAACATGATCTTTTAGTCCCCAATTTTTTATTTTCCCAAGGGTAACAGGAGAAATTAGACCTCAAAAGTTGTTGTCCAATTTGTCCTGAGTATGCTGATATCCCATATGTGGGAGAAAACTACTGTATGGGCACACTTCGGGGCTTGGAAGGGAAGTAGTGACGTTTTGAAATGCCGACTTGATGGAATGGTCTGCGGGCGTCATGTTACGTTTGCAGAGTCCCTGATGTGCCTAAACAGTAGAAACTCCCCACAAGTGACCCCATTTTGGAAACTAGACCCCGCAAGGAACTTATTTAGATGTGTGGTGAGCACTTTGAACCCCCAAGGGCTACACAGAAGTTTATAACGCCGGGGCATGAACATAAAAAAATCATATTTTTTCCACAAACATGATCTTTTAATCCCCAATTTTTTTATTTTCCCAAGGGGTAACAGGAGAAATTAGACCCCAAAAGTTGTTGTCCAATTTGTCCTGAGTACGCTGATATCCCATATGTGGGAGAAAACTACAGTCATGGCCAAAAGTTTTGAAAATGACACAAATATTATATTTTCACATGATCTGCTGCCCTCTGGTTTTTATGTGTGTGTTTGACAGATGTTTTTATCACAGACAGAAATATAATTGCAAACATATGAGTAACAAAAGCTTATATTGACAGTTAGAATGAGTTAATGCAGCAAGTCAATATTTGCAGTGTTGACCCTTCTTCTTCAGGACCTCTGCAATTCTCCCTGGCATGCTCTCAATCAACTTCTGGACCAAATCCTGAATGATAGCAGTCCATTCTTGCACAATCAATGCTTTCATTTTGTCAGAATTTTTAGGTTTTTGTTTGTCCACCAGTCTCTTGAGGATTGACCACAAGTTCTCAATGGGATTAAGATCTGGGGAGTTTCCAGGCCATGGACCCAAAATCTCTATGTTTTGTTCCCTGAGCCATTTAGTTATCACCTTTGCTTTATGGCAAGGTGCTCCATCATGCTGGAAAAGGCATTGTTGATCGCCAAACTGCTCTTGGAGGGTTGGGAGAAGTTGCTCTTGGGGGACATTCTGGTACCATTCTTTATTCATGGCTGTGTTTTTAGGCAAGACTGTGAGAGAGCCGATTCCCTTGGCTGAGAAGCAATCCCACACATGAATGGTTTCAGGATGCTTAACAGTTGGCATGAGACAAGACTGGTGGTAGCCCTCACCTTGTCTTCTCCGAATGAGGCGTTTTTCTGATGTCCCAAACAATCGAAAAGGGGATTCATCAGAGAAAATAACTTTACCCGAGTCCTCAGCAGTCCACTGCCTGTACATTTTGCAGAATATCAGTCTGTCCATGATGTTTTTTTCTGGAGAGAAGTGGCTTCGTGGCTGCCCTCCTTGAGACCAGGCCTTGCTCCAAGAGTCTCCGCCTCACAGTGCGTGCAGATGCACTCACACCTGCCTGCTGCCATTCCTGAGCAAGCTCTGCACTGCTGGTAGCCCGATCCCGCAGCTGAAACACTTTTAAGAGACAGTCCTGGCGCTTGCTGGTCTTTCTTGGGCGCCCTGGAGCCTTTTTGGCAACAATGGAACCTCTCTCCTTGAAGTTCTTGATGATGCGATAGATTGTTGACTGAGGTGCAATCTTTCTAGCTGCGATACTCTTCCCTGTTAGGCCATTTTTGTGCATTACAATGATGACTGCACGTGTTTCTTTAGAGATAACCATGGTTAACAGAAGAGAAACAATGATGCCAAGCACCAGCCTCCTTTTAAAGTGTCCAGTGGTGTCATCCTTACTTAATCATGACAAATTGATCTCCAGCCATGTCCTCATCAACACCCACACCTGTGTTAATGGAGCAATCACTGAAAAGAGGTTAGCTGGTCCTTTTAAGGCAGGGCTGCAATAATGTTGAAATGTGTTTTGGGGGATAAAGTTCATTTTCTAGCCAAATATTGACTTTGCAAGTAATTGCTGTTAAGCTGATCACTCTTTATAACATTCTGGAGTATATGCAAATTGCCATTAGAAAAAGTGAAGCAGTAGACTTTGTAAAAATTAATATTTGTGTCATTCTCAAAACTTTTGGCCACGACTGTACTGTATGGGCACACGTCGAGGCTCAGAAGGGAAGTAGTGACGTTTTGAAATGCCGACTTGATGGAATGGTCTGCGGGTGTCATGTTACGTTTGCAGAGCCCATGATGTGCCTAAACAGTAGAAACCCCCCCAAGTGACCCCATTTTGAAAACTATATCCCCCAAGGAACTCCTCTAGATGTGTGGTAAGCACTTTGAATCTCCAAGTTCTTCACAGAAGTTTATAACGCAGAGCCGTGAAAATAAAAATATATTTTTTTTCCACAAAAATAACTTTTTTAGTCCCCAATTTTTTTTTCACAACAGTAACAGGAGAAATTAGACCCCCAAAGTTGTTGTGCAAATTTTCCCGAGTACGCTGATACCCCATATGTGGGGGTAAACCACTGTTTGGGCACACGTCGGGGCTTGGAATAAAGGGAGCACTGTTTGACTTTTTGAACGCAAAATTTGCAGGAATCAATTGTGGCGCCATGTCGCATATGGAGACCCCCTGATGTGCGTAAATGGTGGAAACCCCTCAATTCTAACTCCAACCCTATCCCCAACACACCCCTAACCCCAACCCTAACCCCTACACACCCCTAACCCTAATACAAACCATAACCCTAACCCCAACACACCCCTAACCCTAATCCCAACTCTAACCATAAACCTAACCACAAGCCTAACCCTAATCCCAACCCTAACCCCAAAACACCCCTAACACTTATCCTAACTCTAACCCTAACCACAAACCTAACCCTAATCCCAACCCTAACCCTAATTCCAACCCTAACCATAATTCCAACCCTTACCCTAGTTCTAACCCTAACCCAAATTCTAACCGTAACCCTAGTTCTAACCCTAACCTTAAGGCTGGGTTCATATTGCATTTTAGCAGCCCGTTCAACACGTAGCGTTGACGGGCTGGTAACGGTATAGCATAACGCGATCGTGTTATGCTATACCCGCTAGTGCAGAGGAATCAGCGCTGATTCATCTGTGCTAGCGGTGACAGAGACCAGGCGCTGCAGCCCGCGTCCGAGGCTCCGTCACTGAATGATGGCACGTCGCGAACGCATGCAGCTTCACGGCATGCGTTGCGATGCGCACACAAATGGGGTGAATGGCAGCGTTAACGGACTGCGTTACACTGCGGTGAAACGCAGTCCATCTAACGGACTGCCATAATGCAATATGAACCCAGCCTAACCCTGAGGCCCCGTGCACACGTTGCGGATTCACCTGCGTATTTTGCGCCGATTTACTATGGTTTTGGTGCGGTTTTTCCCTGCGGTTTTACACCTATAATGGAATAGGTGTAAAATCGCTGCGGAATCCGCACAAAGAATTGACATGCTGCGGATTTAAAACCGCAGCAAATCCGCGCTGAAAAATCTGCAGCATGTGCACAGCTTTTTTTACCATTTATTTGCATTGTACTGTACATGGTTTCTGGATCTGCTGTGGATCCGCAGCGCGAAATCCGCTGCGGATCCGCAGCAAAATCCGCTGCAGATCCGCAGCAAAATCCGCTGCAGATCCGCAGCAAAATCCGCTGCTGATCCGCAGCAAAATCCGCTGCTGATCCGCAGCAAAATCCGCTGCTGATCCGCAGCAAAATCCGCTGCTGATCCGCAGCAAAATCCGCAACGTGTGCATAGGAAAAAAAAAATTCTTTATTTTATTATTTGACCCTACCTATGACAGGGGGGTTCACTTCCTTTTTTTTATTTTGATCACTGTGACAGTTTATCACAGTGATCAAAATAAATTTCTGGACTTTTCAGGGCGCACTGCGCATGCGCCGGCCGGCGGGTGCACTGCGAATGCGCCCGCCATTTTCCAAGATGGCGGCGCCCATGAAAAATCCCGGGCAGCCGCCGGGACAGATCCAGGGACATCGGTGGACCGGGAGAGGTGAGTATGGGGGTCGGAAGGTGAGGGGGGGATCGGAAGGTGGGGGCAGCAGAGGCCAGGACGAGGGGAGCTGTTAGTGACGGCGGTGAACGATCACCGCCGTGACTTGGTGTGGGGGGGGGGTCGGTTCTCGGTCTCCAGCCATGGCAGATGCTATTGCAGCATCGGCCATGGCTGGATTGTAATATTTCACCAATTTCATTGGTGAAATATTACAGATTGCTCTGATTGGCTGTTTCACTTTTAACAGCCAATCAGAGCGATCGTGGCCACGGGGGGGTTAAGCCAACCCCCCTGTGGTGAAGCACAAAGGGTCCTGTGCCTGTGGGTCGGGTGACCTTTCAGTGACCCAGGTCACCCGACCTGCAGGAACGCGATCCTTTCATGACGCCACATAGGCGTCACAGGTCGGATTGGCACTGACTTTCATGACGCCTACGTGGCGTCATAGGTCGGGAAGGGGTTAAATAACCTGTGAGTTTTTCATGTATATTTGAGATCTTATATTTGTCAAGTGTTTTATGTCATATATGATATTAAGGTTCGTTTCGTGTTACTGCTGAACTTTGACATTGTCATGTCCCCATTTGGCAGGTTTTTTTTTTAAAAAAGATCTCATAAAAGACAACTTGTCCTGATTGTCACTACTAGGTTTTTATCCTGATGAAGAGGCCCTGCTTGACCTCGAGATGCGTTGACTCTTAACCTGCACAATAAGTTCTTCTAAGTATATTCTGTTCTGAGCCTTCATCAGCAGCACATTGAGTGACATCCTCATCTTGCTTCCATTTCAAGATCGGTGCATCTGCGACCGGTGTCCTGCAGCAGCTGATATATATTGTGGTATAATGACTAATGTGGCACCTAGGGGGCGCTGTATAAGTTGCTCAAATTATGCCTGGAGGCATGAGATGGATGGGAAACCAGTCCCTGGTAGGGTAATAAATGGAAAGTATGTGTCGCAGAGCTACTCTGTGCTGTAGGTCAGCAATGTTGTTCTGGGACTTGTAGTCCCATAAGAGTTCTGTTATTAAGGGTGAACCTACAGGGTTAGCTTGTGAGCTGGGTGGGACATGCTAACCACACATACACCGCCCACTGGTGGTGGGAGAATGAATGATACATACTGGTGAGTGTATGTGGTGAAGGACCTGTGATGAGGTCATGAACAGGTGACCAGACCATGTGCTTCATACCTTGGCTTGGGGAGTGGCTACAGGTATGAAAGGCAGTGCTGGGCACATGGAGAGGAGATTGTGTTGGAGACTGGGAAGTGTCTCTGTAGTCTGTCTCAAGGAAGTCTGGCTGAGACAGTGGAGAGTGTGTCCTGCACAGGGCTGCCTGGAAAGGTTCCTGGAAGGTCTGTCAGTGTTGGATCGGATTCCTGGAAGCACGTGGTGAGACTTGTAACTTGGTGGCCAGGGTGTTGGACGGGGTCCTGAATAGCACCCGGACAGGACACATGGGTGTGCGGAGCCTGTGACGGTCCCACACTGAGAACCAGGCGGTTCTATTGAGGAGTTTGGCTGGAGTCAGCCTGGAAGTGACTTTCTGTTACAATGTGTCAGTGAGCTCCGGAAGCGAGTCCAGATCACCCGGGAAAGCACCTGGCGGTCCCTGCTGGCTTGCAGCCGCTTAGTCAAGCCCGTTCCATGCAAGGGTGAGTCTGGGACCAGTAGTTTGCAAAGATGGAACGCATTTATGTTTTTGTCATGTTTTTGTTACCTGGTCTTAAAGAGACAGTAAACCGTTATTTTTGGACTTAATGCCTGTGTGTTGCCTCATTACTGCGTGCCCGGCCTCGGCCTACCAGAGCGAATCCCTACAATATATATATACAGTATATGTGTATCATACGTTGCTTCAGTGCAACTTCACCAGGTGAGTGGATTAATTTTTCTTAAATCACGTTATTATTGGTTAAGACCCTATTTGCGCTCTTTTGTTTCCCAGTTTCCTCATCTTCAATATAAACTAAGCACAAACAGTAGCACTGTATGGGGATGTAACCTCTATAAAAATTGCACCCTTAGCTCTCCGATCACTGCCTCCGTTCTTCAGAAACTGAAGTTTAATCAAGCATACGAAGTAGGGAGCTCGATGCCCTCTTTGCATGGCCAAGGGACGCAGTGCATCAATTCGCCCATTTTGCATGTCCCCCACCTTCCTCTCTAGTGATTGACAGTGATGGCTTGCCTGGAGTGAGCATTGTCAGCAGAGAAAGCCACTGCTGTTGGTCACCATAGAGGGAGATTGGAGAATGCAACACCTGTGGGCAGAACGGTGCACTGGGCCTCTTGGACACATCCAGTGGGAACTATCACCCAAATTAATAATCCCAAAATAAGGCTAAATAACAAGAGGCTCATCCATAACAAGTCAATATCCGAAAAAAACAATGGACATAGAGCAATAAAAATTGAATACATTTTATTGATACAAAATAATAAATTAATAACAACAAAGTAGCGAGTAATACCATAAAATATAAGGGAATCAGCAACATCTAGATACCATCTCCAAAACAGCTGGTATGTCTCAGCATGAAGTCAAGGTCTATATAATAATGATGCAGCAATAATGAAGTATATACTGGGAACCACAAATATAAAAAGTTAATCAGATATAAAGTGCCAAGAAATTGATCAAGTATAAAGTGCAAAGAAAGTGCATACAAGGTGGTCAAAACCAGACCTACCAAGAATGTGACAAAATGTATAACTAAGTAGACACTTAGGGATCACTATGTATACAAATAGAGACTGCTGACCAGAATAATAGAAAATAACAGCAATTGAAGGACAACAGTGCAAATGCTAGGACCAAGAGAAACCATGCTGGCAAGCCAAACAAGTAATATGTAAACACTAATGCGAATAATAAGAGAACCAACCTAATTGGAGTATGGAGAAAGGACCCCAACGCGCGTTTCGCACCACTGCTTCTTCGGGGGGGCGTATCACCCAAATTAACATATTTGATTACATTTCAGCTTCTGCAGAACCGAATCAGCAAACACTAAGCTTATGTGCTCACGAAAAGTTTTTGGTGAGTATTTCATCAAAGTGGATGGAATTTATAGAAAACTAATACCCGATGTGCTTTTTTTAATCAGTATAAACTGACCCATGGTGCATGTTTCACTTTTTTTGGGGGGGGGGGCCTTTTAGCTTAAGACATGTGACAAGGGTCATTAGAGAGTCGGTATTGACTTTTAGGATTGCTACTTACTATAGGTGGCACAAGAGTTCTAGTCCTCTTCCTCTCCGAAGAGACAGTTTACATTTTTCCCATAGGAGCATTGCGGCTTAAAAGTCTCTTCATTTTGGCATGCCAGACTTGACGTGTCACTCTCCACAAGAAACGTTACCCCTTGGATCCCAGTAAGATGCATCTCTCACCCAGTCAAACCAGATCTCACACTTTGCACTGATGAGGGGCAGTACCCCGAAACAGTGTCTGCAAATTGAATTTTTGGTTTTGGCTTCTATCCTAAGTCATGTGAAAAGGCTCATTAGAGAGAGTCAGTATTGACTTTCAGGATTGCTACTTCCGATAGGTGGTACTAGAGTTCTAGTCTTCTTCCTCTAGGAAGACACAATTTTCACATCTGAAACACATCAGTTTCTCTTGTGAGTACTCTAAATTTTATGTGCAGATTTTTCCCATACTGGTGTACATTAACGTTTATAGCACAACTGTGGGGGGGTGCACAAGTAGGGTCCTAACCCTGTGTCCAATAGAAGATATATAACTCGGCACACCAAGAGATGAAGAAATATCCAATGTGATTTAATGAAAAAAAGTACATACGATAGATGTTTCGGTCAAAAATTAGACCTTCAACACAGTACCAAATGTATATACTGTGAGTAGAGATAGTGTTGCTCTCGTTTGGCCACACAGCCCCGTTTGTGGATTATTGGCAGGAGAGATTTATAAGTCAGTATTGGTGAGGCACGGCATAGAAAGAATGGACGCGGTGTCCACCGCTTGTCCCTGGTGCCTGTGAGAGTGGTTTTGAGGGACCCACATCTGCCCTCACCAACATATCTCTAATATTGCGCGGTCGCCTAAAACAAGGTAGGAACGGTTCTTTAAACTCGTCTATGTCTGGATGAGCAGTTCCCAGAATGTGCCAATGGCGACGTATACTCCTGTGAATTAAATATGCCAATGGTGATAATCATGCACAAATGCTATACGTTTGCCCAATTTGGGGCGTATAGGTCCACTCATAGGGGGTGGGTCTAGAGTATGTGATGGGTATCCTCTTTCTAGGAATTTGTTGCCCATCTCTTGGAGGCATATAGTACGTGTGTCTCTGTTGGACACAATTCTCTGGACCCTCATCATCTGTGTTTTTGGAATTGAGTTTTTCATTTTAATTGGATGAAAACTCCCATAGTGCAACAGACTGTTGCGATCTGTTGGTTTGATATACAGATCGGTGGAGAGTTCCCCTGTTCCCTCTTTGATCACTAGGGTGTCTAAAAAACTAATTTGTTTCATATCATGTGTCATTGTGAAGTCTAGACCTGGCCAGGATGTCCGTAGGCGTGAGAAGAAGAATTCAAGTTGGTCTAAAGGCCCATTCCAGATGCAAAAAATATCGTCGATGTATCTCTTCCACACCAAGACATGTGTGCGGAAGAGGTCATCTAGATATAGTACGCTGTCTTCATAGTGAGCCATGTAGCTATTCGCATAAGGAGGTGCTGCGTTCGAGCCCATCGCTGTGCCCCTAATCTGTAAATAATATCTATCTTCAAAAAGGAAGAAATTTTTAGTTAGGGGAATGGTGAGAAGGTCACAGCAAAGGTTAATCTGTTCATGCTCGAAATGGGACTGTTCTAACAGTCTGCGTACCGACTTAATCCCCTCATCATGGGGTATAGATGTATACAGGTCTTTAACATCGAACGTCACTAATATAGCATCACTTGGAACTGGACCAAGGCTGTGTATTAGATTAAGGAAGGCGCCAGTATCTAATAAAAATGAAGAAGTCTTACTGATTAAGCGAGTAAGGATTCTTTCCAGAAATTTAGAGATGGGAGATAAAATAGCTCTGTAGATGCTACAATGGGCTTACCTGGTGGACATTCTAGGCTCTTATGTATTTTCGGGAGTATATAAAATACTGGGGTGACTGGAAATTGTTTAATGAGATAGCTACAAGTTTTTTGATCAAAAATCCCTAAGGTCATAAATTTGGCTAAAGTAGTTTGAATCAATACTCTAATATCCTGTGTAGGGTCCCCTGGAAGTGGTTGATAGATAGTAGTATCATTCAGTTGTCGAAGGATCTCATGAAAGTAGGTGGATTTATCCATTACTACTATGGCTCCACCCTTGTCTGCTGGTTTGATTATAAGCTCCTTATCCTCTTGGAGGTTTCTTAGGGCTTGTTGATTGAGAGGAGTGAGATTAGAAGGGAAATGTACTCTTTTTTTGTCAATATCTAGTCTGAGCTTTTGGAAGGTATTGTTGGTGAAAGAAACAAAAGTTTCTAAGGCATGTGAACTTTTCGGCGGTTGAAAATTACTCTTGTTCCTTAGACCTAACTGGTCTGAGGATAAGAGAGAGCTCTGTGGCCTGGTTTGGATTACATCGCCCGTTCTCTCCCCTGCAAAGTGTAGCTTTAGCCGAAGAGATCTGTAGAACCACTGTAGGTCCATTTCAAGTCTAAACGTGTTATATTTATAACTGGGGCAAAAAGATAACCCTTTTGCAACAGTTCATATTCAGCTATGCCCAATGACTTGGATGAAATGTTTATGACCAATGGGTTTGTACCTGGGAGCGGGTTACCCGGTTGAAGTCCATGTTGCGCCTGGGATCCCTTTCCCCTCCGAATCTTCTTCCTCGTGTGGGTCGACGTCTCTGTCCTAAAAAATGACTTGTTGGAGCCTGATGATCGTAGTCCGATCCCGAAGTGGAGGCATCTGATGAGGACCTGTAATTGAATCTTGTAGTGAAATTGCCAGGGTTGGTGGAGTAACGCCATTTATAGACCCTGTTATTCTCGTAGTCCTCGATATCTCTTGCAAACTTATTCCGTTTCCTCGCTTCAGTATCGCGACGATGCTGTTCGATAGTTGAGTTTATCTTTGTCTTCAAAGTGTTCAGTTCCTCTGGGGTTGTGGAGGATACCAGCTGACTTTCAATATTGCTGATCTGTTCTTTGCTCTTGGAAATCCCCTCGTGCAAGTGTTCCAGCGTAAGGGTCATAAGATCAAAAGAACATTATTATTATTATTTGTACAAACCGTGACACCGCGTCCATTCTTTCTATGCCAGGCCTCACCAATACTGACTTATAAATCTCTCCTGCCAATAATCCACAAACGGGGCTGTGTGGCCAAACGAGAGCAACACTATCTCTACTCACAGTATATACATTTGGTACTGTGATGAAGGTCTAATTTTTGACCGAAACGTCTATCGTATGTACTTTTTTTCATTAAATCACATTGGATATTTCTTCATCTCTTGGTGTGCCGAGTTATAGATTTTTCCCATAGACTTGCGTTGAATGTAGAAAATATTCAAGTATAAACTGTGATTTTAGTGCATTTCTACAGCAGAAACGCATAAAAAATACATATAATCCAAACATGACTATGTGAATAAAGTTTTGTCAAAGCCAAATACCAGAAAGTATCAAATACAAAGCAGCCAAAAAAACAGACAAAGAAATGCAATAGCAAAAATGCATATAAAAAACGCACTGAAAAATGCAATGATTAAAAAAACGCAAATATCCTAATTTATTTAACACAGTTATGTACAGAAATATTCAGACAGTGACACAAGTTTACCAAACATATTCAAGATACAGTTATATAGTCGTTTTTGACTTAAAGTGCAGACTCTCAGCTTTAGGGCTCTTACTCATTTGCTTTTAGAAAATCGGTTCAATGTTGGTCCCGAAAAGTCAGACGAATAACATGCGAGTACAATGCAGTTTTTCTCACCAAGCATCCGTATGGCGTGTGGAGATACGGGGTCAGCAGGTGCTGAAGTCCGCTGGCTTGAGACCACAAGGGCCGGTGATCATCCCTCTGAATGCCCACTCTCCTTTTCCCATGGGCATAATACTACTCAGACAACACAGGGTGAGGGTAAAACAGTGTGGCAACACTTTATTGAACCACGAACTGACGATAACACATAAAACAGTCTCAGCAAAATACCTAAGATGTTTCAAAATTACAGAGCCTTACCCTTCGGCTGACTTGCTGGAATTAAAGCAGCTGCAACTTCCAGGGCAGACTACCCCATTTGTGGCATGCACAGAGAGGTGGTAATGACAAGCTTAGGAAGCTTACAGTCTATTGAGGTATGAGGCCAGGTGATTGGAGGGTCACAACCTGGCTTCTCCGAACATCTTCATGGCGCCAGGTGACCAATGGCTCCAATCCTGGTTTCCCAAACGTATCCATGGGGCTCGGGTGACCAGTGGGTCCAAATCATGGCTTCCCCAAACGTATCCATGGGTTCAGTGATGGTCAATTGAGAAGATCTGTATTCTTTCAGATTAAATGCTGTGTCTTCACAACTTTCGTATGCAATGCGTATTTAACATCTGCTTTTACATACAGGAATTCTCTGTCATTTCAAGCTAGTTTAGTACCTAATAAAACAATCTTAGATACTGATATATATGGATAGATAGAGGAAAAAATGAAGGCAGCACTCCATAGACATAGATGAAAAAAAAAATGTGGTTTAATTTCAAACCCATATGGCGTTTTTCACCTACGTATATCAATGGAGAGCTGCCTTCATTTTTTCCTTTGTCTGGATTGGGGCAAGTATTGGATGCTTTGCTGAGGAGGCTTGTGCACCCACTTATTGGTTTTGTGCTGTTCCATTTTTTGTATAAATAGATGGATACATAGATGTAATTGCTATACAGTTGTGTGAAAAAGTGTTTTTTGCCCCTTCCTGATTTCCCAATCTTTTGCATTTTTGTCGCACTTAAATGTTCAGAACACCAAACAAATGTAAATATTAGACAGATAACACAAGTAAACACAAAATGCAGTTTTTAAATGAAGGTCTTTATTATTAAGGGAAAGCTAAATCCAAACCTACAGGACCCTGTTGAAAAAGTGATTGCCCACTCTCCACCCCTTAAAACATAAATTTGGTATATCACATCTTTTGGAAGCTGAGTTCAAATTCCATAGCCACAGGCAGGCCTGATTACTGCCACACCTATTCTCAATCAAGAAGTCACTTTAATAGGACCTGCCTGACAAAGGAAAGTAGACCAAAATATCCTCAAAAGCTAGACATCATGCCACAATCCAAGAGCGCAGCAAGAACTCATCCAAGAGGTAAAAAAGACCCACAACAACATCCAAAGAACTGCAGACTTCACTTGCCTCAGTTAAGGTCAGTGTTCATGACTCCACCTTAATGTATGTGGTACAGTTCATTAGCGTCTTGTGCTGGGTGCGATGAAAATACTTTGAGACACAGGTTGATAAAGAAAGTCTTGTATTGCTTCATACAAATTGGCAAAAATAACACACAGGTTGCAAACACAAAGCAGGAGAACAGCAGGCCAGAGTAATCTAAGCTCAGCAATAACTCTCCACAAAGTTTCAATTTTGCTGTTACCGCAAGTCCATGCAAACGTGAGGCTCTCAAGAGCAAAGTTCAGAGTCCACAAGTGCTTCAGATTCCTCAGTAGAAGGGCTGAGTACAAGGTCCAAGGCTTCAGGATCAAACACAGGTTCACTGCAGGCTAGATTCTGAAGCATGATTGCTCAGCTGTGGCTGTTTAAGAAGCAAACGGAGAGAATCAGGGCGGGAACATGCAAGCTGGAAAACTCCATTTTGACTGAGGGCAAGATAGCTGCAGCAAAACAGAAAGCAAAATGGCCGACGAACAAACTGAGTTTCAGAAACAGATACACAGAACCTTACACCACCTTAAGAAAGAGACTGGATAAAACTGGCCTGCACGGCAAAGTTCCAAAATAATAACCACTGCTGAGCAATAAGAATATAAAGGCTCGTCTCACCTTCATGATCCCAAGTCTTTTGGGAGAATACTGCGTGGACTGATGAGACAAAAGTTGAAGTTTTTAGAAGATGTATGTCCAATTACAGTGTAGAAGTAATACAGCATTTCAGAAAAGGAACATACCAACAGTAAAATATAGTGGTGGTAGTGTAATGGTCTGGGGCTGTTTTGCTGCTTCAGGACCAGAAAGACTTGCTGTGGTAAATGGAACCATGAATTCTGATGTTTACCAAACAATCCTGAAAGAGAATGCCCTGCCATCTGTTCTTGACCTCAAGCTGAAACACACTTAAGTTATGCAGCAGGACAATAATCCAAATCACACCAGCGAGTCCACCTCTGAATGGCTTAAGAAAAATAAAATTGAGACTTTTGGAGTGGCCTAGTCAAAGTCTTGACTTTAATCTGACTGACATGCTGTGGCAGAACCTTAAAAATGCGGTTAATGCTCGGAAACCCTCCAGTGTGGCTGAATTACAACAATTCTAGAAAGATGAGTAGGCCAAAATTCCTCCAGAGCATTGTAAAATATTCATTGCCAGTTATGGCAAATGCTTGATTACTGTTGTTGCTGCTAAGGATGGCAAAATCAGTTATTAGGTTTAATGGGCAATCACTTTTTCACACAGGGCCATGTAGGTTTGGATTTCTTTTTCCCTTAATAATAAAGACCTCCATTAAAAAAATGCATTTTGTGTTTAGTTGTGTTATCTTTGCCTAATATTTAAATTTGTTTGGTGATCTGAAACATTTAAGCGTGACAAACATACAAAAGAATAGGAAATCAGGAAGGGGCAAACACTTTTTCACACAACTGTATATAATCAGTGAAGTGAAGCTTATCGTACATGTATTTAGCTCATAATGAAATATATTTTTAAAAAAATGGAGTGTGGTCCCCTGAATATTTTACAACCAGCTGTGGGAAAACTGACAACTGGGGGCTTATGTTTATTCCCGTATTCCTGGGAAGGGGGTAATAAACATGGAGCTTCCTAGGCTATTAATATCAGCTCACAGCTGTCTATTTAGCCTTTACAGGTTATTAAAATGGGGGACACAGAAAAAAATTATGTGGGGTCCCCCCTATAATTAATAACCAGCAAAGGTTAGGCAGACAGCTGCAGACCGATATTAATAGGCTAGGAAGAGGCCATGGATATTCGCCCCCTCACAGACTAAGAACATCTGCCATGCTCCAGTCTCCTTTATTTTAAATAAAAGTGCCGTGCCCCTCTCTTTAATAATCAACAATATTCCTCACCTGTCTGCCGAGAATCCCTATGTGATACTGTTCCAAGAAGAACTCCAGCTCTGCTACATCTGGGTAGTTTGCTGAGCGGTGGAATGATGCAACCTCTCAGCAAACCAGAACACACTGTTATTGTTATTGGTGCTACTAACTGCTCATAACTTGTACCTTGACTCATAAACTTGAATAATCAGTTGGAACAATGTGCAATGCGATGTTATTTTACACAGTTAAAGAGGTTGTACAGAATTTTTTTTTTTAGTATGGGCCTAAAAAGTGATAGACATGTAGTTGCTAACAAACCTGCATTTCTACGTGCCGCTGTTTCATGTCAACAGAACAGCTCTTCTTTTGTCCTGATCTGTTGATGGGTAGTGAATGCCAACGTCATTCTGAATAACAGCCATTTTCCGGCAGCTGGGAGACAGATGTTAATCAGCATGACGTCAAGAGACATGACCCGTAAACTGAGCAGAGCGGGTGAAAAGCCGCTGCACTGTCGATGTCACGTCAGAGAAAGCTGCTGAGTCACCAGCATGAGTGGTCTGTTACTGCTCTGAGCCAGAAGAGATTGGCACTGGGCACAACAGGAAGATACAGTCATGGCTTGAAATTGTTCCAGAAAATGAAGCATTTCTCCCAGAAAATTATCAAATTATCGCAATTACGCATGCTTTGTTATACACATGTTTATTTCCTTTGTGTGTATTGGAGCAATACGAAAAAAAGGCAAATTGGGCTTCATTTCACACAAAACCCCAAAAATGTGAGTAAACAACTTTGGTTCATGCATGTGATGCTTGTTCAAACTCACCCGTTGAGACAAATTGACTCAATCTTTGCATTGTGTGTCTGTGTGCCACACTAAGCATGGGGAACAGAAAGAGGAGAATAGAACTGTCTAAGGAATTGGAAACCAAAATTTTTGAAAAATATCAACAATCTCAAGGTTATAAGAAAAAATTCAAGCTGTCCTGCAGGTTCAGGGTGGATCAGTGTCATCTCGAACTATTCGTCGACATTTGAATGAAATGAAACGCCATGACAGGAGTCCCAGGAGGACCCCACTGCTGACACAAACATATTAAAAGCTAGACTGCAGTTTGCCAAAATGTACTTGAGTAAGCCAAAATCCTTCTGAGAAAGCATCTTGTGGACAGATGAGACCAATATAGAGCTATTTTGCAGAGCACATGATTCTACTGTTTACCAAAATGGAATGAGGTTCAAAGATATTTTGGGGTTGTTTTGTTGCCTGTGGCACTGGGTGCCTTGTCTGTGTGTAAGGCATCATGAAATCTAAAGATTGCCAAATGATTTTGGGTAGCAATGTAGTACCCAGTGTCAGAAAGCTGGATTTGCGTACTAGGTCATGGGTCTTCCAATTAGACAATGTCCCCAAACATACTTCAAGAAGCACCAAGAAATTGATGGAAACAAAGAAGCTGACCCCAAAGGTCAGAATCACAGTCACGGACACTGACTTAGATGCACTGCCAGGACAGGATTTGGAATCAAAGGTTGACTAGATGTCGGAACGTCTTCAAACAACATGGATTCTGGGTCACTGAACAGGAAGGACACTGGGGCTGATTCAGATACCAGAGTGGTTACAGGTTCAGATACTGCTGGAGCGGTTTCAGGTTCAAATATCGCCTTAGTGGTTCAGGTTCCGGTACCACAAGGCTGTTTCAGGTAACATCGGTAACAGGAACAGGTTCTGGTGTAGACAACACGAGTTACAGAAACAGGACCAGATTCAGACAAAGCCTGACTCAAGGACAGGGACCTGGCAACATACTAGTTGCACACACACTAAGTACAGGAACTACAAGTGTTACTCCCTATTGGGGAGTGTGTCTTATATACCTGATGCCTACCAGCTATTGGCTGGGAGGATTTCCAAAGTGCGTAAGCTGCCCCTTTAAGAATCGGGAGGGGCGCCCACTAGGTGAGCTGATGGGAGACCCAGAGAAGCAAGAAGCCACAACAAAGCATGAGGACACCCGTGCATCGCTGGGACGGTGAGGAGGGAGATGTCACAAGCGGGTCACATCCTCCTGGGAGATCTGGGGTTGGAAGATCATTACGCATTGAGAATTGCATATCTTCCATTTAGCCAGTGTGTTTGTAGTTCATATTAAATGGATTTCGTTCACTTTCGTGCTGAAACGGTTAACGACTAGAGATGAGCGACTTTGCCTTTTTTAGGGTCGAGTCGGGTTTTATGAAACCCGACTTTCTCAAAAGTTGAGTCGAAGGAAATCGGCCGACTATCGGGAAAAGTTGGCGGTCCGACTGAAACACGAAACCCAATGCAAGTCAATGGGGAAGCAAAGTCTGCAGGGAGTGGAGGACAGTAAACACACCTACAGTGCCCATTTCAATGCCAACGACATCAATTCTTATTACGTAAGCTTGGCAACCTTCATTTACTTTATAATAATAGTTACACATTGAATACTGGGGGTTATTTGGCTAAAGTTGTGGGGGGGTAGGGCTGGCTCCAGGTTTTCGTGTGCCCCGGGCCAAAGAGTGTCAGTGCGCCCCTTTAACACATCCCACAATTCATGATGCTCCGATACGGCACAGAAATATAGGTATAGTACAATGACAAAAACTTCACTTCTTACATGACATGACTGATATCTATTTTAAAATCTACAATAGCTCAAAAACCGGACAGTATATTCCTCCATACAGTATTATGGATAATAATAAGCCCCATATATTGCTCCATATATTGCCCCATATATTGCTCCATACATAATTGGTCCCATATAATGTTCCATACAGTATATGATGAGCTCCACATAATGCTCCAGTATATCATGGTCCCCATGTAATGTGCCATACAGTATAGGACGGTCCCCATAGAGTAGAATGAACCCCACATATTGCTCCATACAGTTTAATGAGTCGCATATAAAGCTCCATACAGTATATGATGGGCCCCATGGATTATGCTCCAGTGTCTTATGGGCCAATATAATGCTCCATATATAATGGGTCCCATTTATAATGCTTCAGTGTATAATGGGCCCCACAGATGCTGGTCCAGTGTCCGATCTGCCCCATTTTGAATACTCCAGTATATGATGGGCCCCATAGGTGATGCTCCAGTGTATGATGGGACAATATAATGCTTCATATATAATGGGCCCCATTTATAATGCTCCAGTGTATAATGGGCCCCATAGATGCTGCTCCAGTGTCTGATCTGCCCCATTTAGAATGCTCCAGTAAATGATGGGCCTCATGGATGATGCTCCAGTGTCTTATTGGCCAATATAATGCTCCATATATAATGGGTCCGATTTATAATGCTCCAGTGTATAATGGGCCCCGTAAATGCTGCTCCAGTGTCTGATGTCCCCCATTTGGAATGCTCCAGTATATGATGGGCCTCATGGATGATACTCCAGTCTATAATGGGCCCCATATATCATTCTCCAGTGTATAATGCTCCCCATATATTACTCCCAACATTAAAAAAAAATGAAATACCTCTCCTCACTGGGCACCTCTCTAATCTGGACTCCTTAGCATCGCCATCTTCCAGCTCTCTGCACTTGGACTGTTTAGGCAGAGGGCGTACTGACGTGACGTCACTGTCACGTCAGGAAACGCGGAAGATGTCACATCGGTGGAGCAGGGAGAGGTAAGTATTGCAAGTGCTGTGGCCCTGAGCAAGCAGGGGGGCACACTCGTGGGTGACGGCACTGGCACAGGGCCCCTCAAAGTACGCCATTGTGTCTGAAGGCAAGTGGACCCCCCCACCATCAGAGACACTTTTACGTACTATGAGGGGCCCTGTGCCAGTGCCGTCGCCAACGAGTCGGCCCCCCCACCTGCTCAGGGAACCGGCACTTGTGTCAGGAGTCGAACCCAGTACCTCTTGTCCACTGGCCAGCAGCTCTACCATCTGAGCTATTCTACTGGCTGCAAAGTTCCTTGCTGAACCCAGATACCATTGACTGTTCTTCCTGATCGGCTCCACCCAGTGCTCTCTTGATTGGCCCTCTGATTGCCAATTACACACCTATATAAACCTGGCCCTGTGGGTGTGTCATTGCGAGATTATTGTGCTCTTAGCCTTTAGTCAAGCGTTTCCTTCTGTTCCTGCTGCTACAAACACTGCTCTCCTGTGAACCGACCTCGGCCTGCCTTCTGACTACGCTCTCCGCCTGATCCATTGCTACAAACACTGCTCTCCTGTGAACTGACCTTGGCTTGCCCTTCTGACTACGCTCTCCGCCTGATCCATTGCTACAAACACTGCTCTCCTGTGAACCGACCTCGGCCTGCCTTCTGACTACGCTCTCCGCCTGATCCATTGCTACAAACACTGCTCTCCTGTGAACTGACCTCGGCTTGCCCTTCTGACTACGCTCTCCGCCTGATCCATTGCTACAAACACTGCTCTCCTGTGAACCGACCTCGGCTTGCCTTCTGACTACGCTCCGCCTGATCCTTGCTACAACCACTGTCTCTGTAACTGACCTCGGCTTGCCCCTCTGACTACGCTCTTCCTGAATCATCTCGCTACAAAACTGCTCCGCTGTGAACACCCTCGGCAGCTTCTGACTACGCTCTCCGCCTGATCCATTGCTACAAACACTGCTCTCCTGTGAACTGACCTCGGCTTGCCCTTCTGACTACGCTCTCCGCCTGATCCATTGCTACAAACACTGCTCTCCTGTGAACTGACCTCGGCTTGCCCTTCTGACTACGCTACCTGCCTCTGCTTCCCCTAGTGTTTGCAGTAACATCGGCTCCAACCCAGACGGGATATTTACAGAATAATCTCGCGCCAAAATGGAGTCCGCTGTAAACACCCTGAGGCAGCAAGTTACGGAACTTCAAAATTTTTGTACTAACTCTCAAGGAAAATATTCCAAGTTACAAACTGAGTTCACAGGTCTACAACAGGAAGTAATTGAGCTACAAAAACAACTTCTGGACATGCGCAATTCAGGGTCCGAATCAAACGCGCGGCTGCCGCTGCCTGCAAAAGTTCAGTGGGGATCGCCAGCAGTACCGAGGATTCCTCAATCAATGCCGCATATACTTCCAGATGCAACCTGCTCCCTTTACCAGTGAGAGGAAGAAAGTTTTTTTCATGATAAATCTCCTGACGGATGAAGCTCTTGCTTGGGCTTCACCTTATGTAGAAAAGGACTATGCCCTCCTTAATGACCTGGAAGCTTTCATCGCAGCTATGAATCAAGTTTTTGATGACCCAAACCGCAGTGCCACAGCAGAAACCAAATTACATAATTTGCGCCAAGGACGTCGCTCTGTTGCGGAATATACATCGGAGTTCCGTCGCTGGGTGGCCGACACCACCTGGAATCCAGCGGCCCAGAGAAGTCAATTTCGACGAGGGTTATCAAAACCAGTGAAAGACGAGCTTGCCAGGGTTGAGACCCCTGACCAGTTGGAGGACTTTATTCAACTGTGTATCCGGATTGACCAGAGACTTACTGAAAGGAGAAAGGAGAGACTGCGAGCACTTGGGAATAGCCCTGGCTTCTCATTTTCAGCATCAGACCACCAAGAAAAGACGCAAGGCGTGTCTGAACCGATGCAGATCGACGTCATCCGAAGACCACTCTCTGCAAGGAGAAGGAGAGGCGACGTGCAGAACATCTCTGCCTCTATTGTGGGGACCCTGGACACTATGCCATCAACTGTCCTAACAAAAAGACTATAGCCTTTACCAACAACAGGTCTGCCAGCAATATGGACCTTTCTCAGCAGTCGGATTCCATCTTGCAGACTATCTCATCAGAAACGCCAGAAATAGACAAAATACATACTACATCATCTCATTTTGTAATCCCCATTCAGGTTGTAATGGGCACCCAAAAAATACAATGCTCTGCCCTGTTGGATTCGGGAGCAGGAGGAAATTTTATGGACTTAAAATTTACACGTGATAATAATATTTCCAGTAGGACCAAATCCACACCAATTGAAATGGAAACTGTGGATGGATCACCCTTGTCTTCTGGACCTGTCACGCATGAGACAATCGAACTGGAGATTTGTATCGAACCGGATCATCATGAAGCTGTCAGTTTCCACCTTATTTCATCTCCGAAATTTCCGGTTATTCTAGGGATCCCCTGGTTTTCAGTCCATAACCCTTCTATCAACTGGGCATCAAGGACCATCACCTTTCCATCTGACTACTGTAAGAATAATTGTCATAAGGAACCCCCTGTTCTCCAACAAGTCCAAATCTCTGAGATTTCGCATGAGAAGGAAGAGAAACTACCACCTCAATATCAGCAGTTCTCTGATGTCTGCAGTAAGAAGAAAGCAGATCAATTACCTCCTCACCGTCCTTACGACTGTCCCATTGAATTGCTGCCAGGAGCAACCATTCCATTTGGACGGATTTACAATCTTTCCGAACCTGAATTGAAGGTATTAAGAAAGTTCCTGGATGAAAATTTAGAGAAAGGCTTTATTCGACCTTCCACATCTCCAGCTGGGGCACCTCTGTTCTTTGTTGAAAAGAAAGACTCCACTCTGCGGCCATGTATTGACTACAGAGAGATTAATAATATCACCGTCAAGAATCGCTACCCGCTACCCTTGATTCCTGAACTATTCGAGAGACTCCGTTCTGCGAAAATCTTTACGAAGCTGGATCTTAGAGGGGCTTACAACCTCATACGGATTCGCCCAGGAGATGAGTGGGAGACCGCCTTCAGAACGAGATATGGACATTTTGAATCTCTGGTTATGACCTTTGGCCTTAGCAATGCCCCAGCCACCCTTCAACATTTTATTAATGATGTATTTCGAGATTTCTTGGACCAATTCGTTGTGGCTTATCTCGATGACATTGTTATATTTTCAGACACCTTGGAAGAGCATCGCAGGCACGTCCAGTTAGTCTTGGAACGACTACAGGAGAACCATCTTTACATTAAACTTGAAAAATGTGAGTTTGAACAAACCAGTATCCAATTTCTGGGATATATCATCTCCCCAGAAGGTCTGAGCATGGATCCCGGCAAAATCAATGCTGTAGTGGACTGGCCTGTCCCAAGAAATTTAAAAGATGTCCAGCGTTTCATAGGATTTGCAAATTTTTACCGAAAATTTATAAAGAACTTTTCACGGATCATACTACCAATTACTACACTAACAAAAAAGACAAAGCATTTTTCTGGTCTCCGGAGGCACAGGAGGCTTTTGACAAGTTGAAAACTCTTTTTACGTCTGCTCCATTGTTAGTACACCCAAATCCTGAATTGCCATTTACTGTCGAAGTGGACGCCTCGGACTCCGCAGTGGGAGCCATTCTGTCTCAGCGAGTTGGGGACAAAATGCAACTTCACCCATGTGCGTTTCTTTCCCACACCATGTCATCTGCAGAAAAGAACTACGACATCGGTAATAAAGAACTGTTAGCCATTAAAGTTGCCTTCTCCGAGTGGAGACATCTTCTGGAAGGTGCCAATCACCCTGTGACTGTCCTCACGGACCACAAGAATCTTGAATTCCTCCGTACAGCAAAAAGATTGTCTGCAAGACAAGCACGATGGGCCTTATTTTTCTCAAGATTCAATTTTATAATTTCTTACCGGCCTGGTTCAAGAAATGGCAAGGCTGACGCCCTGTCCAGGATGTGTTCGGAACCTCAGGAGAGGTCCAGTAATGACGATACAATTCTAGGCCCTAAAAATTTTTTGGGAATATTGCACTCTAGAGGACTATGTAATAGAATTAAAGATGGATATCAAGAGGACTCTTTCCTTAACCATCCTTCGGAAGACGTCGATCTTTCATTCAAAGAGGGGTTTTGGATGCAGAAACACAAAATATATGTACCTGAATCTTCTCGCCTTGAAGTCCTCAAAAGTGTCCATGATTCTAAACTGGCAGGACATCCTGGAGTTGCAAAAACACAAGACTTACTACTTCGTTTCTTTTGGTGGCCTAATTGTAGGAAGGACGTGAGGAAATATGTTTCAACCTGTTTAACATGCGCACGAAACAAGACCCCACGATCGTCTCCTCTAGGACTCTTGCAACCACTCCCAGTTCCATCCAGGCCTTGGGGATCTATTTCCATGGATTTTATTGTGGAACTACCCCCTTCCAAACAGATGACCGTCATCCTTGTCATAGTGGACCGACTCACAAAAATGGCCCACTTTATTCCAACTGAAGGAATTCCTACTGCTGAAAAAACTGCAGAACTGATGATCAAAGAGGTATTCAGGTTACATGGAATTCCTGACAGCGTGGTGTCTGACAGAGGCGTTCAGTTTACGTCAAAATTTTGGAAGAGTTTCTGTACAGCCTTGGGAGTCACGGTGAATCTTTCTACCGCTTTCCATCCTCAGTCCAATGGCCAGACGGAGAGAACGAACCAGACTTTGGAGCAATACCTCCGTTGCTTCATTTCCTATCTTCAGGATGACTGGGTGGACTATTTACCAACAGCAGAGTTTGCCTACAACAATTCCATACATAGCGCTACATCTCAAACCCCATTTTTTGCTAATTATGGAGTACATCCAGTATTTATCCCTAATCTGCCAGTGAACACTCCCATTCCTGCTGTTAATGACAGGCTTGCAAAATTACAGGAATCCCAGAAGGAATTATCAGAGATATTACTCAAGACCCAGGAAGTATATAAGGAAGCAGCAGATAAACATCGGAGAGTGCCCCCTGCTCTTCAGGTTGGAGACAAAGTTTGGCTGTCCACTAAAAATCTAAAGACTCATGTGCCATCCTCCAAATTGGGTCAAAAATTCATTGGACCTTTTCAAATTTCTGCAAAAATTAACCAGGTTGCTTTTCGTTTAAAACTTCCCAACAATCTAAAGATTCATCCAGTATTTCATATATCCTTGCTCAAACCCTTTTGTGAAAATCCGTTTCCAGGAAGAATTCAGCCACCTCCTCCACCAGAAAGGATCCATGGTGAAGAAGAATACATTGTGGATAAGATTATGGACTCCCGAAAATTCAGAGGTAAACTGCAGTATCTGGTGCAGTGGAAGGGTTACGGACCAGAGGAAAATTCATGGGAACCAAGGGACAACGTCCATGCTCCTAGACTAACAAGAGCCTTTCATCAGAGGTACCCAGATAAGCCAGCTCCTGAGATGTCCAGAGGCCATCCTGGAAGGAGGGGAGTACTGTCAGGAGTCAAACCCAGTACCTCTTGTCCACTGGCCAGCAGCTCTACCATCTGAGCTATTCTGCTGGCTGCAAAGTTCCTTGCTGAACCCAGATACCATTGACTGTTCTTCCTGATCGGCTCCACCCAGTGCTCTCTTGATTGGCCCTCTGATTGCCAATTACACACCCTATATAAACCTGGCCCTGTGGGTGTGTCATTGCGAGATTATTGTGTTCTTAGCCTTTAGTCAAGCGTTTCCTGCTGTTCCTGCTGCTACAAACACTGCTCTCCTGTGAACCGACCTCGGCCTGCCTTCTGACTACGCTCTCCGCCTGATCCATTGCTACAAACACTGCTCTCCTGTGAACTGACCTCGGCTTGCCCTTCTGACTACGCTCTCTGCCTGATCCATTGCTACAAACACTGCTCTCCTGTGAACCGACCTCGGCCTGCCTTCTGACTACGCTCTCCGCCTGATCCATTGCTACAAACACTGCTCTCCTGTGAACTGACCTCGGCTTGCCCTTCTGACTACGCTCTCCGCCTGATCCATTGCTACAAACACTGCTCTCCTGTGAACTGACCTCGGCTTGCCCTTCTGACTACGCTACCTGCCTCTGCTTCCCCTAGTGTTTGCAGTAACATCGGCTCCAACCCAGACGGGATCTTGACAACTTGCCTGGGTGCGCCATGTGCTGAAACCGGCCCTCGGGGGGGTACAGCCCAGTTAGGGAGGTGGAAAAACTGGCATATGTTGAGGTGTAGGCTGGACCTTCAGCTGCTGCAAATGGAGGAATTGGAGAAGTTAGAGGAAGAGGAGGACAAAGTGAGACATTTTGCTCGCAACCTATGTGTCATCAGGGGAAGGTGCTACAAAATCCTTTAAAACCCAGGCATGGACTCATTTTAATGAAGGTGAGATCACCATTTTGGGTTGACAGCCGGGTCCTTCTTTCTGTCAGGATTGATCCAGCTGCACTGAACACTCTTTCTGATAACACACTACCAGCAAGGCAAGCGAGCTCCTGTATGGCATATTGTGCCAATTCAGGCCGGGTGTCCAGTTTACAGGCCCAGTAGTCAAAGGGGAATGACCTGTGAGGGAGAACATCGATAGGGGAGGAGAAGTAATTTTTAACCATAGTTGACACCTGCTGTCTCCTGTCTGTTGCAATCGATTCAGTATTACCAGTCGTGTGAGCGGTACTCGAGAAATCAGTCCACAACATGGTCATGAAACCCCTGTCTCCAACGCCACTTCGGCTGTGTGCACCACGACCACCTCTTACATTTGGCCCAGTACGGCTCGTGGTAGAACCTGCACCGCTGCTGTGTGCTGGGAATGCCTCTAACAAACGGTTTACCAGAGTTGTTTGTTTGTTCACCAATATTAGCTCTAGGTTCTCCTGTGGCATGATGTTCTGTAATTTGCCTTCATAGCGTGGATCGAGGATACTGGCCAACCAGTAGTCGTCATCCTTTATAATTTTGGCAATGCGGGGGTCACTTTTTAGGATCCACAAGGCATAATTACACATGTGGGCCAATGTTCCAGGTGTCAATGATGCACTGCCAGTGGTGGGTGGAGGTGCACTTTCTGCCATATCCACATCCCTTCAGTCACGCACAAACCCTGTATCTGACCTTGGCAAGCCAACATTTTCTATTGCCCCCTGAGAAGCATCCTCCTCCCCAAAATAATCATCCCCCTCATCCTCCTCCTCCTCTTCTTCTTCTTCCTCCACCTCATCCAGGACAGTTCCCTGAGCAGACAATGTCTGACTGTCATCAAGGCTTCCCTCCTCTTCCTCCTCCACTGCAGACGCCTGATCCTTTATGTGCGTCAAAGTTTGCATGAGTAGACGCATAAGTGGGATGCTCATGCTTATGATGGCGTCGTCTACTCTTACCAGCCGTGTGCATTCCTTAAAACACTGAAGGACTTTACAGAGGTCTTTCAGCTTTGACCACTGCACACCCGACAACTCCATGTCTGCCCTCAAACTGCCTGCACGTGTATCCTCCCATAAATGCATTACAGCCTGCCTCTGTTTGCACAGCCTCTCAACTATGTGCATGGTGGAGTTCCACCTTGTTGCAACGTCTATGATTAGGCGGTGCTTGGGGAGGTGGAGCGATCGCTGCAGCCTCTGCATACGACTGGAGTCTACGGGCGAGCGACGGATGTGCGAACACAGTCTTCGCACTTTATAGAGCAGGGCTGTTAACTCCGGATAATTATTTAAGAAGCACTGCACCACCAGGTTCAAGGTGTGAGCCAGGCAAGGTATGTGTCTGAGTTTTGCCAGGGCTATGGCCACCACAAAATTACGGCCGTTATCACTGACTACCTTGCCTGGCTCAATATGTAGACTGCCCAGCCATGACTCAGTTTCTCGCTGCAATTAGTCGGCCAGTACCTCCGCGGTGTGTCTGTTATCACCCAAAGACATCATTTTTAAAACAGCCTGCTGACGCTTACCACTAGCTGTTCGATAGTGGGACACCTCGTGTGCAACACTGGCAGCTGCGGATGGAGTGCTCGTTCGACTGCGCTCTGTCGACGAGCTTTCCCTTCTGGAGGAGGAGGAGGATCGAACGCCTACAACCAACTGGTGCCTATACCATGGGCTAGGCAGCACTGTCCCACTGCCGCTGTCCCCTGTGGACCCTGCATCCACCACATTAACCCAGTGTTCAGTGATGGACACGTAATGGCCCTGGCCATGCCTACTAGCCCATGCATCTGTTGTGAGGTGCACCTTTCCACTCACTGATTGTTTGAGTGCATGGACAATGGTGTCTTTCACATGCAGGTGGAGGGCAGGGATGGCTTTTCTAGAAAAGAAGTGCCGACTGGGTAGGTTATAGCGTGGGACAGCGTAGGCCATGAGGTTTGTGAACGCTGCGCTTTCAACCAAACGGAAGGGCATCATCTCTAATGAGATCAGTTTGGCAATGTAGGCATTCAAATCCAGTGTACATGGATGAGAGGATGATTACTTTCTTGTCCTACTCAGAGTGTCTGGTAGGGTGAGCTGGACTTGAGAGCTGCATATGGGATGAACTAGCGGTGGACATGACGAACTTAGAGGGGGTTGGTGATGGTGGTGGTGGTGGTGGTGGTGGTGATGGCCTAGATTCAGTCTTTCTTTGCAAAAACATTGTGATTCCCTGACTGCTTTGGCCTTGCGACGACCCCTCAACATTTCTTGCTGGTGGTGTGCTAACCGGTGGGCTTACAGTGGGGGAAGCGATGGAGCGTTGCTGTCTAACTTCAGTCGGAGCAGGTGCACATGTGCTACCTGAGGTTTTGTTGTCCGTCCACGCTTGCAAGTGCATGTTCATTAAATGTCTAAGCATGCAACTGGTATTCAAATTTCTGAGATTTTTCCCTCGGCTAAAGGTCCTTCCGCACTTCTTACAGATAACCTTTGCCTCATCAATAGGATTTTGGTCAAAAAAGTGCCACACTGCACTTTTCCAACTATGGTATAAATTTTCAGGGCTTGCACGCTGTGCTAATTTGACCATCTGGCCAAGCTGTCCTGCAACTCTTTGTTTTTTTAACACCTTTTTGGACTGCTACGGGCCTGCCAGATAACCCCAGCTGCAATGTTGATACCTGCTGCGGATCCTCCTCCTCTTCTGAGCTATTGCCAGCGGCAACCTCTTCCCCACTGGATGCCAATCCGGCTCAACAACTGGGTCATCCATCACCTCCTATTCTATTTCATCTGCACCTTCCTCTGTGTCACCGTGTAAGGTGGTACAGTATGCAGGAAGGGGCACCTGAGTTTCATCAGGGTCGCATTCTGGCTCAGTAGACTGCGAGGGCAATGTAGTGCTCTGGGTTAATGTACCAGCAGAATCATATAGCAGTGGCTGTGCATCAGTGAACTCCATGTCAGATTCATCTTGGACTGGGGAATTCAGGATTTGACTTGATAACCCAGGCATGGTATGTGAAAAGAGCTCCATGGAGTAATCTGAAATGTGACTTGCCGCATCCTTCACTTTTGGTGGGGCTGGAGGACACAAGGAAAGGGGTTGTTCCTGACCAGAAGCCTGCGCTGACGTCTCAGTGCTTGGAGTTTTTGAAACGGAGGTGATAGAGCTGGAGGCTGTTTCGGCAATGTAAGACAAAACCTGTTCCTGATGCTCCGGCTTTAATAGCTGTTTACGTACTCCCAGGAAAGGGAGCCTTCCAGACCTTCTGGAGCCAGACGATGACGCAGGCTCAACACCTCCTGCCTTAGGTGCTATTGTGCTTTTGGCACTACCAGCAGATGCACCACCACCACCATCAGTACCAGCTGGCCCCCCTACACCCACGTCCGTGGCCTCTTCCACCATACTTTCTCATGTTTGGGAAAATGTACCCAAAATACCAGCAGATATATGGTACTGTATCAGAAGCGTACAGCTGTATACGGTAAAGATGAAAAATTTAAGGTAAAAAAAAGGGGGGAGAAGCCAGCGCCGCACATGGTCAGCATGCAATATATAAAGTGCATATGCACATATTGGATTCTAATTGTATTAAAAATGAGACATTTGGCAAATAATTGATCAATTCTTTGAGCCACCCCGCCACGACAAGGCATTCTCATATGGGGCAGTCCTACTCTACATTTTTTTTATATTCGCTGTGCCATTACGGCCTGCTGAATGTATAAAAGCAAGACTGCAAAAAATCTAAACAAAAGTACCTGAAGCATTGCTGCATCACTCCCATGGTGCCAGTAAGGCAAGCGCAGGTGAAAGCCGACCAGGTCCGGAGATGGACATTTCAGATCTGACTTCTGCACTGCCAGACCAGCAACCACAGATGAAGGGTGAAACAGGCCCAGACACAGGTGTAAAATCAAGCAGAGCCCTGGCAGGGCAGGGCTGCTGTGTGTGTGCACAGCAGCCTAGGTCAATCACCAAAAAAACACAGATAGAACTGCGTGCATAACCCAGAGCGCAGGGCAACATGTGGTGGACAGCCACATACCAATATCAGGTAAAAAAAAGGGGGGAGAAGCCAGCGCCGCACATGGTCAGCATGCAATATATAAAGTGCATATGCACATATTGGATTCTAACTGTATTAAAAATGAGACATTTGGCAAATAATTGATCAATTCTTTGAGCCACCCCGCCACGACAAGGCATTCTCATATGGGGCCTGTTTCACCCTTCATCTGTGGTTGCTGGTCTGGCAGTGCAGAGGTCAGATCTGAAATGTCCATCTCTGGACCTGGTCGGCTTTCACCTGCGCTTGCCTTACTGGCACCATGGGAGTGATACAGCAATGCTTCAGGTACTTTTGTTTTGATTTTTTGCAGTCTTGCTTTTATACATTCAGGAGGCCGTAATGGCACAGCCAGGGGCGGAACTATAGTGGAAGCAGGGGAAGCAGCTGCCACAGGGCCCGGGCTAGAAGGGGGCCCGTCCCTGCTGCAGCTGCCCTGTGATTTAGGAGCAAAAAGGGGGGCCCGAGCACGCTGGCAAATGGATCCGTGCTCGGGCCCCCTCCCAACATTTTGTTCAGGCTTCTGACTCTGAACGCTGATGCATAACAACACTGTGTTGTTTTAAAGAGACACTACAGTGTTGTAAATGCAGACAGCGAACAGAAATGAGCACTGTAGCTTTAAACTGCGGCCCAGTGCATTATGGTCCGTCTGTCACAGCGTGTGTGCATGTGGGGGCGGACAGCAGACGGCCAGGCAGACCACATGAAGCAGCAGGCTGACTGGACAAGCAGGTGGAAGCCCGGGCGAGCAGGGTGAGTACCGTGAGTCTCTCAACAGTGAGAAGAGGCTTGGCTGCTCAATGGTGACTGGGAGGGCAGGTGCAGGCAGGATCTAACAGGGCCCACATTCAACAGGGCCCAGGCCCCAGGCTGCAGTGCAGGGGGCCCACATTCAACACAGGGCCCAGGTAGCAAGGGGCCCGCATTCCAACAGGGCCTCGGGCTCCTGGGCCCTGTTTGACGCAAGCCTCAAGTCACCACTAACCTCCCCCTGGGCCCTGTTGGGCACGGGACCTCAGTCACCAGTAGCCTCCCCCTGGCCCAGTAACAGCCTCATGGTTGCTACAAGTGACGAGTGACACCCTGATCTCTGCTACATGTGACAAGTAACAACCTCAGCTCTGCTACATGTAACAAGTAACAACCTCAGCTCTGCTACATGTGACAAGTAGCAACCTCGGCTCTGCTACATGTGACAAGTAGCAACCTCAGCTCTGCTCATGTGACAAGTAACAACCTCAGCTCTGCTACATGTGACAAGTAACAACCTCAGCTCTGCTACATGTGACAAGTAACAACCTCAGCTCTGCTACATGTGACAAGTAGCAACCTCAGCTCTGCTACATGCGAGGAGTGACAGCCTCATCTCTGCTACATGTGCGGAGCGACAGCCTCAGCTTTGCTATACAAGTAGCAGAGCTGAGGCTGTCACTCCTCACATGTTGCAGAGATGAGGCTGTCCCTACTCACATGTAGCAGAGCTGAGGCTGTTCCTCCTCACATGTAGCAGAGCTGAGGCTGTCACTCCTCACATGTAGCAGAACTGAGTCTGTCACTCCTCACATGTAGCAGAGCTGAGGCTGTCACTCCTCACATGTAGCAGAGCTGAGGCTGTCACTCCTCACATGTGTAATTGGTGAGGGCGTGGTGCAGAAGTACGGTATACAGAACAATCTTAGATTATTCTGTATACCGGACTGTTGTTCTACTGAATAAATCATCCGTTTTGAAAGCAATTTGCAGGCTGGATTACAAGTTTCTTCACACATTTACTCTGGAGAAAGCCTACCTTCGTCACTACCTCAGTTGCTTCCTGGGAGTTGGTTCTTTTCTGTTATTTCACTATCATTACTCCAAAAACCTCTAATTTTGGATAATAAAGGTATCTTTCTTAACACAACTTGGGTAGACCGGGATTGGCAACGCACGCGAGGGGGGGGGCCCCATTGTGAAGTTTGCTGTGGGGCCCTGCCATTCCTAGTTACGCCCCTGGGCACAGCGAATATAAAAAACGTAGAGTAGGACTGCCCCATATGAGAATGCCTTGTCGTGGTGGGGTGGCTCAAAGAATTGATCAATTATTTGCCAAATGTCTCATTTTTAATACAGATTAGAATCCAATATGTGCATTTGCACTTTATATATTGCATGCTGACCATGTGCGGCGCTGGCTTCTCCCTTTTTTTACTTGATGTTGGTTCGTGGTTGAGCACCACATGTTGCTGTGCGCTCTGGGTCATGCATGCAGTTCTATCTGTGTTTTTTTGGTGATTGACCTAGGCTGCTGTGCACACACACAGCAGCCCTGCCCTGCCTGGGCTCTGCTTGATTTTACACCTGTACCTGGGCCTGTTTCACCCTTCATCTGTGGTTGCTGGTCTGGCAGTGCAGAGGTCAGATCTGAAATGTCCATCTCCGGACCTCGTCAGCTTTCACCTGCGCTTGCCTTACTGGCACCATGGGAGTGATACAGCAATGCTTCAGGTACTTTTGTTTTGATTTTTTGCAGTCTTGCTTTTATACATTCAGGAGGCCGTAATGGCACAGCGAATATAAAAAACGTAGAGTAGGACTGCCCCATATGAGAATGCCTTGTCGTGGCGGGGTGGCTCAAAGAATTGATCAATTATTTGCCAAATGTCTCATTTTTAATACAGATTAGAATCCAATATGTGCATATGCACTTTATATATTGCATGCTGACCATGTGCGGCGCTGGCTTCTCCCCTTTTTTTACTTGATGTTGGTATGTGGTTGAGCACCACATGTTGCCGTGCGCTCTGGGTCATGCATGCAGTTCTATCTGTGTTTTTTTGGTGATTGACCTAGGCTGCTGTGCACACACACAGCAGCCCTGCCCTGCCTGGGCTCTGCTTGATTTTACACCTGTACCTGGGCCTGTTTCACCCTTCATCTGTGGTTGCTGGTCTGGCAGTGCAGAGGTCAGATCTGAAATGTCCATCTCCGGACCTGGTCGTCTTTCACCTGGGCTTGCCTTACTGGCACCATGGGAGTGATACAGCAATGCTTCAGGTACTTTTGTTTTGATTTTTTGCAGTCTTGCTTTTATGCATTCAGGAGGCCGCAATGGCACAGCGAATATAAAAAACATAGAGTAGGACTGCCCCATATGAGAATGCCTTGTCGTGGCGGGGTGGCTCAAAGAATTGATCAATTATTTGCCAAATGTCTCATTTTTAATACAGATTAGAATCCAATATGTGCATATGCACTTTATATATTGCATGCTGACCATGTGCGGTGCTGGCTTCTCCCCTTTTTTTACGTGAAAAATTTAAATCTCCCTATCTATTTGCGGAGTAACAGACACGGACTCTCACATGCTCAGAATGGATTAGACCAGAATATAAAAAGTAGAAAAAGGGTAATGTATTAGAAGCGTACAGCCGTATACAGTGCTGGGGTAATTTTTAATCTCCGTATATATTTCCAGAGTCACACACAGACGCTTACAAGCTCAGTATGGAGTAGACTAGAATATGAAAAGCAGAAAAAGTGTACTGTATCAGAAGCGTACAGCTGTATACAGTGTTGGGGTAATTTTAAATATCCGCATATATTTCAGGAGTAACACACAGACGCTCACAGGCCCAGTATGGAGTAGACCAGAATATGAAAAGCAGAAAAAGTGTACTGTATCAGTAGCGTACTGCTGTATACAGTGTTGGGGTAATTTTAAATCTCCGTATATATTTCCGGAGTAACAGACAGACGCTCACAGGCTCAGTATGGATTAGACCAGAATAGAAAAGCAGAAAAAGTGTACTGTATCAGCTGTATACAGTATTGGGGTAATTTTAAATGTCTGTATATATTTCCGGAGTCACACACAGACGCTCTCTCAGTATGGATTTGACCGTAATACAGTAGGCAGAAAAACGCTACTGTATCAGAAGATTCCAGCTGTATACGGTTTTGGGGAAAATTTAAATTTCTGTATATATTTCCGGAGTCACACACAGACGCTCTCTCAGTATGGATTTGACCGTAATACAGAAGGCAGAAAAACGGTACTGTATCAGAAGATACCAGCTGTATACGGTTTTGGGGAAAATTGAAATCTCCATATATATTTCCGGAGTCACACACAGATATTCAGCATGTATTTGTCCGTGATACCAGCCGGTACACCGTAGTGTGTGAGGAGCATACAGCTCTATACAGTGTGGGGAAAAATGAACGCTCGGTAACTGTGCAGAAAAAAAGAATAAAAGTATTAGTGCTGTGAAGGTGCTGTGTTAAAAACACTCTGCACAGCAGTGTACACACAGCAATACAGCTAGCAGGCAGCCTAATAATCAGCTCTGCTGCTGCACACAAGAAATTCCTCCCCTCTCACTGGCAGGCAGCCTAATAATCAGCTCTGCTGCTGCACACAAGAAATTCCTCCCTGTCACTGCACACTAACTGTACAGCTAATCGCTATCAGCACAAACACAGAATAAGGTTTTTTTCCTGCCTAGCGCTTTCCCTACTGAGAAACAGCGGCATCAACCTCTCCCTACGCTAAGATCGGCAGAAGTAAAATGACGGTCGGCTGTGAGGGCTTTTATAGGTACTGTGACGCCACACAAAGCAAGCCAATCACTGCAATGCCCTTTTCTAAGATGGTAGTAGCCGCTGCGCATGTCATCCCGTTGCCCACAGTGTGCATCCTTGCTCAATGGCTGAGAAAAGGCGCCTGCAAGCATTATGGGAAAACCGACTTTGGCGCTCTGGTCGCTGAACGCATGGCCGACCTTACTCTATGGTCGGGTTTTGCGAAAGTCGGTGTTTTTTTTAATCTGACCGACCTGTTTCGCTCAACTCTATTAACGACCTTTTCTATACTGGTTAGAAACTTGCAGCTCTATCTCACAGCTGTTCCTGAACTGGTCATTTCCTCTCCCTATAAAATCTCGTCAGACCTTCTCTTCCCTGCCAATGATAGTTTTACTTCCTGGCTCCTTGGAGTCACTGTGCTAAATTGGAGATCGTTGTTGCTACTGGAGATTGTTGCATCTTGTTTTTGGGTGTATGCTTTCCTTATTGTCCTATTCCCATTTCGTTTGTACATTACTACTCTCCCCTATTTACCTGTTTACCTTTGGTTAGTGTTCTGTATGTTTGTTGCTTTCTGTTATCCCTGTCTGTCTTACGTGTTTGCACGCTAGCATATCTGTCCCAGACCCCCTGGGGCAGGTGACAGCTTAGGGATTGACAAGAGAGCAGTAATGCTGGTGTCCCAAACCTCCTTACCTTTAGGGGTACCTTTGGGACCAGGGAGAGTTAGGGCCCCAGTCCTAGGGACAGTTCAGGACCCCTTTGCCTAATCACGTACAGTCACAGTGTGACAGGAGAGGGACGACGGCATTAGCTTTATAGTGCCCCCTTATGCCTTCTCTTCTTCAAGCCTGCAACGAATCTCAACAGAAAAAGTGGGGCAAGACTATTCTCCTTGAATCCCACGATCTCCCTTTGGGACCACATTCTCTCCAGTTCATTAGAAGAATGGATTTATCTCTCACCCTCTTCATGATCAGGATGACTCTCACCACCAAGATATCCTCAGAGCAGACCGAAGCGAGCATAGTACCAGGATCCTTGAATTTCAAAGTCTCTCCCTGCCCAGCAAGACTAGCCTCTATCTCGGAAGAATCAAAGACAAATTGGAGTTTTTCCTACTGGTTGATGGATAGGAAAGACCTGGAAAGCACCTTAATGTTCTTATCAGCCAGCCCCTTGAGAATTAAACATACCCTACCTAAATCCATCTTCAAACCGGTGTCCATGAAGATAAGTCTTCGAGGCAGTGGGGGATTTATTCAAAATTGAAGGCATAGTGAACCAGAATGTCTACCACAGCATCTTGCAGCAGCATGCTATTCCATCCGGTTTGCGTTTAGTTGGACCATCATTTATTTTTCAACAGGACAATGACCCCAAACACACCTCCAGACTGTGTAAGGGCTATTTGACCAAGAAGGAGAGTGTTGGGGTGCTACGCCAGATGACCTGGCCTCAACAGTCACCAGACCTGAACCCAATCGAGATGGTTTGGGGTGAGCTGGACCGCTCACCGCTTCAATTTTGAATAAATCCCCAACAGTGTCACCAGCAAAGCACCCCCACACCATCACACCACCTCCTCCATGCTTCACGGTGGGAACTAGGCATGTAGAGTCCAGCCGTTCACCTTTTCTGCGTGCAAAGCAGTAATCAAAGCAAAAGGTGGCTACTTTGAGGAACATAAGACATATTTTCAGTTGTTTCACACTTTTTTGTAAAGTGTAATGTATAATTCCACATGTGTTAATTCATAGTTTTGATGCCTTCAGTGTGATTCTACAATTTTCTTAGTCATGAAAATCCAGAAAAATCTTTGAATGAGAAGGTGTGTCCAAACTTTTGGTCTGTACTGTATGTCAGCGGCCCTATGAGTGAGAAGGACAACATGCAGGGACTCCGGCATTGGCGTTACATAGACTATATTAAGCTTGTACAAAAAGATTGAATATTACTTTAAGAGCTACCAAGATTGTTCTACCTGTTTCATTATTTTTTTCATACATAATTTGTAACCCTGGGGCTAATTTTTATACAGGAAAGAAGTAGATGGTTATTTTGCTAAAGGTTATTTCATTCATCCTTTAGCATTAATGTATCAGCCAAACAAAAGAAGAAGAAAAAGACACATTTGCAATTTTAATATGCAAAGTTGACCTAGTTTGCCAAGAGTTCAGTTTTTGAAGGAACTTTTTTTTATTGGAGTTACATAATGGCATTAATACACACAAAAATATATTTGATTAAAATATTGTGGTTTGATATGCTCTTTCCACCCTTTTCCCTATAGGTTGAAATGCAAATGCGTGGACTGTGTCTTATATTAGGAATTGCTGATCCTTATGTACAGGTGCTTCTCACAAAATTAGAATGATATCAAAAAGTTAATTTATTTCAGTTCTTCAATACAAAAAGTGAAACTCATATATTATATAGATTCATTACAAACAGAGTGATCTATTTAAAGTGTTTATTTCTGTTAATGTTGATGATTATGGCTTACAGCCAATGAAAATCCAAAAGTCACTATCTCAGTAAATTAGAATACTTTACAACATCGTTTGAAAAATTATTTTAACCCCTTAACGACCAGAGGTATTTTTGGTTTTGCATTTTCATTTTTTGTCCCCTTATTTCCAGAGCCATAACTTTTTAATTTTTTTCGTGAAAATTCCCATGTGAGGGCTTGTTTTTTGCAGGATGCATTGTACTTTTGAATAACACCATTGGAACAACACCATTGGTTTCACCATGTCGTGTATTCGAAAACGGGAAAAAAAAATTCCAAGTGAGGTGAAAGTGCAGTCCCACGGTTGTTTTTTTTTTGTTTTCGTTATGTTAACTAAAAGCTAAAACTAACATGACACGCATGTCATTTGCTTGTGCAGGTCCACTGTGTTTTATCAAGACCAAAGTCAGCGCAGCCATCTACCAGGAAGTTTTAGAGCACTTCATGCTCCCCTCTGCCGACAAGCTTTTAGGAGATGGAAATTTCATTCTCCAGCAGGACTTGGCACTTGTCCACACTGACAAAAGTACCAATACCTGGTTTAAAAACAACAGTATCACTGCGCTTGATTGGCCAGAAAACTCTCCTGACCTTAACTCCATAGAGACTCTATGGGGTATTGTCAAGAGGAAGATGAGAGACACCAGACCAAACAATGCAGACAAGCTGAAGGCTGTTATCAAAGCATCCTGGGCTTCCATAACACCTTAGAAGTGCCATAGGCTGATCACCTCCATTCCACGCCTCATTGATGCAGTAATTGATGCAAAAGCAGCCCTGACCAAGTATTGAGTGCAAATACTGAACATACATTTCAGTAGGCCAACATTTCGGATTTTAAAATAATTTTTCAAGCTGGTATTATATAAAGTATTCTAATTTACTGAGATAATGACTTTTGGGTTTTCTTTGGCTGTAAGCCATAATCATCAACATTAACAGAAATAAACACTTGAAATAGATCACTTTGTAATGACTCAATATAATACAGTATAAATCTAACACGGTACGAAGATACACTCTTTCTATAATACAGTATATGAGATTCACTTTTTGTATTGAAGAACTGAAATAAATTAACTTTTTGTTGATATTATAATTTTGTGAGAAGCACCTTTATTTTCCTATGTGCCAAAAAATAAGATAAATGTGAGAAAGTTGTATGCTGACTAATGATTGCTTTTAGTTCAATTCTTATACCTCATTTAATGTTTGTTTGTACTCTATAGAAACACATGACAGCTCGGATTTGTGACTCTGTGCACCTGTCGCAGTGCTTTATTTATTATATTGTTATCATGCTGATCATAGAATCATAGAATCATAGAATGGTAGAGTTGGAAGGGACCTCCTGGGCCATCTGGTCCAACCCCTGCTCAAAGGAGGATTCTCTAAATCATCCCAGACAGATGTCTGTCCAGCCTCTGTTTGAAGACTTCCATTAAAGGAGAATTTACCACCTCTCGTGGCAGCCTGTTCCACTCATTGATCACCCTAACTGTCAAAAAGTTTTTTCTAATATCTAATCTGTGTCTCCTCCCATTCAGTTTCATCCCATTGCTTCTAGTCTTTCCTTGTGCAAATGAGAATAAAGATGATCCTTCTACAATGTGACAGCCCTTGAGATATTTGTAGACCGCTATTAAGTCTCCTCTCAGTCTTCTTTTTTGCAAGCTAAACATTCCCAAATCCTGCAACCGTTCCTCATAGGACATGGTTTGCAGACCGGTCACCATTCTGGTGGCTCTTCTTTGAACTTGCTCCAGTTTGTTGATGTCTTTTTTAAAATGTGGTGCCCAAAACTGGACACAGTATTCTAGATGAGGTCTGACCAAAGAGGAGTAGAGGGCAATAATGACCTCACGTGATCTAGACTGTATGCTTCTGTTGATACATCCTAGAATTGTATTTGCCTTTTTTGCTGCTGCATCACACTGTTGACTCATGTTCAGTCTGTGATCAATTAGTATACCCAAGTCTTTTTCACATGTGCTGTTACTTAGCCCTATTCCTCCCATTTTGTATATGCTTTAAGATCAATGGATCAATGGATCTTATGTCGCACCGCATTGTGAGATGCAGAGCCCAGTATCTCGGAGGATGGTTCAGTCACGGTGACTCCGATGGCTCTAACAATCCCTAGGTTAGGTGGCAATTATAAAGGGGGAAGATGACTGATATATGAGTCTGTGAGTTATGTTGATGCCTGCATGGTATGAGGCCGCGGACAAAAGAATCATACACCGAGGGTCCTGTGCAAACTTGAAAGCTGAGCTTTACTGAAGATTGGTAACATTTCTTATGTTTTCCAACATAACAGTCATGGGTAGCAGATATACTTTTTGTTACTCACTGCGACTATGAAAACCTTTTCTCGGTCCCGGCCTTGGGAGGATGGCAGTAAATTTCCATTAGACTAACGGTGCTGCGGGTAGGGGAAGGATCAACCGACCTTAATTTGATCAGAGTATCCAGGAAATCTGCTGTGCAGTTCTGCAGTCTCAGCTCTCTGTCTCTGGAAAACGCAGGGCACTTTGAATCGGGTGCTATTCGTACTTCCCACTGGTCCCAAATGAGGATCCCTAATTTCCTACCGCCTCTCACCACGGGAACCGCTCGTAACTCTCCGTTTTCAGTCTCACGCCACCTCCAACTGCCACTTGTTTCAAATCAGAAAAACAAGTTGCAATGCCCAACTAAGGCAGCAGAGGGCAGCATAGTACTACAAATTGTAATACCAAAACAAGGCAGGAAGGGCAGCATAATATAAAATAATTTACCTCCTCCCAAGGCAAAACAAGGAGCCAGTATCACAATTGTAATCATGTAAGGAATAGAGCACACTTACCATATAACATATAACATACATTAATAATGGTTTTTCTGGTCACTACACTTATATTCTTCCCCTTTTAAATTCCTGATTTTTACACTTTTACATGAAAATATTTGCATGGCTGTTTCTCCATATGTATAATAATAATAATAATAATAATAATAATAATCTTTATTTATATAGCGCCATCATATTCAGCAGCGCTTTACAGTTTAACAGTTTCAGAACACAAGTCATAAGTAACAACGTTAACAATACAGTAATTAAAGCAAAATAAGACGGCCCTGCTCGTGAGGGCTTACAATCTACAATGAGGTGGGGGAGCTACAAAGTACAGGTGTGTATATACAATGGTGCATTTACAATGATGGTCCAGCCATCTTGAGGGAGTGAGGGATGGATGGAGATAGTGAATGGGCTACACACACACACACTTACACAGAGAATGACTTTGATTAGTGAATGTGATAGGCCGCTCTGAACAGATGTGTTTTGAGGGAGCGCCTGAAACCATGCAAATTGTGGATAGTCCTAATTTCTTGGGGTAGAGCATTCCAGAGGATTGGCGCAGCGCGGGAGAAGTCTTGGAGTCGGGAATGGGAGGTACGGATTAGTGCAGAGGTTAGTCGAAAGTCGTTTGCAGAGCGCAGCAGTCGGTTAGGCCGATAGATAGAAATGAGGGAGGAGATGTAGGGGGGTGCTGCAGTGTGGAGAGCTTTGTGGGTGAGAACAAGTACTTTGAATTGGATCCTATAATGAATGGGCAGCCAGTGTAAGGACTGGCGAAGAGCGGATGCGTCCGAGTACCGATTAGCCAGATGGATGACCCTGGCTGCTGCATTAAGGATGGACTGGAGAGGGGATAGTCGAGTAATGGGGATGCCAAGTAATAGAGCGTTGCAGTAGTCCAGGCGGGAGTGGATCAATGCTACAGTGAGGGTTTTTTTTGTTTCCATGGTGAGAAAAGGGCGGATTCTAGAGATGTTCTTTAGGTGTAGGCGGCAAGAGCGGGCAAGAGATTGTATATGGGAGGTGAAGGAGAGATTGGTGTCAAACATAACACCCAGACAGCGAGCCTGCTGCCAGGGTGTTATTATGGTGCCGCCCACTGAGAGGGAAATGTCAGATTTAGGGAGGTTAGTAGACGGCGGGAGCAGAAGAAGTTCAGTTTTGGAGAGGTTAAGTTTCAGATAGAGAGCAGACATGATGTTGGAGACTGCGGACAGACAGTCGGTGGCGTTCTGTAGTACAGCGGGGGTAAGGTCGGGGGATGACGTGTATAATTGTGTGTCATCAGCATAAAGATGGTACTGAAAGCCAAATCTGCTGATGGTCTGTCCAATTGGGGCGGTGTAGAGAGAGAAGAGAAGGGGGCCAAGGACTGAGCCCTGGGGTACACCGACAGTGAGAGGAAGAGGAGATGAAGTGGAGCCAGAGAACGAAACACTGAAGGAGCGGTCAGAAAGATAGGAGGAGAACCAGGAGAGAACAGTGTCCTTAATACCTAGTGACTGGAGCCTAGACAGTAGGAGACAGTGGTCAACAGTGTCGAAAGCTGCAGAAAGGTCGAGTAGAATGAGCAGAGAGTGGTCGCCGTTACGTTTTGCTGTCAGAAGGTCATTGGTCACTTTGATGAGTGCAGTTTCAGTCGAATGTAGGGGTCGGAAGCCGGACTGTGAAGGGTCTAGGAGGGAGTGAGTGGAGAGGTAACGGGTGAGGCGGGAGTAGACTAGGCGCTCCAAAAGTTTAGAGATGAAGGGGAGATTGGAGACCGGTCTGTAGTTGTTTGTGCAGGAAGGGTCAAGAGCGGGTTTCTTTAGTAGTGGAGTAATGATGGAGTGTTTGAAGGAGGATGGGAAAATGCCAGAGGAGAGTGAGAGATTGAAGATTGTAGTTAGGTGAGTTGTGACAACAGGAGAGAGAGACTGGAGGAGATGTGAGGGAATGGGGTCGGTAGTGCATGTAGTCGGACGAGAGGAAGAGAGGAGTCTGGAGACTTCTTCTTCTGTGATGGGATCAAATGTGGAAATTGAGCCAGGGGAAATGCAGGGAGGGATGGGAGTCACAGCACTTGGTGGTTGAGAGCAGATTTCCTGACGGATAGTATCTATTTTTTCTATAAAGTGGGAGGCCAGATCGTTTGCACAAATGTCAGTGATAGGGGCTTGTGCTTTTGGCCTGAGGAGGGAGTGAAAAGTGTCAAAAAGTTTCTTGGGGTTGTTGGCTAGTGAGGAGATCAGGGTGGTGAAGTAGGTCTGTTTGGCGAGGTGAAGGGCTGCATTATAAGTTCTTAACATGAATTTAAAGTGGATTAAGTCTTCTGGTGTGCGGGTTTTTCTCCATAGGCGTTCAGCACTCCTAGACATCGCTGGAGAAGGTGAGTTTGCGATGTGAGCCAGGGCTGTTTTACTGTGTGTTTGGAAGTTCTGAGGGTGAGCGGTGCTACTTGGTCAAGGGTGCTTCTAAGAGTGTCATTGTAGTGATGAACAGCCAGATCAGGACAAGAAAAAGAGGAGATTGGGGACAGCGAAGAGTGTAGGGAGTCTGAGAGTGTCTGAGGGTTAATGGCTTGTAGATTTCTGAATGTGTGGTAGGTAGGAGTTCGCTGGGGTGGTGGAGGATTTGTGAGCGTGAAGGAGAGAATGTTGTGGTCAGAGAGTGGAAGCGGTGAGTTATTTAGGTGGGAGATTGAACAGAGGCGGACAAAGACCAGGTCAAGGGTGTTGCCATCCTTGTGTGTCTCAGAGGTTGAAAGCTGTGAGAGGCCTAGAGAAGTGGTTAGTGATAGAAGCTGAGATGCAGATGTGGAAGTAGGACTGTTAATGGGGATGTTGAAGTCTCCAAGGATAAGGGTTGGTAGTTCTGAGGACATGAAGTGCGGCAGCCAGGCTGAGAAGTGGTCAAGGAACTGGGTGGGCGAGCCTGGGGGCCGATATATGACCGCTACTCTGAGGAAGAGGGGATGGAAGAGCCTGATGGTGTGGACCTCAAAAGAAGGGAATGAGAGTGATGGAATTGGGGGGATGACCTGGAAAGTGCATTGTGGGGACAGGAGTATGCCAACTCCACCACCATGTCTGTTTGTGGGTCTCGGGGAATGGGAGAACTGTAAGCCACCATAGGAAATGGCAGCAGGGGAGACCGTGTCAGAATCCTGAATCCAGGTTTCAGTGAGGGCCAACAGATAAAGAGAGTTGTTCAGAAAGTAGTTGTGCAGGAAAGATAGTTTGTTGCATGCAGACCGTGGATTCCAGAGGGCACAATTGAAAGAAGGAGATGAGGGAGTGCAAGTAATATTAACAAGATTATTATGGTTTCGACATGAGGTAGGGTAGGGATTGAGGTTGGGGGATGGACCAGGGTTGGGGGAGATGTCCCCTGAAATCAGTAGGAGTAGGAAGATAAAGAGCAGGTACTTGTTGGAGTTGTAAGTAGGTTTTTTCTGTGATATGTTTGGGCAAGATGGGCTGAGGTTTCTCAGGAAGGTGAGGAGTGCATGGGAACTGTACATGGGAGAGGGAAGTATGGAGGGGCTGATGTATATGAGTTGTGATGGAGGGGGATGGGGCAGTGAATGTGGATGGCAAGGGAACACAGGAGGATAGAGATAAAGAACATAATTTAAAAGAAAGCAAAGTGTGGGCTACCTGATTCCTGCCCTGATTAACTGCCATGGATAACTGCCTTTTACTCGATGCTTGTCTTTCGTGATGCTTTGCTTTCTGTGATGCGTGCGCCCCCTTACTGCGTGCGCCCCTTAGACTACTCCTAAATATATAGCCCACACTACAGGGTCAGGAAAGTGGGATTGTGGGAGCTGTTTTTGGGATAATTTGCCAGCTGGGGCCAGCACACCAGGGGGTGGTTAGATCATCAAAGGCAACCTGGCAACATCTATATGCTTTACCACCTTCCACCTGATAGGATCTAGAGAGCCAATCACAGATATGAAGCAGTGATTTAAAACGTGCAAAATGAATTGATCCGAAAGTGCATTAATATCCACTCCACACATTACTATGTTGCAAGATGGTAAGCAGTGCTGGCAGCAATGCAGAGTATGTAGTGCCACCATAATATATGTGCAGCATACAACAGATAGCAAGGGGATTCTATCATTCAGCTGTTGCTTCCACTGATGCAGTCATACCATTAATAATAGTGCATCAAACAGTAGCAGGTGGGATTCTATCATGCTGTTTGTTCCACTGAATGCAGTTATCCGTATTATGAGTGCACATACAACACAGATAGCAGAGAGGGGGATCTATCATCAGCTTTTGCTTCACTGAATGCAGTTCATACGGATTAGTATAGTGCAGCATAACCAGTAGCAGGGTGGGGATCTATCATCCGTTCTTCATGAATGCAGTTCATACGATTAATATAAGTGCAGATACTACAGTTGCAGGGGTGTGGGATTTTTCATCAGTGATTGTTGCATGATGCAGTTTCATACATTAATATAGAGTGCATGCATACAACAGATGCAGAGGTGGAGGGTCTAGCATTCAATGTTGTCATGAATGCGTATAGCATAATTATGTGCAGATACAACAGAGATAGCAGAGTTGGATTCTATCATAGTGTTTTCCACTGAATGCAGTTGGCATACCTGTGTCTGAGAGCATGAATGTTAATCCTGCCATGGATAACTGCCTTTTACTCGATGCTTGTCTTTCGTGATGCTTTGCTTTCTGTGATGCGTGCGCCCCCTTACTGCGTGCGCCCCTTAGACTACTCCTAAATATATAGCCCACACTACAGGGTCAGGAAAGTGGGATTGTGGGAGCTGTTTTGGGATAATTTGCCAGCTGGGGCCAGCACACCAGGGGGTGGTTAGATCATCAAAGGCAACCTGGCAACATCTATATGCTTTACCACCTTCCACCTGATAGGATCTAGAGAGGCCCAAGTCACAGGATATGAAGCAGTGTTTTAAACACAGTGCAAAAATGAATTATTCCAAAGCATTATTACCAGGCACATTAAACTATGTTGCAAGATGGTAAAGCAGTGCTTGGCAGCAAGCAGAAGTATGGAGTGCACACCATTAATATATAGTGCAGCATACAACACAGATAGCAGAGGTGGGGATTCTATCATTCAGCTGTTTGCTTCCACTGAATGCAGTTCATACCATTAATATATAGTGCAGCATACAACACAGATAGCAGAGGTGGGGATTCTATCATTCAGCTGTTTGCTTCCACTGAATGCAGTTCATACCATTAATATATAGTGCAGCATACAACACAGATAGCAGAGGTGGGGATTCTATCATTCAGCTGTTTGCTTCCACTGAATGCAGTTCATACCATTAATATATAGTGCAGCATACAACACAGATAGCAGAGGTGGGGATTCTATCATTCAGCTGTTTGCTTCCACTGAATGCAGTTCATACCATTAATATATAGTGCAGCATACAACACAGATAGCAGAGGTGGGGATTCTATCATTCAGCTGTTTGCTTCCACTGAATGCAGTTCATACCATTAATATATAGTGCAGCATACAACACAGATAGCAGAGGTGGGGATTCTATCATTCAGCTGTTTGCTTCCACTGAATGCAGTTCATACCATTAATATATAGTGCAGCATACAACACAGATAGCAGAGGTTGGGATTCTATCATTCAGCTGTTTGCTTCCACTGAATGCAGTTCATACCATTAATATATAGTGCAGCATACAACACAGATAGCAGAGGTGGGGATTCTATCATTCAGCTGTTTGCTTCCACTGAATGCAGTTCATACCATTAATATATAGTGCAGCATACAACACAGATAGCAGAGGTGGGGATTCTATCATTCAGCTGTTTGCTTCCACTGAATGCAGTTCATACCTGATGTGAAATAGGAGATGCAAATGTTAATTCTCGCATGGGATAACTGCTTTTACTCGATGCTGTTTTGCGTGTGCTTTGCTCTGGATGCGTGCCCCATTACTGCAGTTAATATATTGCATGTGATAGCAATACTTCTGCATTGCACAAGCACTCTCTCATTGCCATACAAATAATTGCTTCCATCATTCCAATTCAATTATTAATACAAGTGTGTTCCTTGGGCAACCATCCAGGTTTCCCCATCTAAGACACCCATCTGTCCACAGGAAATGCCATAAATACCTGATGCCTGGGTTTCGTTGTCAGGGACCCCATTTATGAGACAATAGTGACTCTGTTGACAGCGTTTGCCTTCACATTGGTAAATGAAATTAATGGGACTGGTTTTTTTAGTGACTGCTGGGGTCTCAGAGATGGTACTCCTTAAATGTGGTTTCCACTTTAAGAAATGTGGACCCCAAATGCTTTTAGTTAAACAACATAACAAACAGAGAAGATATTCACCCTCCCTGGGTGCAGCTGTGTTGTAAATAGGCTGGAAATGAGTTCTGAGCAGAAGCTCCCTCTGGTGGTTACAAACGGTACTGGACTGTCCAGTGAAGATTGTGAGAATTGGGAATCAGGTGTTACTGACTGGTCTTATATAAGGGAGTCACCTTCCATCAGGGTTGCCGGTGACCAATTGTTCTGGTCTCAATCCTTGATTCCTGTTTCCTTGGTAGCCTGCTGTGTCGTGTCTGAATCTCCTGCTAACAGATAAGACATTTTCTTCTTTTTGTTTTTGTGCTTGATTTTTGCATTTTGTCCTGCACTTCTGTGGGGGCCTTCAGGGTCCCCTCTGGGGGCTTTTGCCTCTCAGTTCAGTTCAGCCACTGATGTTTGTACATTTGTTTTTTCCAGTTTTTTCAGTGGCTGCTGTTTTGTTTTTGGTTACACCAGAGAACTAATTTAGGTGGTAGAGGTCGTGTGATCTCAGGTGTTTTTGAAATTAGTAGAGTTGGTGCTTTTCAGGGTTTTTTGGGATTGCAGTAAGTGCCCTTCCTATCCTTTTCTATTTAGTAAGTTTGGGCCCCAACGTTTGCTCATACTATTTTCTGTCTGTGTCAGTATTTCTTCTTGTCTAACCGCCATTACATGTTTGGGGGCTTTCTATGTTCTTTGGGGATCTGCTCCGGGCAGATAGCTTTCCTCTTTCTATCTTTAGGTGTAGTTAGTTTCTCAGGCTGTGACGAGGCGTCTAGGACCAACGTAGGAACGCTCCACGGCTGCCTCTAGTTGTGGTGGTTAGTCAGGGTACTGCAATCTCATAGTTTCCAACTGCTCTGGTGTATTTCCCTTTTTGCCTGCTCTCCTCAGCTACCAAATCATAACAGTATCACCGGCCTAAACTTAAAATTATATGGTACTCACAGAAGGGAAAAATATTGTGAAAGTAAAAAGTTGTCAGAGTTGTCAGAGTTGCATTTTTTTTTTTTCCCTCTGTATCTCTGGGTGCTGAGGAGGATTTTTTTTTTCTCTCAATGAAGTTTGCACAGTTGTCTGGCCGTGTGGATCAGCTTGCCACTGAAGTTCGGAGTATTGCTACCTATCTTGCTAGGTTGCCTGTTGTGGAACCTAGGATTCCCATGCCAGATTTGTTTTTAGGGGATCGAGCTAAGTTTCTGAATTTCAAAAATAACTGTAAATTGTTTTTTGCCTTAAAATCTAACTCCTCAGGGAACGCAGCGCAGCAGGTTCAAATTGTCATCTCTCTCCTGCGTGGCGACCCTCAGGATTGGGCTTTTTCCCTGACACCTGGGGATCCTGTTTTGAGTGATGTTGATGCGTTTTTTCAGGCTTTGGGGTTATTGTACGATGAGCCTAATGTCACTGATCAAGCTGAAAAAACTTTGTTGGCATTAAGTCAGGGGCTTGAGGACGCTGAGTTATACTGTCAGAGATTCTGTAGGTGGGCAGTCCTGACCAAATGGAATGACGACGCTTTGGCAGCTCTTTTTTGGAAGGAACTGTCAGATAATGTAAAGGATGTTATGGTGGGATTCCCTGTTCCCTCTGGTCTCAATGATTCTATGTCATTAGCGATTCAAATTGACAGACGTTTGCGTGAGCGGAAAGGTATGCGTGGAATAATGTTGCCTTGTAAACCTGCTTCTGAATCCATGCAGTGTGATAGAGTGGTTTCTGGGGCACAGCGTCATGAATTTCGAAAGCGCAATGGGTTATGTTTCTACTGTGGTGATGCCTCTCATGCTATTTCTGTCTGCCCTAAGCGGGGAAGACGTTTTGCTCGCTCAGTTGTCTTGGGTAGTGTTCAGACTAAGTTTTTGTTAACTGTTACCCTGATATGCTCTCTGTCCTCATTTTCTGCTCAGGCTTTTGTTGATTCTGGAGCAGCTATTAACCTGATGGATTTTGATTTTGCTAAACGTTGTGGGTTTCCCTTGATACCCCTACGGAAGTCTATTCCCCTACTGGGGATCGATTCTACCCCTTTGGCTAAGAATAAACCTCAGTTCTCTACTCAGGTGATAATGAGGGTAGAACCTGATCATCAGGAGAGTTGCAAATTTTTGGTTCTGTATAATCTGCATGACATTATCGTACTGGGTTTCCCTTGGTTACAGTCTCATAATCCTGTTTTGGATTGGAAATCTGTGTCTGTTACCAGTTGGGGCTGTCAATGTGTTAATACCAACACTCCTGTTTTTTCTGCCTCCCCCCAGGCTCAGGATGTTCCTGACTTTTTGATTGATTTTTCTGATGTGTTTAGCGAAAGTAAATCTGCATCCTTACCTCCCCATAGGAGCTATGACTGCGCTATTGAATTAGTGCCTGGTAGTAAATTCCCTAAAGGTCACCTTTTTAACTTGTCTGTACCTGAACATGATGCTATGCGGTCTTATATCAAGGAGTCATTGGAGAAGGGTCATATCAGACCATCCTCTTCACCCTTAGGTGCCGGTTTTTTCTTTGTGGCCAAAAAGGATGGTTCATTAAGGCCATGTATTGATTATCGTCTCTTGAACAATATTACTGTGAAATATCAATATCCGTTACCCTTGATCTCTGATCTGTTTTCCAGGGTGAAAAACGCTACTTGGTTTACCAAGCTTGACCTCAGGGGGGCATATAACCTTATTCGCATTAAGCACGGGGATGAATGGAAGACGGCATTTAATACCCCTGAAGGGCATTTTGAGTACCTTGTGATGCCCTTTGGGCTCACTAATAATGTTGAGCGATACTGCTCGATATCTAAAACTATCGTATCGAAATGGTATCGCCGATATCACTAAATATCATCGATATCCGATTCCGATACCGGAAGTCCAATGTAAGTCTATCGGAACAAAATATCGCAACTAAAAAAAAACTTTATTTCCTTGTAAACACTAAATATACACACATAGAATACATATATATATATATACATGTCATTGTGACATATATATATACATATATGTATAGTTTATACACTTCTACATAGTAAAATATCCTCTGATTCAATTGCCGGGTAAAGCCGGCTTCTGTGAAAAGACAGAAGCACCCGACATGAAATGACACTTGGTGTACATAGGGTTAACCATGTCTTTTCATGTCCTTTGCTATCTGATTTGCACAAACAATTACATCAGTCTATGTGTGCAAAATTTCACACCTGTAGGGGTTAATTAAAGGTGTAAATTCGTTGTAAAAAAAACGGACTTTTTTGCTACGAATTTACACCTTTAATTAACCCCTACAGGTGTGAAATTTTGCACACATAGACTGATGTAATTGTTTGTGCAAATCAGATAGCAAAGGACATGAAAAGACATGGTTAACCCTATGTACACCAAGTGTCATTTCATGTCGGGTTCTGTATTTTCACAAAAGCCTGCAATTGAATTAGCGGCTATTATACTATGTAGAAGTGTATGAACTATAAATATAAATATATATATATGTGTCACAAATTCAATGACATGTATATATATATAATATAATATATATATATATATATATATGAGGTGTAAAATTGTTTAAAAAAAATGCGTGGGCTCCCGCCCTATTTTCGCAACCAGACAGACAAAGCCAGCGAATGGGGGCAGATAATAATAGCCCAGAGAGGGACCATTATTTTTGGCCCCCCCTGGCTACTAACATCTGCCCCCAGACACCCCAGAAAAGACAAATCTATAATTAGATTCGCCCTTTCTGGCACTTTGCCCGTCTATTCCCATTGCCCTGTAGCGGTGGCGAATGGGTTAATATGGGGTTAAAGCCACATTGCAATTGAAAGGTGACCTTAAGCCAGGTTAATAATTGAGAGCTGTCAATTAGACAACTATCAATTATTAATCCTATTGCATGAAATAAAAATAAAACACACACACTTTAATTAAAAATCATTTTAATGAAATAAAGACACATGTTTTTGACCATCTTTTATTTGACTGCAAAAACCATTTCCTGTAATAAAAATAAAATAAAAAAGCAAAATTATTCTTACCTATCCCATGCACAGTCAGGTCCCACGGTGTAATCCTTCAGAAAGGGTTAATGTTTACTGCAGGGACCGCAGCTAATGCTGCAGCCTCACAGTAAACCCCCAAATGAATGAGTTCCTCTCCTGGCTGACAGGAGAGGAAGTGGAAAGCTTAATTGATTGCTTTCCACTTTCACTTCAGGTCAGCCAGGGACACAATCAGTGACGTCAGAGGGAACTGATTAACAAAAATAGGGGTTCCCTTCGAATAAAAAATGGCGTCGGGTCCCCCCTATTTTTGTTAACCAGCCAGATGAAGCAGACCGCTGAGGCCTGGTTTTTCAGGCTGGTAAGGATCCAATATCCATGGACCTTGCAAGCCTGATAATACCAGGCCACAGCAGTCTGCTTAGCTTGGCTGGTTAACAAAAATAGGGGATCCCCTCGAAAAAAAACGGCGTAGGGGTCCCCCTATTTTTGTTAACCAGCCAAGTAAAATGCAGACTGCTGCGGCCTGGTATTAAAAGACTGTCAAAGCCCATGGATTTTGGCCCTCAACAGCCTGATAATACCAGGCTACAGCAGCCCTACATTTGGCGCATCAAAAGATGTGCCAATTGTGGCACTTTACCCGGCTCTTCCCACTGCCCTGTAGCGGTGGCAAGTGGGTAATAAGGGGTTAATGTCACCATTGATTGCACGGTGACAATAAGCCCGGTTAATAATGGAGAGGTGTCAATAAGACACCGATCCATTATTAATCACAAAGTTATTAAATGCATAAAAGAAATGACAAAGCAAGAAAAAAGTATTTTAATGAAATAAAAGAGACAACACAGTTTTTCATTAATTTTATTACACTCTCATTCCTGCGACGCCATCGATCTCCTGTAAAAAAAGAAAAAAAACAAACCAACAGTATACCACCTGTCCGACGCAGTCCATAGTAACGACTGTCCCACGACGATCCAGCTCTGCTACATCGCAATGACAGGCAGAGCCTGTCATCGCAACGCAGCACAGCTGATTACCTGCTTCCCCGGCAGTGACGTCATCGGACTGACTGCTTTACGGCCGGGATTACCCAGCAGTCACTGCAGTTATCGCGAGAAACTGCATGTGACCGCCGTGGAAAGATGATGGCGGCCATGAAGCAGTCCAGGCCGTGACCGCCGGAGATCTTCTGCCAGGTAAGTGCCGCTGACTCCTGACAGACCCGACCGACGGACACTGACAGTGACAGACCCGACCGACGGACACTGACAGTGACAGTGACAAATCCGATTCCGGTATCCGATATGACGAAAATATCGGTATTCGGAATCGAAAGGCCGATACAGCTAATATCGGCCGATATCCGATATTTGCAGTATCGTATCGCTCAACACTACTCACTAATGCTCCTTCTGTCTTCCAGTCCTTCATGAATGACATTTTCAGGGATTTTGTGGATAAATTTCTGATTGTTTATTTGGATGATATCTTGATTTTTTCCAATGACTGGGACTCTCATGTAAAACATGTTCGGACTGTGTTCCAGATTTTGAGAGAGAATGCTCTGTATGTGAAGGGATCAAAGTGTCTTTTTGGTGTTCAGAGGATCTCATTTCTGGGTTTCATTTTGTCCCCATCTGTTATTGAAATGGACCCGGTCAAAGTTCAGGCTATCTGTGATTGGGTCCAACCTACTTCATTAAAGGCTCTTCACTTTCATGCCCAGGAAGGGATATGCATCAGGGGTTGAATCGCGAGATTAAAGAGACCATGGCATTAGTAGCTAAATGTGTTACGGGTGAGTCACACCACCTTTCCCAAATCTTATGGAATGTCTGGGGACATCCTCTATTTCTATATAGTATGTTCTCATATGGAATTATATTATTCACTAATTTTCTCCATTGATTAATGAAAGGAGACTTCCCCCCATCCACCTCAACGCTATTGCTTTCCTAGCCATAAATAGAACTTCCTGAAGAAATATTCTATCGTAATGGACCCACATCTCTTCATCCACAACTCCCAGAATATACAACTCCGTACTACATTCAATTGGTATTCCAAGTTTCCGTTCTAGGGTATTTATTACATCACACCAAAATCTTCGTATGATTCTACATTTCCAAATGAGGTGCCAGAAATCCGCCCCCGACTCCCCACATCTATGGCATTCATCAGTTGCCCGTCTACCAATTTTATGTAACCTACTTGGGGTCAGATAGGATTGGTGAAGTATATATAATTGGATTAGCTGGTTATTTGCTGCTAGCGACACCATCATATGCGCCTCTAGTGCAATTTATTTACAATTTGACTATGGGAGCAGTAATAGGGGCATCTTATTGACGCTCTTCATTACTAACCTTGGGGCTTGATGTCATAAAGGTGACATCAACACCCCTAACTGTTTCCCCACTTGTCACCGCTACAGGGCAGTGGGAAGATCAAGGCTATGTGCCAGAATTGGCGCATCTTAGAGATTCGCCTTTTCTGGTGCGGCTGCGGGCTGATGTTTGTATCCAAGGCCCCTTCCTAGGCTATTAATATCAGCCCGCAGCTGTCTGCATAGCCATTGCTGGCTATAAATTATAGGGGGACCCACGTAATTTTTGGGGAAAAATATTCTTTAATTAATTAAATACATGTCCAGTAATTTGCACACATTATACTAATTATATTTGCCACTGACATCTATATAGCTACCTATTCTATTTGTCTCTACTGTATGTAATCCATCTCTTATATCCTGTCGGCTCCAGCAGTGATTTTACAGAAGTCGACAAATGTATTACCAGCTTTTCTTCTATCTATCTCTCTATGCAATATAAATATATATATATATATATATATATATATATATATATATATATGTGTCACTGACATCTACAGTGGTGGAAATAAGTATTTCATCCCTTGCTGATTTTATAAGTTTGCCCACTGACAAAGACATGAACAGTCCAGAATTTTAAGGGTTTGTTAATTTTAACATTGAGAGATAGAGTATCAAAAATAACATCCAGAAAATCAAATTGTATAAATTTATTTGCATTTTGCAGAGAGAAATAAGTATTTGATCCCTCTGGCAAACAAGACTTAATATTTTGTGGCAAAACCCTTGTTGGCAAGCACAGCAATCAGACTTTTTTGTAGTTTGTTGGTACACTCCTTTTTTGCAGATAATCTCTAAATCATTAAGATTTTGAGGATGTCACTTGGCAACTCGCAGGTTCAACTCCCTGCTTAAGTTTTCTTTACCTTAATGTGCTTCTTTTTGAGCCACTCCTTTGTTGCTTTGCCTGTACAGTCATGGCCAAAAGTTTTGAGAATGACACAAATATTATATTTTCACTTTCCTGCCCAGAGGATTATATGGGGTTGACATGCGATATTAAAGAACCAGGCAATTATAGCTAATTGTACGGTGAGTAACACATCCAAATCTTAATGGAGTTGGGTAATCCATATGTCATATATGAGTTTGATATGATTATTATTGACCTTAATTTCTCCATGGATATGAAGAACTTCCCCCAATCCACTCAACGCTTTGCTTCTACCATTATCAAATCTTCCTATGAAATTTTCTAGTAATGGCACATCTCTTCACCCTCCCATGATATACCACAATCTCAATGATTAAGTTGGATTCAATTCCAGCATGGAGTATATTCTATATTTTATCCTGAGCATTATTACTTCCATTGTATATGGCCAGGATCGCCTCAGCTGCCAAAACATTTATCCCCATCTCTTGGAGGTGCACAATTTTATGAACCTACTGGGGTCAGGATGATTGTTATATATAATGTGGTATTATTGGTATTGCTGTAGCGAACCATCTTCCCTCTGGTGCAATTTATTGCAACTCAACTATGGTAGGGAGTATAACAGTTGCATGAGCACACTTCATTACTAACCTTGTGGCTTGAGTCATAAAGGGACTTTCAACACCCCTAACTATCACAAATGGGTCACGAAAGCAAGTGAAGATCAAGGTGTGCCAGATTGCGCATCTGTGATCCTTGCCTATCTGGTCGGTGCCATGATGTTTTTTTCAAAAGGCCTGAGCTCTTTATATCGCCGCAGCTGTCTGCATACCAGGCTGCAAGCTTCACTAAGGGCCTGCAGTAATTTGGGAAACATTTTCTTATTATAAAGCATTCAGTATTGCACACTTAACTACTAAGTGCAACCTTTTAAGAGTACATCTATTTGTCTTTCTTGCTAAGCCTCTTTAATCGCAGGTGGACAGCTTCTTTAAGTTCTTCGATATGTTTTAAGTTTTTGTCTATCATCTCTCTATGCATGATATATTTAGGCTATATTTTATATGAATATATGAGTGTCACTGATCTACAGTGTGGAAATAGGTTATCATCCCTGTGATTTATAAGTTATAGCCCAGCCATTAAACAGTCCAGAATTTTAATTGTTATTTAACATAATGATAGAGTATCAAATACTCCAGCAAAATCAAATGTATAAATTGTTTGATTGCAGAGCAGAATAAGATTGATTACTGGCAACAGACTTATAATTGGGCGAAAACTTGATGGCATTTTTCGGCAATCAACTTTTTCTATTGTTGTACCAACTCATTGTTTGCAAGTAATCTTCTAAGCATTAATTTTAATTCACTTGGCAGTTGCAGGTCAATGCCCTTAAATTACGTTACAGCTTAATGCTTCTTTAATTAAGTCATCTTTGTTCTATTTGGCCATGTACTGTGTTTGGGTCATTGTCTTGCTGTAAATAATAAGGATCTACCAATCAAAATGAAGTGTATAAAGAAAGGGTAGAAGTACAGGCTAAAATTTAACTTTTAATAACTGCCTTTAAAAACGAATAATTCTTTCAGTAAATAACAAACAACCAATAAGTGTATCCTAACCACCAATAACTTGTGAAAAAACAAATATTGTTAAAACCGTCAGTAAAAGACTTACTTATTAATGGGATAGATAAGGATAGATCTATCTAGAAACTATCCACAATATTCATATATCTAGGTAATATCAAATCACTGTGCTTTTTTTAAACTTCATAAATTGCACATCTCAATAAACAGAACAGTCTTACCATATGTTGATATCCACTGTATACTTGTAAATGGGGGAGGCTTTTTAGACAGCGCCATACATTACCCCAAACCATGTGGACACATATGACCAAAGGACTGACAGTCTCCCAACGCGTTTCTCTGGCTAGATCATCAGGGGAGAGTTATGCCATTTTTGTCAGCTGTTAAGGTAGATGTCACCCGCAGCGCTTGTGCAGACTGTTGAACGGGTGTTTGTTATTTACTGAACGAATTATTCATTGTCTTGCTGGAAGACTCAGCCACGACCCATTTTTAAAGTCCTGGTGGAGGGAAGGAGGTTGTCACTCAGGATATTACAGTACATTTCTCCATCCATTCTCATTGATGCGGTGAAGTAGTCATGTCCCCCTTAGCAGAGAAACACCCCCAAAACGTAATGTTACCGCTTCCCTGCTTGACAGTGGGTACGTGTTCTTTGGGTCATAGGCAGCATTTCTCTTCCTCCCAACATGGTGCGTTGAGTTATTGCCAAATAGATCAATTTTTGTCTCATCTGACCACAGCACCTTCTCCCAATCACTCACAGAATCATCCAGGAATTCATTGGCAAATGTCACACCGGCCTGCACACATGCCTTCTTGAGCAGGGGGACCTTGCGGGCACTGCACGATTTTAAACCTTCATGGCATAATGTGTTACCAATGGTTTTCATGGTGACTGTGGTCTCAGCTGCCTTGAGATCATTAACAAGTTCCCCACATTGTAGTTTTAGGCTAATCTCTCACCTTCCTCATGATCAAGGATACCCCACGAGGTGAGATTTTGCATGGTGCCCCAGATCGATGTCGGTTGATGCTCATTTTTTATTTCTTCCATTTTCTTACTATTGCACCAACAGTAGTCTCCTTCTCACCCAGCATCTTGCTTACGGTTTTGTAGCCTATTCCAGCTTTGTGAAGATCTATGATCTTGTCCCTGACATTCTTATAAAGCTCTTTAGTCTTACCCATTGTGAGACAGTGAAGGAATATGTGTCGAATGGGGTGTACATTTCACCTAGGTACTGTGCTGTATGGTATAAGGGAAATGTGTGGCTTTGTAAACCTAGTGGTAGAGAAAGGTCACTACACCTTACATTCAGTACACACTTGCAGCTCAGGCCTGAAACCATTCAGCTGTTAATTAGGAGACCAGAAGTAGGTGTCTGCGAACACAGTCAGAGAGCTCGCTTAGTCTGGACAAGGAGTCCAGGCACAAGAAGGAGTCTCCAGGAGTATGAGCTGTCTCAGTCTGGGTGCTCGATGTACCCGGACACAGGAGTAGTCTCTGTGAGAATCCATGCGGATAGCTGCTGAATAGGAGGGGAGCTCTCTCAAGTCTGGACGTTGAAGGTGCCTTCAGACACAAGGAGGAGACTCTGTGAAACTCCATGCTGGTAAATGCTGAACATATGTGTTGTTTTGGCCCAGGCTGTTAGAGTCTGGTCCCGGATAGATAGGGAAATCTATCTAAGTGTAGTAAGTGGCTGGACAAGCCCAGGTCTTATGTTTATGATTTGGTTTCGATTATGTTCTGTTTGCTGTGGACTTTAATAAAACTGGTTGCGGCCAGTTTTTACCAGAACTGCTGTCTGTGAATGAACTGTTTCCGTGCCACTCCGTCTACCCGGACGGCGATCCCAGAGCTATATCCCCTGAAAAGCTTACAATTGGTGCTAGAATGTGCGTGCAGCACAGTGGCGAGAGACAGCAATAAAAGGTGAAGTCTGTTGAAGCAGCAGCAGAGAAAAAAAAAGTGTGTCAGCAAAAGAAACGTCTGTTGGAGCAGTCTTAAAGAGACAGTAGCCCTAATAGAGTTTGCAAAAGAAAAAAAAAAAGTGTGTCTGCACAGCAAAGCTGAACTTGTTGTGGAAAAGACTGTGGAGTGTGCAGCAGCAAATGAAAAAGTCTGTTGGAGCAGTCTTAAAGAGACAGTGGCCCTAATAGAGTTTGCAGAAAAAAAAAAAAAAAAAAGTGTCTGCACAGCAGAGCTGAATTTTCTGTGGAAAAGACTGTGGAGTGTGTATGTCTTGTGTGAAGACTGCCGTTGTTAAGACAGAGAAGTCTGACAGGATGGATGACAGCCTGGAGAAGCTGATTAAACAAATGGCGAAAGTTAATGTGCAACATAAGACTGCCGTTGTTGAGACAGAGAAGTCTGACAGCATGGATGACAGTTTGGAGGAGCTTGTTAAGAAACACCTGCAGAGCATGCAACAGGCCCAGCAGAGCTGGCAGCAGCAGCAGCAGGAGTTTAACCGATTGCTGAGGGAGCAGATTGCAGCTCTCAGCACCTCGTCCCCGAGTAATGTTGTAAAGGCACCTGCGTTGCCTGCAGTAAAGAAGCGGTTGGAGCCTGACGTCGGCCGTCGGGTCGGCATGGTTGAAGAGGTGATAGTGAACCGCTACACCCGAGCATGTCCTCCTGAGGTACAGCCAGAGGTCGGACAAGGAGACCACCAGGACGCCAATCGTCTGGTCAGCCTGATGGAGAAGGCCTTCGCCAGCAAAGACTGTCTCCGTGACCAGCCGTCTGAGAGGTCGTCACTTCAGAGTTCCCGGACGCTGAACTCTCGCGGTAAGAGCGTTCCAGCTGTTGGGGACATGGGGTATGCTGATAAGCGGGTTCAGGCCCGAGGGGACATGTGGGTGGAAAAGTGTGATGGACAGTGTTGGAGATGTCGTGAAATTGCAGCCAACTGTCCAATAGAGGGGGAGCCTATGTATTGTGATGTTGGCAGATCCCTCTCTCTCTGCGCAGAACCTGTGTGTGTGTCCACCTCAGCCGAAGAGACTGGACCACAGGTGTCCCCGGTGGTTGTAAATGACTGCCCAGCACAGGCCCTCTTGGACTCAGAGAGTCCAGTGACTTCCGTATGTGACAGCCTGATTGATAGGGACTTCATCCCTGATAAGCACCTGAGTATGGTGTGCATCCATGGAGACACCAAAGTCTACCCAGAGACTGCCGTGGACTTGGTCCCCAAACTCGGGGAGGTTTCATATGAAGTGGGGGTAGTGAAGAACCTGGTGCAACCCGTTATATTGGGTAATGACTTTCCCCGATCTAAGGATCTCTGGGGGAAAAATGTTTCTGATGGACAGTGTGATGAAGCTCCTACTGAGGGTGCGCAGTCCCGAGGGGCGGAACACAATGCTAGTGGGCCGTTAAACTTATGTGATAATGATGATGATGATGATGATCATGATAATGATGATGACCATGATAATGATGCTGATGCTGATAATGATGTGATGCTGATAATGATAAAGATGATGATCATGATAGTGATGATGATACTGATCATAATCATGATAATGATATTGATAATAATGATGACTGTGATAGTGATGAAATTCCTTTGCAGGTGATGTTGGGAGACGAGGATGGTGGTTCTCGGGAACCGAGTGTCCCTGACTTACCTGTGTCCTGTGACAATTTTGAGAGTGAGCAGTGGCGAGACCCCTCTCTTAAAACGGCCCAGGAAAATATAAATGTTCTAAATGAGGTTTCCCAAGAGCCTGGCTCTGAGGAGAGGTTTCCTCATGTTGCCATAAACACTCACCTGTTGTATAGGGACACTGAAGTCCAGGGAGAGGTCGTGAGCCAGCTCCTAGTACCTGAGCTATATGGAAGTATAGTGCTGGGGTTGTCACATAGTCACATACTTGAGGGACCACCTGAGGGAAACCAGGGACCAGATGGTGAAGTTAATGTTGTGGATGACATGTTAACTAAGGTTCCAGATCAAGATGTGAATGAGAATGAATTGTATAACCCTGACAGTGAGCAGGATGTGAATGAAAATGAAGTGCATAACCCTGAAAGTGAGCAGGATGTGAATGAGAATGAATTGTATAACCCTGACAGTGAGCAGGATGTGAATGGATATGAAGTGTATAACCCTGAAAGTGAGCCAGATGTGGCTGAGAAAAAGGGGTCAGACAGGGATAGTGGTAGTGATAGTGAATCATCTGATGACGATCAAGCAACCAGTGCAAATGAGGAAGGCATGGTAGCAGAGGAGGTTGAGGGTCCTGAGAAGAAAGCTGATGCTGACCTTACAGCCGGACAGAAGATGGCATCTGAAGATATTTTACAGTTGGCCGATTCCCTGGCGAAGACTAAGGTGAAAGGAGGAGAGCTGAGCTTTAAAGGCAGGACTCTGAAACTGAACACAGCCCAAGTAGATGCTGTTGGAAAGGAGAAGTTATCAATGTATGGTGTGGATCTGCATCATGCCAAGGACTCTTAAGGTAATGCTGCAGAGGTGGAAAAAGCCATAGAAGTGGTAGACACCAAACCAGATGCCTCATCAGAAGCTGAGGTCTCAAGTGCAGCTGTGAGGAACAAGACTGAGGATGTGGGGGCTGACTCTGCCCAGGAATCTGTTTCGGCCAGAGACAGTGGCGTGGATGGTGTACTGTCCGGATCAGTAGCGGCAACTCGCAAAGTTCGGGCTGGCATTGGTGAGCTCAGGCGCACTTTCATGGAGTCTGCATCTGAGCCACGTCCCAACGAATGGGAGAAGCGATGTGTCGGTCCTTTGCCGCTGCAGATACACGGGAGCCCGGATGGGATGCAGAGCGTGGTGGAAGAGAAGAGCCAGGCGGGTTCTGAGTATACAGATGCAGCTATCAAGGAGAACTTGAAAGTTGAAATAAATGGAGATATTGGATATCATAATGATGTGCCTGAAGAGGTAGAATGTAAGACTGACGGTAGGGCTTCTGAGCATGTTCTACCAGAAGAGCCTGAAGAAGGGGCCGAAGACGTAAAGGACGTCCAACAGCTACAGGAGAAGATGCGTCTCCCTGAGGTCTCCACCAAAGAAATAAAGACTGATAATGTTGCATTACGCGAGCGGCTTCAGCAGTGTGAACTGGATGTGGTATCTCTTCGCCAGGAACGTGAGCGGTTCCAGCAGTTGCTCCAGAGAGCACGAGGTGAAAGGGAAAGTGTATATGGTACCTTGCAAGATCAAGAAAAAGTGGTTGCACAGGTACAAGATGAATTGATTACTTCTCAGAAAAATCTCCAAACTGTGATGAAGGTGCGTGATGAAAGCCATGAGCCGCTTCTTGAGAAGGTCAATGAAGTACAAGAAGAGGATGAATTATGTGTACTGCAAAAGAAAAACGATCTGCTCCTTCTACAGTCCCAATCATTTGAACAGAGTAGCTTAAAATGGTCAGAGACCATGGCAGAGGAGCTTAACGTCTGTGAAATAGACTTTATGAGTACACCGATATTCAAGAAAATAGATGTGCTAAAGAGGGTTCAAGGGGAACTAGAGAAAAGTAAAAAAACCCCTATACCTTCTGTGATAGTTGGTGACACATGGTCAGTGCACCAAGGACAGGAGGTACGTGAGTTTCTGAGGAAGAGTCAGCAGAAGTGTTCTGATGTGCCGGGTCATACTTCTCTGGCCAGGCACTATATCGAAACTGAGCCCGGCCCTAAGGTCAAGATGAAACCGTGCAGGATACCCGAGGCCCGCAGAGAGCATAGGCCTGGGAGGGTACAGGGTAGTGCGGATGCTTCAGATGAAGAGAAAGCTGATGTTGGCTATGGCTCAGGTGAAGATACAGATGACAGTAGTGAAGATGAAGCTGATGAAGGCCATGACTGGTCCAGAGTTCACTGTCTCTTTTGGATTGTTGACCAGCCCTCCGGTCTGGATGACCAGCCCTCCGGTCTGGAGAAGAGGGGGGGGATATGTGAGACAGTGAAGGAATATGTGTCGAATGGGGTGTACATTTCACCTAGGTACTGTGCTGTATGGTATAAGGGAAATGTGTGGCTTTGTAAACCTAGTGGTAGAGAAAGGTCACTACACCTTACATTCAGTACACACTTGCAGCTCAGGCCTGAAACCATTCAGCTGTTAATTAGGAGACCAGAAGTAGGTGTCTGCGAACACAGTCAGAGAGCTCGCTTAGTCTGGACAAGGAGTCCAGGCACAAGAAGGAGTCTCCAGGAGTATGAGCTGTCTCAGTCTGGGTGCTCGATGTACCCCGGACACAGGAGTAGTCTCTGTGAGAATCCATGCGGATAGCTGCTGAATAGGAGGGGAGCTCTCTCAAGTCTGGACTGTTATGTTACGGTAGCTGAGGAGTGCAGGCAAAAAAGGAAATACACCAGAGCAGTTGGAATCTATGAGATTGCAGTACCCTGACTAACCACCACAACTAGAGGCAGCCGTGGAGCGTTCCTACGTTGGTCCTAGACGCCTCGTCACAGCCTGAGAAACTAACTACACCTAAAGATAGAAATAGGAAAGCTATCTGCCCCGGAGCAGAACCCCAAAGATAATAGAAAGCCCCCAAACATGTAATGGCGGTTAGACAAGAGGAAATACTGACACAGAAAGAAAATAGTATGAGCAAACGCTGGGGCCCAAACTATCTAAATAGAAAAGGACAGGAAGGGCACTTACTGCAATCCCAGAAAACCCTGAAAAACACCAACTCCACTAATTTCAAAATCACCTGAGATCACACGACCTCTACCACCTAAATTAGTTCTCTGGTGTAAGAAAATCAAAACAGCAGCCACTGAAAAAACTGGAAAAAGCAAAAGTACAAAACACAGTGGCTGGACTAAACTGAGAGGGCAAAAGCCCCCGGAGGGGACCCTGAAGGCCCCCACAGAAATGCAGGACCAAATGCAAAAATATAGCAAAAACACAAAATAAGAAATTGTCTTATCTGATAGCAGGAGATGCAGACACGACACAGCAGGCTACAAGGGAAACTGGAAAGAAGGATTCAGACCAGAACAATTGATCACCGGCAACCCTGATGGGAAAATGATTCCCTTAAATAAGACCAATCAGTAACACCTGATTCCCAGTCTTCACAATCCTCACTAGTACCGCTTGTAACCACCAGAGGGAGGCTCTGCTCAGAACTCATCTCAAACCCATTCACAACAGTACCCCCCCCTTGAGGAGGGGTCACCGAACCCTCATTTGAGCAACCAGGTCGGTCAGGATGAGTTCTATGATACGCACGGATAAGTCTCCTAGCATGGATGTCCGAAGCAAACACCCAAGAATTATCTTCCTGACCATAACCTCTCCATTTAACCAAATACTGGAGTCTTCGTCTAGAAAAACGAGAATCCAATATTTTCTCAACCACATACTCCAGATTGCCCTCAACCAAAACAGGGTCAGGAGGCACAGCAGCAGGAACCACTGGCTCAACAAACCTCTTCAACAAGGACTTGTGGAACACGTTATGGATCTTAAATGTCCCTGGAAGAAGCAAACGAAAAGAAACAGGATTAATAATCTCCATGATCTTATAAGGTCCAATGAACCTAGGCTTAAATTTAGGAGATGCTACTCTCATAGGAATATTCTTTGAGGACAACCAGACCAAGTCCCCCACTTTAAACCGAGGACCATCATTCCTATGCCGGTTAGCAAACCGCTGGGCCTTCTCCTGAGAGAAGGACAACCTCTCCACTACCTGGTCCCAAATCTGCTGCATACGCTCAACAACAGAGTCAACACCTGGACAGACAGAAGCCTCCGTCTGTCCTGAAGAAAATCGAGGGTGAAACCCAGAATTACAGAAAAACGGAGACATCAAAGTGGCAGAGCTAGCCCTATTATTAAGAGCAAACTCAGCCAAAGGCAAAAAAGAGACCCAGTCATCCTGATCAGCAGACACAAAGCATCTTAGATAAGTCTCCAATGTCTGGTTTGTTCTCTCAGTTTGACCATTGGTCTGAGGATGAAATGCCGAGGAGAAAGACAATTGAACACCCAGTTTAGAACAAAAAGTCCTCCAAAATCTGGAAACAAACTGGACTCCTCTGTCAGACACAATGTTCTCAGGAATGCCGTGTAAACGAACCACGTGCTGAAGGAACAACGGCACCAATTCAGAGGAGGAAGGCAACTTAGGTAATGGCACAAGATGTATCATTTTGGAAAACCTATCACAAATTACCCAGATGGTGGTCATTCTCTGAGAAACAGGAAGATCGGAAATGAAATCCATAGAGATATGGGTCCATGGTCTCTTGGGCACAGGCAATGGCATCAACAAACCACTAGAGCGAGAGCAAGGCTTGGAGCGAGAGCAAGTCCCGCAGGACTGCACAAATTCCCTGACATCGCGAGACAAGGTAGGCCACCAAAAGGACCGACTAACCAAGTCTCTGGTACCAAAAATTCCGGGATGCCCAGCCAATGCGGAACAATGAATCTCAGACATCACACTCTTTTTCCATTGGTCCGGGACAAACAATTTTCCAACAGGGCAGCGCTCGGGCCTATCCTCCTGACACCCCTCCAGAGCAAGTCTCAAATTGGGCGAGATGGCGGAAAGAACTACACCCTCCTTCAAAATAACAGAGGGATCAGATAGCTCAGGAGAGTCCGCAAGGAAACTCCTCGAGAGGGCATCCGCCTTAACATTCTTAGTGCCAGGAAGAAAGGAAACCACAAAATTAAAACGTGTGAAAAACAAGGCCCACCTGGCCTGTCTAGGATTGAGTCGCTTGGCAGATTCCAGATAGACCAGATTCTTATGGTCCGTAAGGACCACCACCTGATGTTTGGCTCCCTCCAGCCAATGTCTCCACTCTTCAAAAGCCCACTTCATGGCCAATAACTCCCGATTACCCACGTCATAATTACGTTCAGTAGGAGAAAATTTTCGAGAGAAAAAGGCACAAGGGTTACTTTTAGAGGTCTCTGGATCTTTTTGGGACAAAACGGCACCTGCCCCAATTTCAGAGGCATCAACCTCCACCTGAAATGGCAGAGAAACATCAGGCTGCCGTAGAACAGGAGCAGAAGTGAATCTCTGCTTAAGTTCCTGAAACGCAGAGACTGCCTCAGGAGGCCAATTCACCACATCAGAACCCTTTCTGGTCAAATCAGTTAATGGTTTAACAATAACAGAGAAATTACCAATAAATTTACGATAAAAATTGGCAAAACCCAAAAATCTCTGAAGAGCCTTTAATGAAGTAGGTTGGACCCAATCACAGATGGCCTGAACCTTGACCGGGTCCATTTCAATAACAGATGGGGACAAAATGAATCCCAGAAATGAGATCTTCTGTACGCCAAAAAGACACTTTGATCCCTTCACATACAGAGCATTCTCTCTCAAAATCTGGAATACAGTTCGAACATGTTTCACATGAGAGTCCCAGTCATTAGAAAAAATCAAGATATCATCCAAATAAACAATCAGAAACTTGTCCACAAAATCCCTGAAAATGTCATTCATGAAGGACTGGAAGACGGAAGGAGCATTAGTGAGCCCAAAGGGCATCACAAGGTACTCAAAATGCCCTTCAGGGGTGTTAAATGCCGTCTTCCATTCATCCCCGTGCTTAATGCGAATAAGGTTATACGCCCCCCTGAGGTCAAGCTTAGTAAACCAAGTAGCGTTTTTCACCCTGGAAAACAGGTCAGAAATCAAGGGTAACGGGTATTGATATTTCACAGTAATATTGTTCAAGAGACGATAATCAATACACGGCCTTAATGAACCATCTTTTTTGGCCACAAAGAAAAAACCGGCACCTAAGGGTGAAGAGGATGGTCTGATATGACCCTTCTCCAATGATTCCTTGATATAAGACCGCATAGCGTCATGTTCAGGTACAGACAAGTTAAAAAGGCGACCCTTAGGGAATTTACTACCCGGCACTAATTCAATAGCGCAGTCATAGCTCCTATGGGGAGGTAAGGATGCAGATTTACTTTCGCTAAACACATCAGAAAAATCAAACAAAAAGTCAGGAACATCCTCAGCCTGGGGGGAGGCAGAAAAAACAGGAGTGTTGGCACTAACACATTGGCAGCCCCAACTGGTTACAGACACAGATTTCCAATCCAAAACAGGATTATGAGACTGTAACCAAGGGAAACCCAGCACTATAATGTCATGCAGATTATATAGAACCAAAAATTTGCAGCACTCCTGGTGATCAGGTTCAACCTCATTATCACCTGAGTAGAAAACTGGGGTTTATTCTCAGCCAAAGGGTAGAATCGATCCCCAGTAAAGGAATAGACTTCTGTAGGGGTATCAAGGAAAACCCACAACGCTTAGCAAAATCATAATCCATCAGGTTAATAGCTGCTCCAGAATCAACGAAAGCCTGAGCAGAAAATGAGGACAGAGAGCATATCAGAGTGACAGTTAATAAAAACTTAGTCTGAACACTACCCAAGACAACTGAGCGTGCAAAACGTCTTCCCCGCTTAGGGCAGACTGAAATAGCATGAGAGGCATCACCACAGTAGAAACATAACCCATTGCGCTTTCGAAACTCATGACGCTGTGCCCCAGACACCACTCCATCACACTGCATGGGCTCAGCAGCTGGCTCACAAGGCAACACCACTCCACGCATACTTCTCCGCTCACGCAAACGTCTGTCAATTTGAATCGCCAATGACATAGAATCATTGAGACCAGAGGGGACAGGGAATCCCACCATAACATCCTTTACATTATCCGACAGACCCTTCCGGAAAAGGGCCGCCAAAGCGTCGTCATTCCATTTGGTCAGGACTGCCCACCTACGGAATCTCTGACAGTATAACTCAGCGTCATCAAGCCCCTGATTTAATGCCAACAAGGCTTTTTCAGCTTGATCAGTGACATTAGGCTCATCGTACAATAACCCCAAAGCCTGAAAAAATGCATCAACATCACTCAAAACAGGATCCCCAGGTATCAGGGAAAAAGCCCAATCCTGAGGATCGCCGCGCAGGAGAGAGATGATAATTTGAACCTGCTGCGCTGCGTTCCCTGAGGACTTAGATTTTAAGGCAAAAAACAATTTACAATTATTTTTGAAATTCTGAAACTTAGCTCGATCCCCCAAAAACAAATCCGGCATGGGGATCCCAGGCTCCACAACAGGCAACCTAGCAAGATATGCAGCAATACTCTGAACCTCAGTGGCAAGCTGATCCACACGGCCAGACAACTGTGCAAACTCCATTGGGAGAAAAGATCCTCCCAGCACCCAGAGATACAGAGGGAAAAAAAAAAAAAAAAAATGCAACAAACAGAAAAATATCTCTGACAACTTTTCTTCCTTCAAAATATTTTTTCCCTTCTGTGAGTACCATACAATTTTTAGGCCGGTGATACTGTTATGTTACGGTAGCTGAGGAGTGCAGGCAAAAAAGGAAATACACCAGAGCAGTTGGAATCTATGAGATTGCAGTACCCTGACTAACCACCACAACTAGAGGCAGCCGTGGAGCGTTCCTACGTTGGTCCTAGACGCCTCGTCACAGCCTGAGAAACTAACTACACCTAAAGATAGAAATAGGAAAGCTATCTGCCCCGGAGCAGAACCCCAAAGATAATAGAAAGCCCCCAAACATGTAATGGCGGTTAGACAAGAGGAAATACTGACACAGAAAGAAAATAGTATGAGCAAACGCTGGGGCCCAAACTATCTAAATAGAAAAGGACAGGAAGGGCACTTACTGCAATCCCAGAAAACCCTGAAAAACACCAACTCCACTAATTTCAAAATCACCTGAGATCACACGACCTCTACCACCTAAATTAGTTCTCTGGTGTAAGAAAATCAAAACAGCAGCCACTGAAAAAACTGGAAAAAGCAAAAGTACAAAACACAGTGGCTGGACTAAACTGAGAGGGCAAAAGCCCCCGGAGGGGACCCTGAAGGCCCCCACAGAAGTGCAGGACCAAATGCAAAAATATAGCAAAAACACAAAATAAGAAATTGTCTTATCTGATAGCAGGAGATGCAGACACGACACAGCAGGCTACAAGGGAAACTGGAAAGAAGGATTCAGACCAGAACAATTGATCACCGGCAACCCTGATGGGAAAATGATTCCCTTAAATAAGACCAATCAGTAACACCTGATTCCCAGTCTTCACAATCCTCACTAGTACCGCTTGTAACCACCAGAGGGGGCTCTGCTCAGAACTCATCTCAAACCCATTCACAACACTGGACGTTGAAGGTGCCTTCAGACACAAGGAGGAGACTCTGTGAAACTCCATGCTGGTAAATGCTGAACATATGTGTTGTTTTGGCCCAGGCTGTTAGAGTCTGGTCCCGGATAGATAGGGAAATCTATCTAAGTGTAGTAAGTGGCTGGACAAGCCCAGGTCTTATGTTTATGATTTGGTTTCGATTATGTTCTGTTTGCTGTGGACTTTAATAAAACTGGTTGCGGCCAGTTTTTACCAGAACTGCTGTCTGTGAATGAACTGTTTCCGTGCCACTCCGTCTACCTGGACGGCGATCCCAGAGCTATATCCCCTGAAAAGCTTACACCATGTTGTAGAGGTTAGAGTCTGACTGATTAATTGAGTCTGTGGACAGAAGCCTTTTATAAAGGTGACTATGTAAGACAGATGTCTTTAATGCAGGTAACGAGTTGATTAAGAGAGTCTAACTGGTCTCTAGGAGCCAGAACTCTTAATGTTGGGTAGGGGATCAAATACTTATTTCTCACTGCAAAATGCAAATAAATTTATATAATTTTATACAATGTGATTTTCTGGATTTTATTTTTGATATTCTATCTCTCAATGTTAAAATTAGCCTACCCTTAAAATTATAGACTGTTCATGTCTTTGTTACTTATTTCCCCCACTATATATATATATATATATATATATGTATATATGTATGTGTGTTTTGACTAATATTTTCTTTGAAAACGATGTGTAAATGACATAGAGAACTGCTGTATGTAAAAGCTCATGTTAAAGTCGCATTGCAATCAGATAGCAATCCCTCTGCACTTTGATGTAAATCGGATGCTAGGTGTGAAAATCGCATTGTACTCGCATGGCACTCGTCTGTTTTTTCGGTCCAGATTACGGACTGTTTTTTTTTACATATGGGTATGAGCCCTAACCCTTTTACCCCGAGGATGGTTTGCACGTTAATGACCGAGCCAATTTTTGCAATTCTGACCACTGTCACTTTATGAGATTATAACTCTGGAACGCTTCAATGCATTCAGGTGATTCTGAGACTGATTTCTCGTGACATATTGTACTTCATGGTAGTGGTAAAATTTCCTTGGTATGACATGTGTTTATTTGTGAAAAAAATGAAATTTGGTGAAAATTTGGAAAATTTCGCAATATTCAAACTTTGAATTTTCATTCCCTCTTCACAGACATATGTCTCATGAAATAGTTAACAAACAACATTTCCCACATGTCTACTTTACATCAGTACAATCTTGTAACCAACATTTTTTCTGTTAGGAAGTTATAAGGGTTAAAAGTTGACCAGTGATTTTCCATTTTTCCAACAAAATTTACAAAACTATTTTTTTAGGGTCAACATCACATTTTAAGTTACTTTAAGGGGTCTACTGTATATGAAAGAAGATACCCAAAAGTGAACCAATTCTAAAAACTGCACCCCTCAAAGTGCTCAATACGACATTCAATACTTTTTTAACCCTTCAGGTGTTTCACAGGAATTTAAAAAAAAATTAACATTTAACTTTTTTTCACAAAAAATTGACTTCAGATCCAATTTTTTTTAATTTTTACAAGGGTAACAGGAAAAAATGGACCCCAAAATTTGTTGTGTCATTTCTCCTGAGCCTGCTGATACCCCATATGAGGGAGAAAACCACTGTCAATTTACAGGAACAATTGACGGTCGCCACGTCGTGTTTGGAGAGCCTCTGATGTACCTAAACAGTGAAAATCTCCCACAAGTGACACCATTTTGGAAACTAGACTCCTCAAGGAACTTATCTAGATGTGTGGTGAGAACTTTGAACCCCCAGGTGTTTCACTAAAGTTTATAACGCCCGAGCATGAAAATAAAAAGATCATATTTTTGTGCAATTTTTCCTGAGTACGGCGATACCCCATATGAGGAAGAAAACCATTGTTTGGGCACACGGCAGAGCTCAGAAGGGAAGGAGCGCCATTTGACTCTTTGAATGCAAAATTTGCTTGATCAACTGGTGGACACCGTGTAGCATTTGGATAGCCTCTGATGTGCCTAAATAGTGAAAATCCCCCCACAAGTGACAACATTTTGGAAACTACAACCATAAGGGAACTGATCTAGATGTGTGGTGAGCACATTGAACCCTCAAGTGCGTCACAGAAGTTTATAACGTTGAGCCATAAAAATAAATAAAATCAAATTTTCCCCACAAATATGTTTTAGCACAAAATATTGCATTTTCATAAGGGTAACAGGAGAAATTGCAACATACAATTTGTTGGTCAATTTCTCTTGAGTACGCTGATACCCCATATGTGGGGGAATACTCCTTTGGATGCACAGTGCAAAGCTCAGAAGGGAAGAGGCGCCATATTGGAGTTCAGATTTTGCTGGAATGGTTTGAGGGTGCCATGTCACATTGGCAGAGTCTCTGAGGTGCCAGAACAACAGAAACCCCTATATGTGAAGTCATTTTACAAACTACACTCTCCAATGAATTCATCTAGGGGTGCAGTGATCATATTGACACCACATGTGCCTCACAGAGTTTTATACCACTGAGCGGTGAAGATAGAATACATTTCATTTTTACCACTAAAATGTTGTTTTAGGCCCAAGTTTCTACATTTTCTAAGGCCTAATAGGAAATTTTTTTTTACAACAAACTGAGGTCTATTTTTTCCTGAGTGCACCAATACCCTACATGTAGTGATGAGCGATTATGCTCGGAAGTACTCGATGCTCTCCCAAGCATCACAGTGCTCGCGATGCTTGAAGCTCGCCGAGTATTTCCGAGGTTGCCGACTGGAGCTCGGGTCCGCGCCCTGCATGTTTGGCGCTCTTTACAGAGCCAATCAATATGCAGAGATTATCTGCCACACACTGTAATGCCGCAGCCATGTTGGTTGTGGCATTACAGTGGTTGGCTGGTCGCACAGTGTCATCAGGACTATAGCAGACCGGGCGGCGTCATGCTCGTCACAGTCTGCTCCGGACTCAGGCAGTATAGGGAGAGTTGCTGCTGATCTAGGGAGAGATTTGGTGGTTTATTAGTTACTGTGGGTATACCATCTATAATAGACAAATCCATCTCAACCAACAGTCCTTCTGAGGACTAACAAATCTGCATAGATATCAGTGCTAGGCGGCAGGCAGTGTATGTGGCAGACTTCATTGCATATAGCAAGAGGGTCCATTCCAGTACTGTTTGCTGCTGCCTATGACAGATATTTACCATATATACATAGCCCCAGGTTTCAGGGGCCAGGAATAATTTTTTTTGGATCTTAATCCTGATTAATTTCTTCAAAAGCAATCCAGAGAACACCATTTTTTTTGCTCCATTTGCTTGTTGGCACTGCAGAATGCAGCCAGCCCATATCCTTTACATATTACATTGTAAAAATCCAGCTATTTTAAACAGGGGTTTGGCCATCACATGGATCACATCTGAGTGCGCTGAAAATTCTGCCATTTCTGGCCTGCTGTTTAATTTTGTTGTAGTGTCTTATATAAGTTATGACACCAGTTTGCTGAAAAAAATAGTTACCTACAGGCCAGCTATTTTAAACATGGGTTTGGCCGTAAGACAGGTCACATCTCCACTGCCGGGTCTTCAGCCTCAACACTGCAAATCTCCACTGCAGGTTCTTCAGCCTCAATACTGCAATTCTCCACTGCAGGTTCTTCAGCCTCAACACTGCAATTCACTGCATAGGCAAACAGTATGGGAGTACCAACTTCCTACTAATGGGAACATTCCTTTCAGGTGGCCCTCCTGTACGGCTCTTCAAAGGGGTATTGGGGTGCATCTAAATTTGGTGCAGGGCAAGCCTTGCATTCAATGCATAGGCAAACAGTGTGGGAGTACCAACTTCCTAATAATGGGAACATTGTTTTCAGGTGGCTCTCCTGTACGTCTCTTCAAAGAGTTATTGGGGTGCGTCCAAATTTGGGGCAGGTGTTGCATTCACTGCATTGGCAAACAGTATAGGAGGATCAACTTCCTAATAATGGGAACATTGCTTTCAGGTGCCCCTCCTGTTCGTCTCTTCAAAGGATTATTGGGGTGCGTCCAAATTTGGGGCAAGCCTTGAATTAACTGCATAGGCAAACTGTATGGGAGTACCAACTTCCTAATAATGGGAACATTGGTTTCTGGTGGTCCTCCTGTACAGCTCTTCAAAGGGCTATTGGGTTGCGTCTAAATTTGGTACAGGGCAGGCCTTGCATTCAATGCATAGGCAAACAGTATGGGAATACCACTTCATAATAATGGGAACATTGTTTTCAGGAGGCCCTCCTGTACGTCTCTTCTAAGGGGTATTGGAGTCCATCCTAAATTTTGGCAGTCCTGCCACTTACTGCATAGGCAATAACTGTATAGGAGACCCACTGTTTAATAATGGGAACAACAAAGCATAGCCAGCTGATGGATCTCTAAGAATAGTAAAGGCCGCCTGAAGGACCTATAAAAATAGGCTTTGTGACTTTCAGAGTCCCTCCTTCATAAATGAAGCAGGATGTGTCTGATGATGTGTCATGTTAAAATGACATTTCCTAGTGAACGCATTTGTCTTGGTAGACAGCAACGCTAAAGTTCAAAAACGCATCAAAAACGCTACGTGTGAACATAGCCTAAGTGGTGGAGGTTAGGGATGAGCGAGTAGTAAAATACTCGGACTCGCTGTACTCGTTACGAGTAGCTCCTAATACTGGGCGGAGACTATGGGCATCGTCCGATGGGACTATATGTCCCATCCGGCTATGCCTGCTAGAGGAGCATTTGTGTAGAGGAGCATTTTTGTTTTTGGTTATTTATTTTGCCTTATATACAAGTCATTACCCTGTTCCTTAACATATTTCCAGGAAAATCCATTTTGGTTTTGCATGATTTATTGTAATTCAAAAAAAGGAAAAAGAGTTTTTTTCATCATAAAAAATGTAATTTTATTAAACAATCATATAAAATGAATATTAAAATGCAAAGTATACATACATATGCAAAAAATGGGGACCAAAAATGCAACAAAATGTACAGATCAGACCTAATAAGGGTATCTATAAAAATACACTATACTATAAGCCACTTGGCTATATGAATACAAGCTGGATACATGTTCATGATTAATTGGGGGTGTTGTCTAGGAAAGATAACTTTATGCTGCACTGCATAGCAGATATATATATCGCCTTTTAGTAGCAATGTTTTCCTACATATACTATTTACCCAGCCCCTAGTGTATTTTTATAAATACCCTTATTAGGTCTGATCTGTACATTTTGTTGCATTTGTGGTCCCCATTTTTTGCATATGTATACTTTGCATTTTAATATTCATTTTATATGATTGTTTAATAAAATTACATTTTTTATGATGAAAAAACATCTTTTTCCTTTTTTTGAAGTATAGTTGTGGAGGTATCATTTTTGTAGGCATTTAATATATATGAATATGATTTTTATTCAAACGTCCATGACAGCACTACAGAGAGAGGGGATCCGCCCCTTAGGAACAGGAAACCTACAGATACAAAAAGGGCGGCACCTCTCCCACGCATCAGTTGGTTTCCTGTTCCTGAAGGACAGGTTTCCTACAGATGAAGATCTTCAGGAGGACCCAGGCCGGCCGGTCGACCCAGGTAGCGGGGGGGGGATCTCATACCGCGACCGGTGCGGAGCCCTGGAAGCGCCACGGTGGGTCCGGGTAGGATTCCACGACAGTGTGCGGAGCAGGTGGAGCAGTATCCAGAGGATCCCTGTCTACCAGCCAGCGCCGGTTGGTAAGTATCCCCCCCTCTCCCTGGTCCCGGTGCCTGCTCCCTGTCTTCTCCTGCGGTCCTGTCATGGTGGGGGCTGGGGGTGGTGCAGCCGTGAAAAAAAAAAAAAAATTTTTTGAATTTCCAGCCGCGCGTCACTGTTATGGACGGCCCGGCGGGGTTTTTTGAATTTCCCGCCGCGCGTCGCTGCTATGGACAGCGCGGCGGGGTTTTTTTGAATTTCCCGCCGTGCGTCACTGCTGGGGACGGCGTAGTTTTTTTTTAAAATTTTCGCCGCGCGCCGCTACTGTGGGCGGCGCAGCGGGGATTTTGTGGGATCTCCCGCTCGCGTCTCTGCTGAGGGGGCGATGCGGCGGGAGACTCCGCTCGGGTACCTGCGGCGGTGCAGCCGGTTCTGCGGGATCCCCCGTGGGAGCGCTGATCCTGTCAGCGTCAAAAAAGGGGGCGGAGTCTCCACCGCTGGAACCGGAAGTGGGACACAGGCCGGCGTTTTTGAAAGATTTGGCGCGGCTGCATCATGCACCAGGCGGCGCCTGCTGTGGGGACGGTGAGGAGGTGCAGGGGGAGCTGTGGGGCGGGGAGCAGGAGGGGGTGGACCCCTGGCCGCACCTGCTGACCCGGATATCCGGGGGAGGATATAAGGAAGCCTAAGAAATGGTAAAGCGCTTCTGCCCCATTTCTTGCAATGGACACTGCAGAAGCTCCCTCAGTGCAGCAGGAGAGCCAGCAGCAGCAGCAGACAGAGTGCTCCTCTTCAATGGCCAGGGGCGCCAGCCGCAGGAGTTCCTCAGCTGGGAAAAAGACCCCTCCCCGTGATCCAGTATCTACTGCTGTATGGACTGGGTAAGAGATCGTCAAACTTAGAATACCCAGTAATGCAGTTTTCCCCCATTCTGTGTTCCGTTACTAGGGGAAGAAGTGTTTGGTGAAAAGCAAGCACAGGGAATGTGCCTTTTGTGCTTGCCCTCTGCCAGATGCTTGCCCTAAAAGGTTATGCCAGCCGTGCACGCTACAGATGGTAGGACATTAAAGGGGGAAGGGCAGGGGCCTGGGATGAGATAGTAACCCCCCCATGCCCCTTCCCTTTTTAGATAGCGGAGGAGACTCCAGATTTCACCGAAAGCCTGAAGGAGATAATAAGGGCGGAGATGAAGGCGTCCTTAAGACACGGAGAATCTTCCAGGCGTAGGACTGTACCAGTGTTATCTGATTCAGATTCTCCCGCCACCCATGACAAGGGTGAAGTTGTTTCAGGACCCTCTTCGCCTTCCTCTTCGGCTTCTTCCTCTTCTTCTACAGAAGACGCTACTCGATTTTGTTTTCCTTTGGACCAGATGGACAAACTTGTCAAATTAGTTAGGTCCACCATGGGGGTAGAGGAGGCGAGACCAGAACTCTCAGTACAGGATCTGATGTTCGGTGGTCTAGATCCAAAAAAACGCAGATCCTTTCCACTAAACAGTAGCATCCAAGGCCTTATAGACAGAGAGTGGAAGAAGCCAGAAAAAAGAGGCTCCTTACCCAAGCGTTTAAACGGAGATATCCCTTTGAAGATCCCTTGACAGGTAGATGGGATAAGGCCCCGAAGCTGGACGCAGCAGTGGCGAAGGCTTCCAAAAAATCCTCCATCCCATTCGATGATATGGGGTCTTTAAAAGATCCAATAGACAAGAAGGCAGACTCCTTCTTGAAAGGGACATGGGAGATGTCGGCAGGTGCCCTGAGGCCAGCGGTTGCAGCCACTTGTACAGCCAGATCAATGATGGTCTGGCTGGACCAATTAGAGTCCCAGTTAGCAGATGGAACCTCTAGGGGGTCAATTCGGAAGACCTTGCCGATAATTCAGAACGCGGCGGCTTTCCTGGCTGATTCCTCAGCGGACTCAGTAAGAATGGCTGCCAGAGCGGCAGGTCTGTCTAATGCAGCGCGAAGGGCGTTGTGGCTAAAATGTTGGCCGGGCGATATTCAAGCCAGATCTCGCCTCTGCTCCATTCCATGTGACGGCGAATATCTTTTTGGCCCGGTCCTGGACGAACTTTTGGAAAAGGCTGGGGACGACAAGAAGAAGTTTCCCAGTCTATCGACTCCTTCCTACAAGAGACCTTTCAGCAGAAGGAGGTTCAGCCGCAGAAGTTCGTCCAGGGAGCGAGCCAAATGGGATGAAAAGAGGCGAAGAGGTACAGGGTTTATGTTTAGGGGTCTGCCTAGGGAAACCAAAAAACCCTCGCAATGTCTAGCGATGCCGGTAGGAGGCAGATTGATGGCCTTCTACCCGGCCTGGTCGGAAATCTCAAGCAGTAGCTGGATCCTTAGTCTCATAGATACAGGGCTGTGGTTGGAATTCTCCTCGGTACCTCGGGATAACTTTAAAATTACCCCCTCAGGTCATCCCCATCGGAGCAGGCCGCTCTGGAGTTGGAAGTTCAGGAGCTTTGCGCTAAAAAAGTCTTAGTGGAGGTGCCAGAAGCAGAGTGGGGAAAAGGGTTTTACTCCCCTCTGTTTTGGATCCGTAAACCGGACGGTTCTTTTAGAACAATTATTAATTTAAGAGCCCTCAATAAATTCCTTGTTATTCATCCATTTAAAATGGAAATGGTCAGCTCAGCAATAAAGCTTCTGTTTGAAAATTGCTTTATGGTGGTGTTAGATCTGAAAGACGCTTATTACCACGTACCGATCCATGTGGACCATCAGCGTTTCTTCAGAGTAGCAGTCCAGATGGGGGAATCGCTGCGACATTTTCAATATAGCGCCCTTCCCTTTGGCTTGGCGGTTGCCCCACGAGTGTTCACTAAAGTTATTTCGGAAGTCATGGCCCACTTACGTGAATCCAATATGCTCATAGTCCCCTACCTCGACGACTTTCTTATCATTGGAAAGACGGCAGAGCATTGCCTAGAGCAGCTGCAAAGAGCAATATCTACCTTAGAGCGGCTGGGATGGCTAATAAATACCAAAAAAGTCTTGTTTGAATCCGATGAGGGTTCAGCAGTTTTTAGGGCTAATTCTGGATTCACGGAATCAGAACTGTAGTTTACCGTCAGACAAGTTGATTCGCTTACGTTACCAGGTCCTAAACGCTTCCAATAACCCCTCCATGTCTCTTAGGAAGGCCATGTCTCTTTTGGGCTCCCTCTCGTCCTGCATCCCCGCGGTTCAGTGGGCTCAATTTCACACAAGGACGCTGCAAGCTGAGGTCTTGTTATATCAAAATTTTCTAGGTGGTTACCTAGAAGGCCAGCTATCCTTGTCCCAGGCTACTATAAGATCCCTGGATTGGTGGAAGGAGGAGACGAACCTGTCTAAGGGGGTTCTCTGGGAATATGAAATATCCCGGATAGTCACGACAGATGCAAGCCCTTCTGGGTGGGGGGCTCATATGGGGGATGTTATGGTTCAGGGCTTATGGGAGCTGGATCAAATACAAATGTCTTCTAATATGAAGGAGTTATCGGCGGTAGAACAAGCGATTAAAAAGCTCCTTGTCTATCTACAGGGTCACCATGTTCGAGTGCTCTACGACAATCGTGTCACAGTCACTTACGTCAACCACCAGGGTGGTACTCGTTCCGGTCCTCTCATGGAAGTGGCAAGGCGCCTACTCCAGATAGCAGAACGACACTTTCTTTCTCTAACGGCTCTACATATAAGGGGAGAAGAAAATACCAAGGCGGACTTCTTAAGCCGCAATCTCCTGAGTCAGGGAGAATGGTCGTTAAAGACTTCCATCTTCGACCTGATTGTGCAGAAATGGGGTCAACCAGAGATAGATCTCTTTGCTACCAAAAGCAACAGGAAAGTGAGACGGTTCTGCTCTCTGAATCCCAAAGAACGCCCTCTGGCAGTGGACGCTCTTCTATTAAAGTGGGATTTCAATCTAGCATACGCCTTCCCTCCCTTGTCCTTACTCCCCCTAGTATTGAGGAAGGTCAGGAAAGACAGGGCGAGGGTAATAGTAGTCGCTCCCTTCTGGTCCAGGAGGGCATGGTTTTCATGTCTCAGGAACATGTCGATAGCCGACCCTTGGGTCTTGCCGGATATTCCCGATCTGCTCTCCCAGGGTCCAGTCTACCATCCTCGAGTAGCGGGCCTCCACCTGACGGCGTGGATTTTGAACGGTCACTGCTGAGAGATAAGGGGTTTTCTGCTAATCTAATTAATACTCTCCTTAAGAGCAGAAAAGAGGTTACAACTAGAATCTACGCTAGTACTTGGAAAAAATTTCTTCAGAGCTCGGGGGTGGTAGCAGGGGACCCAACACCGATAGCCCAGATTCTTGAATTCCTACAAATGGGTCTGGACTTAGGTCTCTCCACGAGCACCCTTAAGGTGCAGGTTTCAGCTTTGGGAGCACTCTTCAGTTGCAACATCGCCAATAATTATTGGGTCAGTAGATTCATTAAGGCTGCGGGTAGGTCGAGACCCATAGTGAAGAACAGAATCATGCCATGGGATTTGAACCTTGTTCTCACTGCTTTAACAGAACCCCCTTTTGAACCTATTTCAGTGGCATCAATAAAAATTCTTTCCCTAAAAACCGCCTTTCTGGTAGCATTAACTTCGTCTAGGAGGGTAAGTGACATCCAGGCACTATCTAGACTGTCTCCTTACACTCAGGTCCTGAATGACAGGATAATACTTAGACCTGATCCGGCATACCTACCTAAGGTGTCTTCCGCTTTTCACAGAACACAGGAAATTGTTCTCCCTTCTTTCATCCCTAATCCATCTAATCAAAAAGAGATAAAACTCCATACTTTAGATGTTAGAAGATGTCTCCTGCAATATTTGGCAGTCTCTGACCCATGGAAAAGGGACAATGCATTGTTTGTCTCTTTTCAGGGAATTAACAAAGGCCGTAGAATAACAAAAAGCTCATTGGCCAGATGGATTAGGGAAGCAATTTCTCTGGCATACACCTCGAGGGGCAAGCCGGCACCTGAGAGGCTAAGGGCGCATTCCACCCGAGCTGTGGCGACTTCATGGGCAGAGAGGGCAGAAGTCTCCATTGACCAGATATGTAAGGCAGCCACGTGGTCTTCTCCACACACGTTTTACACTCATTATAGGTTAGATTTGGGTGCTTCCTCAGACCTTTCTTTCGGACTAAGGGTGCTGCAGGCTGTAGTCCCTCCCTAAGTAGTTATTACTCTCTGTAATTCTCTCTGTAGTGCTGTCATGGACGTTCGAATAAAGTCTTAGTTACTTACCGTTAACGGTATTTTTCGAAGTCCATGACAGCACCCTTAGATTCCCACCCGTGTTCTATGTGCACTTCTTCCTCTTATATAGTCCACATGTAATAAACAATTGATCAATGTTACTGTGTGATGCATAAATTTTTTGCTGTGTACCATTTAACCTGGCTAGTCCTCTTATGCTCTGTAATCCAACTGATGCGTGGGAGAGGTGCCGCCCTTTTTGTATCTGTAGGTTTCCTATTCCTAAGGGGCGGATCCCCTCTCTCTGTAGTGCTGTCATGGACTTCGAAAAATACCGTTAACGGTAAGTAACTAAGACTATTGTAAGTCTGTAAAAGTGGCGTAAGACTCTGACAACATTGTTCACAGCAGTGACCTGGGAGTCAGAAATGCTTCCAGGGGTCTTCCCCATGATGTTCCCATGTCATTTGAGCACTGTTACCATTGATTTACACAGTTTCTAGACCCTTTAAAGACCGCCAGTGGGGGCTGCTGGAAAAATGCTCGAGTTTCCCATAGACTTACATTGGGCTCGATGCTTGGGTCCAATATGCTCGACCCGAGCAACGAGCACCCGAGCATTTTAGTGCTTGCCCATCACTACCTACATGTGATCGGGAAATATTTTTCAGGCACAGTGCAAAGCTCAGAAGGCAAGGAACACCAGATTTTACTGTTATGGTTTGCAGGTGCCATGACCCACTGGGAGAGCCCATGATGTACCAGAACAGCAGAACCCCCCATAAGTGACCCAATTTTACAAACTATATCTCTCAATGAATTAATCTATGGGTGCAGTAATCATATTGAAACCATGGGTGTGTCACAGAATTTTATACCATTGGGCAGTGAAGGCCAAATACATTCTTACCACCAAAATTTTGTTTTAGCCCCAGATTTTACATTTTCACACAAGAAGTGGCACTTAAATTTGTCCCACAATTTCTACTAATCGTGGCAATACCCCATATGTGGCTGTACAGTACTACTTAGCCATACAGAGAGACTTGGGAGGAACGGAGCACTATTTGCCTCCTGGAGCGCAGATTTTCCTAGAACAGTTTGCAGACTCCATAGCCCGTAATTGCTAGAAGAGCAGAATACCCCCTCAAGTGACCCAATTTGAAAAACTATACGCCTTCGAGAATTTATCTACTGTATACTGTAGGTGTAGTGACGAATTTGACTCCATGGGTATTTTCCAGAAACAAGCAACAATGAAATTTGCCGAGTGAAAATTGCAAACTGCCATTGTATTGATCAGTATGCTGTAGTAACCAGTACGTTGCCGTTACCAGTACATTATGCCCAGCCCGTGCTTCTGGAGGCATGCACCCGTAAGTTAGACGAGCTCTCACCGCTTCAGAAATGCCAAGCTTGGACGTATTATGTGGGTTAGGTACATGTGGAGCTGAGAAGGGAGGGGGCATTTGGATTTGGGAGCGGAGAATTTGCTGAATTTCTTTTGGAGGGTGAGGAGCCACTTCGCTTTTCCAGAGCCTTTGTGCTAACAGTAGCATGGAATGTCCCTACATTTCCGTTAACAGATGACGGACCTGAGCCAGGGCTTGCTTTTTTTGTGGATTGAGTTGAAGCTTTTATTGGAAACATTTCACATAAAGTTTGGGATCACATTTATCCGGCGCTCTACGCTGACCTCTTACTTTGGAGTTTCCATTTAAATCTCTGAGTGACGTGATTCAGATGAAACCCCTGGAGGATCCATTCACTATAACAAGGCAGCAGACTTACTGATTTTTGTGATGCAGAACAAATAAAAACCAGCAATTCAGGAATTTCTTTTGGAGGGGATTTATGATAAGGCAGTATTGTTTTTCAAGTCAGTACAATTACAGCGCTACCTTATTTATATATTTTTTATGTTTTGGCGCTTTTATACAATAAAAACTATTTTATAATAAATATAATCATTTTTGCAGCGCTTTATTGTGAGAGCTATAACTTTTTTATTTTTCCGCTGATGGAGCTGTATGATGGCTTGTTTTTTGTGGTACAAAATGATGTTTTCAGCGGTACCATGTTTTTTTATATCCTTTTAATCGTGTTTTATTCCACTTTTTAATATATGAGTAACCTGACGCTCAAAAATTCCAGAAGCGTATTTTATTGTGCATACATTATTAGTCATACAGACACTTTATTTCTGACGTTTCGGCCGGAGTGGCCTTTATCAAAGAAAATTATCTGTATGGCTTCCAATATGTAAAGGATAACAACAACCACAACCATCACATTATGTATATATATATATATATATATATATATATATATCTCTCGCTGGAATTATCACAGGAAATACATATGGATGTAGGATTATATGGTGGAAGGACTGTAATGCTAAGCAACACAACCAAAGAGAAACAGTCCAAAACTCCCAAAAAAAATCAACTTTATTAAACAAATCACATTACAATAAAACAGCACTGGTGCAAAGTGCATAGGGGAACTGACAGACACAATGGTGTCAGCATCAAAACGTGATAAGGGGATCAGAGTCCATCCACCCACCCAAATATGTTAATATACAGGGAATGACATGTCAGAAAGAATAACAATCATAAATCATAAGCTAAATAGCAAAAAACAATAATATCCCAGACATGGCAATACATACACATACCTTTAAGGGTAAGGGTGGGTCAGCTGTCCGCTCTTCACCTTACCCTTATAGGTATGTGTATGTATTGCCATGTCTGGGATATTATTGTTTTTTGCTATTTAGCTTATGATTTATGATTGTTATTCTTTCTGACATGTCATTCCCTGTATATTAACATATTTGGGTGGGTGGATGGACTCTGATCCCCTTATCACGTTTTGATGCTGACACCATTGTGTCTGTCAGTTCCCCTATGCACTTTGCACCAGTGCTGTTTTATTGTAATGTGATTTGTTTAATAAAGTTGATTTTTTTGGTAGTTTTGGACTGTTTCTCTTTGGTTGTGTTGCATGGCTTCCAATATGCAGGGAAGAGCTGTGAGTATAAAGATAGACACGGGGACTTGCCGCCGTATGCAGAGCATTCCCATACTGGTTGCCTATGCATTGAATACGGCGGCAAGTCCCCGTGTCTATCTTTATACTCACAGCTCGTCCCTGCATATTGGAAGCCATACAGATAATTTTCTTTGATAAAGGCCGCTCCGGCCGAAACGTCAGAAATAAAGTGTCTGTATGACTAATAATGTATGCACAATAAAATACGCTTCTGGAATTTTTGGGCGTCAGGTTACTCATATATTATATGCTCCTTTTCCTGACGTCAGGCTATCTTATCCCATAATTTTCACTATTATTCCACTTTTTGTTCGGTGGTATGATGATAAACCATTGTTTTTAGTCTTCCTTTTTATTTTTTTTTATGGTGTTTACTGAAAGGGTTAACTAGTAGGACAGT
>JARQOD010000001.1:273755212-273794612 GCA_033576555.1 Oophaga sylvatica
AAAACGATGTCCGCCCACTCTAAATGTTACTGCAATGTAAGATCGTGCCCCACAGCTCTGGAGTTCCGCCTCCTCATCCTCCTCAGTGGGCGGAAACGAACGCGAAGGTTCCGCCTCCCTACAAAAGATGGCACCTCTCCTGATGCTAATGACACATGTGACTTGGCAGAGATGGCGAACGGACGTGAGCAGAAGTGGGAAGGGATGGAGGAGTCAGAGCTCTCCCCCACGGAAGCGACCCGATCGCCACGGAGCCACCGTTTGGCACCCGGCCTGGAAACCCTCCTACGCTGGAAGAAGCGGAGGATACCCTGAGAGACCTGGCCCGGCACCGGGAGGAGGTCGCCAGGATGGAAGCGAGCTGGCGGGCCCTAAAACTACACTTGGAGCGGCGCCAATCCCTCTTACCCCTGAAGTGTCTGTACCGGAAGGTGAGGCACCCATTCCAGTAGAGGAGGCCGTGCGGGCATCCCAGCCCTTGCAATCTGAACCGGTTGCCAGTATCTCAGTGGAGGCACCCGTTCCAGTACAGGAGGCCGTGCGGGCATCCCAGCCCTTGCAATCTGAACCGGTTGCCAGTATCTCAGTGGAGGCACCCGTTCCAGTAGAGGAGGCCGTGCGGGCATCCCAGCCCTTGCAATCTGAACCGGTTGACAGTATCTCAGTGGAGGCACCCGTTCCAGTAGAGGAGGCCGTGCGGGCATCCCAGCCCTTGCAATCTGAACCGGTTGCCAGTATCACAGTGGAGGCACCCGTTCCTGCAGAAAACGCCGCACCAGCACCCCAGATCCCGCTGTCTGCCCCCGTCGCTGAGGCAGAAGAAGCGACACCCGTCCTCATGGAGGAGGTCGCGCAGGCACCAGAGCTCTACCTGCCTGTACCGGAGCCCCGACCGTCATCTGTTCCAGAGCCAGCTGCTTCCGCCACAGGTGAGCGCCGCCAGGACTGGCGGGCGCCAGGAGAGCTGCCGCAAACCGGACATCGTAAGCTGGCATTTGATGGTGGAGACATGGAGCTGCTGGTGGAGGAGAATTACAACCGGCATCAGGAGGAAGAGTGGAGACGTCGGGAGCGGGAAGCAGAGCGACAAAGGGAGCAGCGAGAATCCCAAAAGCTTCGGCAACATCACCTGGACAAGGACCTGGCAGAGAAGGCACGTATGAGAAAGGATAAAAGTACGCTGAGGGAGCCGCGGCGTAAGGGTGCAGTACGGAACTTTAAGTTAAAAGGTGGTTGGGGCTTCATCCAGGAGCCTGGACTTTATTTAGAAGTCTTTGTAACCCGGCGGGATGTGGAGGCTCACCTCCCAGAAGGACACCCGGGGAGGGACCTGTTGGCAGGAGACTTGGTGACTTACACCCGACACTGGGGTTACAATGGATGGTACGCCCTAAATGTTACCAGGTGCGACCCCTACTCCCCAGAGTGTCAGGAAACTGACAGACCCTCCGAGCCTTCAGCCTCCCCCAACCAGGCCTCTGCACAAGTGCCCACCCCACGCCGTAAATCTCCCCAGCCTCCCTCAGTAGTCTCCTCAGCAGCCCCAGCTATGGACATGATAATGATAGCTGGCCCGTACCCGGCGCCTGTTAGGCCCCTGGGGTTCGTTCAGTCCGCGACATAGGGTTCCAGACCCGGAGGGAGACGAAAGAGGTGGCCACACAGACCCAGATAGTGGGTCACGACGTAACTGTACAGGCCACACGATGTCATCAGGTCTGGGTGGACCCTCCTGTCACGGATGTTTGGCAAGCTCCAGAAGAGTACCAGGTGGTCACTTGTAAGAGGCCAGCCTAAGAAGTCTAAATAACCCGGACAGGGTCTCTGTATGTAAATAGTTAAATTATTGATGTACCCGGACGGATGAATGTTCATAAAAAGAAGTTTATTGTTGCCTTAATATACCCAGGTTGGGTAATGGTGTTTCAATGTAATCAAAATGTTGAACTTTGAAGCCATGAACTGTACTGGCTCACAAACTTTTCTGTAAATAGTTGGCACTTCGGTGCTCCATCTTGGTTTTACAAAAAACTTAACTGTGCACTATTTTCAACTACCTCAGAAACTAAAAACCCGTTTGGTGTGGCCGAAAGTGAGGTCTGCTCAAGGAAAGTCTTGCAGCCCACCCAAGACCACAGTTGGAGGTTTGGAGCGGGTCCTCCACAAGCACAAGTAAAGGACACTGTGAAGTTACCCCGGTGGGGGTAGTCCTAAGAAGTCTCAACGAACTTCGGCAGTAATGCTATTTGCACTTTTGTAATGTTATTATTAAAAATTTTATTATGCAACGTTTAACTTGAAGTGTTTCCTGCTTTCTTACTACGTCGCATAGTCCACTCTGCTACATCACTCTGCACCATTGCTCTATCTCACATCTATCTGCCCTGGAAGGATAGCGTGTTACCTGTAGAAGACTTATCACCTACCTGCACTACACCATCCCTTCCACAGGACCTGCACAGCAGCGCTGGACACCCTGACCAGGTACTACAGGTGGCGTCACGACAAACTACACGAACATTCTATCATCCCCTGGAAATATCCCACATTCCAGTGATCGCCCAGGTCACGGACCGAGCTGTGCTACTCGTGACATCCCCCATAGAAGTCGACGTGATCGGTGCCGAGTACCCCAAAACCCCTGTCTCTGTGCGACTCAACTTCCCTCACTGTGCTGGCACTTTACATTTACAATGCCTCTGGGTTTTTTTTATGGGGGGGGTGGGGAACATTCAGACTTTTGCTATGGGGCCCCATGATTTATATGTACGCCCCTGCTGCTGAGGCATGGTATTTAAGGCTGTTAAGGAGCCAACATACATGGACCTTGCCAGCAGCGTCGGACTGGAGTACCTTGGGCCCACCAGAGAAAATATATTCTTGCGGCCCAACATCATACTTCCCAACCTTTGAATAAGGGAAAGAGGGACAAAGGCTGTGGCACGCTGTGCATGCTGCAGAAAATTTTAGGCCATGCCACGTTGCACCACAGACTGTCCAGGAGTTGGTGGATGCTTTAGTCCAGGTGTGGGAGGAGATCCTCACGAGACCATCCGTCGCGCTCATCAGGAGCATGGCCAGAAGTTGTAGGGAGGTCATACAGCATACCTCCCAAATTTGTAAGACAGGAAAGAGGATTAAAGGCTGCGGCGCATGTTGCGCGCCGCTGAAAATTTTAGGCCACGCCCCGACAACACCCATTTCACAGCTAATCACACCCATATCCTCGCCCCAAGCGTAACCATTTAGCACTGCTGATCACACTGACTGTTAATGAGGGCACAGTGGCTGGTACTGAGGAAAAGAAAGAAAGAGCAGCGAAAGAGAAAGAACAAACAGAGAAAGAAAGAGAGGAAAGAAAGAAAAGAGAGAAAGAAAGAACAGAGAGAAAAAAGAACAGAGAGCGAGAAGGAAAGAACAGAGAGCGAGAAAGAAAGACTAGAGAGAGAGCCATAGGCGTAGCTAGGGTTTTGGTTTAGTGGGGGCAAAACTTCTGAGTGGGCCCATCATCAGAGAACCTCAGTAAATGACCGCGCTGTTGGCCAAAATAATCTATATATAAAAAGACCAATATTGATATTACCGCCATATGGTCTTTGTTAAATAATACCAGTCCTACAGAACATATAGATTACAGCACAGGTACAGATAATGACTTACCGCTGATGTTCTTTCTAATGGAATTGTTCACTTTTCATGTCTTTTCCATCTGGCCCACACCGACATGACGACTTCTCCAGCCAGGACTCGACTGCACCCCCATTAAAAAAAAAATAAAAAAAATACTCACCTCCCGGCTCCTGTGCTGCTCACTGTTCTCCCTCTCACCGTCTGACAGCGGGCGCTGGCAGGTGATATTATTGCGCCCGCTGTCATACGCTGAGAGGGGGATTATGGGAGAGAAGGAGCGCTCGCTCCTTCTCTCTCTATGCGGTCAGCTTTATCGGCTGGATGCCGATACAGCTGACCCTCCGATGATGGGTGGGGGGCCCACTGCTGGCACCGGGCCCCCCCAACGCCTGTTCAGGCCCCATAGCTTCCGGGCGGCAGAGCAGGGAGAGCGATTCTCCCTGCTCTGCCGCAGAATGTAACTGTATCGTAGCTCCGGGTGGGCCCCCTCAGTGCGCGGGCCTCGGGGCCACCGCCCCCTCTGCCCCGCGACCTATCCTTTCAAATCAGGGCCCACCACGCAGGAGCTGGGGCCCACCGTAGGTTTCTCCGGTGTCCCGGTGCCTCAGTCCGACCCTGCTTGCCAGCCTGATAATACCAGGCCACAGCAGTCTGCTTATCTTTGCTGGTTAACAAAAATAGGGGATCCCCTCGAAAAAAAATTGGCGTGGGGTCCACCCTATTTTTGTTAACCAGCCAGATGAAGCAGACTGCTGAGGCCTGGTTTTTCAGGCTGGTAATGAGCCAATATCCATGGACCTTGCCAGCCTGATAATACCAGGCCACAGCAGTCTGCTTAGCTTGGCTGGTTAACAAAAATAGGGGATCCCCTCGAAAAAAAAAACGGCGTAGGGGTCCCCCTATTTTTGTTAACCAGCCAAGTAAAATGCAGACTGCTGCGGCCTGGTATTAAAAGACTGTCAAGGCCCATGGATTTTGGCCCTCAACAGCCTGATAATACCAGGCTACAGCAGCCCCACATTTGGCGCATCAAAAGATGTGCCAATTGTGGCACTTTACCCGGCTCTTCCCACTGCCCTGTAGCGGTGGCAAGTGGGGTAATAAGGGGTTAATGTCACCGTTGATTGCACGGTGACAATAAGCCCGGTTAATAATGGAGAGGTGTCAATAAGACACCGATCCATTATTAATCCCAAAGTTTTTAAATGTATAAAAAAAAAGACACAGCCAGAAAAAAGTATTTTAATGAAATAAAGAGACAACACAGTTTTCATTTCTTTTATTATACTCTCATTCCTGCGACGCCATCGATCTCCTGTAAAAAAAGGAAAAAAACAAACCAACAGTATACCACCTGTCCGACGCAGTCCATAGTAACGACTGTCCCACGACGATCCAGCTCTGCTACATCGGAATGACAGGCAGAGGCTGTCATCCCCTGGCGCAGCACAGCTGATTACCTGCTTCCCCGGCGGTGACGTCATCGGACTGACTGCTTTACGGCCGGGATTACCCAGCAGTCACTGCAGTTATCGCGAGAAACTGCATGTGACCGCCGGGGAAAGATGATGGCGGCCATCAACCAGTCCAGGCCGTGACCACCGGAGATCTTCTGCCAGGTAAGTGCCGCTGACTCCTGACAGACCCGACCGACGGACACTCACAGTGACAGTGACAATTCCGATTCCGGTATACGATATATGGGAAATATCGAAAGTCAATATCGAAAGTCCGATACAGCTAATATCGGCCGATACCCGATACTTGCGGTATCGTATCGCTCAACACTAGTGAGGAGGGAAATTTAAGGTTTTAGGAAAAGGGGGAGGGGTACAATTAGGAGAAGGGAAGGAAAGGGAAGAGAGGGGAAATGGGGTGACAATAAAAACTAGAAAACTCCAAATATACATTTTCAGTTATGTAATTTTTTAATAAGTTTATTAGCAAGTGTTGAGAATCTGTGTGTATAGACATTTTACATTTTTTTGGGTAGAAATCATTGTTAGGTTTTATGTCTTTTATAATTCTCAAAGTTTATACATAGCAGTTCTATTGCACAATTCATCACATTCACCCAGGAGCTTGCTTAATGGTGTAGTTAATAATAATTTATAGGTGGACGTGAACAAAGATGAATGATAGCTAAATACAACTTCTATCTTGAGCTAGGCGTTGTCTGACATTTTGTTTTCTAAAATATTTTTACCACATGCTGACTAAATCAGTGTGTCCTCAATAAGTCAGAAGTTTGTTATAGAGGGAACAGAAACAGATGAAATGACATATGACTGTGCCATCTCCTGTGTGTCATTGCTGCAAATTTGCCAGAGGTGATAGTCTAAACATTATCTGCTGGTACTTTCTATTTTTATTTCTTCTATATTCTAGTAAATACAAAGTAGATATACTGATATTGAATAATTATCCTATATTAGTATATCTAACATCATAATTAATAAGTCTAATAAATCATATAAACTTATATTGTACCACTTGTCATACATAGTGTATATTAGCTGCAATAAAATATAGAAGACATTTTGAAAGCAACTCTATTCTACATTGATGAACATGGTAGCCATCTTCCTTATTCATCTTCTATACAAGGTAGGCCATTTATATGGATACTCCTAAATAAAATCGGAATGGTTGGTGATCTCAACTTCCTGTTTGTAGCATATTAGTATATGGGAGGGGTAAAACTTTTCAAGATGGGTGGTGACAATGGCAGCCATTTTTAAGTCGGCCATTTTGGATCCAACTTTGTTTTTTTTCAATGGGAAGAGGGTCATGTTGTTAGAATCTATTCAGTTTGACCATCCGCCATCTTGTTGTGGTTTCTGGCTGCTGGTCTATTTTCCCTGGTGTTGGGCTTGTCATTGGTCAGGTGATTGTATCACCTTGTATTACCCTGCACCTGCCTCCCAGTCCTTGCTGGACATCAGTGTTAATCCGCTTGAGTTCTGGCTAGGAGCCTTGTTAGCTTTGTGCTATACTTTGTGCAGTTCTGGGAACTCTAATTCCGCTTACTTAGTCTTTTTTTTTTCCTTTTGTTGATGCAGCTTCCTCTATTTCCCTACTAGGAGGTTACCAGGGCTTTGTTCCCTGTCCCTAGATCTTTCAGGGATCCCCTTTTCTCACCTTCAGGTCTTCGCTTGAGTCTAGACTAGGATCGTCGGTGGGTCTATTCGCAAGGAATAGGTCGCCTACTCCATCGTAGGGATCGAGTCTAGTCCTAGTGCAGGGTCAGATTCCCCCAACTCTATTCCTGAGTTGCAGACCCATAACAGTAGGTCCAGCCAGCACACATAAAAAAAAAAGAAGGATTTTTTTTTCTCTCCCGGAGTCCTTCAAGATGAACAGCGTCCAAGAACTTACTCAACACTTGCAAGGGTTAACTTTGAAGGTAGCCATCCTGCAACAGCACGTGAGTAATAGTCCTGGAGTGCGCTGTGAAGAGCCTAAGGTAGGACTGCCTGAGTTTTTTTCTGGTAAAGGCAGGAATTTTTTACGTTTAAAAATGCATGTTTACTATATTTTCGGCTTAGACAGGGAGTGAATCACAGCGTGTGGGGATTATTATGTCTTTGTTACAAAGTGATCCCCCAAATCTGGGCATTTTCGTTACCACCTAATGATTTTTTACTGCTATGGGTGTAAGGTTCTGTGTACATGTTCCTGAAACTCAGTTTGTTCGTCAGCCATTTTACTTTCTGTCTTGCTGCAGCTATCTTGCCCTCAGTCAAAATGGAGTTTCCAGCTTGCATGTTCCCGCCCTGATTCTCTCATTTTGCTTCTTAAGCAGCCACAGCTGAGCAATCAGTGCTTCAGAATCTAGCCTGCAGTGAACCTGTGACCTGACTCCTAAAGCCTTGGACCTTGTACTCCAGCTATTCCTACTGAGGAACTCTGAAGCACTTGTGGACTCTGAACCCTGCTCTTTGAAAGACCCACGTTTGCATGGACTTACGCACAAGACGCTATATGAACTGTACTACATACATTACAAGATTCTGAAGCCAAAAACGTTAGTGTCTGCTGGGTCTGGAAAGGCTGTGTCTGCTGTAACTGTGGATATCGGATGTCCGGTTGTACTTTCTGTGATGACAGTGGTTGTGACTTCTCACAACCATTCCAGGTGAGCAATTCCCTTAAGTGTTTTTTTTTCTGCAGTGTTACCACAGGTAAACACTATTGTTTTTTTTTTTTTCTCTTTTCTCTTTTTTGTCTGCTGTAACTGTGGATATCAGATGTCCGGGTGAACTTTCTGTGATGATAGTGGTTGTGACTTCTCACAACCATTCCAGGTGAGCAGTTCCCTTAATTTTTTTTTCTCTCTGCAGTGTTACCACAGGTAAACACTATTGTTTTTTTTTTCTCCTCTCCTCTTCTTCCAGTACTCCTGTCTTAAAAGATCTGGAAAATGGAGGCCCGCATAAAGGAACTTTGCGGAGTGACTGATAATATCCTTGCAGATTTGCAGAATATAAAGACCCGTTTTTCAAGCCTACAGGACCTCACTAATCACAATTTGCAAGTGTTTGGACAGACTGCCCAGGATTTGCGAGCCAGGATTGAGGTTCTAGAGGGGCGAGTCCAGGCTCCTGCCGTAGCCCGAGTTCTGGGATTCCCAAGTTGCCCCTTTTCGTTTTGGCGGTGAACGTGAGAAATTCAGGGGATTTATTAATCAATGCAATCTTTTTTTTTCTGCACATGCTTCACAATTTCCCACTGAACGATCTAAGGTGCTTACTATAATTATGTTGCTTACCAACAAGGCTTTGATGTGGGCAAACCCTCTGATTGAGACTGAGGATGATTGTTTGAATCACCTTGATGCTTTTATTTCAGCCATGGGGCAGGTGTTTGATGACCCCAATCGAGGTGCAACAGCTGAAGCAGCCATGTTAGCTTTGCGCCAAGGTAAGCACTCGGTAGCTGAATATGCCTTGGATTTCAGGAGATGGGCCCTTGATACCACCTGGGACAGTTCCGCCAAAAAATCTATTTTTCGAAAGGGGTTATCTCCACTGATTAAGGATGAACTTGCTCGTGCCGACCCTCCCACTGCGTTAGGTGACTTTATTAACTACTGCATCCGTATTGATACTCGTCTGACTGAACGCAGGCAAGAGAGATGGTTCGAAAGCAATCGCACTAACCTTTTCCTACCTTCCTCTCCAGCTAAGGAACCTTTGAGTAAGATTACACGGGAACCTGAACCTGAACCCATGCAGGTAGACTCTTTACAACGACGGGTTAGTGATGCACGCAAGGAACATCGTTTTAAGGAAAATCTATGTTTCTATTGTGGTAAATCAGGGCACTTCATTATAAACTGCCCCAGCCGTTCTCGTAAGACTACTGCAGCACTCATTCATTGTGAGTGTTGCGAGAGGGGATCTGTCAGGTCCGAGCCTCAGGCTCCAGAGAGATCTGCAGCAACAGATCTTGATTTCTCGGACTTAAACTCCGTTACCTCTGAGGACGTTGACTGTGTAAACGCTGCCATTTTTCAAGTTTCCTCAGCGGTGTCCCAGCTGAGTTGTAAGAAAAACAATTCTCATTGCTTTCTTTCCATCAAACTCTGGGTTGACTCAGCTTGGGTGTCTAGCTCTGCTATGATCGACTCAGGGGCAAGTGGAAATTTTATGGATGTCTCCTTTGCTCTGAAACAGGGGATACGTTCAGTGAAGAAGGCTACTCCAGTACAGATGGAAACTGTGGATGGCTCCCTGCTGACCTCTGGACCAGTGGATCAGGAAACAGAGCCTTTGAGGGTTCTTATGGGTAAAGATCATCAAGAGAAACTGTCCTTTATGCTTATCTCTTCTCCCCACTTTCCCATTATTCTAGGGCTACCATGGCTGCAGGCTCAGAATCCTACCATTAACTGGGAGACCAAGGAATTACACTTTCCAGAGAAACAGATGAGTCCAAAAGTTTCAGCTTGCTCTGTTCCTAAAGGAACCATGTCAGTCCCTGAACTACCAGCTGTATACCAGGACTATGTGGATTTATGTGACAAGAAGAACGCTGACCAGCTTCCTCCTCACCGTCCATATGATTGTCCAATTGAATTATTGCCTGGAGCAGAGATACCTTTTGGTAAGATCTACCCCCTGGCGGGGCCCGAGCTAAAGGCTTTAAAGGATTACATAGACGAAAATCTAGCCAAGGGCTTCATACGCCCCTCTTCATCTCCTGCAGGTGCACCCATCTTCTTTGTAAAGAAGAAAGATGGATCTCTGAGACCATGCGTAGACTATAGGGAACTCAATAAGGTTACTATTAGAAACCGTTATCCATTGCCTTTAATCCCTGAGTTATTGGAGAGAGTGCGACATGCCAAAATTTTCTCTAAACTAGATCTTCGTGGGGCCTATAACTTAGTCCGTATTAGACCTGGGGATGAATGGAAGACTGCATTCAGGTCACGCTATGGACACTTTGAATATCTAGTTATGCCTTTTGGTCTGAGTACCGCCCCAGCCACTTTCCAACACTTGGTGAATGACATCTTCAGGGATCTCCTAGATACATTCATGGTAATTTATTTGGATGATATTCTAATTTTTTCTAACTCCACAGAGGAACATCATGGACATGTGAGAATGGTCTTGGAACGTCTAAGACAAAATCATCTTTACATCAAACTTGAAAAGTGTGAATTCCATAGGACCGAAATTCAATTTCTGGGGTATGTACTGTCTACACAAGGAATTAGTATGGATGGAAGCAAAACCCAAGCCATCAAGGATTGGCCAAGTCCTAGAAATGTGAAGGAGGTACAGCGCTTCATCGGGTTTGCCAACTTCTATAGACGTTTCATTAGAAATTTCTCTGAGGTAGTGTCACCTATCACCCAACTTACCCGGAAAGAGTCTAGGTTCTCCTGGACTCCCCAAGCCAGGAAGCATTTTCCCGTCTAAAAGATAAATTTACCACTGCACCTATCCTAGTACATCCCAACCCGAGCTTGCCTTCATAATAGAGGTGGATGCTTCAGACTGTGCCGTTGGAGCTATACTCTCTCAGAGAACAGGTGAGAAAATGTCTTGCATCCCTGTGCCTTCTTTTCCCAGCAGTTGTCTTCGGCTGAGAGGAACTACGATGTGGGCAATAGAGAGTTGTTGGCCATTATTGCCGCCTTCAAAGAATGGAGACACCTTCTTCAGGGAGCTGCACAGCAAATAGTCGTCCTGACAGATCATCGTAACCTTGAGTTTATCAGGTCGGCTAAGTGCCTGACTCCTCGCCAGGCTCGCTGGAATCTTTTCTTAAACCAATTTAATTTTATCATTTCTTATAGACCAGGATCGCGCAATGGAAAGGCTGATGCACTCTCTAGGATTTACTCAGCAGAGACACGTCCAATTACTCCTCCTAAGACTATTCTTCCTGACTCTAGATTCCTAGGAGTAATTCATAATCAAGACCTACTTAAGGACATCAAGGAAGCATACCATGCGGATTCCTTTTTGGCACAACCCCAAGGGACGTAAGTCTTGTCTTTAAGAATGGTGTGTGGATTCAGGGACAACGCCTGTATATTCCTGAAACAGTCAGATTGAGAGTATTGCAACTCATTCACGATTCCAAGATAGCTGGGCATAGAGGAATTCTAAAGACACAGGAATTTCTCTCTTGTTTCTTTTGGTGGCCCACTTGCAGGAAGGATGTTTTAAACTATGTCACTTCATGTGAAGTCTGTGCAAGATGCAAAACACCTCGCTCCTCACCAACTGGTCTGTTACAGCCTCTTCCCACCCCGTCCCGCCCGTGGGGATCCATTTCTATGGACTTCATTGTGGAGTTACCAACCTCTCAAGGGAAGAACACCATTCTAGTGGTGGTTGACCGTCTAACAAAGGCAGCTCATTTTATCCCTTGTGTCGGCTTACCCACTGCAAAACAGACATCAGATTTGATGATTAAAGATGTGTTTCGCTTACATGGAGTACCGGATGAGGTTATTTCGGATCGAGGGGTGCAATTCACTTCTAGGTTTTGGCAAAATTTCTGTGCAGCATTGGACATTAAAGTAAACCTTTCTTCTGCTTTTCATCCCCAGACTAATGGACAGACCGAACGAACCAATCAAACCCTGGAGCAGTATCTCCGCTGCTTTATCTGCCACCTACAGGATGATTGGGTGGATCTACTTCCATTAGCTGAGTTCTCGTATAACAACTCTCAGAGTGCCTCCACTAAGCAGTCTCCTTTTTACTCTAATCTAGGTTATCATCCTAACATTCTACCACGATTTCCCATAGAAACGCCTTTACCAGCAGTGGCTGAAAGAATCACGTCTTTACAGAAGAATATGGATCTTCTAAAGGAGAATCTGGAATCGGCTCAGGAAAGGTACAAGAAAGCAGCAGATAAATTTCGTAAACCTGCACCAGCTTTCAAGGTAGGAGACTTGGTCTGGCTGTCAACCAGAAATCTTAAGTTAAGGATTCCATCGTCTAAGTTGGGACATAAGTACATTGGACCCTATAAAATCAGTAAAATTATAAGTGCCGTTGCTTGTCGTCTTCAACTGCCCAGAACTATGAGAATTCACCCTGTCTTTCATGTATCCCTACTAAAGGCTGCGACACCCAATACGTTTCCTGGACGTTCTTCTCCTTGCCCTGACCCAGTGCTAGTCGATGGTCAGGAAGAATTTGTGGTGGAAAGGATTTTAGATTCCAGGTTGTATAGAAATCAGTTACAATATCTGATTAAATGGCAGGGCTACCCAGTGGAGGACAACTCATGGGAACCAGTCAATAACGTTAATGCTCCTCGCTTGCTCCGTCAGTTTCATCAGAGGTACCCACACAAGCCTGGCCTGAGGTCATCCGGAGGTTGTCCCTAAGGGGGGAGTAATGTAAGGTTCTGTGTACATGTTCCTGAAACTCAGTTTGTTCGTCAGCCATTTTACTTTCTGTCTTGCTGCAGCTATCTTGCCCTCAGTCAAAATGGAGTTTCCAGCTTGCATGTTCCCGCCCTGATTCTCTCTTTTGCTTCTTAAGCAGCCACAGCTGAGCAATCAGTGCTTCAGAATCTAGCCTGCAGTGAACCTGTGACCTGACTCCTAAAGCCTTGGACCTTGTACTCCAGCTATTCCTACTGAGGAACTCTGAAGCACTTGTGGACTCTGAACCCTGCTCTTTGAAAGACCCACGTTTGCATGGACTTACGCACAAGACGCTATATAACTGTACTACATACATTACAATGGGGTTGTTATATGATGACCCGGATCGAGTCACCACAGCTGAGGCAGAGCTCAGACGGCTTAAACAGGGTACTGGTGATGCTGAGAGGTATTTCACCCTGTTCAGACGATGGTCCGCAGAGGTCAGGTGGAATGACCCAGTGCTCAAGAGTCAGTTTTTAGCAGGTTTGAGTGAAAGGGTTAAAGATTTGCTCATTGCTTATCCTGCACCTGACACTTTGGAATCTGCTATGCAGTTAGCTATGTGTGTGGATAGAAGATTGAGAGACAGGCAGAATAATGAGAAGTCTCCTATAATGCTGGACCCAGTCTCTCTGGATAGCCCCGTCGACAGTGGGGAGCCAATGCAATTTGGGGCGATGTCCTCTCGTTCCCAGGAGAGGGAGAGGAGGTTCTCTGAGGGGCTATGCTTGCATTGTGGTAAGGCTGACCATTTGATTAAGCAGTGCGAGGTTCGCATAAAGAAAGAAAAGAAAAAAAGGTCAGTAGGAGCAACACTCCCGCTCATATTGCATTTTTACAGTACCCAGGAGTTTTTTTTCTGGTAATTACACCTATCGTGGTCATTCCATTGATTTTCAGGTCATGGTGGATTGTGGTTCTGCACTGAATTTGATTGATCAACAATTTCTAAACAAATATGAATTTGATTCTGAACCATTGTCATCTTCTTTCCCTTTTGTGGTGATTAATAACACTCCCCTGGAGCATGGGTGTGTGTAGCCCAGCTTCGCAGGCACACATAAAAGTCCAGGAGAGTGCACAGGAAGGTAACAGCAAAGCTTGATATCTATGCACTTCACTCACATTTTTAGACACACCCATCAGGGGTATAGGAGGTGGTGACACGTAGCAGAGCTCAGTCAAGCTTCCTGTCTCAGGACAGTGCAGTCAGTTTCCTGTCTTCGGACAGTGCAGTTCAGTCCAGTGGAGTCTGGACTTGGAGAGAGAGAAGGGAGGACTGGATCCTCGCAGAGCTAACGTAGCTCACCTGACAAGCAAGTGGAGGCTAGTACGGGTGAAGTGGATCATCCTAGCCTAGTCAGAGCTACCCTTAATCAGTACCTCAACAGAAGCTGGAGGGAGGAGGTTACTGAGAGCTGCTCGGCGAGCTCTAGAAGAAAGCTGACATTACCATCGAAGTTACAGTTGCTTGTGCTAAGAGCGAGAGCAGGGCGAAGGGCAGTGGAGAAGTTAGAGAAGTGCTTCAGGTATTGGATTGCCTGCACTAAATTGCCGGACACCGGAGTCCGAGGCGTTGCTACAGTTTCAAGCTTAGTGACAAGATTACCGGAGGCATCTGGACTACAGGTTGCAGAGAGCAGCCCTAAGTGTCAATACGTAACCGTAGTCAGGTGGAACAGGGACTTTGAGTCAAGTGCACGACAAAAGTAAGGACTTAGTTTCATCACTTAGAAGGCTCCACCACCACGTTGGCCGGGCAGTACAGCTATAGAGAAAGCTGGAGTTTCAGAGTTAACTTCGCTTCAGGCAAGTTGGACTCACATGTACATTGAAGTTAAGGAGGCCTCTAACCTGCTCAGCTGTTACCGGAATGTGCACTCTCCACCCCGACCAGCTCCCCGGGATCTGCTTGACACCACCATCAGTAAAAGGTATGAAAAGGAACTACCTTGTGTGTGACTGAATTATTATCTATACCCTGCATCATCATCACCATAGACTTCCAGGGACACGTCTCACCTGTGGGAGACTTACTACCAAGCTGCCCCATAACATCCCCTGTGAAGACCCTTACAGCAGCGCTGGTTCAATTAACCAGAAACCACAGGTGGCGTCACGAACTATCCTAATAATCCCCTGTAAATATTCCCCTATTGCACGACCGCCAGGGCTACGGACCGAGCCACCGCTACCAGTGACAACTCCCATAGATTTCCATGGGCTCGGCTCCGAGTACCCCATAGCCCTGGTATCCACAATTGTGGTGCGTGGTCGCAACAACTTTTTGGTGTCACGAACAGGATACGAAACTTGCAGTTGTGAGTCCTGTGTGCCTATATTGACTGTTTGTGCGGAAAAGACTGTTTGCTGTGTTGGCTCCATAATACCGCCATCTTTAGCGCAATATTCGCGCCCTCAGGCGCTGGTGAAGAAGGGGGGCGTACCTGTAAAAGCGCGCTGTTGCCTGGCTCCGCCCCAGCTCTGACGCGGCGGCAGGTCCTGTGAAACAGGAAGTGAACGCTCTGACATCACAGTCCAGCGACGAAGGTCCTGTCTCCACCGCTGTGCCTGCTACGAAGGTCCTGTCTCCACCGCTGTGCCTGCGACGCTGCAGCCTGCAAAAGAGGTAGGCTCAGATTAACCAAGGGGGCACCAATATGTCGCAGCAACCGGCAGACGGAGCGGCCCCCGCCGGAGGCCCCAATAGCCCACCGCTTGGCGTCGTACCACAGGATGGGGGTGCAGGCCCCTCACCTGGCCCGGTGGTCCCGCTAATGCCGCTAACCCTCCCATACATGCCTGGAGCGAAGTGGCTCCCCCAGTACAGCGGCGAGCCAGGCACCCTGCCAGGATTTAAACAGAAAATATGTAGTAAATTTGGATATGTATTCAATGACTGAAAAGCAAAAAGCTGCTGTGGTAATAGGACAGTTAGCTGGTGCGGCTGAGAGAGAAGTAGAGACTTGGCCCATTGCAGCCCAGGAGTCGGTACCTGCGATTCTCTTAAAGCTACAGGCCATCTTCGAGGACCGCACAGAAACGGATCTCCGGATGGCATTTTATCAGTGCTTCCAGGGACCGGGTGACAGTATTAGGGACTACGCCTGCCGACTACAGGGGGCCCTGCGAGCTCTCAAACAGGCTAACCCCACAACTCCCATTGATGAGAGCCAAATGTTAAAAGAGCAATTCGTGCGGGGACTGAGGTCTCCAGAGGAAAGGAGGACTGTAAACTGGTGGTCCTTGGATCATCCAGATGCCACTTTTGATGCTCTAAAGGACATGGCAATAAAGGGACTGCGACCCCTGGAAAAGCCTAGGTGGCAAATCGGTATCACCCGGGTGAAGCCACTCTAAAGCCGGCAGTACCCACCTTTTCCCCGCAGGTGGCAGAAGCTAAAACGCAGGTGGCGCCCCCTAGTGAATTGGAATGTCTGCGCTCAGAAGTGCGCCAGCTGACTAAGAACTTGGCCACTGTAATGGATGCCCTGCAACTGCGGAAAGAGGAAGGAGGAAAGATCCAACTAGCCGACTGTCCGGAGGATGTCCCTTGGATGAATCGGAGGAAGTGGAGGACGTCGCCACACCAGAGGAGGACCACGCCACCCCCAGGAGCGACTCCGGAGCAACACCATCCTCGCCGGGAGATCGTCTGCTACCGCTGCAACCAAAAAGGTCATATGGCTCAGCAATGTCCTTTAAACGAGCCGATCCTGGGTCAGAGGGCCAACACCCAGGAGTAGATTCATCAGGCCCCTTAGACTGGAACCGCAGGTTCGTGGGTGGACGGCCCTACCTGTCCATGATTCTGGACGGGATTGCAATCCCTGCACTGCTGGACACGGGATCTCAGGTGACCATCATACCTGACGTCCTTTACAATAAATTTTGGTCCATGGACAGCCTCCAGCCCCCGAGCCCTGACTTGACAGTGTACTGCTACCAATGGTCTCCCTGTTGAAGTAATTGGAGCCAAAAACGTAAATGTAAAAGTGGGCAGGGTGGAGCTGAAGGATCAGGGACTCCTAGTAGTCAGGACTGTAAATGAGGAAAATGGTCTAAATGTGATACTAGGTACTAACATTATCAGTAACTGTCTGGGAGAAGTTGTGTTTTTGCTCCAACAGCTCGCTGAAGTTGCCAAGCCAAAGCAGAAGGGAGTGATCCAGAGGGAGATCCGGGCCCTGATGTGCCAGCAGCAAGCGAAGCTAACAGATGGTGAAATCGGTAATGTACGGGTCACAGACTCGAACCCCATTGTAATACCCCCAATGAGTGAAATGTTAATATGGTGTAGAGCAGCCATAGGTCTGAGGGGACAGAACTACCAAGCAGTAGTAGAACCCCATCGCTCAGAACACAGACCTACACTCATGATTGCTAGAGGGGTAGTGGAAGTAGTAAATGGGAGAGTACCAGTACGACTTCTCAACTGGGGGGACGATGAAGTAAATTTGCCACGTTATGCTACAGTTGCTAAATTACATGCCGTAGATAATAATTCTATCCTCACAACCGAGTCCTTAGCCTCCCGCCAGCCAGCGGAGGATAATGATCCGGCAACCCCGGTAGCGGACTGGTGTCAGCAGCTTCATATAGGGACAGACACCACTTCCGTTCACCAGAAACAGGGGGTACTACGGGTGGTACAAGAGTACGCACAAGTATTTAGCAAGCACCCACTTGATTTTGGGACCATTAAGGGAGTACAGCATCATATCCCTACAGGCAGTCATCCTCCCATCAAAGAGCGGTACAGGCCTATACCTCCAGCCCACTATCAGAAAGCTAAGGAAATGCTGCATGACATGAAGAAAGCCGGGGTGATAAGGGATAGTTGTAGCCCCTGGGCAGCACCTCTGGTTCTAGTGAAGAAAAAGGATGGTAGCATGCGAATGTGTGTAGACTATAGGCAAGTAAATCGTATAACACATAAAGATGCATACCCATTACCACGTATAGAGGAATCCTTAGCTGCTCTGAAAACGGCTAACTACTTTTCTACCCTCGACCTTACTAGTGGGTACTGGCAAGTGGCTGTGGCTGAGAGGACCGGGAGAAAACTGCTTTCACCACCCCAATGGGACTCTGCGAGTTCGATAGGATGCCGTTTGGTCTCAGCAGTGCCCCAGGAACATTCCAGAGGGTGATGGAGAGCTGTCTGGGACATCTCAACTTCGAAACTGTGCTGCTGTACTTGGACGACGTAATTGTGTACTCTAAGACATATGAAGATCATCTGAAGCACCTGGCGGAGGTATTTGAGTCATTGTCCAAGTTTGGGATGAAACTAAAGCCCTCTAAATGCCACCTGCTCAAACGGAAGGTACAGTACTTGGGACACATTGTCAGTTCCGAAGGAGTAGCGCCGGACCCCGAGAAGGTCACAGCTATTCAGAAATGGCCAGAGCCGAAGAACTTAAAAGAGGTGCGTCAGTTCCTGGGATTAACAGGTTACTACAGGAGGTTTGTAAAAGATTACACTAAGAAAGCGGCACCTTTGCAGGACCTCCTGGTAGGACAACCTCTTAAGAGCAGAAACCTTCCATTCAATTGGGGAAAAGAACAAGCTGAGGCATTCAAAGAGATGAAAGAGATCCTTACCGGCGATGAAATCTTAGCCTACCCAGATTACAGCCAACCGTTCCTGCTATACACAGATGCCAGTAACGAAGGATTAGGAGCGGTCCTCAGTCAGAAGCAGAACGGCCAAGAAAAAGTCATCGCATATGCCAGCAGAAAACTCAGGCCAACTGAGAGGAATCCGGAAAACTATAGCAGCTTCAAACTGGAGTTCCTGGCGCTGGTCTGGGCCATTACCGAAAGATTTAAACATTACCTTGCCTCCAACCGGTTCACTGCGTTTACAGACAACAACCCCTTGACGCATCTGGAAACAGCCAAGCTGGGAGCCATGGAGCAACGTTGGATGGCTCGGTTATCAAACTACCAGTTTACCATCAAATACAGAGCGGGCCGTAAAAATGCTAACGCGGACGCCTTGTCCAGAATGCCGCATGAATCCGACACGGAGGAAGAATCAGACGATCTGGAAGAAATCGAGCTACCTGCGTTCCACCGAAATGGGATGGTCCAAGAGCAACGAGTCTACAGGAAGCGGTGTGGTGAGATGTTGAACCCTTTACCTCATCACAGCTGGAAGGAGACTCAGGACAGCGATCCCGTGGACAGCCGTATCAAGGAGTTGATAAAACAGGAAGGTTCCTCCTTGGAGAAAGATGCATCCATGCCAGCAAAGCTCCTGTGGAACGAGAGAAGCCGGTTGTTCATATACCGTGAGAAGTTGTGCAGGAGATACGTCGACCCAAGGACCCATGAGATGGTTTGGCAAATAGTGGTCCCGAGAGCAGACATCCAAATGGTGCTGGAAGCATACCACGATCAAGCAGGACACTTTGGCTGGAGAAAGCTGGAGACCCTGTTGAGGTGCCGGTTCTACTGGGTAGGGATGCGCAGCTCCATCGAGAAGTGGTGCCGGAACTGTGGACCCTGTGGCCTCAGGCGAAAAGACTACAGTAGCCAGAAGGCACCCTTGCAGCCTATCCGGACAACTCGTCCCTTGGAGATCGTGGCATTGGATCACGTCAAGTTGTCCCCAAGCAGGTCAGGATACACATATGCCCTGACCATGGTGGATACTATTCCCGGTTTCTGGTGGTCGCCCCTGTCAAAGATATGACAGCAGAGACAGCAGCAAGAACCTTCCAAGCAAGTTTCTGCAGACCACACGGATATCCGGAGCAGGTACTGACTGATCGAGGTCCAGCCTTTGAAGCTGAACTGTTTCAGGAATTTTGTCAATTGTATGGATGTAAAAAGATCAGAACGACACCATACCACCCTCAGACCAACGGCCTTTGTGAAAAATGAATCACATTGTCATCGACTTACTGAAAACTGTACCACTGGAAGAAAGAAATCGGTGGCCAGACTTGTTACCTGACCTGGTCGACTTGTACAACCATATCCCAGTAAGTTCCACCAACTGCACTCCAGCCTACCTTATGAGAGCAAGACCGGGAAGGCTGCCAATGGACTTAGAACTCGGTGTGGTAGAACCAGAGGCTGATAACAACGCTGAAGATTGGGACACAAATCGACAAGAACAGTACAAGAGAGTACAAGCCTGCGTAGAAGACAGTCTCAACAAAGTAAGAGAAAAGCAAGAGATGAACTATAACAAAAATGCTCCCGCTAAGCCTTTAATGCCTGGAGAAATGGTGCTCAAAAGGAAAAGAAGAACACACAAGTTGGATGATCAGTGGGAACAGGAGCCATATGTCGTGCAAAATTCCAATTTCGATAACAGCAAGGTCTGTACCATCAGCAAGGATGGAGGAAAAACGACGGCAACTGTGTCTAGAGATCATTTGAAGTTGTGTCCTGGCCCATTAAAGCTCCGTGAAGAAAACCCTGTTGTTCATCAAGAAGAGAGTGCTGAAGCGGTCATACACACGGATTTGGGAGATTTACCTGCAGATTGGCCCAGATTAGGAGACGCTGTAATTATTCCTGTGCTGCAGTTTTATCTACCGCAAGAGGAGTCTCTGCAACCAGTCATACCAATTGTGCCAGTGGAGCCAGTTCCAGAAGAACCTGTTCCGGCAGATCCTCAACCGTTAGAACCCCAAGAAGCGGACCCGCAAGAAGCAGCGCCACAAGAAGTGGAATCCCTTGGTGAAGCTGGTGAAGCAGTACCGCCTCGTCCAGTCACTAGCACGCTTGCCAGATCCATAGAAAGGTTGAGACAGTATTATCGTTTGCCGTTACGCAGAACAGATAGGCTAGAGACTACTATACCTGACGCTACCCCACGTAGGTCAGAACGTATCACTAAAGGTAAACTACCTATCCGCTATCAGGAGTAGTCCTAGTAGACTAGTTAGCAAGACCCAGATAGGGTTTATTGCATCTGAAAAATTGTATAAAGTTTGAAAAAAAAGTATTAATGTAATTATTTGAAATGTGTTTTAACCATGCCAATGGACTGCGTGGCTGTGGACTATGCCAGCCCAAAAACTTTCACTTGTAAATAGTTGCGCTACGGTGCATTATCTTGGTTTCACACGAAACCATTACTATCAACCTCTGAAGAAAAACCCGTATGGTGGGCCTAGAGTGAGGTCTGCAGTCAGAAGTCCTGCAGCCCACCCAGGACCCACGTGGGAGGTTTTTGGTGCGGGTCCTCCACAAGTATCTAGTATTTATGAACACGTTTGATATTTTGATACTTTTGTATTCTTTATTGTACAAATTGTAACGTTCAAGAATTCGTACCTCCCGGATGGGAAGAGTTATAATGTTGTTGTTAATGCAAAACAAAATGTTCTTTTTGTCTTTTACAGCCCGGGAGTGCTGTGTTTTACCAAGGGGGGATGTGTAGCCCAGCTTCGCAGGCACACATAAAAGTCCAGGAGAGTGCACAGGAAGGTAACAGCAAAGCTTGATATCTATGCACTTCACTCACATTTTTAGACACACCCATCAGGGGTATAGGAGGTGGTGACACGTAGCAGAGCTCAGTCAAGCTTCCTGTCTCAGGACAGTGCAGTCAGTTTCCTGTCTTCGGACAGTGCAGTTCAGTCCAGTGGAGTCTGGACTTGGAGAGAGAGAAGGGAGGACTGGATCCTCGCAGAGCTAACGTAGCTCACCTGACAAGCAAGTGGAGGCTAGTACGGGTGAAGTGGATCATCCTAGCCTAGTCAGAGCTACCCTTAATCAGTACCTCAACAGAAGCTGGAGGGAGGAGGTTACTGAGAGCTGCTCGGCGAGCTCTAGAAGAAAGCTGACATTACCATTGAAGTTACAATTGCTTGTGCTAAGAGCGAGAGCAGGGCGAAGGGCAGTGGAGAAGTTAGAGAAGTGCTTCGGGTATTGGATTGCCTGCACTAAATTGCCGGACACCGGAGTCCGAGGCGTTGCTACAGTTTCAAGCTTAGTGACAAGATTACCGGAGGCATCTGGACTACAGGTCGCAGAGAGCAGCCCTAAGTGTCAATACGTAACCGGAGTCAGGTGGAACAGGGACTTTGAGTCAAGTGCACGACAAAAGTAAGGACTTAGTTTCATCACTTAGAAGGCTCCACCACCACGTTGGCCGGGCAGTACAGCTATAGAGAAAGCTGGAGTTTCAGAGTTAACTTCGCTTCAGGCAAGTTGGACTCACATGTACATTGAAGTTAAGGAGGCCTCTAACCTGCTCAGCTGTTACCGGAATGTGCACTCTCCACCCCGACCAGCTCCCCGGGATCTGCTTGAACCACCATCAGTAAAAGGTATGAAAAGGAACTACCTTGTGTGTGACTGAATTATTATCTATACCCTGCATCATCATCACCATAGACTTCCAGGGACACGTCTCACCTGTGGGAGACTTACTACCAAGCTGCCCCATAACATCCCCTGTGAAGACCCTTACAGCAGCGCTGGTTCAATTAACCAGAAACCACAGGTGGCGTCACGAACTATCCTAATAATCCCCTGTAAATATTCCCCTATTGCACGACCGCCAGGGCCACGGACCGAACCACTACCAGTGACAACTCCCATAGATTTCCATGGGCTCGGCTCCGAGTACCCCATAGCCCTGGTATCCACAATTGTGGTGCGTGGTCGCAACAGGTGCATGTCTTGAAAGGTCACTGGGTTCCCACTTATTGTCAATATGGAACATCAGGAGTGCATTGACTTCTTTGTACTGGATAAATTGCTTGTTCCAGTCATCCTGGGTTTATCCTGGTTAAAAATGCACAATCCTTTGCTGGACTGGTCGTCTGGTATTATAAGGTCCTGGGGTCAGGGATGTTATGGTAAATGTTGTAATGTTCAGCCATTCAGGATTTCTGGAAGGTATTTTCAGAAGTTGAATCGCAAGCTCTACCACCCCATAGAGATTACAATTGCGCTATAGGTGCTGCACTCAATAAGATTTGTTTATTTAATCTGACGATTCCAGAGAGGGAGGCCTTAAAGGAATACCTACAGACTAGTTTGGCTGCAGGTCATATAAGACCCTCTAAGTCTCCTGTGGCGGTAGGATTTTTTTTTGTCAAAAATTATGGGGGCCTTAGACCGAGTCTGGATTTTCGGGAGATTAATAAGATCACTGTGCGCAATCCTTACCTGTTGCAGCTAATTCCCGATTTCTTTAACCAAGTAACTGGAGCTAAGTGGTTCTCTAAAATTGACTTTCGTGGGGCTTCTATTTTGCTGCGGGTAAAGGAGGGCAAAGAATGGAAGACAGCTTTTAATACCCCAGAGGGTCATTTTGAGTGTCTGGTGATGCCTTTTGGTCTTACTAATGCACCTGCATTTTTTCAAAATTTCATTATTGACATTCTGAGGCCGTTGATCGGTAGGAATGTTATTGTTTATTTCGACGATATTTTGATCTATTCACCTGATCTGGAGTCGCATTGGCAGAGAGTCCGCGAAGTTCTTCAGATTTTGAGCGAAAACAACCTCTTTGCTAAATTGGAGAAGTGCGAGTTTGCGGTACAAAAAATGATTTTTTTGGGGTACTTGGTCTCCAGTGATGGGTTTGAGATAGACCCGGTGAAGGTTCAGGCAGTACTGGATTGGCCTATGCCTGAATGTTTAAACTCTGTCCAAAGATTTTTAGAGTTTGCCAATTATTATAGAAAATTCATAAAGAATTTTTCTGTTATCGCTAAACCCATAACTGATCTCACCAAGAAGGGTTTCTAATACTGTCCAATGGTCCACTGAGGCAGTGGAGGCTTTTGAGCATCTCAAGGAGAGGTTTAGCTCTGCTCCTGTTTTGATCCAGACAGATGAGACCAAGCCTTTTCTGGTAGATGTTGATGCCTCATCAGTAGGGGTGGGGGCAGTTCTGTCCCAGGAGGGAGAGGATGGGGTGCATCCCTTGTGCTTTCTTTTCTAAAAATTTTTCGGAGACTGAGCTCAACTATGATGTTGGGAACCAAGAGTTACTGGCTATTAAGCTCGCGTTTGAGCATTGGCGACACTTTTTGGAGGTGGCTAGATATCTGATACAGGTTTTTACTGATCATAAAAATCTGATTTACCTGGATGCTGCTAAACGTTTGAATGCCCGTCAAGCCATATGGGCACTGCTTTTTGCCTGGTTCCATTTCTCCGTAACATATATCCCTGGCACAAAGAATGTTAAAGCGGAGGCTTTGTCTCGTAGTTTCTCTCCAGCAGTTAATACTGAGAAGGAGGAATGTATTTTGCAGAGAGGGGTGGTGGTGGCAGCATTGGGTTCTGAGTTGGATAATAGCATCCTAGAAACCCAGAATTCTGCACCAACAAACACTCCGTATGGTAAATTGTTTGTGCCCAAAGCCTTGAGGAGAGCTTTGTTTGCTGAATGTCATGAGTCTCGGTTGGCGGGTAATTCAGGGATTTCAGAAACTAGAAAGTCAATCGGTCGAAGTTTCTGGTGGCCAGGGTAGCATAGAGAAATCATCAAGTGGCTGCTTCAGTGTACGACGTAGGTCAAAGGCCTCTCATGCCCCGGCTGCAGGATTGCTGTGCCCTTTGGAGGTTCCTAGCTTGCCATGGACGCATCTTGCTATGGATTTTATCACTGATCTGCCGGTTCCTGAAGGTTTTTCTGTCATCTGGGTGGTTGTGGACCAGTTTAGTAAGGTGTGTCAACTGGTCCCATTCAATAAACTTCTCTGCCCCAAGACTCTAGCTAAGGCATTTGTGAAAGAGATTGTCATGCTCCATGGTGTTCCCATGGACATTGTTTCCGACAAAGGACCACAGTTTGTGGCTAGCTTCTGGCGTGCTTTTTGTGACAGATTAAAGGTTCATTTGTCATTTTCATCAGGTTATCATTCGGAATCCAATGGACAGACCGAAAGGAAGAACCAGGATGTTGAGCAGTTTTTGAGATGTGTTGTAGCAAACAATCAGGAGATGTGGTCGGAATATCTACCACTAGCCGAGTTTGCTCTTAATAATCATACTTCTGCCTCGGCTGGGTGTTCCCCTTTTTTTTTGCTATACAGGGAGACATCCATCTTTCGGTCCATTTTCAAAGATTGGGGTGGCTGTGCCTGAGGAGGAGAGTTTTTCTTGAAGTTTGGAAAGGGTTTGGACCAATGTACACCATAATTTGAAAGAGGCAAATAGGAGGTCTAAGAAAAATTTTGACAAGAAAAGAAGGGAGGCATTGTTCACAGTTGGGGACATGGTCTAGTTGTCCTCTAGAAATCTGCGTTTGAAGATCCCTTCTAAAAAACTGGGGCCTAAATTTGTAAGACCCTTCAAAGTGGTTCAGGTTGTCAACTCTGCAGCTGTGAGATTAGACAGACATACCCTTGTCCTGGAGAATTAATTCAGTTTTTCATGTATCTTTACTGAAGAAAGTTTACACGCCAGATAATGAGGCGATGCCGACTGTTCCTCCAATTGATGTGGATGGAGAGTTTGAGATTGCTCGCATATTGGATTCCAGGTGGCACAGAGGAAGGTTGCAGTATCTCGTGTCCTGGAAGGGTTTCGGTCCCGAGGATAATTCCTGGGTGAAAGCTGAGGATGTCTCGGCCTCAAGGCTGATTAAGGCTTTTCACAGGAGATTTCTGAATAAGGCTCGGCCAAGAGGATCTGGAGGATCCTCATAAAAGGGGAAGTATTGTTAGAATCTATTCAGTTTGACTATCCGCCATCTTGTTGTGGTTTCTGGCTGCTGGTCTTTTTCCCTGGTGTTGGGCTTGTCGTTGGTCAGGTGATTGTATAACCCTTTATTACCTTGCACCTGCCTCCCAGTCCTTGCTGGACATCCGTGTTAATCCGCTTGAGTTTTGGCTAGGAGCCTTGTTAGCTTTGTGCAATACTTTGTGCAGTTCTGGGAACTCTAGTTCTGCTTGCTTAGTCTTTTTGTTTTTTCCTTTTGTTTCTGCAGCTTCCTCTATTTCCCTGCTAGGAGGTTACCAGTGTTTTGTTCCCTGTCCCTAGATCTTTCAGGGATCCCCTTCCCCCACCTTCAGGTCTTCGCTTGAGTGTAGACTATGATTGTTGGTGTGTCTATTTGCAAGGAATAGATCGCCCGCTCCATTGTAGGGATCGAGTCTAGTCCTAGTGCAGGGTCAGATTCCCCCTGCTCTATTCCTGAGTTGCAGACCCATAACACATGTGACATCAAACTTATTGAGAATTTCACATGGTGTCCTTGGTTTTAACGTAACTTTATTCTTTCATGAGTTATTTACAAGTTTATGACCACTTATAAAATGTGTTTAAAGTGCTGCCCGTTGTGTTGGCTGGTCAATGCAACCCTCTTCTCCCACTCTTGGCACACTGATAGCAGCACCGCAGAAGAAATGCTATCACAGGCTTCCAGTATCTGTTGTTTCAGATGCTCCACATCTCGTGTTTTCACAGCATAGACAATTGCCTTCAGATGACCCTAAAAATAAAAGTCTAATGGGGTCAGACCGGGAGACCTTGGTGGTCCATTTTCTCCTGTTAGCCTTGTGAAAGTACAAAATTTGAAGCTAAAAAAGATTTTTCGGGAAAAATGTGATATTTTAATTTTTTTTCACGGCTTAACGTTGTAAACTTCTGTGAAGCACCTGTGGGTTCAAGGTGCCCCATACACATCTAGATAAGTTCCCTAAGGGGTCTAGTTTCCAAAATGGTGTCACTTGTTGAGGGTTTCCACTGATTAGGCACATCAGAGGCTCTCCAAATGCAACATGGCATCCACTAATTATTCCAGCAAATTTTTCATTAAAAAATCAAATGGTGCTCCTTCCCTTCCGAGCCCTGCCGTGCACCCATACAGTTGTTTTCCTCCACATATTGGGTATCTTCACACTCAGGAGAAATTTCACAACAAACTGGAGCAAGTCCAGAAAAGAGCTACCAGGATGGTGAGCGGACTGCATAGTATGCATAGTATGTCCAACGAGGAACGATTAAAGGATCTGGAAATGTTTAGCTTGCAAAATAGAAGGCCAAGAAAAGACTTATTAGCTGTCTACAAATATCTGAAGGGATGTCACAGTGTAGAGGGATCATCCTTATTCTCATTTGCACATGGAAACACGAGAATCAATGGAATGAAACTGAAAGGGAGACTATAGATTAGATATTAGAAAAAACTTTTGACAGTGAGGGTGATCAATGAGTGGAATACACCTTGAGAGGTGATGAGTTCTCCGTCAATGGAAGTCTTCAAACAGAGGTTGGACAGATATCTGTCTGAGATGGTTTAGTGAATCCTGCATTGAACAGGGGGCTTGACACGACCCTTGAGGTTCTCTTCCAGATCTACCATTCTATGATCTCTTGGCAGTGTTTTTGCCATGGTTTTGTATGCGTTTTTGCATGTGTTTTTGTACAGCAATGAAGGCTTTTTTTTAGCTAATTAAAGATATTAAAAAAAGATGTAATTTCTTGGTTCAACACCTTCTTATTCATTCTGGTGAAGTAGCATCAGGGTAGTGGGATTATGGCTTGGTGTCAGCAGCTTTCAATGCAAAATTAGCAGACAGCACACAAGGAGTTAAAGGATGCACTCTCCGGTTCATGGATCACAATGAACCATAGTATCCAAAATCAAGAAAAAGAGCAGCATCCGTCCAGGTGAAGAAAATACAAAATCTTTATTCTGCCATAGAAAGTAGCAACGTTTCGGCCATCTTGTGGCATTTTTCAAGTACATTTAAGCAAGTGTATGGGTGTCCCTTATATGGTGTGGAGGAGCCAATCACCATCAAGGGTTACACCTCTTTGCTAATAGACATATAGATACATACAATAAAACAGCGATCAAACAATAAAGGCACAAATTATTAAATCATATAACTCATCAGATAACGTAATTATTCACAAAATCAAATCAAAAACAAATGTAAACAAACATACATATATGCTTCCACCAATCGATGTCCAGCTATTCCTTAGCCATGGAGATGATGGACGTATCAAACGATGTTACACACTCACCCGAATCTCACCAATCATCGTGATAGTCTCCATTGGCGCCTAAACCATCATCCCATCCGCGGTGTTATTACAAGCAGCCACACCGGATACCTCCTCTTAACATAGGAGCAGCGCCAAATTGTGACGTTTACATCCTGCGCCAAGCGGGGAGGACGACATCCAATCAAAATGTTTACAGCTCTGCAATCACGTGACCAACAACGTCACACGAGCCGCGCATGCGCAGATCATATGAACCGTTGAGATCTCGTGCTGCAGATATCCCTGCTGCACTAGATCATATCATCAGTAGCCCAGATATCGCGATATCTTCGGATGTCGGTCTTTCTCATGCACAGGTAAAGAATAGCCAAGTTGCATTAATAAAGGACGCACATATAGATGCAATATTTCCAATAAATATTGATGGGTAGAAAAACGGGAGGCACGGGGAGTCATAAACCTAAAATTAATAGGAAAAAAGGGGGAAAAAAAATATATACAGAAAAAATATAGAAAAAATTACTCATGTAAAAACCAACTAAATAAATAATTGAAACACCATGTCCACCAGTCTTTCCAGACCACCAAGCCTGTGTAAAGAAAAGAAAAAAGAAATTAAAAAAATATACAATATAATAAAAACACATCTAAAAGCAAAATACAGAGAACAATATTATAATAACTGAGAGGTGTGACTATAGACAAATCTGTAAATTATAATCCAGATTAAGGCCCTTCGGCTGAAGCGTATCAAGAATAGAGTTCTAAAAGTTTAGTCCTGATAGTGCTCTTATGTTTGCTGATACGTGCCCTCACCTCCATTGTGGTCTCGCCTGCCCTTGTGGGCTGATGTATGTAGGCGAAAAACATTTTGTCGATTGCAGACATTCAGTGAACCAACTTAGGTTTAGGGTGATTGATGGGGTTCCGATTCTGAGACGTGGTGGTGACAGGACCAAATTATTGAAGAAAAAGGAGCTTCGCTGGATCTCTATTCTTGATACGCTTCAGCCGAAGGGCCTTAATCTGGATTATAATTTACAGATTTGTCTATAGTCACACCTCTCAGTTATTATAATATTGTTCTCTGTATTTTGCTTTTAGATGTGTTTTTATTATATTGTATATTTTTTTAATTTCTTTTTTCTTTTCTTTACACAGGCTTGGTGGTCTGGAAAGACTGGTGGACATGGTGTTTCAATTATTTATTTAGTTGGTTTTTACATGAGTAATTTTTTCTATATTTTTTCTGTATATATTTTTTTTCCCCCTTTTTCCTATTAATTTTAGGTTTATGACTCCCCGTGCCTCCCGTTTTTCTACCCACCAATATTTATTGGAAATCTTGCATCTATATGTGCGTCCTTTATTAATGCAACTTGGCTATTCTTTACCTGTGCATGAGAAAGACCGACATCCGAAGATATCGCGATATCTGGGCTACTGATGATATGATCTAGTGCAGCTGGGATATCTGCAGCACGAGATCTCAACGGTTCATATGATCTGCGCATGCGCGGCTCGTGTGACGTTGTTGGTCACGTGATTGCAGAGCTGTAAACATTTTGATTGGATGTCGTCCTCCCCGCTTGGCGCAGGATGTAAACGTCACAATTTGGCGCTGCTCCTATGTTAAGAGGAGGTATCCGGTGTGGCTGCTTGTAATAACACCGCGGATGGGATGATGGTTTAGGCGCCAATGGGAGACTATCACGATGATTGGTGAGATTCGGGTGAGTGTGTAACATCGTTTGATACGTCCATCATCTCCATGGCTAAGGAATAGCTGGACATCGATTGGTGGAAGCATATATGTATGTTTGTTTACATTTGTTTTTGATTTGATTTTGTGAATAATTACGTTATCTGATGAGTTATAATATTTTAATAATTTGTGCCTTTATTGTTTGATCGCTGTTTTATTGTATGTATCTATATGTCTATTAGCAAAGAGGTGTAACCCTTGATGGTGATTGGCTCCTCCACACCATATAAGGGACACCCATACACTTGCTTAAATGTACTTGAAAAAGGCCACAAGATGGCCGAAACGTTGCTACTTTCTATGGCAGAATAAAGATTTTGTATTTTCTTCACCTGGACGGATGCTGCTCTTTTTCTTGATTTTGGTGTCAGCAGCTGTCATTGACACCAAGCCCTATTTTTAGCAATGAAAAGGTGTCAGCCAGACACCCTCATTACTAAGGTGGTAAATAAACACACACACATACACTATAACCAGCCCATGTAGGAGTGTTAATAGAATGAACCTACATAGCCTGTAACGAAACAGCACCTGTTCATTTTTACTAAAAAATGAAAAAAAAAAAAATTGTGTTGACTCCCGCGTAATTTTCATAACCAGCAGAGTGAAAGCCGATGGCTGAGGGCTGATGTTAATATTCTGGGAAGGAGTCAATAGGCATAAAAGTTCCCAGGCTTTTAATATCAGCTCACAGTTGTTTGCTTAGCCTTTACTGGCTAGTTTACAGGGGGACCCCAGGAAAAAATTGACATAGAGTCCCCTTATAAAATCTAACTAGCAAAGACTAGGCAGACAGCTGTGGACTGATATTAATAGCTTAGGAAGGGGATATTGTCCCACTCCCAGGCTAAAAACATCTCTCAGCCACCCCAGAAACGGTGCATCTATAAGATTCGCCAAATCTGGTGCTTAGCCTCGCTCTTCCCATTTGCCCTATTGGCAAGTAGGTTAATGATTGGGGAGGGTTGATGTCACGTTTTTATTGTCAGGTTCCATCAAGCACACAGGTTAGTAATGGGGATGTATATATAAGACGCCCCCATTACTAACCCCATAGTGATATTATAAAAAACACACACACCCAGAATAAAGTCCTTTAATTGAAATAATGACACCTACTACTTTATTGAATCTAAATTAAACCATGCTCACCGAACAATTAATCCACTGACGCCAACGTCTCCTATAAAAAAAATAAAATAATATACTACAATATTCCTCACCAGTCTGCAGAGAAGATAATCCATAATGTCCCACGATGATCTTGATGACAAGACAGCCAGCTATACACTGACAGAAGGTAATCACTCCTGCAGTGTATAGCACTGAGTTGCGGTGAGAAAGTTCACCGGAGTTCATCAGTTGATCAACTCCGGTGATCTCCCTTACAGAAGCTCAGCACTATACACTTAGCATCGATCAGAACAGCTGTGCCGGTGTTTCCCACGCTGTCACACAGCATAGGAAACACCGACATTTGTGCTGTGTATGCATTTGTTTTTGCCTCCCATTAACTCCAATGGCGTTCAGATAAAATTGCCGAATATTAGGCAATTAAATCAGCGAATATTGAAATTCTGCGATCGTAATCTGAACCGGATGTTGAAATATTCTCTGATCTCTACTTATGACCCAAACTTTTTTATTTTGAAAAGGTTAACAGGAGAAAATGGCCCAAAAATGTGTTATTCAATTTCTCCTGAACACGCCGATACCTTATTTGTGGGGAAATCTACTGTTTGGGCACACGTCAGAGCTCAGAAGGGAAGGAGCACCATTTGACTTTTTGAATGTAAAATTTGCTGGAAAAAATAGCGTACGTGATGTTGCATTTGGAGAGCCCCTGATGTGTCTAAACAGTGGATTCACCCCACAAGTGATGCCATTTTGGAAAATAAACCCCTAAAGGATTTTATCCAGCGTTATATTGATTATTTTGGACCCACAGATATGACACAAACTTTGATAAAATCAGGTTGTCATATTGAATATGTCATTATAAATAATAAGTGCAGGTGCTCGCCCCTCCAGTTTGCATCAGGCGCTTGGATGTGCACCGAATATCGCGGGTGCTCGAGTGACATGCTTGAGTCCCTGCCCCACGTGCTTTGCAGCTGTTAGACACCCAAAAAAAACATGCGGGGATCAATGATACTCCATGCATACCCGAGCACTCTATGCAAACTCGAGTAGTGAGCACTTGCGCTCAACACCAGCCATTGTATCATAATTTTTTTTTACTTGTTAAAAAAAAATTCTAGCCCCAGCACCAATCCTAACCCTAAGATAACCACAACCCGAACCCCAACCTTATCTCAACTGCAAAGAATGGAAAAATAAAAAAATATATTTTATAATATTTATCTAAGGGGGTGACAAAGGGGTATTTTACTTACTATTTTTTTTTTCTTTTGATCTCTGTGATCAGGTTTTCTATCGTTTTCCGGTGCCGGCCAGCAGATATTGGCGGGCGTACTGCACATTCACCCGACATTACTTTTTCCAGGAAGATGATGCCAGGCCGGAGGACGGATCAGGATGGTTTCGGAGATGGCAGAGGTATCAGAGGGTCTTGCGGGGCATTATGTATATCATGTCAGAAGAGAGAGAAATTATTGTAACAGCCGGCACACTTTTCTGTGTTCACCGTTAAATCTGAAAAATCTATTCCTGACCATTTTCTGACTCTGGGGAGCATTAGAGCTGTATTTAAAGCACTGATCGCTGCTTTAAAATGGTGATGAGAGAATAAGTACCTCTATTGGCTGCTGCTTTAATGCGTATTGTCAGTCGTTAAGGGGTTAAAGTGAAAAAGTAATAACTTCTCAACTAGGAGTGAAATAAATTATCCATTTTTTTGGTTCCAAAACAAGCTTGCTGTTCACAAATTGATTAATCAATTACGAAGTGGTTCAAAAGTATCTCATTTTTAGGAGACAAAAAGAGGCCAGCTGTTTTTAAAGTGAATAAGTAATTGTCAACAAGACTTTAACCCCTTTACACCCAAGGGTGGTTTGCACGTTAATGACCGGGCCAATTTTTACAATTCAGACCACTGTCTCTTTATGAGGTTATAACTCTGGAACGCTTCAACGGATTTTGGCAGTTCTGTGACTGTTTTCTTGTGACATATTGTACTTCATGTTAATGGTAAAATTTCTTCAATATAACTTGCATTTATATGAACATTTAACTTTTTAGTCACAAAAATGATCTTTCACAAACAATTTCTTTACTTTCAAAAGGGTAAAAGGAGAAAATTGACAGATATTGTTGTTGTGCAATTTCTCCTGAGTACGCCGATACCCCATATGTGGTCGAAAACCACTGTTTGGGCGCACGGCAGAGCTTGGAAGGGAAGGAGCACCGTATGACTTTTTCAAACCAAAATTAGCTGGAATTGAGATCGGATGCCATGTCGCGTTTGGAGAGCCCCTGATGTGCCTAAACAGTGGGAAACCCTCACAACTGACACCATTTTGGAAACTAGACTCCTAAGGAATTTATCTAGATGTATGGTGAGCACTTTAAACCCCCAAGTGCTTCACATAAGTTTATAATGTAGATTTGTGAAAAAAAATCCTATTTTTTCCACAAACATGATCTTTTATTTTCCCAAGGGTAAGAGGAGAAATTAAACCTCAAAAGTTATTTTCTAATTTGTCCTGAGTATGCTGATACCCCATATGTGGGGGAGAACCAATGTTTGGGCGCACGGCAGAGCTCGGAAGGGAAAGAGCGCCATGTACATTTTCAAACCAAAATTGGCTGGAATTGAGATCGGACACCATGTCGTGTTTGGAGAGCCCCTGATGTGCCTAAACAGTGGAAACTAAATTCTAACTCCAACTCTAACCCCAACACACCCTTAACACTAATTCCAACCCTAACACTAACACTCCCCTAACCCTAATCCCAACTCTAACCATAACCCTAACCACAAAACTAACCCTAACACACCCATAGCCCTAATCCCAACCCTAACCCTAATTCCAACCCTAACCCTTACCGTAATCCAAACCCTAACCCCAACTCTAGTTCCAACCCTAACCCTAACTTTAGCCACAAGCCTAGCCTTAACTTAATCCCCTACCCTAACCCTAACTTTAGCCCCAATCATAACCCTAACTTTAGCCCCAACCCTAACCCTAATGAATAGGAAAATGGAAATAAATGCGTTTTTTTTATTTTATTATTTTCCCTAACTAAGGGGGTGATAAAGGGGGTTTGATTTACTATTTATAGTGGGTTTTTATGTTTGGCAGCCGTCATACACTAAAAGACGCTTGTTATTGCAAAAAAGTTTTTGCATCACCATATTTTGAGAGCTATAATTTTTCCATATTTTGGCCCTCAGAGTCATGTGAGGTCTTGTTTTTTGCGAGGTGAGATGATGTTTTTATTGGCACATGACATTTTTTGATCGCTTTTTATTCTGATTTTTGGGAGGCTGAATGAACAAAAACCAGCAATTCATGAATTTCTTTTGGGGGCGTTTACACCGTTCTGCGTGTGGTAAAATTGATAAGTCACTTTTATTCTTCAGGTCAGTACGATTGTAGCAATACCTCATTTATTTTTTTTATGTTTTGGCACTTTTATACAATGAAAAGTATTTTATAGAAAAAATAATTATTTTTGCATCGCTTCATTCTGACAGCTATAACTTTTTTATTTTTTTGCTGATGGCACTCATTTTTTGCAGGACAAGAAAATGTTTTCAGCGGTACCATGTTTATTTATATCGTTTTTTTTATCGTGTGTTATTCCACTATTTGCTCGGCGGTACGATGATAAAGCATTGTTTTTTGCCTTGTTTTTTTTATGATGTTCACTAAAGGGGTTAACTAATGGGACAGTTTTATAGGGTGGGTCCTTACGGACGCGGGGATACCAAATATGTGTACTTTTATTGTTTAAATTTTTTTTATTAAAATATTTATTTATTGATAGAATAAATTTAGATTTTTTTTATTATTTTTTTTAATATTTTTACAATTATTTAAATACATTTTTTTAGTTTAATTTTTAGTTTTACTGTTTGCCCCACTGTGGGACACTCATTTTGTGCTGGCTGATCGCTTCTATAGCATGCACATCTGCATGCTATAGAAGCTGTCAGCGCTGCAGCTCCTATAACACTGTCCTGAGAGACTTCCTGGTCATCACTGCGCATGACAGAAAGACCCTCAGGCCTGGAGACTTGGATGGGTCTCCATGGCAGCGATCTCCAATCCAAAAGCAGAGGGGCTGTCATGTTTGATCGCAGTGTCCCAGGGGTTAAAGTGCTGGGAGCTGTCCGTGACTTAGTTCCGGATGTCAGCTGTGGGCTGCCATTTTTAGGCTGTGGGGTCAATATCCCTGGCCCTTAACCAACCTGAGAATACCAGCCCCCATCGTGGGGACCCCTCTATTCTTGATAACCAACCTTACTAACGCTTGACAGCTGAGAGTTGTTGCCCCCAGCTGTGAGTTTTGCCTGGCTGCTTATCAAAAATAGGGGAGAACCAATGCCTTTTTTTATTATTATTTATTTACAGCGCAAGAGCAACTGATGAATCATCCATCATCACACTGGGCGTTTTTGCTACGTTTTTTATGCTAATTTTCAGCTGCTTTTTACAGTACCAGCAAAGCCTATGAGATTTCAGAAATCTCATACACACATTGTTTTTTTTGTCATCAGGATTTTGTGCTTTGCAGCGTTTTGTTGACATAGAGCATGTCACTTCTTTCAGCGTTTTGGCAGCGTTTTCACCCATTGACTTGAATGGATGGTAATAAAACACTGCAAATATGCTGGTTGACTTTTTTGCAACATTTTTTGCGGCTCTGCTACCTCTAGATGGCAGGCTGCATGATGCATCCATACAGCCTGTCATACAACAGAGCAGACCTGAACCCCATTCTATTAGATGCGCCAATTCTGGCGCTTTGCCCGGCTCTTCCCACTTGCCCTTGCTCTGTAGCAGTGGCAAGTGGGGTGATAGTTGGAGGGGTTGATATCACCTTTCTATTGTCCGGTGACATCAAGCCCCGAGGTTAGTAATGGAGAGGAGTCAATAAGATGCCCCCATTACTAACCTCATAGTCACATTTTAAGAAAACACAGACACCCAGAAAAAAGTCCTTTAATGGAAAGAATGACACAGACTCCTTTATATTCTCAATTAAACCATACTTACAATCTCGCCTAATTCCACCAAAGTGTTATGAGTCTGCAACTAAGGAATAGAGCAGGGGAATCTAACCCTGCACTAGGACTAGACTCGATCCCTACGATGGAGCGGGCGAACTATTCCTTGCGAATAGACCCACCGACGATCCTAGTCTAGACTCAAGCAAAGACCTGAAGGTGGGGAAGGGGATCCCTGAAAGATCTAGGGACTGGGAGCAAAACACTGGTAACCTCCTAGCAGGAAAATAGAGGAAGCTGCAGAAACAAAAGGAAAAAACAAAAAAGACTAAGCAAGCAGAACTAGAGTTCCCAGAACTGCACAAAGTATAGCACAAATCTAACAAGGCTCCGAGCCAGTACTCAAGCGGATTAACACGGATGTCCAGCAAGGACTGGGAGGCAGGTGCAGGGTAATAAAAGGTGATACAATCACCTGACCAATGACAAGCCCAACACCAGGGGAAAAAGACCAGCAGCCAGAAACCACAAGATGGCGGATGGTCAAACTGAATAGATTCTAACACGAAGCCCTCGATCTCCTGTAATAAAAGTAAAATAAAAAAGCAAAAATATACCATACCTGTCTGTCATTCTGTCCCACGGCGTAATCCATGTCAGAAGGATAATTAGTTTTCAACCTGGAGAATGCCAAGATGCGACCATCCAGGCTGAGAACCACTGGTGAATGAGCTGCTCGGAGCGCAGCCTCAGTGACTAGTGGTGACGTCACTGAGGCTGCGTTCCCAGGGCTCCGGGCTGAACTGCAGTGACCTCGGTGAGATCCCCGCTAGCACAATGAGAAAGTTGCACGGTGCAGAGGCGAATTCACCGCAGTAAAATTCTCCCAGTGAACTCACCTCTGCATCTGTTATACATGGCCTCCCATCATGGTATACATGGTCCACCATCCAGGTATACATGGCCCCCCTTCCTGATATACATGGCACCCTATACTGGTATATGTTGCCCTCTATCCCTTTCCTAGTATACATGGCCCCATCCTCATCCTGGTATACATGGTTGCACATCCCCATCCTGGTTTACATGCCCCATATCCCCATCCTGGTATACATGACCCCCCATCATGGTATATATAGCCCTCATAACGCTGCACACAAAAAAACCAATCAATTCTTAATTTCCCTCAACTCCCTCGCAGCGTGGCATCATGTTCTGATGTCAGCAGCTGATTTCAGCATGTAAGCAGCACACAACATCACTGCCATATGCCCCCACATGCTGAGGTCAACTGATGGAATACCGTATTTTTCGGACCATAAGACGCACTTTTTTTCCTCCAAATTTGGGAGGAAAGTGTGGGTGCGTCTTATGGTCGGAATGTAACATGTGGGGAGGGGGGCAGGGGGCAGCTGTGGAGTGGGATCGCAGGAGGCAGGAAAATATCCCCTTCGCTGCAGGAATCCAGCGCTGGGGAATCACTGGTCCCGATACTTAAGTGCAGTGCATATTCATTAGCCGCTTCCCCGCCCACCTATCAGCTGAGCAGTGAGGGGGAGCAGCAAATGACAGAGCCACATGGTTCCCCACGCCTGATTCCTGCTGCAGCTGGGCAGATCAGTGTCTGAAGGAGAAGGAGGCAGCAGGAACAGAGTGCAGAGGAGGCATCGCATACCTGACAGCACAGGGGCTGTGCTGATGCCATGCTGAATGCTCCTGTGGAGGACCTGTGATGAGGTCATGAAGAGGGCGGGCTGGAGCATCACATGACCACACAAAGCCCTGCCTCTTCATGATGTCATCACAGGTCCTTCAGACACACTGTACAAGAAAAAAATAATTAAAAAGTTAGTAAATACAGCACATTAAAAAGCACTATGCCATGCTGTGGTGGACTATAACTCCCAGCATGCCATAGGATCTGCAGGACATGCTGAGAGTTATAGTTCTCCCATGGGATCTTAAAGCAGCACTCCAGTGTTATTTTTCAGTGCTGGAGTGATGCTTTAAATATAAGCCCCGTGCCCCCATTCTTATACTCACCCTCCAGCGTCTTCATATAGTACTTTACAGACACCATACTGGTCCCGCAGCTTCCAACATAATAACATACTATTATATAGAATAACACCACATATAATAGTGTGTGATTTAGATATCTCATATATTCATATATACATCATGTGGCGCTTTTTTCATTTTTTTCTGTGCAGTAATGCAGTTCCTATGCTTTAGAGTAATTATTCTTGGTTAGTTATGGTGCAAACCTTAATATTTTTTGATTTATACTTTTTTGGTTGGCGCCTGTTCACAATAGCTTGGATGTGCTGGTCTTTTTTCTCTATTTGTATTAAACTTTTTGGACATGTGCACTCATTCCCAGAAGCCACAGGTGATTTTAATCAGATTAGCTGGTCTATTCCTGCCCTATAAATTGTAGGCTTTTTGCCACAAGAGAGGTAACATATCAGGTTAGTGACCCAATTGACGAAGGACACCGTGACGTGGTAATTGGGCATACATACATTGGCCAATCTATGCGCTAAGAGCCTTCATTTTTCATAGCAATTTTTTGCAGATACATATCTCATATATTCATATATACATCATGTGGCGCTTTTTTCATTTTTTTCTGTGCAGTAATGCAGTTCCTATGCTTTAGAGTAATTATTCTTGGTTAGTTATGGTGCAAACCTTAATATTTTTTGATTTATACTTTTTTTGGTTGGCGCCTGTTCACAATAGCTTGGATGTGCTGGTCTTTTTTCTCTAGTGTGTGATTTATGTTATTAAATATTTTACCACATTTTTTGCTTCAAATATATTTTTCCCTATTTTCCACCTCTTAAGCCTGGGTGCGTCTTATAGTCCGATGCGTCTTATAGTCCGAAAAATATGGTATTTATTGCTCCCCACGCTCAGTCTATGACAGTGGATAGAAGTGAATATTTAATTTCTTTAATAGAGGGCACAGTGTTAGATGACTCCTGCAGCTACTGGGCGATCACTTGTGCCATCTGTGAAAACACATTTTATCTTAATTACGTATATACTCATGTATAAGTCGACCCGTGTATAAGCTGTAGTGATAGTAAGACTTCACTATACCTTGTATGTGGTTTGAGGACCTGTGATGAGGTCACTGCCATGTGACCTGTCATGTGCTCTGAGTGAGCTGAATACCTTTGTGTGTGGTTTGAGGACCTGTGATGAGGTCACTGCCATGTGACCTGTCATGTGCTCTGTGTTAGCTGAATGGCTGGTGTATATAAGTGAGCCTGCTGCTGACCAAAGGTGTGAGTGGCTGGAGGGGTGGAAACCTCCAGTGTGGGAGTTCTGAGGAGACCTCCAGTCTGGTTGCTGAAAGAGTGCTCAATTAGAGTACCAGGACTTTATATCTGTTTTGTTACTTTGTGCCAGAGAAGGCTGTTTTGTTTTCTGTTTTACAGCAAGTTTATGAAGTTCTAATAAACTTGCTTAAAGAACCTGGAAGAGTCGCCCTCCTGCTTACCTCCGGTCACACACCAGCGAGACCACATCCTTACAATTGGTGGCGTAAATGCGGGCAGCGTTCCCAGCAGAGAAGTGAGACTGGTTACTGCATGTCGTGGGTCAAGGCTATAGCAATCCAGCCAGCATTGCCGGAGAAAATGGAAGACCTGCTGAAACACTTGGTCCAGGCACAGGTACAGCAGCAACAGGCACAGGAACAGCAGCAAGAAGCCAACAGGATGTTCTTGCAGCAGATGCAGCAGGAGCATCGGCAGCAGATGCAGCTTTTGACAACCGCCATCCAGGGCAGGACGAGCGCCCCAACCCCAGGTCTGGCTGATGACAACCACGTCAGAAAGGCGGTAAGACGCACATTACAAAAAATGACCCCCGGGGATGATGTGGAAGCCTTCCTGGCTGTATTTGAGAGGGTTGCTGAGAGGGAAAGACTTCCCACAGGGCAGTGGGCAGAGATATTGGCCCCATACCTGACAGGTGAACCCCAGAAGGCGTA
>JARQOD010000001.1:273794712-273815982 GCA_033576555.1 Oophaga sylvatica
TAGGGGGCGTGGTGAGGAGGTGGTGTGCGAGTGGGAGACGCTGAATGTCCGGTCTGTTAGGTATGACGCGATCCAAGATAGGGCCAAGTCTGTGATACCAAGAGATGAGAGGGTCTGTAGTAATAGGAAATGGTCCACTGTGTCAAAGGCAGAGGACAGGTCCAGGAGGAGGAGGACAGAGTAGTGTCGCTTGGCCTTGGCAGTTAATAGGTCATTGGTGACCTTGGTTAGGGCAGTTTCAGTGGAGTGGTGTGGCCGGAAGCCAGATTGTAAGTGGTTGAGGAGGGAGCAAGAAGAGAGGTGGGAGGACAGTACAAGATGGACGTGTTGTTCCAGTAGTTTTGAGGCATAGGGGAGAAGTGATATAGTGCGATAGCTAGATACAGAGGATGGGTCAAGAGAGGGCTTTTTGAGGATAGGTGTGATTGAGGCATGTTTAAAGCTAGAGGGGAAAACGCCAGTTGTTAGTGATAGGTTGAAGAGATGGGTTAGGGTTGGGATGAAGACTGTGGTGAGGTTTGGGATGAAGTGGGATGGGATTAGGTCAAGTGCACAGGTAGTAAGATGTGATCTTGAGAGTAGAGTGGAGAGTCGATCTTCTGTAATGGTGGAGAAGTTGGTTTTGGAGGAGGAGGGAAGGGCAGTTACAAGGAAGGGCTCTGGGGGTTGTTGACCAAAACTGTGTCTTCTCCTTGAAAAATGAGGCAAAGTCTTCAGCTGAGATGAGGGGAGAGGGAGGAGGTGCTGGGGGGTGGAGGAGAGAATTGAAGGTGTTGAATAACTGTTTAGGGTTGTGAGACAGGGAGGATATGAGAGATGAGAAGTAGGTTTGTTTTGCTGCAGCGAGTGTGGTCTTGAAAGTATTGAGGGACTGTGTGAATGTGATGAAGTCCTCATTGGAGTGGGATCTTTTCCATCTCCGCTCAGTAGCCCTGGAAGCTCGCCTCAGTTCTTTGGTCAGGCTGGTGTGCCAGGGCTGTCTGTTGATTTTGCGAGCTTTGGTATGTGTGAGAGGGGCGACCGATTCTAAAGCTGCAGCTATTGTGGTATTATATAGAGCGGCAGCGGTATCCGCATTGTGTAGAGAACTTATGTCTGTAAGAGGGAGGAGGGATTCAGACAGTGAGTGTAGATCGAGATGTTTAAGATTTCTGCGAGTGTGTGCAAGTTTGTGGAGTGGGGATTGTGGACCTGCAGAGGAGAGGGAAGAGAATGTAAGTAGGTTGTTGTCAGAAAGAGGAAGAGTTGAGTTAGAGAGGTTAGATAGGGAGCAGAGGCGGGTGAAGATGAGGTAAAGTGTGTGGCCATCTTTGTGAGTGGCTGCAGAAGACTATTGAGTGAGGCTGAAGGAGGAAGTGAGAGATAGAAGTTTTGTGGCAGCTGAGAGGAAATTGTTGATGGGGATGTTGAAGTCGCCCAAGATGATAGTGGGGATGTCAGTGGAAAGGAAATGAAGTAGCCAGGTGGTGAAGTGGTCGATGAAGGTGGTGGCTGGCCCTGGGGGGAGGTAAATGACAGCTAGTTGAAGGTTGGAGGGGGAGTAGATGCGCACAGAGTGCACCTCAAAGGAAGGTAGGGTAATAGAGGGTGGCAGTGGGATTGGGGTGAAGGAACAGTTATCTGACAGGAGAAAACCAACTCCTCCGCTATGCTTGCTGCTGGGGCGGGGGGTGTGGGAAAGGTGGAATCCACCATATGAGAGTGCAGCAGGAGAGGCTGTGTCAGAGGGGGTGAGCCAGGTTTCAGTGATGGCGAAGAAGGAAACTTTGTTAGTAATAAAAAGATCATGGATGAAGGAAAGTTTGTTGCAGGCAGAGCGAGTGTTCCACAGAGCTCCTGTTAGTAGGACTGGGGAAGCGGGGGCCAGTTGAATGGGTATAAGGTTAGAGAGGTTACGGAAAGTTGTGATAGAGCGTGGATGGGAGGTAGAAATGACTGTGGGAATGTGGTAAGGAGGACTAGGAATTGGAGAGATATCACCGGCAGTGAGGAGGAGTAGAGAGAGTGTTAGCAGGTGGGAGCAGGAGAGGGCATGAGGGGGCTGTCCGTGTTTGGAGACAGAGGATTGTATGTTGAGAAACAGATCTGAGGAAGAGGTGAGTGGATTGGATTGGGAGGATTGAAGAAGAGATGAACAGTTCTTTACTTGGTGTAGGGATTGGGGGTTAGCAGAAAGTGAAGGATTATAGGGGTCAGAGTGAAAGCGAACAGAAACAATGTTTATAGTGACTGTATCCACTTACCTTCTGTTCCCTTCTGGTTCAATTCTGGCTTAATTCATATCTCACACTTGTAAAATACACACTTATGAAATACACACTGCAGACTAAAGTCTTGGCAGACTTGTGCTACGTAATATATGATGCTCCATAGATTATGCCCCCATAAAATGCTCCATAGATTATGCCCCATAAGATGCTCCATAGATTATTCCCCCATATGATGCTCCATAGATTATGCCCCCATAAGATGCTCCATAGATTGTGCCCCCATATGATACTCCATATTTTATGCCCCATATGATGCTCCATAGATTATGCCCCCATATGATGCTCCATAGATTATGCCCCCATAAGATGCTCCATAGATTATGCACCCATAAAATGCTCCATAGAATAGGCCCCATATGCTGCCGCTGTTGCTGCAAATTAAAAGAAAAATGACATATTCACCTCTCGTCGCTGGGGACCAGGTGCTGGTGTCCTGAGCAGGTGGGGACACCGGTGCGCTATGGGGGACAGGTTCCGGTGTCACCGCTAGCTCAGGCCCCGGCACCTGAGATATTCACCTGTCCCATGTCCACCTCTGCGCGCTGCTGTATCTTCCAGGCCCTCTGTCAGTGAGTGCTCAGGCAGAGGGCGCGTCGCGCACTAAGTACGTCATCGCGCCCTCTGACCTGAACGTCACAGCCAGAGGACGCAGAGGATAAAGCAAAGTGCAACGGTGGACGAGGACAGGTGAATATCGCTTCTCCCGTGGTCTCCGGCTATTCCTTCCTTCAGCGGTCACGTGGTACCGCTCATTAAAGTTATGAATATAACCGCTGAAGGAAGGAGCCTGAGTTCGTGGGAGAAGCAGGGGGGCTGCAGAGACGCACCAGGGGGGTGAGCATGATCTCACACCCCTGCTTCCCCTACCCCGCCGACCCCCTGGCATATATGACTCGCATATAAGCCAAGAGGGGGACTTTCAGCCTTAAAAAATGGGCTGAAAATCTCGGCTTATGTGCAAGTATGTACGGTAACCAGATGTATATTTTCAGCAAGCCATGAGGAATAGACTGTTATCTATGTGTTGACTTTTGAATTTATGTGTTTCTTTCTGGGTGGTCAAGAAAACACAGACTTTTGTTGGTATAAGCCTGTAACATTGACTTATAAGTCGACATGTTTGCTGATATGCTGATTACACATTGTCCGGGCCAGCTAGTTTGTTGACTTACAAAACAAAGGAGGAAAAACTATGCAAATAGATGACATAATCAAACAATGCAAGTTGTTTTAATCACCATTCTTCCCCTTATCTGTAAATGCTGGCTTAAAGGACATTTGTTAACTATAAAAACTACAAAAATACCTCCAGACAGCCAAGATATCCAGAGATCCAAAGAGCCAGAGACTCTCTACAGGACAGCAGCCAAGACATCATGGCTCCATCTCGAGGGACACAGATTTGGCATTTTACAGGATGCCAGTTTAGGGGACCACGACCCCGGCAGAATGAATACAGATCTAACCATCGTCAACCCATGGATACATTTGGGGTAGTCAGGATTTGGACCCACCTGATGCCTGAGCCCCATGAATACATTTGTGGGGGGCAGGAAAGGGACCCGCCGGTTGCCTGGCTCCATGGAGATGTTCGAAGAAGCCAGGTTGTGACCCTTCGATCAACTGGCCTTGTATCCCAATGGACTGTCATCCATACAGCTAATTAGGAGACCACTGCAAAATTTTCAGTTTGTCTGATTTTTCTCTTTATAGGTATATTTTTGAGTAAAATGTAATTTGCTCTTTTATTCTATAAACTACTGACAACATGTCTCCAAATTTCCAATCAACAAATGTATTTATTTTTAGAAAATGAGAAATGGTCAAAATAACAAAAAAAATGCAGTACTTGCTGACCTCAAATAATGCTAAGAAAACAAGTTCATAATCATTTAGAAACAACAATACTAATGTTTTATCTCAGGAAGAGTTCAGAAATCAATATTTTGTGGAATAACCATGATTTTTATTCACAGCTTTCATGCGTCTTGGCATGCTTTCAACCAGTCTTTCACACTGCTTTTGGGTGACCTTATGCCCCTCCTGGTACAAAAATTTAAGCAGTTCTTCTTTGTTTGATGGCTTGTGACTATCCATATTCCTCTTTATTACATTGATTGACCTAGCTGTGTGGCATGGCTCATTGTCCTGCTGGACAAAACAGTCCTGGGGAACATTGCAGAGCAGTAGGAATCAACTGTTTTTCCAGGATAACCTTGTATGTGGCTTGATTCATACGTCCTTTGCAAAGATTAACCTGCCCAGTTCCAGCCTTGCTGAAGCATCCCCAGATCATCACCGATCCTCAACCAAATTTCACAGTGGGTGCAAGACACTGAGGCTTGTACGCCTCTCCAGATCTCCATCTAACCATTAGACGACCAGGTGTTGGGCAAGGCTGAAAATTAGACTCATCAGAGAAGATTACCTTACTCCAGGCCTCTATGGTCCAACTCTTATGGTCTTTGGCAAACTTCAGCCTGGCTCCCCTTTGCTTCTCATTGATGAAAGGCTGTCTTCTAGGTTTACATGACTTGAGCCCTGCCTTTAGGAGCCTTTTACAACCTGTTCTTGCCATGCACTTCACCCCAGCTGCCATTTGCCTTTCCTTTTGTAGGTCACTTGATGTCATCTGTGGTTGCTGAGTGACATAAGAAGAAGATGACGGTCATCCTGGTCAGTGGAGAGTCATTTTCGCCCTCTGCCGGTCTGTAGCTTTGCTGTCCCCAATGTCTGCTGCTTGTCCTTGTTGTAATGGACTGCCTTCTTAGAAATTTTAAGGATGGAGGCAACATGACGCTCACTGTATCCCTCTGCTAGTAAAGCCAGAATTGAGCCCTTCTTTTCCTCACTCAAGACTTTTCAACTCCTTTGGCATGGCCAAAAGTTATTTTTCATTCCTATTACTTTTGGGATATTGCTAGCACTTGTTTTGCCATCCAGCTTGCCCTATTGCAAGAGGATTGTGAACACCACAGCAGTGTTTTTTATACTTTCCTTTGTTAAATAAGATTTGGTTCAGGTGATCACCTAATCAGAAGCTTATTAAATAGAATGAGGTGTACTTTGGTTGGAATTCAACTGACACTGGAATGGAATGGCTGTCAGACATGTAGAGAAGCTGATATTTATAAAACTGTGCAGTGGTCTTTTAATTTTTGCCAAAGCTGTATATATATATATATATATATATATATATATATATATATATACAGTGCCTACAAGTAGTATTCAACCCCCTGCAGATTTAGCTGGTTGACACATGCGGAATTAACTTGGCATTGTGACATTTGTACTGTAGATCAGCCTGGAAGTGGGAAATGCACTGCAGCAAAAATTTTTGTTTTAATTTTTTTTTTTTTTTTAAAAGTTAATTCAGAGTGTCATTTATTATTCAACCCCTCAAACCACAAGAATTCTGTTTGGTCCCCCTAAAGTATTAAGAAGTAGTTCAGGCACCAAGAATAATGAGCTTCACATGTGTGGATTAATGATCTCTTTTGCCAGCCTTTTCTGACTATTTAAGACCCTCCCCAAACTTGTGAACAGCACTCATACATGGTCAACATGGGAAAGACAAAGGAGCATTCCAAGGCCATCAGAGACAAGATCGTGGAGGGTCACAAGGCTGGCAAGGGGTACAAAACCCTTTCCAAGGAGTTGGCCCTACCTGTCTCCACTGTTGGGAGCATCATCCGTAAGTGGAAGGCTTATGGAACTACTGTTAGACTTCCACGGCCTGGACAGCCTTTGAAAGTTTCCTCCCGTGCCGAGGCCAGGCTTGTCCGAAGAGTCAAGGCTAACCCAAGGACAACAAGGAAGGAGCTCCGGGAAGATCTCATGGCAGTGGGGACATTGGTTTCAGTCAATGCCATAAGTAACGTACTCCACCGCAATGGTCTCCGTTCCAGAAGAGCCCGTAAGGTACCTTTACTTTCAAAGTTTCATGTCAAGGCTCGTCTACAGTTTGCTCATGATCACTTGGAGGACTCTGAGACAGACTGGTTCAAGGTTCTATGGTCTGATGAGACCAAGATCGAGATCTTTGGTGCCAACCACACACGTGACGTTTGGAGACTGGATGGCACTGCATACGACCCCAAGAATACCATCCCTACAGTCAAGCATGGTGGTGGCAGCATCATGCTGTGGGGCTGTTTCTCAGCCAAAGGGCCTGGCCATCTGGTCCGCATCCATGGGAGGATGGATAGCACGGCCTACCTGGAGATTTTGGCCAAGAACCTCCGCTCCTCCATCAAGGATCTTAAGATGGGTCGTAATTTCATCTTCCAACAAGACAACGACCCAAAGCACACAGCCAAGAAAACCAAGGCCTGGTTCAAGAGGGAAAAAGTCAAGGTGTTGGAGTGGCCTAGTCAGTCTCCTGACCTTAACCCAATTGAAAACTTGTGGAAGGAGCTCAAGATTAAAGTCCACATGAGACACCCAAAGAACCTAGATAACTTGGAGAAGATCTGCATGGAGGAGTGGGCCAAGATAACTCCACAGACCTGTGCCGGCCTGATCAGGTCTTATAAAAGACGATTATTAGCTGTAATTGCAAACAAGGGTTATTCCACGAAATATTAAACATAGGGGTTGTATAATAATTGACCCACACTTTTATGTTTAAAATTTATTAAAATTCAACTGAGCAACATAACTTTTTGTTTTGTAAGATTTATGCTTCTGTTAATAAATCCTACTCTCGTTTGCAGTTTGAAGGCTCTAACTTATTTGCATCTTATCAAACCAGCTAAATCTGCAGGGGGTTGAATACTACTTGTAGGCACTGTATATATATATACATATGTGTGTGTATATATATATATATATATATATATATATATATATATACAGTATGTGGTAAATGGTAAACTACGTAGTTGATAGTTGAACTTATTAGTAAAGATATTAAAAGTGTAAACCTTTTATCTTCAGGTCTGAAGAGAGAAAAATTAACCACTACCAACTTGTGTAAGTTTAATACTGCACATTAGTTCTATAATATGACAAATAAAGAGTATGTTTTATAATTATTACTTATAATTAGGAATCTTTAGTTAGGGCTTTTTTGCCTTTAAGCAAATTGGAAATAGTGGATAAAATACCTTACACTGATCCCTACAGTCTGTTATATTTATAACAGTGAGCACAGACATAGAGGATGAATACATACCGTATTTTTCAGACTATAAGATGCACCCCAAATTTTCAGAAGGAAAATAGGAAAAAAAAATAATGTGTCAAATGGGGGTCCGTCTTACAGTCCGAATTCAGCTTACCAGCTAAGGGATCAGCACAGGTAGAGGAGTGGTCACAGGGGTCGTTCGGTGGTCTAGGCTGGTGCGGTGGTGGTGCTCTGTGTTGCAGGGGTGCTCTGTGGGGTGGCTGTGCTCTGTGGGGGGGTTGTGCTCTGTGGGGTGGTTGTGCTCTGTGGTGTGGCTGTGCTCTGTGCGGTGGTTGTGCACTGTGGGGTGGTTGTGCACTGTGGGGTGGTTGTGCACTGTGGGGTGGCTGTGCTCTGTGGGGTCACAATATACGTACAAATCCTGTGGCAGCAGTCCCGTGGTGGCGGTCCCAATGCAGCCTCCTGTGCTCTGTGGTGCGGTGGTGTCGGGGCTCTGTAGTGTGGCTGCAGCGGGGCTCTGTGCTGTGTGGGGGGCTCCGCCGGCATTTCGTCAAAGCCCGAAAGCCCCCCGCAGCTCTGTTGCTGCAACGCGGAGGCCTCCTGAAAGATGGCCACCAGGGGCTTATGGAAAGATGGCCGCTGGAGGCGGCGCATGCTCAGATTCAGATCTCCGCAACGAGATCTTGTCCCGATATCTCGGGAGACGAGATCTCGGGAAGAGATCTTGTTGCCGAGATTTGAATTTGAGTATGCGCCGCCTCCAGCAGCCATCTTTCCGGAGGCCCCTGGTGGCCATCTTTCAGGAGGCCACCGCGTTGCATCAGCGGAGCTGCGGGGGGCTTTCGGGCTGTGACGAAATTCCGGCGGAGCCCCCATGCAGCACAGAGCCCTGCTGCCGCCACATCACAGAGCCCCAACACCACCGCACCACAGAGCACAGGGAGGCTGCATCGGGACCGCTGCAGCCACCGGATTTGTAAGTATATTGCGAACATAAGACGCACCCCCATTTTCCCCAAAAAATTTTTGGGAAAAAAGTGTGTCTTATGGTCCGAAAAATACGGTAAATACTAGTCTTGGACTTTCTAAATATCTACTAATAATTAGTAATTAATCAAATGTAAAAAAAATGCTATATGATTTAAAAGTCTATTGAATGAAATAGTCTTGGTACTTAGTATCTTGGCTGTTTTTCTGAAATAGTCAAGCATCAATATTTTTTTACTCTAAGTCTTCCCTTTCAGGACTCTTATATGTTCCTTGAGCAGGTCAATCATTGGTTTGTGATTCTGAAAATAGTACAAGTTAATCAGTGGGGATTTTCTGTGCTAGAAACTGGTAATGGTTTCCAATAGAAAATAAACTATTCAGTTTCTCTTATTATTACTGTGTCAGAATCAATGTATGGTAGATGTTCTTCAACATTAAATAAGCATCTCCTCCCTGAAAGGGCTATTGCTCAGCAGTAAAACCATAAAAAAAAATAAAAAATTAGAGATGTTTATTTTTTCCATTATATACTGGATATAAAAAGTCTACAATTTCCGGTTTAAATGGCCATTTTTTTATCATGTAAAAAAATCTTACCCAGAAGAATCATTTCAGAACTTTTCCACCTTTTATTATCACCCAGAATGTGTACAAATCCATTGAGACAATATTCCATATTTTGGCCCACAGAGTCATGTGAGGTCTTATTTTTTGCGGGACGAGTTGACGTTTTTATTGGTACCATTTTTGGGCATATGACATTTTTTGATCGCTTTTTATTACAATTTTTGGGAGGCAGAATGAACAAAAACCAGCAATTCATGAATTTCTTTTGGGAGGGGCGTTTATGCCGTTCCTCGTGTGGTAAAATTGATAAAGCAGTTTTATTCTTCGGGTTAGTACAATTACAGTGATACCTCATTTATATATTTTTTTATGTTTTGGCACTTTTATACAATAAAAACGTTTATAAATAAAAAATAATTATTTTTGCATCGCTTTATTTTGCGAGCTATAACTTTTTTCGTTGATGATGCTGTATGGCGGCTCATTTTTTGCGGGACAATATGACATTTTCTGTGGTACCATGTTTATTTATATCCGTCTTTTTGATCGCTTGTTATTCCACTTTATGTTCGGCGGTATGATGATAAATCATTGTTTTTTTACCTTGTTTTTTTTTTAAGGGATCCACTAAAGGAGTTAACTAGTGTGACAGGTTTATAGGGCGGGTCGTGACGGACGCGGCGATACTAAATATGTGTACTTTTATTGTTTTTTTTATATTTACATGAAGAAATGAATTTATTGGGGAATATTTTTTTTTCTTCTTTATTTAGTAATTTTTTTTACACGTTATTTTTATTTTTTTTAACTTTTTTACTTTGTCCCAGGGTGGGACATCACTGTATAAGGTCAGATCGCGGATCTGACACTGTGCACAGCACTTTGTGAGATCGGCGATCTCACAGGTGCTGCTGCAGGCTTTCTCAGCGCCTGCTCTCAGCAGGCACTGAGGAAGCCGCCTCCCTGCAGGACCCGGAAGTACCCCGCGGCCATCTTGGATCCGTGGTCCTGCAGGAAGAAAGGTCCCTTGAAACAGCGCGATAAATCGCGCTGTTCTGAGGGTCTCAGGGAGCACGTAGGGAGCCCCCTCCCTGCGCGATGCTTCCCTGTACCGCCGAAACACATCATCTTTGATTGCAGTGTGTCAGGGGTTAATGTGCCGGGAGCGGTCCGTGACAGCTCCTGGCACATAGTGCCGGGTGTCAGCTGTGATAATCAGCTGACACCTGGCCGCCATCAGCTGCGCTCCCCCCGGGAGCACAGCTGATTGCATGTGACGTACTATTCCGTCCTTGTGAATTAAGTCCCAGGGCACATGGATGGAATAGTACGTCAGATGGAATAAAGGGGTTAAAAAACAATGTTTTATTGTATTGCTTTGGTCACTAATTAAAAAATCCTGAGTATATAACTATGATACATTTACATTTTCTAAAGATATTGTACAGTCTATGAAAAAAATGAGAAGGTGCCAATAACAGTGAGCAGCACTGTATATTTTCAATTATATTTTTACTAATGTCCCAGCAAACGTATTGCATTTAGCAATACTTTTGTAATGGAAATGCCTGGCAATCAGCTGTTCACTGCAAGTGTGGTCTCAATAGTCTCCTGGATCAGCTAAGTTGATTGGCAAAGTTCTTCATTCTGAGCTCCAGCAGCTCAGATATTCCTGCAGCTCCTCCCAGCCACTGACCACAGAGTTCCAGCAGCAAAAGAAAGTATAAGGCCGGGTTCACATGGTCAGTAATTGTCAGCGCTGCCGGCTTTTGAACGCAGGTGATTCCTCATGTGTTCATTAAACCGTACGAAATTACTGCATCCAATACATTTTATGGGAGAGATTTATCTTGCAGAGACTTGCGCCTCCGCAAGATAAATTGACATGCTGCGGTCTGGAAAGACGTGCCACATGTCCGTCTCCACGGGTGATCCGTGGGTGTCTCTGGACGCATAGTGGAAATCCCATCCTCTAAGCTGTAACATCTGGACGCTGCGGGTTGGACGCTGCAGATATACACAGCGTCCAACCCAAAGCTTTTACTGACCGTGGGAACGTACCCTAAGAAAAGCCATTATATCTCCCAAAACAAATTACGCTAGTTTCATCTACATGTCAACTATTCTTCTTTGCTTATCATTTTGGGTCTGATTTCTTCCTATATTTTTCTACTAAGTACATTGCCTATATAATCTCTTCTTTTGGTTCATTTTATCCTGTTTTTGGTTATTATTGGAAACTGTTGGCAAGGCTGTTATCAAACCTCTTATTATGCAATGTGACAGTTCAGATTTTCTTTATCAGATAGTACACAGTGACTGGATGTTAAGACATTTCCCATGATAAAAGAGCAAGTTATGTAAAGACATTTAGACAGCAAGAATGGTTGACGATTTCATCTCGGAATCCTGCTGAACTGTAAATACAGCTCCTGTTCGTAACTCAAGATAAATACTAGATATCTACAAAAGGTAATGTAATGTATGAAGATGCTCAAGCAATAATGAATAGTAATTTTATATGTAAAATGAAAAATGGTGTTTAATGGTGGACTATACACTTTAAATAACTGTTGTATCAGCCACTTTAGATACTTTATACCGTGGTGTTTGTCAGGAAAAGCAGTGCATAAAGTTCAGAATTATCCTTAATGAGAAAAGGATCTGAAAGAGTCCATGCTTTTGTAGTACTGCCAAGAGAAGATTACTTACTTACATAGCAATTTTGCTGGATTTCGGCTTCTTAATGCAGCTGAATGGATCGCAGTCTGTCACAGTAAGGACCCAGGGAGATATAAAACAAGTCAAGTATAAACAATTAGCTTTCTGGTGCTCTGTACAGCAATGATATACGAATAACAAACAGGTGTCTCACCAGCATTTGTATTTGAAAAATATGCATGAAAGACATTTTTTCATAATCCAAGCTCTTTACACATTACAGAGAAAGTTAATTATTCTGCCCTTTCTAAGCATGATGAAGCTTTTAAACCTCCTCATCTATAAAGCTCCAGCCTAGCCTAAATAATTTTTTGTAAGCTTGCTCAAGTACATTCAATATCTGTAAATCTGAGTGCAGAAATATAGTATATTCTCAACTAGTATACTGTATAGCTTCTTAAGGATTGAGGTATAGACTATAAATGATCTGTCTATCTATCTCGTATATTTTGGCAAACAATACTGTTAATTACAGATCAGTTAAAAGCCATTGTCCATTGCTTTTATGAAATCTTAAACTTAGGTTATGAATACCTAATTCATGGGGGTGCGAAACCCTGCACTCCTGATGAATCATCTGTTCCTGGTGCTGGCAGCAGCCGGAATTGCTCAGTTGCAGAGTTGCACAACTCCGTCAACTGCATAGTGGCCGTGGCCTGGTGCTACACATCTAGCCCCTATTGATTCGAATACGCAGTACCCTGCCTTGGCCACTATGTAGTTAACAGACTTGTGGTGTACAGTTCCGCAACTGAGCACATCCTGCTGCAACCGGTGCTGGGAGAAGCTGATCAGTGGGGATTCAGGTGTCCCCCACCATTGATCAGATATTGATGACCTTTTCTAAGAATTAACCATCAATATAAAAGTAGTGGTCAACCGCTTTAACAGTTCCATTCATTAGGATAACTGTATTAGTAACTTTTCAGAATAAAATGGTGATTCCTGTTCTTTTTTCCTTAGGTATTTCACAGAGAAAAGTAGCATCAGCATGGAGGCATTAAACAGCTGTGCTGAACAGTATACATGCGAATCCAGCATGAACTAATATACTTGTTAGAAAGCTACACTGTGCCCACTATTATTAGGCAATTTTTATTTTTGATGATTAATTTTATTATTGAAGAAATATAGTGCTGCTTGTCAAATCTAAATATTTAAAGGGAACCTGTTATCAAAAAATGCAATGCGATCTGCAGGCAGCATGTTATAGAGCAAGAGGAGCTGAGCAGATTGATATGTGATTTTGTGAGAAAAAGTTTCAGTATAACCTGTGATTTAATCATTTTAAACCTCTGCTCTTTTTGGGATTTCCGGTCTAGTGCGCGGTCCTATTAGTGAATGACAGCTGTATCTGTATGCACACTTATATAAGGAATGCTGTCAGTCACTAATAGCACCACCCACTGGACCAAAAATCCAAGAGGATTAAATGATGAAAATACAGGTCATAGCTGTATTTTCTCACAAAACTATGCACAGTCATCGCCAAAAGTGTTTGCACCCTTTAAATTGTTCCAGAAAATTTAGAATTGAGAGTCCTCAGTGGTTGATTCTACTCAGGTCTCTTCATCAGGCAAAGACTGACAGAGGTTTTGTTCATAATGGATATTGTAGATGTGAAGAATTGGGTTTGTAATCCAGAGTCCTTTGGGAATTAAATTCTCCTTTGCCTGATGAAGAGACCTGAGTAGTCTCGAAAGCTTGCAATTTGTTACCATCTTTTCAGTTAGCCATTAAAAGGTATCAACCACTGAGGACTCTCAATTCTAAATATTTAACTAAACAGTTATACATTATTAAATATAATATTTATGGCCCTGCGTAGCTGTAATGTATAATTTAAATTCATAATTATGTAAAGAATATATATTATGTCAGAGACATTTCTAGCGTTTTTCCACATTGACCAGATTGTTCATGACTCCAGTTCAGAATGGCTTGTAACTTTTTAATCATTACTAAGTGCTTCATGCTGTTTAGCTGCAAGATTAAATTGATTCTGAAAATAGGTTTTACAGCTCTTTCCTAATCTGTGGTAGATATACTCATGATAAAAATGAAACAGTCAAAACATGCTTTAAACAGTTTATGTTATATTCACAATGTCACTTGTCTGGGAGCTTCATCTGTTAACCTGTTTAGTATATTTCTAAAATGTATTTTTATCCTTTACTCTTTGAATATGAGAATTTTTTTCTACTAAACTTTCAAGTAATGATTACTATATTCAGATTGTGCAGTACTAGCATTACGTATTACACACTAAGGTATTTACCTTATTTTTCGTACTATAAGACGCACCGGACCATAAGATGCACCTAGGTTTTAGAGGAGGAAATTAGGGAAAAAAAATTGAAGCAAAAAATGTGGTCAATTCTGTACTTAATATCCCCTATCCTGGTATTCAGGGCTACCCATCTCATCCTAGTATACATGGCCCCATTCCTATCCTGGTATGCAGAGCCCCCATATCGTCATAGTATGCATGGTCCCATCCCTATCCTGTTATGCAAGGTCACCATCTTGTCCTAGTATGCATAGCCCCATCCCTATCCTAGTATGCAGGGTCCACATCTCATCCTAGTATGCATGGCCCCATCCCTAATCCCTATCCTGGTATGCAGGGCCCCCATATCATCCTAGTATGCATGGCCCCATCTCTATCCTGGTATGCAGGGTCCCCAACTCGTCCTAGTATGCATGGCCCCATCCCTATCCTGGTATGCAGGATCCCCATCCCTATCCTGCTATGCAGGGTCTGCATATTATCCTAGTATGCATGGCCCCATCCCCATTCTAGTATGCATGACCCCATCAGAAAAGATTAAAAAAAAACATTACACTTACCTTCCCGGCACTTCCTCGTATCTTCCTGCCCTGTTGCCAGCAGCTGCTTTATGTTTGTAAGCAACGCATGGCAGGGATGTCATGTGCTGCGTGCAAGTCGAAGAGCAGCTGCCGGAATACTCGCTGCTCTGCACGCCGGGACTGTGTGCGCAGAGAACAGTGAGTATTGCTCTTCAGTAGCGTGCAAAGTGTCACCCGGAGCCTTTCTACAGCAGCTGGGTGGTCACGTGTGCCTCTACTTAAGAGAAATGAATATTCATGCCCAAAGAGGTGAATATTCATTTTTCTTAAGTAGTGGCACACGTGACAGCTGGCAGCTGCAGGAAGCTAGCGGCAGACACTGTGTTCTCCTGAAGAGCAATGAATACTCACTACTCTCTGTGCACACAGTCCCGGCGTGCAAAGCAGTGAGTATTCCGGCAGCTGACATTCAGCTTGCAAGCAGCGCATGACATCCCTGCCATGCGCTGCTTACAAGCATAAAGCAGCTGCTGGCAACAGAGCAGGACACTGTGAGGGAGCGCCAGGAAGGTAAGTGTAATTTTTTTTTATGTTTTCTGATGGAGCCATGCATACCAAGATGGGGGTGGGGACCAAAGGATAAAGATGGGGCCAAGCATACCAGGACCGCAGTTGTGGTTCAATCATGCCAAGATGCTATTAAAGAAGAATGAATATTCATTGCCCTCCATGCCCATTGGCGTGTAATGCAGTGAATATTCATTTCTCTTTAGCAGCGCACAGGAGTTGGCTACAGCAGCCTGCTCCTGCCTCTGTGACTAGTGATGAGCAAGTATGCTCGTTGCTCGGGTATTCCCAAGCATGCTCGAGCGTCCTCCGAGTATTTGTGCATGCTCAGAGATTTAGTTTTGTCACCGAAGCTGCATGATTTGCGGCTGCTAGACAGCAAGAATACATGTGGGGATTTCCTAACAAACATGCAATCCTCACATGTATTCAGGCTCTCTAGCAGTCACAAATCATGCAGCTACGGTGACAAAAACTAAATCTCCGAGTATGCCCAAATACTCGGAGGACACCCGAGCACTAATCGTGCCAAATGTATGTTTGATGATTGGTTCTGAACATATTCGATAATTTCTACTCCCATTAACTCTAAATACGTTCGGCTGTGTTCGACGAATATTGAAAAAACAATATTAAATGCCAATCGTATTCGGAATCGAATCTGAACAAATTCGCTCATCTCTACCTGTCACCAGTGTTGTCATATATCAACTAAAACTATCACATTATTCAGTACCTGTGCTGCATTCCATAAATGCCTATATAACCCCCTAACTCCCCCTCTATACTTCACAAAAGCCTTATTAAGCTCTACTGCACTCTATGGTAATCCAGTCGGTCCAATGGGCATGGTTTTGGGCCTCTCCATCCTTCCCCCTGACTGCTAGACATCTTCCTTCTTTAATTGACATTTAGAGATGTCTCACATCATCCACATTGCTGGGCGAAATCTCACGCCTGCGCACTACACTTTGCTCTACTGGGCGGATGCACACTTATGTTTTCGGCTCTGCCCTGCTGAGCTCAAAAACTGTCTGCAGGTGTAAATAGAATAATTGATGATTTGATTCTGGTTTGAAGATGAAAGCGGAGAATTCAGCTGACATCTTCATCGGCGCCCCTAAACACCTTACAAAGGTGTCCTTGGGTGTGTGCATTCAGTCATATTTCTGCCATATTTAATTTTGCCATGATTTATGTGGCTCCGGACCCCTTTAACTTCCCAATGAAGAAACCAGACGGCTTCGCAAAAATAGTCTTGTTTACTCGCAGTAGAGCTTACAAAACAAAGGGTAGCAGAAACAATGCTTGTTTTTTTCTTCTGCAAAAAACAGAGGTACAATCTTAGTGGTTCTGGATGGCAGCACATTACTTGTGAAAAACATTACAGATGCATAGTAGGTTATGCTGGGGGCCTCCATCTTCCTAGTACAGGGTTACATGAATCAATGTGTTAAGCTGTGCCCATTGTACTCTACCTGCACGCTTGTGTACAGTGTAAGGGAGCTCTCATTAGCTACCACCTTTTGGATGTCCATTCAAGGCTGATCTCCAGTTCTGGATAACACCGTGACTTTCTGTACCTTTTCCAGCTTCGGTGCCCCAACTTGCCTGCTATGAGGAAACTGTCACCAATACAGATGGCTTGCTGTAAGGTTTATTCCCTTGTTGATCTGTTACTTCCACACACACACACCCAGTGATGATTCTCCAGTTCACTAACAACTAACTATGAAACAAGGAACTCACAAACCAGCCCTATTCCCTCCCCAATAAGGGCTCACCCTACACTTAACCCTATTGCCCCTGCCTAAAAGGAAACTGCAGCCAACTTGAGAATAAAACATACAATAAAACACAATTTACCCACATTAAAACAACAGGGGTCTTAAGAGGAATATTACACCATCTTCTCCACCTTTACAAAGACAAAGGGTGGTCTCACCAAATTTTGATTTGATTTACATTAATTTTTTATTCATTTGCTTTGAATTTAGTTTAGTAATAAAAATAAACTATTAACACTTTTTTTTTTATTTTTGAAGGCATTCTTACTTTGGAGCATTTTTTCTACATCTGCCTAAAATTTTTGCACAGTACCATAATTCATATAATTGGTAGTGTGAATACCTACTACTTGTCAATTTGACAATTCAACCAGAATATTTTCATATTTACAGTTAGGTCCATAAATATTTGGACAGAGACAACATTTATCTAACTTTGGTTCTAGACATTACCACAATGAATTTGAAACAAAACAAATCAGATGCAGTTGAAGTTCAGACTTTCAGCTTTCATTTGAGGGTATCCACATTAAAATTGGATGAAGGGTTTAGGAGTTTCAACTCCTTAACATGTGCCACCCTGTTTTTAAAGGGACCAAAAGTAATTGGACAGATTAAATAATTGTAAATAAAATGTTCATTTCTAGTACTTGGTTGAAAACCCTTTGTTAGCAATGACTGCCTGAAGTCTTGAACTCATGGACATCACCAGACACTGTGTTTCCTTCTTTTTGATGCTCTGCCAGGCCTTCACCGCGGTGGTTTTCAGTTGTTGTTTGTTTGTGGGCCTTTCTGTCTGAAGTTTAGTCTTTAACAAGTGAAATGCATGTTCAATTGGGCTGAGATCAGGTGACTGACTTGGCCATTCAAGAATATTCCACTTCTTTGCTTTAATAAACTCCTGGGTTGCTTTGGCTTTATGTTTTGGGTCATTGTCCATCTGTAGTATGAAACGACGACCAATCAGTTTGGCTGCATTTGGCTGGATCTGAGCACACAGTATGGCTCTGAATACCTCAGAATTCATTCGGCTGTTTCTCTCCTGTGTCACATCATCAATAAACATTAGTGACCCAGTGCCACTGGCAGCCATGCATGTCCAAGCCATCACACTGCTTCCGCCATGTTTTACAGATGATGTGGTATGCTTTGGATCATGAGCTGTACCACGCCTTCGCCATACTTTTCTCTTTCCATCATTCTAGTAGAGGTTGATCTTGGTTTCATCTGTCCAAAGAATGTTCTTTCAGAACTGTGCTGGCTTTTTTAAATGTTTTTTAGCAAAGTCCAGCCTAGCCTTTTTATTCTTGATTCTTATGAGTGGCTTGCACCGTGCAGTGAACCCTCTGTATTTAATTTCATGCAGTCTTCTCTTTATGGTAGATTTGGATATTGATACGCCTACCTCCTGGAGAGTGTTGTTCACTTGGTTGACTGTTGTGAAGGGGTTTCTCTTCACCATGGAGAGTATTCTGCGATCATCCACCACTGTTGTCTTCCGTGGGCGCCCAGGTCTTTTTGCATTGATGAGTTCACCAGTGCTTTCTTTCTTTCTCAGAATGTACCAAACTGTAGATTTTGCCACTCCTAAAGTTGTAGCAATTTCTCGGATGGGTTTTTTCTGTTTTTTGCAGCTTAAGGATAGCTTGTTTCACCTGCATGGAGAGCTCCTTTGACCGCATGTTTCCTTCACAGCTAAACCTTCCAAATGCAAACACCACACCTCAAATCAACACCAGCCCTTTTATCTGCTTAATTGAGAATGATATAATGAAGGGATTGCCCACACCTGTCCATGAAATAGCCTTGGAGTCAATTGTACAATTACTTTTGGTCCCTTTAAAAACAGGGTGGCACATGTTAAGGAGCTGAAACTCCTAAACCCTTCATCCAATTTTAATGTGGATACCCTCAAATGAAAGCTGAAAGTCTGAACTTCAACTGCATCTGATTTGTTTTGTTTCAAATTCATTGTGGTAATGTCTAGAACCATAATTAGATAAATGTTGTCTCTGTCCAAATATTTATGGACCTAACTGTACATCTACAACAATTTTGTACTTACAATCCATTCTCTAACATCTGATCACTGTAACGGGTCTGGGAGGCGGAACCTCTGAGCTACTATACAAAGGGGCGAACCTTGTAAGAGAGCGGGTGGCGACCAGGGTGGACGGGCAGGTAGTCACAGCAGATAACCGGGGTAGTCTCTGGATGAACGGGCAGGAAGTCGCGGCAAGTGACCGAGGCAGTCTCTGGATGAGTGGGCAGGAGGTCACGGCAAGTGACCGGGGTAGTCTCTGGAAGAGTGGGCAGGAGATCATGGCAAGTGACCGGGGCAGTCTCTGGAAGAGTGGGCAGGAGGTCACGGCAAGTGACCGGGGCAGTCTCTGGATGAGTGGGCAGGAGGTCACGGAAAGTGACCGGGGCAGTCTCTGGATGAGTGGGCAGGAGGTCACGGCAAGTGACCGGGGCAGTCTCTGGATGAAGGTAGATACGACCTGTGATGGCTGAGCCTCCAGGTAGGCTAGCAGGAAGATAGAAGATGAGCGCTCCCAGGTGAGCGAGCGAGAGTCACTGGAATAGCAGAAGATCACGGTACGTGACGGCAGAGCCTCCAGGTAGGCTAGCAGGCAGGTAACAGCTGAGTCCTCCCAGGTGTGCTAGCAGGCAGGTAACAGATGAGCGCTCCCAGGTGAGCGGGCGAGAGTCACTGGAATAGCAGAAGATCACGGTACGCGACGGCAGAGCCTCCAGGTAGGCCAGCAGGCAGGTAACAGATGAGCGCTCCCAGGTGAGCTAGCAGGCAGATAACAGATGAGCGCTCCCAGGTGAGCGGGCGAGAGCCACAGGAATAGCAGATCACGGTACGTGACGGCAGAGTGTTATGTTTCGGTAACTGAGGAGTGCAGGTAAAAAAGGCAATACACCAGAGCAGTTGGAATCTATGAGATTGCAGTACCCTGACTAACCACCACAACTAGAGGCAGCCGTGGAGCGTTCCTACTTTGGTCCTAGACGCCTCGTCACAGCCTGAGAAACTAACTACACCTAAAGATAGCTTTCCTATTTCTATCTGCCCCGGAGCAGATCCCCAAAGAACATAGAAAGCCCCCAAACATGTAATGGCTGTTAGACAAGAAGAAATACTGACACAGACAGAAAATAGTATGAGCAAACGTTGGGGCCCAAACTAACTAAATAGAAAAGGATAGGAAGGGTACTTACTGCAATCCCAAAAAACCCTGCAAAGCACCAACTCTACTAATTTCAAAAACACCTGAGATCACACGACCTCTACCACCTAAATTAGTTCTCTGGTGTAACAAAATCAAAACAGCAGCCACTGAAGAAACTGGAAAAAGCAAAAGTACAAGCATCAGTGGCTGAACTAAACTGAGAGGGCAAAAGCCCCCGGAGGGGACCCTGAAGGCCCCCACAGAAGTGCAGGACAAAATGCAAAAATAAAGCACAAAAACAAAAAGAAGAAAATGTCTTATCTGTTAGCAGGAGATGCAGACACGACACAGCAGGCTACAAGGGAAACAGGAATCATGGAGTGAGACCAGAACAATTGATCACCGGCAACCCTGATGGGAAGGCGACTCCCTTATATAAGACCAGTCAGTAACACCTGATTCCCACTCCTCACAATCTTCACTGGACAGTCCAGTACCGCTTGTAACCACCAGAGGGAGCCTCTGCTCAGAACTCATTTCAAGTCCATTCACAACAGTACCCCCCCTTGAGGAGGGGTCACCGAACCCTCACTTGAGCAACCAGGTCGGTCAGGATGAGTTCTATGATACGCACGGATGAGTCTCCTAGCATGGATGTCCGAAGCAAACACCCAAGAATTGTCTTCCTGACCATAACCTCTCCACTTAACCAAATACTGGAGTTTCCGTCTAGAAAAACGAGAATTCAATATTTTCTCAACCACATACTCCAGATTGCCCTCAACCAAAACAGGGTCAGGAGGCACAGTAGTAGGAACCACTGGCTCAACAAACCTCTTCAACAAGGACTTGTGGAACACGTTATGGATCTTAAATGTCCCTGGAAGAAGCAAACGAAAAGATACAGGATTAAGAATCTCCATGATCTTATAAGGTCCAATGAACCTAGGCTTAAATTTAGGAGATGCCACTCTCATAGGAATATTTTTTGAGGACAACCAGACCAAGTCCCCCACTTTAAACCGAGGACCATCAGTCCTATGCCGGTTAGCAAACCGCTGGGCCCTCTCCTGAGAGAGGGACAACCTCTCCACTACCTGGTCCCAAATCTGTTGCATACGCTCCACAACAGAGTCAACACCTGGACAGACAGAAGCCTCCGTCTGTCCTGAAGAAAATCGAGGGTGAAACCCAGAATTACAGAAAAAATGGAGACATCAAAGTGGCAGAGCTAGCCCTATTATTAA
>JARQOD010000001.1:273816082-273908666 GCA_033576555.1 Oophaga sylvatica
AGTGTTTGCCATGTCGCATTTGGAGAGTCCCTGTGTGCCTAAACATTGGAACTCCCCTACAATTGACCCCAGTTTGGAAACTAGACCTCCCAAGGAACTTATCTAGATGCATAGTGAGCACTTTGAACCCCCGATGCTTCACAAATTGATCCATAAAAAAAAGAAAGTACTTTTTTTTCACAAAAATTTTCTTTTAGCCTCAGTTTTTTCATTTTCACATGGGCAACAGGATAAAATGGATCCTAATATTTGTTGGGCAATTTCTCCTGAGTACACAAATACCTCATATGTGGTCATAAACACTGTTTGGGCGCACGGCAGGGCCCAGAAGGGAAGGAGCGCCATTTGATTTTTTGAATGGAAAATTAACTCCAATCGTTAGCGGACACCAATGACGCGTTTGGAGAGCCCCTGTGTGCCTAAACAGTGAAAAACCCCCACATGTGACACCATTTTGGAAACTAGACCCCTTATGGAACTTATCTAGATGTGTTATGAGCTCTCTGAACCCCCAAGTGCTTCACAGAAGTTTATAACGCAGGGCAGTGAAAATAAAAAAATCATTTTTTTCCTCAAAAATGATTTTTTAGCCCACTATTTTTATTTTCACAATGGTATCAGGAGAAATTGGACCACAAAAGTTGTTGTGCAATTTGTCCTGAGTACATCAATACCTCATATGTAGGGGGAACCGCTGTTTTGGCGCATGGGAGAGCTCAGAAGGGAAGGAGCGCCATTTTGGAATGCAGACTTGATGGAATGTTCTGCGGGCGTCATGTTGCGTTTGCAGAGCCCCTGATGTGCCTAAACAGTAGAAACCCCCCACAAGTGACCCCATTTTGGAAACTAGACCCACCAAAAAGCTTATCTAGATGTGTAGTGAGCACTTTGAACCCCAAGTGCTTCACAGAAGTTTATAAACGCAGAGCAGTGAAAATAAAAAAAATCATTTTTGTTTCTCAAAAATCATTTTTTAGCCCGCTATTTTTTATTTTCCCAAGTGTAACAGGATAAATTGGACCCCAAAAGTTGTTGTCCAGTTTTTTCCTGAGTATGCTGGTGCCCCATATGTGGGGGGAACCACTGTTTGGTCGCACGGCAGGGCTCAAAAGGGAAGGAGCGCCATTTGACTTTTTTAATGGAAAATTAGCTCCAATCATTAGCGGACACCATGTCGTGTTTGGAGAGCCCCTGTGTGCCTAAACTTTGGAGCTCCCCCACAAATGACCCCATTTTGGAAACTAGACCCCCCCCAAGGAACTTATCTAGATTCACAGTGAGCACTTTGAACCCCCAGGTGCTTCACAGAAGTTTATAACGCAGAGCCGTAAAAATAAAAAAAATATTTTTTTTTCTCAAAAAATCATTTTTTAGTCCCCTATTTTTTATTTTCACAATGGTTACACGAGAAATTGGACCCCAAAAGTTGTTGTCAAGTTTGTCCTGAGTACGCTGGTACCCCATATGTGGGGGGGAACCACTGTTTGGGCACACGTCAGGGCTCAGAAGGGATGTAGTGAGGCTTTGAAATGCTGACTTGATGGAATGGTCTGCGGGCATCTTGTTACATTTGCAGAGCCCCTGATGTGCCTAAATAGTAGAAACCTCTCACAAGTGACCCCATTTTGTAAACTAGACCCCCCAAGGAACTTATCCAGACGTGCTTCACAGAAGTTTATAATGCAGAGCTGTGAAAATAAAAATCATTTTTTTCCTCAAAAACTGATTTTTTTAACCCGCAATTTTTTATTTTCACAAGGGTAACAGGAGAAATTGGACCCCAAAAGTTGTTGTATAGTTTGTCCTGAGTACACTGGTACCCCATATGTGAGGGGGCACACAGAAGGGCTACACAGGCTACAAGGGCTACACAGAAGTTTATAATGCCCGTGCATGAAAATAAAGAAATCATATTTTTTCCACAAACATGATCTTTTAGTCCCCAATTTTTTTTTCCCAAGGGTAACAGGAGAAATTAGACCACAAAAGTTGTTGTCCAATTTGTCATGAGTACGCTGATATCCCATATGTGGGAGAAAACTACTGTATGGGCACACGTCAGGGCTCGGAATGGAAGTAGTGACGTTTTGAAATGCTGACTTGATGGAATGGTCTGCGGGCGTCATGTACGTTTGCTGAGCCCATGATGTGCCTAAACAGTAGAAACCCCCCAAGTGACTCCATTTTGGAAACTAGATCCCCCAAGGAACTCCTCTAGATGTATGGTGAGCACTTTGAATCTCCAAGTTCTTCACAGAAGTTTATAACACAGAGCCGTGTAAATAAAAAATCATTTTTTTTTCCACAAAAATAAATTTTTTAGTCCTCAATTTTTTTTCCCAAGGGAAGCAGGAGAAATTAGACCCCCAAAGTTGTTGTGCAATTTTTCCTGAGTACGCTGATACCCCATATGTGGGGGTAAACCACTGTTTGGGCACACATCGAGGCTCGGAATAAAGGGAGCACTGTTTGACTTTTTGAACGCAAAATTTGCAGGAATCAATGGTGGCGCCATGTCACGTATGGAGACCCCCTGATGTGCCTAAATAGTGGAAACCCCTCAATTCTAACCCCAACCCTAACTCCTACCCTAACCCTAATCCAAACCCTAACCATAACCCTAACCCCAACACACCCCTAACCCTAATCCCAACCCTAACCCTAAAACACCCCTAACACTTATCCTAACTCTAACCCTAACCACAAACCTAACCCTAATTCCAACCCTAACCCTAATTCCAGCCCTAACCCTAATTCTAACCCTAACCATAATTCTAACCCTAATGCTAACCCTAATGCTACCCTAGCCCTAAGGCTAACCCTAACCCTAGTTCTAACCCTACCCCTAGTTCTAACACTAACCCTAAGGCTGGGTTCTTATTGCATTTTACCAGCCCATTCAACACATAGTGTTGACGGGCTGGTAACGGTATAGCATAACGCGATCGCGTTATGCTATACCTGCTAGCGCAGATGAATCAGCAAATGATTCATCTGTGCTAAGGGTGATGGAACCCAGACGCTGCAGCCCACGTCCGAGGCTCCGTCACTGAATGACGGCACGTCGCGAACTCATGCCGCTTTACGGCATGCGTCGCTATGCGCCCACAATTGGGGTGAATGGCAGCGTTAACGGACTGCCATAACGCAATATGAACCCAGCCTTACCCTAATGCTAACCCTAACCCTAGTGCTAACCCTAACCCTAACCCTAAGGCCCCGTGCACACATTGCGGATTCACTTGCGGATTTTTCCACGCAGATTTTGCTAAATCCGCAGGTAAAATTACCTGCATTTTGCCTGCGGATTTAGCGCAGATTTACTGAAGTTTTGCTGCGGGTTTTCTGCGGATTTGCCCTGCGGTTTTACACCTATAATGGAATAGGTGTAAAACCGCTGCGGTATCTGCACAAAGAATTGACATGCCGAGGATTTAAAACCCCACCAAATCCGCCCGGAAAAATCCGCAGCATGTGCACAGTGGTTTTTTTTTACCATTTATTTACATTGTACTGTACATGGTTTCCGGATCTGCTGCGGATGCGCAGTGCCAAATCCGCTGCGGATCCGCAGCAAAATCTGCAACGTGTGCACAGGGCCTAATAGAAAAAAAAATTTCTTTATTTTATTTGGGTGATAAAGGGGGCGTTTATTTACTTTTATTTATTTTGATCACTGTGAGAGAGTATCACAGTGATCAAAATAAATTTATGTACCACCCGACCCGCAGGAACGTGATCCTTTCATGACACAGGGTATGCGTCACAGGTCGAGTTGGCACCGACTTTAATGACGCATACGCTGTGTGACAGGTCGGGAAGGGGTTAAAGAGGAACTGCATCGGAAAGGTGAGAATAGTTTGGTTTATTATTTTAATATTATTTGCAGGAAACGAGGGCTTCGGGGAATTAGGTGTGTGCGGTGAGTATGTACTCTATGTTATGTGTTGTATGTTATGTGTATGTACTATATTATGTTGTATGTTCTGTATGTCTTTTTTTTTTTAACATTCACCACATTAGCCGGATGATGGGAATACTACTTTCCCATCATCCGCTAATGCTGTCACTGTAGCAGGCATAGCTGGATGGGACAAGTAGTACCATTGGATGATGCCCGCACAGCCAGCAGAGCCCGAGCCCGGCAGAGCCCCGCACAGCCCTGGCAGAGGCTGGCACAGCACTGGCAGAGCCCCACACAGCACCGGCAGAGCCTGGCACAGGCCCGGCAGAGCCCAAGCTAGCTGAGCCTGGCACAGCCCCGCGCACACACGCAGCCCCACAGACCCCCCGCACACATTCCCGTCCACACACATTCTCGGTCCATTAATCACATTTCCCATAGACTTACATTGGACTCACTACTCGTTACGAATACCCGAGCATTAGGAGCTACTCGTAACGAGTACAGCGAGTCTGAGTATTTCACTACTCGCTCATCCCTACTGATGAGGTAGGTGTACTTACTTTGAAAATCTATATCAGATTTACATAATCCTGATATTAACTTGAGCATTTTATAAGCTGCAGCTGGACTCATAAAATGCTAATTTAAATATTGTGAAGGGAAAGTTTCACAAATGATTACATAACTTTTTTAACATGTTATTTTCAAAGTAAGAACACCTAGATTAACAGATCTAGGTGATACTTTTAATAATGTATGCAAACCACAAAGAATGCCCTAATAACCAAAGCACAGAGGACCGTGAGCCAAGCAGAAGACTATGTAGGAAAACAAAGGTCCTCCAGAAACTAATTATAGAACAACTTAATCTTTATTAAATCAAACAATTAAAAACAAGTTCAAAAACTATTGTTGGAGATGAAAGCAAAACATGCAGAAATTGGAAAAAGCAAAACACTGGACAAAAAATGATAAACCTGGTGTCCGGAGAAATAAATACAAAAATAATCATATACAATAAGGTAGATACCTCTAGAATGAATATATAATAAGAAGTATACCAAAAATAGCACTAATTAAATAAATAAAGTGCATAGTGCAAAATAGTTGTGCTATACAGGAGGATGCAAGACACATAAATTAGTCAATAACACCGGACATTTGCTGGGTTCTGTTCCTGATCATCTCTATTGAGATAAAATAGTCCACAAATAAGATTTAAGTAAAATCATGTAAATAATTCATAGAGGGGATTGTTGTGAATGGGTTTGAGATGAGTTCTGAGCAGAGGCTTCCTCTGGTGGTTACAAGCGGTGCTGGTCTGTCCAGTGAAGATTGTGAGGACTGGGAATCAGGTGTTACTGACTGGTCTTATATAAGGGAGTCACCTTCCCATCAGGGTTGCCGGTGATCAATTGTTCTGGTCTGAATCCTTCATTCCTGTTTCCCTTGTAGCCTGCTGTGTCGTGTCTGCATCTCCTGCTAACAGATAAGACATTTTCTTCTTTTTGTTTTTTGTGCTATATTTTTGCATTTTGTCCTGCACTTCTGTGGGGGCCTTCAGGGCTCCCTCCGGGGGCTTTTGCCCTCTCAGTTTAGTTCAGCCACTGATGTTTGTACTTTTGCTTTTTCCAGTTTTTTCAGTGGCTGCTGTTTTGATTTTGTTTCACCAGAGAACTAATTTAGGTGGTAGAGGTCGTGTGATCTCAGGTGTTTTTGAAATTAGTAGAGTTGGTGCTTTTCAGGGTTTTCTGGGATTGCAGTAAGTACCCTTCCTATCCTTTTCTATTTAGTTAGTTTGGGCCCCAGCGTTTGCTCATACTATTTTCTTTCTGTGTCAGTATTTCATCTTGTCTAACCGCCATTACATGTTTGGGGGCTTTCTATTATCTTTGGGGTTCTGCTCCGGGGCAGATAGCTTTCCTATTTCTATATTTAGGTATAGTTAGTTTCTCAGGCTGTGACGAGGCGTCTAGGACCAACGTAGGAACGCTCCACGGCTGCCTCTAGTTGTGGTGGTTAGTCAGGGTACTGCAATCTCATAGATTCCAACTGCTCTGGTGTATTGCCTTTTTTGCCTGCACTCCTCAGCAGCCGAAACATAACAGTATCACCGGTCTAAAAGTTGAAAATTGTATGGTACTCACAGAAGGGAAAAAATATTGTGAAAGAAAAAAGGCTGTCAGAATTGTCAGAGATATTTTTCTGTTTGTTGCTTTTTTTTTTTTTTCCCTCTGTATCTCTGGGTGCTGGGGAGGATCTTTTCTCTCAATGGAGTTTGCACAGTTGTCTGGCCGTGTGGATCAGCTTGCCGCTGAGGTTCGGAGTATTGCTATCTATCTTGCTGGGTTGCCTGTTGTGGAACCTAGGATTCCTATGCCAGATTTGTTTTTAGGGGATCGAGCTAAGTTTCAGAATTTCAAAAATAATTGTAAATTGTTTTTTGCCTTAAAATCTAAGTCCTCAGGTAACGCAGCGCAGCAGGTTCAAATTATCATCTCTCTCCTGCGCGGCGATCCTCAGGATTGGGCTTTTTCCCTGACACCTGGGGATCCTGTTTTGAGTGATGTTGATGCATTTTTTCAGGCTTTGGGGTTATTGTACGATGAGCCTAATGTCACTGATCAAGCTGAAAAAGCCTTGTTGGCATTAAATCAGGGGCTTTATGACGCTGAGTTATACTGTCAGAGATTCCGTAGGTGGGCAGTCCTGACCAAATGGAATGACGACGCTTTGGCAGCCCTTTTCCGGAAGGGTCTGTCAGATAATGTAAAGGATGTTATGGTGGGATTCCCTGTCCCCTCTGGTCTCAATGATTCTATGTCATTAGCGATTCAAATTGACAGACGTTTGCGTGAGCGGAGAAGTATGCGTGGAATTGTGTTGCCTTGTGAACCAGCTTCTGAACCATGCAGTGTGATAGAGTGGTGTCTGGGGCACAGCGTCATGAGTTTCGTAAGCGCAATGGGTTATGTTTCTACTGTGGTGATGCCTCTCATGCTATTTCAGTCTGCCCTAAGCAGGGAAGACGTTTTGCACGCTCAGTTGTCTTGGGTAGTATTCAGACTAAGTTTTTATTAACTGTCACTCTGATATGCTCTCTGTCCTCATTTTCTGCTCAGGCTTTCGTTGATTCTGGAGCAGCTATTAACCTGATGGATTATGATTTTGCTAAACGTTGTGGGTTTCCCTTGATACCCCTACAGAAGTCTATTCCCCTACTGGGGATCGATTCTACCCCTTTGGCTGAGAATAAACCCAAGTTTTCTACTCAGGTGATAATGAGGGTTGAACCTGATCACCAGGAGTGCTGCAAATTTTTGGTTCTGTATAATCTGCATGACATTATCGTGCTGGGTTTCCCTTGGTTACAGTCTCATAATCCTGTTTTGGATTGGAAATCTGTGTCTGTAACCAGTTGAAGCTGCCAATGTGTTAATACCAACACTCCTGTTTTTTATGCCTCCCCCCAGGCTCAGGATGTTCCTGACTTTTTGATTGATTTTTCTGATGTGTTTAGCGAAAGTAAATCTGCATCCTTGCCTCCCCATAGGAGCTATGACTGCGCTATTGAATTAGTGCCGGGTAGTAAATTCCCTAAAGGTCGCCTTTTTAACTTGTCTGTACCTGAACATGACGCTATGCGTCTTATATCAAGGAATCATTGGAGAAGGGTCATATCAGACCATCCTCTTCACCCTTAGGTGCCGGTTTTTTCTTTGTGGCCAAAAAGGATGGTTCATTAAGGCCGTGTATTGATTATCGTCTCTTGAACAATATTACTGTGAAATATCAATACCCGTTACCCTTGATTTCTGACCTGTTTTCCAGGGTGAAAAACGCTACTTGGTTTACCAAGCTTGACCTCAGGGGGGCGTATAACCTTATTCGCATTAAGCACGGGGATGAATGGAAGACTTCATTCAATACCCCTGAAGGGCATTTTGAGTACCTAGTGATGCCCTTTGGGCTCACTAATGCTCATTCCGTCTTCCAGTCCTTCATGAATGACATTTTCAGGGATTTTGTGGACAAATTTCTGATTGTTTATTTGGATGATATCTTGATTTTTTCTAATGACTGGGACTCTCATGTGAAACATGTTCGAACTGTGTTCCAGGTTTTGAGAGAGAATGCTCTGTATGTGAAGGGATCAAAGTGTCTTTTTGGCGTACAGAGGATCTCATTTCTGGGATTCATTTTGTCCCCATCTGTTATTGAAATGGACCCGGTCAAGGTTCAGGCCATCTATGATTGGTTCCAACCTACTTCATTAAAGGCTCTTCAGAGATTTTTGGGTTTTGCCAATTTTTATCGTAAATTTATTGGTAATTTCTCGGTTATTGTTAAACCATTAACTGATTTGACCAGAAAGGGTTCTGATGTGGTGAATTGGCCTCCTGAGGCAGTCTCTGCATTTCAGGAACTTAAGCAGAGATTCACTTCTGCTCCTGTTCTACGGCAGCCTGATGTTTCTCTGCCATTTCAGGTGGAGGTTGATGCCTCTGAAATTGGGGCAGGTGCCGTTTTGTCCCAAAAAGATCCAGAGACCTCTAAAAGTAACCCTTGTGCCTTTTTCTCTCGAAAATTTTCTCCTACTGAACGTAATTATGACGTGTGGTAATCGGGAGTTATTGGCCATGAAGTGGGCTTTTGAAGAGTGGAGACATTGGCTGGAGGGAGCCAAACATCAGGTGGTGGTCCTTACGGACCATAAGAATCTGGTCTATCTGGAATCTGCCAAGCGACTCAATCCTAGACAGGCCAGGTGGGCCTTGTTTTTCACACGTTTTAATTTTGTGGTTTCCTTTCTTCCTGGCACTAAGAATGTTAAGGCGGATGCCCTCTCGAGGAGTTTCCTTGCGGACTCTCCTGAGTTATCTGATCCTTCTGTTATTTTGAAAGAGGGTGTAGTTCTTTCCGCCATCTCGCCCAATTTGAGACTTGCTCTGGAGGGGTGTCAGGAGGATAGGCCCGAGTGCTGTCCTGTTGGAAAATTGTTTGTCCCGGACCAGTGGAAGAAGAGTGTGATGTCTGAGATTCATTGTTCCGCATTGGCTGGGCATCCCGGAATTTTTGGTACCAGAGACTTGGTTAGCCGGTCCTTTTGGTGGCCTACCTTGTCTCGTGATGTCAGGGAATTTGTGCAGTCCTGCGGGACTTGCTCTCGCTCCAAGCCTTGCTCTCGCTCTAGTGGTTTGTTGATGCCATTGCCTGTGCCCAAGAGACCATGGACCCATATCTCTATGGATTTCATTTCCGACCTTCCTGTTTCTCAGAGAATGACCACCATCTGGGTAATTTGTGATAGGTTTTCCAAAATTATACATCTTGTGCCATTACCTAAGTTGCCTTCCTCCTCTGAATTGGTGCCGTTGTTCCTTCAGCACGTGGTTCGTTTACACGGCATTCCTGAGAACATTGTGTCTGACAGAGGAGTCCAGTTTGTTTCCAGATTTTGGAGGACTTTTTGTTCTAAACTGGTTGTTCAATTGTCTTTCTCCTCGGCATTTCATCCTCAGACCAATGGTCAAACTGAGAGAACAAACCAGACATTGGAGACTTATCTAAGATGCTTTGTGTCTGCTGATCAGGATGACTGGGTCTCTTTTTTGCCTTTGGCTGAGTTTGCTCTTAATAATAGGGCTAGCTCTGCCACTTTGATGTCTCCGTTTTTCTGTAATTCTGGGTTTCACCCTCGATTTTCTTCAGGACAGACGAAGGCTTCTGTCTGTCCAGGTGTTGACTCTGTTGTGGAGCGTATGCAACAGATTTGGGACCAGGTAGTGGAGAGGTTGTCCCTCTCTCAGGAGAAGGCCCAGCGGTTTGCTAACCGGCATAGGACTGATGGTCCTCGGTTTAAAGTGGGGGACTTGGTCTGGTTGTCCTCGAAGAATATTCCTATGAGAGTGGCATCTCCTAAATTTAAGCCTAGGTTCATTGGACCTTATAAGATCATGGAGATTATTAATCCTGTTTCTTTTCGTTTGCTTCTTCCAGGGACATTTAAGATCCATAACGTGTTCCACAAGTCCTTGTTGAAGAGGTTTGTTGAGCCAGTGGTTCCTGCTGCTGTGCCTCCTGACCCTGTTTTGGTTGAGGGCAATCTGGAGTATGTGGTTGAGAAAATATTAGATTCTCGTTTTTCTAGACGGAAACTCCAGTATTTGGTTAAATGGAGAGGTTATGGTCAGGAAGACAATTCTTGGGTGTTTGCTTCGGACATCCATGCTAGGAGACTTATCCGTGCGTATCATAGAACTCATCCTGACCGACCTGGTTGCTCAAGTGGGGGTTCGGTGACCCCTCCTCAAGGGGGGGTACTGTTGTGAATGGGTTTGAGATGAGTTCTGAGCAGAGGCTTCCTCTGGTGGTTACAAGCGGTGCTGGTCTGTCCAGTGAAGATTGTGAGGACTGGGAATCAGGTGTTACTGACTGGTCTTATATAAGGGAGTCACCTTCCCATCAGGGTTGCCGGTGATCAATTGTTCTGGTCTGAATCCTTCATTCCTGTTTCCCTTGTAGCCTGCTGTGTCGTGTCTGCATCTCCTGCTAACAGATAAGACATTTTCTTCTTTTTGTTTTTTGTGCTATATTTTTGCATTTTGTCCTGCACTTCTGTGGGGGCCTTCAGGGTCCCCTCCGGGGGCTTTTGCCCTCTCAGTTTAGTTCAGCCACTGATGTTTGTACTTTTGCTTTTTCCAGTTTTTTCAGTGGCTGCTGTTTTGATTTTGTTTCACCAGAGAACTAATTTAGGTGGTAGAGGTCGTGTGATCTCAGGTGTTTTTGAAATTAGTAGAGTTGGTGCTTTTCAGGGTTTTCTGGGATTGCAGTAAAGTACCCTTCCTATCCTTTTCTATTTAGTTAGTTTGGGCCCCAGCGTTTGCTCATACTATTTTCTTTCTGTGTCAGTATTTCATCTTGTCTAACCGCCATTACATGTTTGGGGGCTTTCTATTATCTTTGGGGTTCTGCTCCGGGGCAGATAGCTTTCCTATTTCTATCTTTAGGTATAGTTAGTTTCTCAGGCTGTGACGAGGCGTCTAGGACCAACGTAGGAACGCTCCACGGCTGCCTCTAGTTGTGGTGGTTAATCAGGGTACTGCAATCTCATAGATTCCAACTGCTCTGGTGTATTGCCTTTTTTGCCTGCACTCCTCAGCTGCCGAAACATAACAGGGGATAGAAACAAATAGTGCACACCATAGCGCAAGGTAAATTAATATGAAGCATATGCATAAACAAATAAGAGCCAGGGACAGTCATAGATACCCAGAGTTCAGGAAAGTTCCAGTGTACCCCTTGACGCGTTTTTCAATGTTGATCTTCCTCAGAAGAAGTGCATGATGTATGCAGTTTATGTGAAATTTAGCGACAGAACCTCTCTTGCTACTTCTGGCTTGCCAATAAACGTCTGTGTCATTCTAAAATATCAATGCAGGCAAAGCGGCTTGCAGGAGATTCTGCAGCTGCAGGGAGTGGAGGCAGGATTAGTCTGTCAGACACAACCCAATTCTCCACAGAAAAGGCATACATGATGTATTATGGTTGCCTTCCTGATCATTACATTCAACATGCATTGTGTATACAGATTAGGAAGCACTGACGATGCTTCATCCTCTGTAGACAATGATCGCTGGGTGTAGGTAGAGTGCAGCAGAGCTACTGGGTATTGGAATAATGAGTCAGTTCTGCTATACAGTCAGGAAGCTGTTTTTCCTATGTAATATGGGATAATATACTGTGACGCACTCACTTCTCATGGACAAGCCATGAGTCAGAATGGTCAAGGAGTCCAAGGTCAGAAGCCAGGAGGGTATGCCATAAACAGAAGGAATAGTCAAAAGTGTGCTCAGGTAACGTTCTTAGGTCAGAGTACCTGGAGAAACAGATCAAACCTGAAGGGGTTAAACAGACAGATGGTCAGGACTTTGTTACAAAACTCAAGGCACAGGAGCACAAACCTCACAAGCTGAATGTACGTCTGGCAGAGGTCTGGGAGACACAGCCCAGTCAAGTAACATGTCAATCACCTGGAAAAATGAACACCTGGAGACAGCTGACACCTTCCAGTCTCAGATTGGACAGCCAAGCCGCTAATCAACACACTGACAGTCCAGCACCCCCTATTCAGTCTGGACGTCCGAGCCGTCAGTAACTGCATCCCAGACACTGTGAGGGGTTGAACCGTGACATATACCCACACCAGTTACAGGGGAAATCGGAATAAAAAATAATTTACTAGCATATTCAAATGATCGGCAAAGGTCTTTTTTCTGGGAGCTGGTAAATATAGTTTATTTATTCTGGTTCAGCCCTCTGCTTTGATCTCCTACTTTGTTTGTATTACTGTTCTCTATCTTTGGCCTGATTAATGACCTATCTTATGCACTCTGATTTTGTAATTTTCCTTCTCTCCTGAATTTGATCCAGCTGCTAAAGCACTCCTTCCAGCCTGCACCATCAGCCAGCACCTGACTACATGTCAACAACCCTGATAAACAGAGTGGCTGTTCATGGTAGCCATTTTAGAGCAGCCAAGCAACCACTGATAGACCCTCATAACAGTAGGCAGGCAGTGATGTAATAATTGTTTTGTAGCCCATATAAATGCACTAGATAATTTTAATGGTTGTAACATTTCTATGAATTCTGTATGGGAATAATAGCACATAAAAATATGATGGCTGCATTGATTATATTTTAATGTAATATAAATTATAGAACGTGATGATTGACTATAAATAATAGAGTTGAAGTAACGGGTCCAAGACAATGAAAACTATACTAAATAATAAATAGGCCTGTTCAATATTAATAAAGTATTATAGAAATAAACACTGGTCTTGACAATTAAATATAATCAAAAGTGTACAAAAAAGAAGAATGTACCTGTAGGATTTGAAAAGCATTTTGGACTTTTTATTTATCCATCTTACTTTCATGTAAATATAGTTTATTAAAAGACAGTTTTGACATTGAATTTCCCCGATATGAGGGTTATTGGGATATTCATAAATATGCAGTAAATTGAAAGTAACTGGTGCAAGAATGTGGCACCCCAGGTGTTCGGTTGCCACAGTGACCTTGCCTCCCTCCAGGGGGGAGTGATGTCATGCCTGAAAGCAAGGAAGGATCCGGTAACACACAGCATACAACACCTTTCCTACTCCAGACCAGAAGGGGGAGCCCTAACACCTGATTTCAGGAAAGCTCCTCTAGAACATTCTGGCTGGGGGAGGAGTTAAATAGTTAGTGGCTAGGAGCTGGGGGACTGGAGCTATAGCTGAGCTCACCCCTAGTCCTGAGCTCCAGAAACTGGACCCCGGAGTCTGAGGCTGAGTGGGTAAACTAAAGCCCCAGCAGCAGAATCTGGAGGACAGGAGACAGCAGGTTCTCTGCCCCAACTAATACTCGACTACACAGCAGCACATGTGAGCCGGAGACGCCATAAAGGTGCGATTCCTGAAGCAGGCTACAGCTGACTGTCATGAGAGTGAAGTTCTACTTAAGTAACAGAGAGAGAGAGAGGAACTTGAACAGAGTTTACAACAGCAAGTATCTCAGAGAATAGCGCTAGAAAGGAGTCCTCACATCCTACCTGAATAGGAGATTCCAAATTCCTTTCAGGCTGACCGACTCCAGCACCATCTGTAACCTAAGCCCTGGACACTTTGCCTGCAGAACTGTGGAAACTGCATCTGACTGTGTCTTCTCAAGTTCTTCCTGCAACACCCACTCAACACTGCTACATCACTTGCTAAATACTATATCCTTACCATCTACCTTACATTACATCTGCCTGGGACATAGCTTCACCTGTGGGAAACTTTACCAACTCTGCTGCATCACCAACTGTCACAGAGGATCTGCACTGCAGCGCTGGTTACCTCAGACCAGAAACCACAGGTGGCGTCATGAACACCTTATCACAAACTCTATAATCCCTTGTAAATATACCCTTTTTATTGGACGCCCAGGGCCATGGACGGGTCACTGCCGCTGTGACACTGCCCCTTTAAGAAGCGTCCCGGTACCGAGTACCCCACTGCCCTGGCGGGCGATCCAAGTACAGTGGGGAAAAAAGTAGTAAGCCACCAATTGTGAAAGTTTTCCCACTTAAAAAAAATTGACATCATAGGTAGACCACATCTATGAGAGTCAAAATGAGAAAACAAATCCAGAAAATCACCTTGTCTGATTTTGGCAAGATTGTTTTTGCAAATTATGGTGGAAAATAAATATTTGGTCAGTAACAAAAGTTCATCTCAATATTTTGTTGTATATCCTTTGTTGGCATTGACAGAGGTCAAATGTTTTCTGTAAGTCTTCACAAGGTTGCCACACACTGTTGGTGGTATGTTGGCCCTTTCCTCCATGCATATCTCCTCTAGAGCAGTGATGTTTTGGGCCTGTCGCTGGGCAATATAGACTTTCAAATATTTCCAAAGGTTTTTTATGGGGTTGAGATCTGGAGACTGGCTATGCCACTCCAGGACCTTTATATTCTTCTTATGAAGCCACTTCTTTGTTGCCCTGGCTGTGTGCTTGGGATCATTACCATGCTGAAAGACCCATCCACGTTTCATCTTCAATGCACTTGCTGATGGAAGGAGGTTTGGACTCAAAATCTCACGATACATGGCCTCATTCATTTTTTTCATGTACACCTTTGCAGAGAAACAGCCCCAAAGCATGATGTTGCCACCCTCATGCTTCACAGTAGGTATGGTATTCTTTGGATGAAACTCAGCATTCTGTCTCCTCCAAACACGACGAGTTTTGTTTCTACCAAACAGTTCTACTTTGGTTTCATCAGACCATATGACATTCTCCAAATACTCTTCTGGATAATCCAAATGCTCTCTAGCAAACTTCAGATGGGCCCGGACATGTACTGCCTTAAGCAGGGGTACAAATCTGGCACTGCAGGATCTGAGTCCCTGGGGGCGTAGTGTGTTACTGATGGTAGCCTTTGATATGGTGGTCCCAGTTCTATGCAGGTCATTCACTAGGTCTCCCCGTGTGGTTCTGGCATTTTTGCTCACCGTTCTTGTGATCATTTTGACTCCACAGGGTGAGATCTTGCATGGAGCCCCAGATCGAGGGAGAATATCAGTGGTCTTGTATGTCTTCCATTTTCTTATTTAACACGGTACCAAACCAATTTTTTTTTTTCGCTTATTATTGTTCACACAGTTGATTTGATCACACCAAGCTGCTTGCCTATTGCAGATTAAATCTTCCCAGCCTGGTTCAGGGCTACAATTTTGTTTCTGGTGCCCTTTGACAGCTCTTTCGTCTTTGCCATAGTGGAGTTTGAACTGTTAGAGGTTGTGGACAGGTGTTTTTTATACTGATAACAAGTTCAAACAGGTGCCGTAACTACAGGTAATGAGTGGAGGTCAGAAGAGCTTCTTAAAGAAGTTACAGGTCTGTGAGAGCCAGAAATGTTTCCTGCTTTTAGGTGAGCAAATACTTATTTTCCACCATAATTTGCAAAATAAATCTTGCCAAATCAAACAAGGTGATTTTCTGGATTTGTTTTCTCATTTTGACTCTCATAGTTGTGGTCTACCTATGATGTCAATTACAGGCCTCTCTCATCTTTTTAAGTGAGAAAACTTGCACAATTGGTGGCTGACTAAATACTTTTTTTCCCCACTGTATGTATACATAACTTAATGTAGAGCTCAGTTCCATATTATTAAAAAAATGAAAATACTTCAGAGTTGGTGATCCTCATGAAAAAAGTAATTAAATCAACTGAATATTGTAAGTATTGATTCAACCTAAAACATGTTGGCTAGGCTGCTGTATACACACTGGCTCCATATGTGGATTTTAACCTCCTTTGAATAAAGCTACCTTATATACTTGAGTATAAGCTGACCTCAATATAACCCGAGGCACCTAATTTTACCACAAAAAGCTGGGAAAACTTATTGACTTTAGTATAAGCCTGGTATGCATGGCACCCTCATCTCTATCCTTGTATGCATGGCCTCCTCATTACCATCCTGGCATGCATGGCCTCCTAATTCCCATCCTGGTATGCATGGCCCCATAATCCATAGCCTGGTATGCATGGCCTCCTCATCTCCATCTTGGTATGCATGGCTCCATCATCCCTATCCTGGTAAGCATGGCCCCCTCATCTTTATACTGGTATGCATGGCCTCATACTCATCCTAATATGCATGGTCTCCTCATGCCCATCTTGGTATGGATGGCCCCCTCATCCCTATCCTGGTATGCATGGCACCCTCATCCTCATCCCCATCCTGGTATGTATGGCCCCCTCATCCCCATCCTGGTATACATGGCCCCCTCATCCCTGTCCAGATATACATTCCCCCCCATATCCCTATCCTGATGTGCATGGCCCATATCCCTATCCTAGTATGCATGGGTCCTCATCCCTATCCTGGTATACAAGGCCCCATCAACCCTATCCTGTTATGTATAGCCCCCTCATCCCTATCCTGATGTGCATGGCCCCATCCCTATCCTGGTATGCATAGCCCCCTCATCGCTATCCTGGTGTACATGGCATCCTCATCCTCATCCTGGTATGCATTGCCCCCCTTCAGGAAAACATTAAAAAAACATAAACCATCCTACTTACCTTTCCTGCGCTCCCTTGCAGTGCCCTGTTCTGATTCCAGTAGCTGACTTATGCTTGTAAGCAGCGCATGGCAGTGATGTCATGCGCTGCTTACAAGCACAGAACTGCTGCCGAAATAGCCACTGCTCTCCAATCCGGGACTATGGGTGTATGGACCAGTGTATATTCATTGATCTTTAATGACGGGCACAGTAACATCAGCCGCTGGCTTTCTGCAGCGGCTAGGCAATCATGTGTACCCTCTACTAAAGGGAATGAATGCCCATGGGGGTGAGAGCAGTGAATATTCATTCTTTAAAAAATAGCAAACACACGTGATTATCTGGCCAATGTAGGAAGCCTGCGGCTATGACCACTCTGCCCGCTATTAAAGATAAATGAGTATTCACTGCTCTCCGCACCCATGGGAGTGAAGAGCAGTGAATATTAATTTCTCTTTAATGGCAGGCACAGATGTTAGCAGCAGCATCAGGCTCCTGCCTTCTTCGACCCGCTGCTCCACCGCTGCTGCTGCCATCTTATAGTCTGAAAAAAACTGTAAGTGGGACCCTCACTTGAGTATAAGCTGAGGGGGGCTTTTTCAGTAGAAAAAATGTGCTGAAAAACTCGGTTTATACACGTGTATATACAGTAAATGTTTTATGAAGAACTCCTTGGATACTGAATTATTTCCTTTTTGTCTGTACTGCTGCCCTTTCTCTGGGCATATATGTACAGAATGGACTTCTTTGTTAAGAGTAGTGAGATCATAATAATTGTTTTGTTTGATCAACTGTGTATTGGTTAACCCCTTCACCACGAAGCCTGTTTTCGCTTTCCTGACCAGGCCATGTTTGTTAATTCTGACCACTGTCATTTTATGAGGCCATAACTTTGGAACTCTTCAACGGATCCCAGTGATTCTGAGAATGTTTTCTTGTGACATATTGTGCTTTATGATACTGGTAAAATGTCTTCGATATGACGTGTTTATTTGTGAAAAAATTGGAAATTAGACAAAAAATTTGAAAATTTAGCAATTTTTTAACTTTGAATTGTCATGCCCTTAAATCAGAGAGATATGTCACACATAATAGTTAATAAATAACATTTCCCACATGTCTAATTTACATCAGCACAATTTTGGAACCAAAATTTTCTTTGTTAGGAAGTTATAAGGGTTAAAATTTGACAGCGATTTTTCATTTTTTCAACAAAATTTACAAAACCATTTTTTTAGGGACCACTTCACATTTGAAGTCATTTTGAGGGGTCTATATGACAGAAAATACCCAAATGTGGCACCATTCTAAAAACTGCACACCTTAACCCCTTCACGACCTCTGCCATACTAGTACTGTTAAGGTCGCTTCCCTTCCTTTCATGTGAGCTCCAGTGGTCTTGAACAGCTGACATGTGCCTGGAAAGCCTCTGGTGGAATCGCAATCCACCCACTGCTATTAACTCAATAAATGCCACTGTCAAACTCTGACAGCGGCATTTAATGTGCGCTTCCCGCCATTGGGCCGGAAAACCTCCCACGGGTGATCCACGTCATGCGATCGCAGGTCACCGGTGGGTTGGCATGACAACCAGAGGTCTCCTGGAGACCTCTATGGTTGTCAGTGCCGGATTGCTGGGGGCACCGCCCAGTGGTCAGCGTTCACAGCAAGTCAGCAATTCTACTACATACAAGTGATGTGATCGTTGCCTGCATGTAGCAGAGGTGATTGGGTTGTGGCAGCTTCTAGTCTCCCACGGAGTCTATTGAAGCATGCCAAAAGTAAAAAAAAAAAAAAGTTTTTAAAAATATTTAAAAAATAAAAAATAAAAGTTTAAATCACCCCCTTTCTCCCCATTCAAAATAAAACAATAAATAAAATCAAACATACACATTTTTGGTATTGACGCATTCAAAATCGCCCGATCTATCACTAAAAAAGGATTAACCAGATCGATAAATGGCGTAGTGAGAAAAAAAAGTCAAAATGCCAGAATTATGTTTTTTTGGTCGCTGCTACATTGCATTAAAATGCAGTAAAGGGCGATCAAAAGAACATATCTGCACCAAAATGGTATCAATAAAAACATCAGCTTAGCACACAAAAATAAGCCCTCACCCAATCATGAAAAATGGAGACACTACGTCTCTTGAAAAATGGTGCAATTTTTTTTTAACAAACATTGGATTTTTTTTTCACCACTTAAATAAAAAAGAATCTAGACATGTTTGGTGTCTATGAACTCGTAATGACCTGGAGAATCATAATGGCTGGTCACTTTTAGCATTTGGTAAACATGGCAAATAATTATTTTTTTTCAATTTTTTGAGTACATGATATGGTAAAAACAATGGTGTTGTTCAAAAGTACAACTTGTCCCACAAGAAACAAGCCCTAACATGGCCATTTTGACTGAAAAATAAAAAAGTTATGGCTCTGGGAAGAAGGGGAGCAAAAAACAGAAAAGCAAAAATGAAAAACAGCAAGGTCATGAAGGGGTTAAGGTACTCAAAACCACATTCAAGAAGTTTATAAATCCTTCTGGTGCTTCACAGGACCTGAAGCAACGTGGAAGGAAAAAATGAATATTTAACTTTTTAGTCAGAAAAATGATCTTTCAGCAACGATTTTTTATTTTCACAAAGGTAAAAGGAGAAAATGGACCACAAAAGATGTTGCACAGTTTCTCCTGAGTATGTTGATACCCCATATATGGGGGAAAACCACTGTTCAGGCGCACAGCTTGGCTCGAAAGGGAAGGAGCACCTTTTGACTTTTTGAATGCAAAATTGGCTGGAATTGAGAGTGTTTGAAGAACCCCTGATGTGCCTAAACAGTGGAAACACTCCACAAGTGGCACCATTTGGGAAACTAGACCCCCCCAAGGAACTTATCTAGCTGTGTGGTGAGCACTTTGAATCTCAAGGTGCTTCACAGAAGTTTATAATGTAGAGCTGTGAAAATAAAAAAATCACATTTTTTTCTCCAAAATGATTTTCACAGGGGTAACAGGAGAAAATGGTCTGCTAAAGTTGTTGCGCAATTTCTCCTGACTATTCCGATACCCCATATGTGATGGAAAACCACTGTTTGGCGCACAGCAGGGCTCGGAAGGGATTTAGTGATGTTTTGGATTGTAGCCCCTGATGTGCCTAAACAGTGGAAATCCCCCACAAGTGACCCCATTTTGGAAACTACATCCCTGAAGGAATTTACCTAGAGGCATAGTTTTATAGTAATGATTATAATGATTTTGGTTTTACTGGTGTATGAATTTATAATGTGGTGTTATGTGTAAGATGTGCGGGGTACATCAAATTGGAAAAGTGTGTTGTGTCAACAGGGTATGAACTGATTTATTAACTTGTGGACGTGGTACGCTTTGAAGCAATCCTTAATGCAAAGGTCAGGTTCGTCATGGCAGGTTTCACAATGGTAAGTTGAGTTCTTTCGGATTCCCCTCTTGGAGCATACTCTGCACTGTTTTTGTGATCGTCCTGTCCTTGGTGTTTGGGGAACCTGTCCTGGGAAATGTTGACCTGGGACAATACGAGCACTATTAGTTTCAGAAGTACTGTGACCCTCACCTTCCTGAGTACCAAACATTAGTGTTAGAACCCTCTTGTTTGGTTTTTTTTCAGTTTGCTGGTCACATGACCTTTTTTCCTTATTTAGTCTGGCTCCGCCCTTCTGGCTTTGCTGGACTTCATTGTATTATCTACTTTTAAGCTAGCCGGGTGCTTAGGTGCCTTACTCAGTCAGTTTTGCTTGATCTTAGGATCTCTAAGTAATTTGTTTTCTGTTTTATTTTCCCTGCTACAATTTCTGTTAGGAGGTGTCCACCTTTTCTCCCAGTCCCTAGATCTTGTAGGGATTCCTCCCTCGCAACTATAGGTCTTCGTTCAGACTAGCTGAGGACTTTAGCGGGTCTGGTCGCAGGATCAGGTTCCCCGTTACATCGTAGGGATCCAGCTTAGTTCTATTGTAGGGACAGAATTCCCATCTTTCCTTAGTGCTTGTAGCAGATCATAACAGTTAGGGCCTTGATGACTACCTTCTGAAACTGAAGTAAGGTCCCCGTATTGCCTGCAGATCGGTATCAAAGGCAATTGTACAGTGCCATGTGTACAATGTGCATGGCCAATTTTTTGTACCATACTTTGGCTTTTCACATAGCACTGTATGGTTTGAGGACTTGTTCTGAAAGATCTACACCCCCCATGTACCGATTGTAATCCAAGATACACTCTGGCTTTGGGACTTGTGTTGTAGTCCAACGAACAGTGACAAGGGAGCTGTTGTCATGATGTATAGTGGTTAAGAAAAGGACATCCCTTTTGTCCTTGTACTTGACCACCGGCATGTTGTCGCTGCATTGGGCTCTGCTTTTCTTTTGCCTTTTCTCAGCATTTGCCCAATTAGCGGCTTAGGGAGGCTTCGCTGATTTTTTTGCACGATGCCACATGCAACTGTACTTCTGGCAGAGAGGGTCTTGAAGAGCGGGAGGCTAATGTAAAAGTTATCAATGTAGTGGTGATAACCCTTATCCAGCAGTGGGTGCAGCAAATCCCACACAATTTTTCCACTCACCACCAGGAATGGGGGAGGGGCTTTCAGGTGGGTTAATCTGGGTGCACTTACCAATGTAGACCGTAAATGTGTGGGTGTACCCTGAGGTACTCTCGCACAGTTTGTACAGTTTTATTCCGTATCTGGCCCTCTTACTGGGCAGGAATTATCAAAATTTTAGCCTCCCTTTGAATTTAACCAGAAATTCATCAATAGCGATGTCCTTCTGGGGTGTGTATGCCTCAGCAAATTTTCTGCTGAAGTGTTCAACCACTGGACGAATTTTATATAGACGAGCAAAGTTTGTATCATCTCAGGGGGACACTGCACATTTTAACTATGATGCAAAAATTTTTGGATTGCTTCAAATCGTGTCCTTTTCATGGCCATATGGAATACCGGTGTACTGTAGAGTATATTAGTACTCCAGTATTGCCAAAGCTCTTGTTTTTGGATTATGCCCATTTGCAGCACAATTCCCCAAAATATCATCATCTTTGCTGCATTTACAGGGGTCCATCTGGCGTATGATGATGTAGGATTTTGGATGAAAAATTGATGGGCATACAGGTTTGTCTGGGCCACCATAACATTTATTATTTCCTCACTGAAAATGAATTTGAAGAAGTCAATTTCAGTGAGGCCAGTGGTGTCAAACTGAATTCCTGAGCTGCCGATGAAATGATGGGCTGATAATTTTCAGGCGGTGCAATCCATATGGGATTGATTGCTGCTGGTGTTGCCGGGATCCTAGGGCGCCTTACTGGGGGTCCTTCCTCACTAGATGAGGAGGAGTAGGATGAGGAGGAGTAGAGGAATGTGGGATCTTCCTCACTTTCTGAATCTGTGTCGGAGGCAAGGAAGTCGTATGCCTCCTCTGGTGAATAGCGTCTTCTTGACGGATAGGCCATTTTTTATTTTTTTTTCCAAACCCCAGGGATGTGTGTGTAAGTGGTGCTTTTAATGTGTGGGGCTAGTGTATGGGGTACTATTTATTAGAAAAAAAAACAGAAAAAAAAGTAGAGAGATAAAATATTGACGAAAAAATGAAAAGAAAAATCAGATGTAAAAAAATAAGTTTGTATAAAAAAATACAGATGTTCACTACACTCATGCCCTCCCTATAAATTTACCCGATGCAAATAATTCTATTTTTTACAAAAGGAAAACGAACGTCACCAACAACGTGACATACGCTCCCCTAATACACTCGCTAAAAATTTACTCGACTCATCTAATCATATATTTTACAAAAGAAAAACAAACGTCACCAACAATGTGGCATATGTTCCCCCAATCACTGGCTAATACTTTACTCAATGCAACTAATTTTTTTTTTGCAAAAGGAAAATGAACATAACCAAGAATGTGACCTACGCTCCCCTAATGCACTAGAAATAACCCGGTGATAGCAGTTTTTTAATGCAAAAAAAAGACGCTACCTCCCTATCTATAAAACTACTCTAAACTCTTTTTTTTTCTCTAAAACAAGATCGGACGTCACAAAAACTGACGCTGCTACACTAACAAGCTACCTATAAAACTACGCTGTATGATTTTTTTTATCTAAAACAAGATCAGTCGTCAACAAACACTGTGACGCTGGCTACACTAACGTGCTACCTCGCTACCTATAAAACTAGCCGGCTATGCTACCTTTAAAACTACGCTGTGCAATTTTTTTTTCTCTAAAAAAAGATCGGCCGTCACTAACACTGTGACACCGGCTACGCTACCTTGTGTGAGGCAGTGACTGGTGTCACATGTAATGGTCGCTGTGTTTCCCCCAGGATGCGCACGGAGGCGTATTGAGGCCATGGGAGTGCATTGCAGTCACAGGCGTAACTGTGATTGCAATGCAGAGTAAAAGTGAGTCTAGGTCTTGGACAAGCTATTTTCTTCCTGGCCATGTTTTCCATGTGGCCCATGGCCACAGATTCCAGTTAAAAACACTAAGGGGTTTGAGTGTGTCAGGGTCAATGTCAGTTTTATGTTTGCAAGAGTGAAGAGCAGAAGGCTCAGCAGAGCTCCACTGTGTAAAGCAGCACATGCAAGAGGAGCCAAACAGCCAAGGGAGCTGAAAGGCATGGCACCCACAGGGTACATGGCGGTGCAGTTGCCGACGGCAACAGGTCTCGGAGGTGGACTGTCTTTTGCCAGGCTGTGAACCGAAGGTAGACTGTACTGTGCCCGGCCGTGATCCAGAGATGGACTGGCGTGTTTATCCACTACAATCCAGAGGATATGTTTCCCGCTGTGATCCAGAGGATATTGTGTGCTGTGTTTTGAACATTAAAAGAGACTTTTGTTTTGGAACTTTGCTGGATCACTGCCTCATCACTGCACTGCCTGGATACTGCTGCACTACACTTGCTACCTCTAAAACTACACTGTACTAACTACTATTATTATTTTTTTTAAAAATCAGACTTCACTTACACTGCGACGTCCGCTACGCTAACTAGCTAAAAAAAAGTCCCTTGGTGTAGTCTCGATCAGCAGCGATACTGATCAGAGTGCTGCGAACACAGGAAGAGCACGAATGCTCTGCGCAGGATGCAGCGCACACGGAAAAAAGTGCAAAAAAGTGAGCAGAAAGTTCAGTTGGAAGGGGGGGCGTGAGGGAACTGGAAAAGGGATGGGGGACTTGAACAGGGATGGGGAGTTGCTGCTGCTGTGATCACTGATGAGTCACACAGCAGACAGCACACAACACAGCACAGATCAACACAGGATCTCAGCAGAGAAGGAAGTTGGAGCCGGAGGCAGGAGATGGCAGCGCGGATCACACTGGCCACAAATGAATCTTTTCTCAGGTAACACAAGGAGTCTCACAACCGCTCTGCACGCCAAATCTGAGACAAAGTTGGCATGCAGAGCAGTGATAGCTATTTTACATTAACCCTTTTGTTGCTGATTGGCCAGAAACGATTCTTCAGCCAATTGGCGTCAAAGGCGTTAATCAGGTGAGGTGACGTCGCAATCACCCCACCTATTGTGACGGCTGTGATTGGTGCTGTGTCACACAGCACCGATGACAGCATGTCACATGCTTTTTTTTCCACTAACTTAATTGTCTCATTGCTGTGATTGGTTGGTCATTGAAGCCCACCTGGGTGATGTGTAGGGATGGTCCGCTGTCAGTGACAGCAGCCATCATAACCAGGTCACCGAGCGATGCAGCGCAGTAACCGGAAATAGCAGCGCCGTACTAGTGCTGCGGTTTGCTGGAACACACCTCCCACAGAGCAGTGATAGTACAGCGCATGTCAGGAAGGGGTTAAAGTAACAAGAGCGTAAATTATAAGTTCTCAAATTCAGCATTTTTCCCATGTTCAAGGATTTGGTAATGAGGGAACATCAGCAGGGGAACAGAGATCGGAATAGTAAGCTATTTATTGACTTTAACCAAATTCAGTATATTTATAAACTGTTATGGATCTAGAAAAAATATGTAAAGATGTTGTCCCCTACTTAACACCTTATACCTGTTAATAAAAAATCCAAACCTTAAATTCGCCTCCCAGAATGACATTGCTGAATGTTGATACCAGCAAACCAGTAGGTGATGCAGCAGCAAGTGTGCAGGAGCATCACCAATCCTGGAGGTGAGAATGGTTTTCATTTGTAGAACCACCCTGGAGGCCCATTATGGATAAGTTGTAAAGTAGGAGATAACGCCTATAAATTCTAAGACGTGAGTTTCGAGCTTGTGTATGTTGGCCAAAATATTGATCAATACCTCATGTATTTTATACATAATTTTTCATCTGTTTATTGCACAGTTTTCTATTTTTATGCAGGGTGTATCTAGGCCCTTTAGTGTTGGTTGGGTGAATTGTGGTGTCTTGTGTGCTGCACTTATATAATGTTGGGCAGCCCGCCTGGTCTAATATTATTGGTGTCAATAGGCTGTAAGCCAGACATTGCACCACACGTACCTGTGTGAATAGTGCCAATGCATGCTTCACCCCTTCTATGAATTGGTATATTGTGAGTGGTTGTTTCATCAGTATTTTGCACTTGTGCTGCCCCCATCTTTATCATGGGGGTCTAGGGGTCTAGGGGTCTACAGCATCCTGCTAGTGTATTGGTAAGCTGATCTGATTTCGGGAAGGCTGTTTCTTTTTCTGTGATGTTTTATAAGTTCTAAGCACAGAAACAGAGCAATATGTTTCAGAATATCTGTACCTTCTTTATCTATTAAGTCCTCAAAATTTTACTATATGTATTTTCATCATTCTCAGTCTTAAAATGAATTTAAAAACAACTACCAAGCCTTTACTAGCAAATAATAAAAGAAAGAAAGCAGTAAAAAAAACCTGTTTAGAATATGGGGACAATCTCTTTTTTAATAAGTTACTCATGGGGTTAAATAAAAGCCTATATATCCTTGGTTCATCTCCAGAATTATATAATTGAAAACTAAAAATGTGTTATGTTCTCATTCTATACTTTAGTATGCCTTAAAAAACTGTGCTCTCAGTGTGGAAAACAAGATAATCTTGTACTTGTGATTCATTTTAATGGCTAAGAAAAATAAAATAAGTGATGTCACAAAGCAAGCTTTCAAGACTTCTTAGGTCCTGACTAACATGGTATCAAACCCCTTTTTTACTTTAAAAAGCTGTGTATTGGGTAACTATTTCATAAAATGCAATCACTAGAGATGAGCGACTTGGCCTCCGGAGGGTCGAGTCGAGTTTCGGACCACCCGACTTTCGCAAAACTCAAGTCGAACTAAATCGGCCGACTATCGAATGCAAGTCAATGGGGAAGAAAAGTCGGCAGGGAGTAGAGGACAGTAAACACACCTACAGTGCCCATTTCAATGCCAACGCCATCAATTCTTATTACTTAAGCTTGTCAACCTTAATTTACTTTATAATAATAGTTACGCATTGAAAACTGGGGGTTATTTGGCTAACATTGTGGGGGGGCAGGGCTGGCTCCAGGTTTTCATGGGCCCCGGGCGAAAGAGTCTCAGTGGCCCCTTTAACACATACCACAATTCATGATGCTCCGATACGGCAGAGAAATATAGGTATAGTACAATGCCAAATACTTCACTTCTTACATTACATGAGTGATATCTATTGATATCTATTGTAAATTCTACAATAGCTCAAAAACCGAACAGTATAGTCCTCCATACAGTATTATGGGCACCATAGTGCGCCATACAGAATGGGCTCCATATAATGCTCCATACAGAATAGGCCCCATATGTGCTCCATACGATGCTCCATATATAGAGGGCCCTATATGATGCCTCATAAATAATGAACCCATATGATGCTCTAGTATATGATGGACCCCATATGATGCTCCAGTATATGATGGACCCCATATATGATGCTCCAGTGTATGAGGAGCCCCATAAAATGCTCCAAATAAAGGTCCCCATATATAATGCTCCATATATAATGGACTCCATGTGATGCTCTATAAAAAATGAACCCCATATGATGCTCTAGTATATTATGGGCCCAATATGATGCTCCAGTATATGATGGGCCCTATGGATGATGCTCCAGTGTATGATGGGCCTATATAAGCTCCCTATATAATGGGCCCCATATGATGCTCCAGTATATGATGGGCCCCATGGTTGATGCTCCAGTGTATGATGGGCCTATATAATGCTCCATATATAATGGGCCCCATATGATGCTCCAGTGTATAATGGGCCCCATATATGATGCTCCAGTGTATGATGGGCCCCATTTATAATGCTCCAGTGTATGATAAGCCCCATATAATGCTCCAAATATAATGGTCCCCATATATAATGCTCCATATATACTGGGCTCCATGTGATGCCCCATAAATAATGAACCCCATATGATGCTCTAGTATATGATGGGCCCCATATGATGCTCCAGTATATGATGGGCCCCATGGATGATGCTCCAGTGTATGATGGGCCTATATAATGCTACACATATAATGGGCCCCATATGATGCTCCAGTGTATAATGGGCCCCATGGATGATGCTCCAGTGTATGATGGGCCTATATAATGCTACATATATAATGGGCCCCATATGATGCTCCAGTGTATAATGGGCCCCATATAATGCTCCAGTGTATGAATGGTCCCATTTATAATGCTCCATGTATGATAAGCCCATATAATGCTCCAAAATAATGTCCCCATATATAATGCTCATATATACTGGGCTCCATGTGATGCCCCATAAATAATGAACCCCATATGATGCTCTATATATGATGGCCCCATATATGATGCTCCAGGGTATGATTAGCCAAAATGCTCCAAAATAATGCCCCATATATAATGCTTCATATATAATGGGCTCCATGTGATGCCCCATATGATGCTCTAGTATATGCTGGCCCATATGATGCTCCAGGTATGATGAGCCCATATAATGCTCCAAATATAATGGTCCCCATATATAATGGGCTCCATGTGATGCCCCATAAATAATGAACCCCATATGATGCTCTAGTATATGATGGGCCCCACATGATGCTCAAGTATATGATGGGCCCCATGGATGATGCTCCAGTGTATGATGGGCCCGATTTATAATGCTCCAGTGTATGATGTGCCCCATATATAATGCTCCAGTGTATAATGGGCCCTATCTATGATGCTCAAGTGTATGATGGGTCCCATATATAATTCTCCAGTGTATAATGCTCCCCATATATTGCTCCAAACATTAAAAAAAATGAAATACCTCTCCTCGCTGGGCACTGCTCTACTCTGGACTCCTCAGCGTTGCCATCTTCCAGCTCTCTGCACTTGGACTGTTCAGGCAGAGGGTGCACAGACGTGATGTTATCGCGATCTCTGACCTGAATGTCACTGTCAGGAAACGTGGAAGACGTCACAGCGGTGGAGCAGGGAGAGGTAAGTAGTGCAAGTGCTGGGGCCCTGAGCAAGCAGGGGGGCCCACTCGTGGGTGACGGCACTGATACAGGGACCCTCATAGTACGCCGGTGTCTCTGACGGCGAGTGGGCCCTTTCACCTGCTCAGGGCCCCGGCACTTGCCCGGGTGCGCCAGGTGCTGACGCTGGCCCTGGGGGGCACAGCCCAGTTAGGGAGGTGGAAAAACTGGCATATGTTGTGGTGTAGGCTAGACGTTCAGCAGCTGCAAATGGAGGAATTGGAGAAGTCGGAGGAAGAGGAGGACAAAGCGAGCCATTTTGCTGGCAAACTATGTGTCATCAGGGAAGGTGGTACAAAATCCTTTGAAACCCAGGCATGGTTCATTTTATTGAAGGTGAGATCACCAACATTTTTGGTCGACAGCAGGGCCCTTCTTTCTCTCAGGATTGATCCAGCAGCACTGAAGACTCTTTCTGATAGCACACTACCAGCAGGGCAAGCGAGCTCCTGTAAGGCATATTGTGCCAATTCAGGCCGAGTGTCCAGTTTACAGGCCCAGTAGTCAAAGGGAAATGAACTGTGAGGTAGAACATTGATAGGGTAGAGAGGTAATTTTGAACCATAGTTGACAACTGCTGTCTCCTGTCTGTTGCAATCGATTCATTATTAACAGTCGTGTGAGCGGTACTCAAGAAATCAGTCCACAACATGGTCATGAAACCCCTGTCTCCAATGCCACTTTGGCTGTGTGCACCACGAACACCTCTTCCATGTTGCCCAGTACGGCTCGTGGTAGAACCTGCACCGCTGCTGTGTTCTGGGAATGCCTCTAACAAACGGTTTACCAGAGATGCTTGTTTGTTCGCCAATATTGGCTCTAGGTTCTCCTGTGGCATGATGTTCTGTCATTTGCCTTTATGGCGTGGATCGAGGATGCTGGCCAACCAGTAGTCGTCATACTTCATAATTTTGGCAATGCCGGGATCCTTTTTTAGGATCCGCAAGACATAATGTTGTCACACATGTTGGCTAATGTTCCAGGTGTCAATGATGCAATGCCAGTGGTGGTGGAGGAGCATTTTCTGCCAAATCCACATCCCTCCAGTCATGCAAAAACCCTGTACCTGACCTAGGCAAGCCAACATTTTCTTTTGCCCCCTGAGAAGCATCCTCCTCCCCAAAATAATCATCCCCCTCATCCTCCTCTTCCTCTTCTTCCTCCACCTCGTCCAGGACAGTTCCCTGAGCAGACAATGGCTGACTATCATCAAGGCTTCCCTCCTCCTCTTCCTCCTCCGCTGCAGACGCCTGATCCTTAATGTGCGTCAAAGTTTGCATGAGCAGACGTATAAGTGGGATTCTCATGCTTATGATGGCGTCGTCTCCGCTTACCAGCCATGTGCATTCCTTAAGTCACTGAAGGAATTTACAGAGGTCTTTCAGCTTTGACCACTGCACACCCGACAACTCGATGTCTGCCCTCAAACTGCCTGCCCATGTATCCTCCCACAAATGCATTTGAGCCTGCCTCTGTTTGCACAGCCTCTCAACCATGTGCATGGTGGAGTTCCACCTTGTTACAATGTCTATGATTAGGCGGTGTTTGGGGAGGTGGAACGATTGCTGCAGCCTCTGCATACGACTGGAGTCTATGGGTGAGCGACGGATGTGCGAGCACAGTCTTCGCACCGTATGGAGCAGGGCTGTTAACTCCGGATAAATATTTATGAGCACTGCACCACCAGGTTCAAGGTGTGAGCCAGGCTAGGTATGTGTCTGAGTTTTGCCAGGGCTATGGCCGCCACAAAATTACGGCCGTTATCACTGACTACATTGCCTGGCTCAAGATGTAGGCTGCCCAGCATGACTCAGTTTCTCTCTGCAAGTAGTCGGCCAGTACCTCCGCAGTGTTTCTGTTGTCGCCCAAAGACATCATCTTCAAAACAGCCTGCTGACGCTTACCACTAGCTGTTTGATAGTGGGACACCTCGTGTGCAACACTGGCAGCTGCGGATGGAGTGCTTGTGCGACTGCGCTCTGTCCCCTGTGGACTCTGCATCCACCACATTAACCGAGTGCGCAGTGATGGACACGTAACGGCCCTGGCCATGCCTACTGGCCCATGCATCTGTTGTGAGGTGCACCTTTCCACTCACTGATTGTTTGAGTGCCGACTGGGTAGGTCATAGCGTGGGACAGCGTAGGCCATGAGCTCTCGGAACGCTGCGCTTTCAACTAAACGGAAGGGCATCATCTCTAATGAGATCAGTTTGGCAATGTAGGCGTTCAAAGCCAGTGCACATGGATGAGAGGATGAGTACTTTCTTGTCCTACTCAGAGTGTCTGCTATGGTGAGCTGGACTTGAGAGCTGAATATGGGGGAACTAGCGGTGGACATGGCGGACTGAGAGGGGGTTGGTGATGGTGGTGATGTTAGTGGTGGTGATGGCCTAGATTCAGTCTTTCGTTGCAAAAACATTGTGATTCCATGACTGCTTTGGCCTTGCGACGACACCTCAACATTTCTTGCTGGTGGTGTGCTAACCGGTGGGCTTACATTGGGGGAAGCGATGTAGCGTTGCTGGCTGCCTTCAGTCGGAGCAGGTGCACATGTGCTACCTGAATTTTTGTAGTCCGTCCACGCTTGCAAGTGCATGGTGTTTAAATGTCTAAGCATGAAACTGGTATTAAATTATCGGAGATTTTTCCCTCGGCTAAAGGTCCTTCCGCACTTCTTACAGATAACCTTTGGCTCATCAATAGGATTTTGGCCAAAAAAGTGCCACAATGCACTCTTCCTACTATGGGATAAATTTTCAGGGCTTGCACGCTGTGCTAATTTGACCGTCTGGCCAAGCTGTCCTGCAACTCTTCTTGTTTTTTTAACACGTTTTTGGACTTCTACAGGCCAACCAGATAACCGCAGCTGCGATGTCGATGCCTGCTGAGGATCCTCCTCCTCTTCTGAGCTATTGCCAGCGGCACCCTCTTCCCCCAATGGATGCCAATTCGGGTCAACAACTGGGTCATCCATCACCTCCTCTTCAATTTCATCTGCACCTTCCTCTGTGTCACCGTGTAAGGTGGTATAGTATGCGGGAAGGGACACCTGAGTTTCATAAGGGTCAGATTCTGGCTTAGTAGACTGCGAGGGCAATATAGTGCTCTGGGTGAATGTACCAGCAGAATCATATAGCAGTGGCTGTGCATCAGTGCACTCCATGTCAGATTCATCTTGGACTGGGGAATTAAGGATTTGACTTGATAACCCAGGCATGGTATGTGAAAAGAGCTCCAGGGAGTAATCTGAAGTGTGGCCTGCCGCATCCTTCACTTTTGGTGGGGTGAAGGACACAAGGAAAGGTGTTGTTCCTGACCAGGAGCCTGCACTGACGACTTAGGGCTTGCATTTTTTGAAACTTCAGAAGAGGAGGCGATAGAGCTTTAGGCTGTTTCGGCAATGTAAGCCAAAACCTGTTCCTTATGCTCCGACTTTAAAAGCAGTTTACCTACTCCCAGAAAAGGGAGCCTTCCAGGCCTTCTGGAGCTAGACGATGATGCAGGCTCAACACCTTCTGCCTTAGGTGCTATTGTGCTTTTGGCACTACCAGCAGATGCACCACGACCACCGTCAGTACCAGCTGGCCCACCCGCCCACGTCCGCAGTCTCTTCCACCATACTTCCTCATGTTTGGGAAAATGTACCAAAAATACCAGAAGATATATGGTACTGTATCAAAAGCGTACAGCTGTATACGGTGAAGGGGAAAATTTCAATCTCCGTATATATTTCCAGAGTCACACACAGACGCTCCCAGGCTCAGTATGGATTAGACCAGAATATAAAAAGCAGAAAAACGGTACTGTATCAGAAGCGTACAGCTCTATACAGTGTAGGGGAAATTGTAAATCTCCGTATATTTTCCGGAGTCACACACAGACACTCACAGGCTCAGTATGGATTAGACCAGAATATAAAAAGCAGAAAAAGGTACTGTATCAGAAGATACCAGGTGTATATATTATAGGGGAAAATTTCAATTTCCGTATATATTTCCAGAGTCACACACAGAAGCTCACAGGATCAATATGGAATAGACCAGAATATAAAAAGCAGAAAAAGGGTACTGTATCAGAAGATACGAGGTGTACATATTATAGGGGAAAATTTCAATCTCCGTATATATTTCTGGAGTCACACACAGACGCTCACAGGCTCAGTATGGATTAGACCAGAATATAAAAAGCAAAAAAAATGGTACTGTATCAGAAGATACCAGGTGTATATAGTATAGGGGAAAATTTCAATCTCCGTATATATTTCCGGAGTCACACATAGACGCTCACTCAGTATGGATTTGACCAGAATACAAAAGCAGAAAAAAGGTACTGTATCAGAAGATACCAGGTGTATATAGTGTAGGGGAAAATTTCAATCTCCGCATATATTTCCGGAGTTACACAAAGATAGTCAGCATGTAATTGTTCGTGATACCAGCCGGTACACGGTAGTGTGTGAGGAGCGCACAGCTCTATACGGTGTGGGAAAAAATGAACGCTCGGTAACTGTGCAGAAAAAAAGAATAAAAGTATTAGTGCTGTGTAAAAATCAGTCTGCACAGCAGTGTACACACAGCAATACAGCTATCAGGCAGCCTAATAACCAGCGCTGCTGCACACAAGAAAATCCTCCCCTGTCACTGGCAGGCAGCCTAATAACCAGCACTGCTGCACAAGAGAAAATCCTCCCCTGTCACTGCACACTAACTGTACAGCACAATTGCTATCAGCACAAGCACATAAGAACTTCTCTTTCCACCCTAACTCTCTCCCTACTGATAAACAGCGTCAGCAACTTCTCCCTACTGTTAAGATCGGCAGAAGTAAAATGGAGTCGGCGGTCAGGGCTTTTATAGAACACTATGACGCCCCCCAAAGCAAGCCAATCACTTCATTGCCCTTCTCTAAGATGTTGGTGGACACTGCCCATGTGTAAGGTTCTTTGTCTCTTTTGACATGTTCCTTGAAACTCAGTTTTCCGTCGGCCATTTTGCTTTCTGTCTTTCTGCAGCTCTTGCCCTCAGTTAATATGGAGTTTCCAGTTTTCATGTTCCCGCCCTGATTCTCTCCCTCTTGCTTCTTAAGCAGCCTCAGCTGAACAATCAGTGCTCCTGAATCAAGCCTCAGTCAGCCTGTGACCTGACTCCTGGAAACCTAGGATTTTGGACTCCAGCTATTTCCTACTGAGGAACTTTGGAACACTTTTGGACTTTGGAAACCTGCTGTCTGGTGAATCCATGTTTGCAGAGGAATTACGGTACAGAGAAGAGATCTGAACCTGCTTTGGAGAGTTATTGTAGAGCTTGAAGTTACTCTGGCCTGCTGTGTTCTCCTGCCTCTGTTCCTGCAAACTGTGTGACCTTTTCTGCATGCTTGTATGAAGTAATACAAGTCATTTCATATCAACCTATGTCTCATGTGTTTTCCTCGCACCCAAGCACAAGACGCTATAGGAACTGTACACTATACATGACAAGATTCAGGAGCCAATGTTTAGTGTCTGCTGGGTCTGGAAAGCCGTGTCCGCTGTGACTGTGGATATCAGATGTCCGTTTAATACCTTCTGTGATGACAGTGGTTGTGACTTCTCACAACCATTCCAGGTGAGCGCATTCCCTTAAATGTTACTCTGGAGTGTTACCACAGGTAAACACTATTGTTTTTTTTTTTTTCCTTTCCTCTTCTCCTTCCAGCACTTCTGCCTTAAAAGATCTGGAAGATGGAGGCCCGCATAAAGGAGCTTTGCGGAGTGACTGATACAATCCTTGCAGATATACAGACTATAAAGACCCGTTTTGCAAGCCTACAGGACCTCACTAATCATAATTTGCAAGTGTTTGGACAAACTACTCAGGAATTACGAGCCAGGATTGAGGCTCTAGAGGAACGAGTCCAGGCTCCTGCCATAACCCCGAGTTCTGGGATCCCCAAGTTACCTCCTTTTCGTTTTGGCGGTGAACGTGAGAAATTCAGGGGATTTATTAACCAATGCAATCTATTTTTCTCTGCACATGCTTCACAATTTCCCACTGAACGATCCAAAGTGCTTGCTATAATCATGTTGCTTACCAATAAGGCTTTGATGTGGGCAAACCCTCTGATTGAGACTGAGGATGATTGTTTGAATCACCTTGATGCTTTTATTTCAGCCATGGGGCAGGTGTTTGATGACCCCAATCGAGGTGCAACAGCTGAAGCAGCCATGTTAACTTTGTGCCAAGGTAAGCGTTCAGTAGCCGAATATGCCTTGGATTTCAGGAGATGGGCTCTTGATACCACTTGGGACACTTCCGCCAAAAAATCTATTTTTCGGAAAGGGTTGTCTCCACTGATTAAGGATGAACTTGCTCGTGCCGACCCTCCCACTGCGTTAGGTGACTTTATTAACTATTGTATCCGTATTGATGCTCGTCTGACTGAACGCAGACAAGAGAGATGGTTCGAAAATAATCGCACTAACCTTTTCCTACCTCCCTCCTCAGCTAAGGAACCTTTGAGTAGGATCACAAGGGAACCAGAACCTGAACCCATGCAGGTGGACTCTTTACAAAGACGGGTGTTGTGAATGGGTTTGAGATGAGTTCTGAGCAGAGGCTCCCTCTGGTGGTTACAAGCGGTGCTAGTGAAGATTGTGAGGACTGGGAATCAGGTGTTACTGACTGGTCTTATATAAGGGAGTCATTTTCCCATCAGGGTTGCCGGTGATCAATTGTTCTGGTCTGAATCCTTCATTCCAGTTTCCCTTGTAGCCTGCTGTGTCATGTCTGCATCTCCTGCTAACAGATAAGACTTTTGCTTCTTTTGTGTTTTTGCTATATTTTTGCATTTTGTCCTGCACTTCTGTGGGGGCCTTCAGGGTCCCCTCCGGGGGCTTCTGCCCTCTCAGTTTAGTTCAGCCACTGAGTTTTGTTCTTTTGCTTTTTCCAGTTTTTTCAGTGGCTGCTGTTTTGATTTTGTTACACCAGAGAACTACTTTAGGTGGTAGAGGTCGTGTGATCTCAGGTGATTTTGAAATTAGTGGAGTTGGTGCTTTTCAGGGTTTTCTGGGATTGCAGTAAGTGCCCTTCCTTTCCTTTTCTATTTAGATAGTTTGGGCCCCAGCGTTTGCTCATACTATTTTCTTTCTGTGTCAGTATTTCCTCTTGTCTAACCGCCATTACATGTTTGGGGGCTTTCTATTATCTTTGGGGTTCTGCTCCGGGGCAGATAGCTTTCCTATTTCTATCTTTAGGTGTAGTTAGTTTCTCAGGCTGTGACGAGGCGTCTAGGACCAACGTAGGAACGCTCCACGGCTGCCTCTAGTTGTGGTGGTTAGTCAGGGTACTGCAATCTCATAGATTCCAACTGCTCTGGTGTATTGCCTTTTTTTACCTGCACTCCTCAGCTACCGAAACATAACAGTCACGCTCAGTTGTCTTGGGTAGTGTTCAGACAAAGTTTTTATTAACTGTCACTCTGATATGCTCTCTGTCCTCATTTTCTGCTCAGGCTTTTGTTGATTCTGGAGCAGCTATTAACCTGATGGATTATGATTTTGCTAAACGTTGTGGGTTTCCCTTGATACCCCTACAGAAGTCTATTCCCCTACTGGGGATCGATTCTACCCCTTTGGCTGAGAATAAACCCCAGTTTTCTACTCAGGTGATAATGAGGGTTGAACCTGATCACCAGGAGTGCTGCAAATTTTTGGTTCTATATAATCTGCATGACATTATCGTGCTGGGTTTCCCTTGGTTACAGTCTCATAATCCTGTTTTGGATTGGAAATCTGTGTCTGTAACCAGTTGGGGCTGCCAATGTGTTAATACCAACACTCCTGTTTTTTCTGCCTCCCCCCAGGCTCAGGATGTTCCTGACTTTTTGTTTGATTTTTCTGATGTGTTTAGCGAAAGTAAATCTGCATCCTTGCCTCCCCATAGGAGCTATGACTGCGCTATTGAATTAGTGCCGGGTAGTAAATTCCCTAAAGGTCGCCTTTTTAACTTGTCTGTACCTGAACATGACGCTATGCGGTCTTATATCAAGGAATCATTGGAGAAGGGTCATATCAGACCATCCTCTTCACCCTTAGGTGCCGGTTTTTTCTTTGTGGCCAAAAAAGATGGTTCATTAAGGCCGTGTATTGATTATCGTCTCTTGAACAATATTACTGTGAAATATCAATACCCGTTACCCTTGATTTCTGACCTGTTTTCCAGGGTGAAAAACGCTACTTGGTTTACCAAGCTTGACCTCAGGGGGGCGTATAACCTTATTCGCATTAAGCACGGGGATGAATGGAAGACGGCATTCAATACCCCTGAAGGGCATTTTGAGTACCTAGTGATGCCCTTTGGGCTCACTAATGCTCCTTCCGTCTTCCAGTCCTTCATGAATGACATTTTCAGGGATTTTGTGGACAAATTTCTGATTGTTTATTTGGATGATATATTGATTTTTTCTAATGACTGGGACTCTCATGTGAAACATGTTCGAACTGTATTCCAGATTTTGAGAGAGAATGCTCTGTATGTGAAGGGATCAAAGTGTCTTTTTGGCGTACAGAGGATCTCATTTCTGGGATTCATTTTGTCCCCATCTGTTATTGAAATGGACCCGGTCAAGGTTCAGGCCATCTGTGATTGGGTCCAACCTACTTCATTAAAGGCTCTTCAGAGATTTTTGGGTTTTGCCAATTTTTATCGTAAATTTATTGGTAATTTCTCGGTTATTGTTAAACCATTAACTGATTTGGCCAGAAAGGGTTCTGATGTGGTGAATTGGCCTCCTGAGGCAGTCTCTGCATTTCAGGAACTTAAGCAGAGATTCACTTCTGCTCCTGTTCTACGGCAGCCTGATGTTTCTCTGCCATTTCAGGTGGAGGTTGATGCTCTGAAATTGGGGCAGGTGCCGTTTTGTCCCAAAAAGATCCAGAGACCTCTAAAAGTAACCCGTTGTGCCTTTTTCTCTCGAAAATTTTCTCCTACTGAACGTAATTATGACGTGGGTAATCGGGAGTTATTGGCCATGAAGTGGGCTTTTGAAGAGTGGAGACATTGGCTGGAGGGAGCCAAACATCAGGTGGTGGTCCTTACGGACCATAAGAATCTGGTCTATCTGGAATCTGCCAAGCGACTCAATCCTAGACAGGCCAGGTGGGCCTTGTTTTTCACACGTTTTAATTTTGTGGTTTCCTTTCTTCCTGGCACTAAGAATGTTAAGGCGGATGCCCTCTCGAGGAGTTTCCTTGCGGACTCTCCTGAGTTATCTGATCCTTCTGTTATTTTGAAAGAGGGTGTAGTTCTTTCCGCCATCTCGCCCAATTTGAGACTTGCTCTGGAGGGGTGTCAGGAGGATAGGCCCGAGCGCTGCCCTGTTGGAAAATTGTTTGTCCCGGACCAATGGAAAAAGAGTGTGATGTCTGAGATTCATTGTTCCGCATTGGCTGGGCATCCCGGAATTTTTGGTACCAGAGACTTGGTTAGTCGGTCCTTTTGGTGGCCTACCTTGTCTCGTGATGTCAGGGAATTTGTGCAGTCCTGCGGGACTTGCTCTCGCTCCAAGCCTTGCTCTCGCTCTAGTGGTTTGTTGATGCCATTGCCTGTGCCCAAGAGACCATGGACCCATATCTCTATGGATTTCATTTCCGATCTTCCTGTTTCTCAGAGAATGACCACCATCTGGGTAATTTGTGATAGGTTTTCCAAAATGATACATCTTGTGCCATTACCTAAGTTGCCTTCTCCTCTGAATTGGTACCGTTGTTCCTTCAGCACGTGGTTCGTTTACACGGCATTCCTGAGAACATTGTGTCTGACAGAGGAGTCCAGTTTGTTTCCAGATTTTGGAGGACTTTTGTTCTAAACTGGGTGTTCAATTGTCTTTCTCCTCGGCATTTCATCCTCAGACCAATGGTCAAACTGAGAGAACAAACCAGACATTGGAGACTTATCTAAGATGCTTTGTGTATGCTGATCAGGATGACTGGGTCTCTTTTTTGCCTTTGGCTGAGTTTGCTCTTAATAATAGGGCTAGCTCTGCCACTTTGATGTCTCCGTTTTTCTGTAATTCTGGGTTTCACCCTCGATTTTCTTCAGGACAGACGGAGGCTTCTGTCTGTCCAGGTGTTGACTCTGTTGTGGAGCTATGCAACAGATTTGGGACCAGGTAGTGGAGAGGTTGTCCCTCTCTCAGGAGAAGGCCCAGCGGTTTGCTAACCGGCATAGGACTGATGGTCCTCGGTTTAAAGTGGGGGACTTGGTCTGGTTGTCCTCAAAGAATATTCCTATGAGAGTAGCATCTCCTAAATTTAAGCCTAGGTTCATTGGACCTTATAAGATCATGGAGATTATTAATCCTGTTTCTTTTCGTTTGCTTCTTCCAGGGACATTTAAGATCCATAACGTGTTCCACAAGTCCTTGTTGAAGAGGTTTGTTGAGCCAGTGGTTCCTGCTGCTGTGCCTCCTGACCCTGTTTTGGTTGAGGGCAATCTGGAGTATGTGGTTGAGAAAATATTGGATTCTCGTTTTTCTAGACGGAAACTCCAGTATTTGGTTAAATGGAGAGGTTATGGTCAGGAAGACAATTCTTGGGTGTTTGCTTCGGACATCCATGCTAGGAGACTTATCCGTGCGTATCATAGAACTCATCCTGACCGACCTGGTTGCTCAAATGAGGGTTCGGTGACCCCTCCTCAAGGGGGGGGTACTGTTGTGAATGGGTTTGAGATGAGTTCTGAGCAGAGGCTCCCTCTGGTGGTTACAAGCGGTGCTAGTGAAGATTGTGAGGACTGGGAATCAGGTGTTACTGACTGGTCTTATATAAGGGAGTCATTTTCCCATCAGGGTTGCCGGTGATCAATTGTTCTGGTCTGAATCCTTCATTCCAGTTTCCCTTGTAGCCTGCTGTGTCGTGTCTGCATCTCCTGCTAACAGATAAGACTTTTGCTTCTTTTGTGTTTTTGCTATATTTTTGCATTTTGTCCTGCACTTCTGTGGGGGCCTTCAGGGTCCCCTCCGGGGGCTTCTGCCCTCTCAGTTTAGTTCAGCCACTGAGTTTTGTTCTTTTGCTTTTTCCAGTTTTTTCAGTGGCTGCTGTTTTGATTTTGTTACACCAGAGAACTAATTTAGGTGGTAGAGGTCGTGTGATCTCAGGTGATTTTGAAATTAGTGGAGTTGGTGCTTTTCAGGGTTTTCTGGGATTGCAGTAAGTGCCCTTCCTTTCCTTTTCTATTTAGATAGTTTGGGCCCCAGCGTTTGCTCATACTATTTTCTTTCTGTGTCAGTATTTCCTCTTGTCTAACCGCCATTACATGTTTGGGGGCTTTCTATTTGTTGCGCTTCCCACGGCTGTGGGGCGCAGGGACATGGCATAGCTTACCTAGCTAGCCAATGCTCCCACGCGCCAGTCCACGACGACGTGAGGCATGGGTCCCAGATGATAAGAGAATGTGGACCCACTGGACCACGGAGGGAGACCCGGGCCTGCCCGGACTAGGAAGGGCAGCGACCGGGATCCGTGGCAGCTGAGCATGTGGGCAAGGTGGCGACCTGCAGGGCTAGACAACACCGCACAACTTCAGGTAAGAAGAAACATAAAGTTTACTTAAAGAAACAAAGTACATAAACAGAAACATAAGACCGGGCTCCGATTCCGCACATCAGAGAACATCAGACACCGGCCCAGGACGAACGTCAGACGATGGCAGTGTCATCACGGGTTGATGAAGTCCAGGGTCATCTGGCACGGGCATACTAGGACGGCCTCTCTCTCAGGCCTCAGGCGTAGCACAGGCTCAGCAGGAGAACATCAGACACCGACCCAGGACAGACGTCATCACAGGGTAGACCAAGAAGGAACCGGCAGGACAAGAGAGCGGGTGGCACCTGGGAAAAGGGCAGGGAATCACGTCAGGGGATATAGGTAGTTTCTGGACAGGCAGGTTTGTCACAGCAAGTGACCAAGGAAGTCTCTGGGCAGGCAGGTTGTCACAGCAAGTGACCAAGGCAGTCTCTGGGACAGGCAGGTTGTCACGGCAAGTGACCAGGGCAGGCAGGTTGTCACGGCAAGTGACCAGGCAGTCTCTGGGACAGGCAGGTTGTCACGGAAAGTGACCAGGGCAATCTCTGGGACAGGCAGGTTGTCACGGCAAGTGACCAGGGCAGGCAGGTTGTCACGGCAAGTGACCAGGCAGGCAGGTTGTCACGGCAAGTGACCAGGCAGTCTCTGGGACAGGCAGGTTGTCACGGCAAGTGACCAGGGCAGGCAGGTTGTCACGGCAAGTGACCAGGCAGGCAGGTTGTCACGGCAAGTGACCAGGCAGTCTCTGGGACAGGCAGGTTGTCACAGAAAGTGACCAGGGCAGTCTCTGGGACAGGCAGGTTGTCACGGCAAGTGACCAGGCAGGCAGGTTGTCACGGCAAGTGACCAGGCAGTCTCTGGGACAGGCAGGTTGTCACGATAAGTGACCAGGCAGTCTCTAGACAGGCAGGTATATACGACCTGATATGGTGGAGCCTCCAGGTGGGCTGCAGTCGGATGGCAGATGATCGCTCCCAGGTGAGCAGGCAAGAGCCGGGGATCTCTGCAGATGATGTCCGAACTTCCGGATGGAGCTGCAGTCGGATGGCAGATGATCGCTCCTAGGTGAGCAGGCAAGAGCCGGGGATCTCTGCAGATGACGTCCGAACCTCTGGAAGGAACTGCAGACAGATGGCAGACAGGCAAGCCGACAGGTAACAGACAGGTAACTGGAATCAGGAGCTGATGGCTGAAACAGAGTTAGACTGCACAGGAACAACAGGAACACGGATTGGATCTCAGAGAGTCAGGAACACAGACAGGAACACGGACTGGGTCTCAGGGACACGGACTGGAACACAGGCATCGGACTCCGGACATCTGATACCGATCAGCAGGCTCCGGACATCAGGTATGGATAGGATCCGGACATCTGGAAGTGGTCAACGGACATCGGATATCAGGCAATGGTCATCGGACATCGGATATCAGGCAATGGTCATCAGGGATAGGATCCGGACATCTGGCAGCGACCTGAAAAGGAACCCCAGCGGTCTGGTGCAAGCCCCGCCTAGCACAACGGGAGCTGGCCGGGGATTGCACAGAAGCTGAGCACAGAGTAACAGAAACTCAGCACACACCGGACTCCTCCTTCCAAGATGAACTCAGGTTATATAGCAAGGATTCACAGTCACTGGTACAGGGTTCTGGACACAGCAGGATTTCAGGAACATAACACATAGGACACAGTTCAGACAGTCAGGTACAGGATGCGATCCAGGATCAGGGGTTCAGGTAATTAGACACAGAAGGAACAGGCCTGGATATACAGCCTCCAGGAACGGCGATCTGGGTAATCAGCCCCCAGCATAGGCGGAAACACAAGACACAGTTCAGACATTCAGGTACCGGGTTAGATCCAGGATCAGGGAACAAGAAACAGCAGGAACAGGGAATCAGCTCTCCAGAGCTGATCAACTTCAGAGCAGGAGCTGAACACACAACCACATACGGCTAGGTTCAGGGATTCAGTGTGGATTCAATGTGAAGCTCTGGCAACGCCCACTAGGGCTGAGGAACTTTATATATGAGCTGCTTCACAGCAATAGGCTGGAGCAGTAATTCTAATACACACCCAATCCTCATAAAAGCAGGACAGGTGTGGGCCGCGCCCCCTATGCAGAGCCAGACAACTCATCACAGAGGAACGCCTGACAGTGGCTGCTGCCACACACGTAGTAAGTCATGCACCACTGCAGAGGACTTTGCAAGCTACGGACGGCTTTCACAGCAGGCCAGGCGCCTGACAGAAGCTGCTGCCACACACGTAGTAAGTCATGCACCACTGCAGAGGACTTTGCAAGCTACGGACGGCTTTCACAGCAGGTCAGGAACCGCACATGCGGGCGGTCATGCAAAGCAGCGGAGCCACTCACGCAAGTACGGGTACGCAGCAGAGCCGGGAACTGAGCAGCATCCATATAGGTAACAGACAACAGTATCCCAGCTGGTTAGGGGGAAAGGAGCAAAAGGGTTAATGCAAAAGACATGCAGAGTAACGCTGGAAAACAAAGTACAGATAATACCAGCGTTACACTATTATCTTTGGGGTTCTGCTCCGGGGCAGATAGCTTTCCTATTTCTATCTTTAGGTGTAGTTAGTTTCTCAGGCTGTGACGAGGCGTCTAGGACCAACGTAGGAACGCTCCACGGCTGCCTCTAGTTGTGGTGGTTAGTCAGGGTACTGCAATCTCATAGATTCCAACTGCTCTGGTGTATTGCCTTTTTTTACCTGCACTCCTCAGCTACCGAAACATAACAGACGGGTTAGTGATGCACGCAAAGAACATCGTATAAAGGAAAATCTATGTTTTTACTGTGGTAAGTCAGGGCACTTCATTATAAACTGCCCCAGCCGTTCTCGTAAGACTACTGCAGCAGTCATTCACTGTGAGTGTTACGAGAGGAGCTCTGTCATGTCCGAGCCTCAGACTCCAGAGAGATCTGCTGCAAGAGATCTTGATTTTTCGGACTTAAACTCTGTTAGTTCTGGGGACAATGACGGTATAAACGCTGCAATTTTTCAAGATTCCTCAGCGGTGTCCCAGCTGAGTTGTAAAAGAAATAATTCTCATTGCTTCCTTTCCATCAAACTCTGGGTGGACTCAGTCTGGGTGTCTAGCTCTGCTATGATCGACTCAGGAGCAAGTGGAAATTTTATGGATATCTCCTTTGCTCTGAAACAGGGGATACGTTCAGTGAAGAAGGCTACTCCAGTACAGATGGAGACTGTGGATGGCTCCCTGCTGACCTCTGAACCAGTGGATCAGGAAACAGAGCCTTTGAGGGTCCTTATGGGTAAAGCTCATCAGGAGAAAATGTCTTTTATGCTTATCTCTTCTCCCCACTTTCCCATTATTCTAGGGCTACCATGGCTGCAGGCGCAGAATCCTACGATTAACTGGGAGACCAAGGAATTACACTTTCCGGAGAAACAGATGAGTCAAGGAGTTTCAGCTTGCTCTGTTCCTAAAGGAACCATGTCAGTCCCTGAACTACCAGCTGTATACCAGGACTATGTGGATTTATGTGACAAGAAGAACGCTGATCAGCTTCCTCCTCACTGTCCATATGATTGTCCAATCGAATTATTGCCTGGAGCCGAGATACCTTTTGGTAAGATCTACCCCCTAGCGGGGCCCGAGCTAAAAGCTTTGAAGGACTACATAGATGAAAATCTAGCCAAAGGCTTCATACGCCCCTCTTCATCTCCCGCAGGTGCACCCATCTTCTTTGTGAAGAAGAAAGATGGATCTCTGAGACCCTGCATAGACTATAGGGAACTCAATAAGGTTACTATTAGAAACCGTTATCCATTGCCTTTAATCCCTGAGTTGTTGGAGAGAGTGCGGCATGCCAAAATTTTCTCTAAACTGGATCTCCGTGGGGCCTATAACTTGGTCCGTATTAGACCTGGGGATGAATGGAAGACTGCATTCAGGTCACGCTATGGACACTTCGAATATCTAGTTATGCCTTTTGGTCTGAGTACCGCCCCAGCCACTTTCCAACACTTGGTGAATGACATCTTCAGGGATCTCCTAGATACATTTGTGGTGATTTATCTGGATGATATTCTAATTTTTTCTAACTCCACAGAGGAACATCATGGACATGTGAGAATGGTCTTAGAATGCCTAAGACAAAACCATCTCTACATCAAACTTGAAAAGTGTGAATTCCATAGGACCGAAATTCAATTTCTGGGGTATGTACTATCTACGCAAGGGATTAGTATGGATGGAAGCAAGACCCAAGCCATCAAGGATTGGCCAATTCCTAGAAATGTGAAGGAGGTGCAGCGCTTCATCGGGTTTGCCAACTTCTATAGACGTTTCATTAGGAATTTCTCTGAGGTAGTGTCACCTATCACCCAACTTACCCGGAAACAGTCTAGGTTCTCCTGGACCCCGCAAGCTCAGGAAGCATTTTCCTGTTTAAAGGATAAATTTACCACCGCACCTATCTTAGTACATCCCAACCCCGAGCTTGCCTTCATAATAGAGGTGGATGCTTCAGACTGTGCCGTTGGAGCTATACTCTCTCAGAGAACAGGTGAGAAGAATGTCTTGCATCCCTGTGCCTTCTTTTCCCAGCAGTTGTCTTCGGCTGAGAGGAACTACGATGTGGGCAATAGAGAATTGTTGGCCATTATTGCCGCCTTCAAGGAATGGAGACACCTTCTTCAGGGAGCTGCACAGCAAATAGTCGTCCTGACAGACCATCGTAACCTTGAATTTATCAGGTCGGCTAAGTGCCTGACTCCTCGCCAGGCTCGCTGGAATCTTTTCCTAAACCAATTTAATTTTGTAATTTCTTATAGACCAGGATCGCGCAATGGAAAGGCTGATGCACTCTCTAGGATTCATTCAGCAGAGACACGTCCACTTACTCCTCCTAAGACTATTCTTCCTGACTCTAGATTCCTGGGAGTGATTCATAATCAAGACCTACTTAAGGACATCAAGGAAGCATACCATGCGGATTCTTTGTTGGCTCAACCCCCAAGGGACATAAGTCTTGTCTTTAAGAATGGTGTGTGGATTCAGGGACAACGTCTGTATATACCTGAAACAGTCAGATTGAGAGTATTGCAACTCATCCACGATTCCAAGATAGCTGGGCATAGGGGAATTCTAAAGACACAAGAATTTCTTTCTCGTTTCTTTTGGTGGCCCACTTACAGGAAAGATGTTTTAAACTATGTCACTTCATGTGAAGTCTGTGCAAGATGCAAAACACCTCGCTCCTCACCAACTGGTCTGTTACAACCTCTTCCCACCCCGTCCCGCCCGTGGGGATCCATTTCTATGGACTTCATTGTGGAGTTACCAACCTCTCAAGGGAAGAACACCATTCTAGTGGTGGTTGATCGTCTAACAAAGGCAGCTGATTTTATCCCTTGTGTCGGCTTACCCACTGCAAAACAGACATCAGACTTGATGATTAAGAATGTGTTTCGCTTACATGGAGTACCGGATGAGGTCATTTCGGATCGAGGGGTGCAATTCACTTCAAGGTTTTAGCAAAATTTCTGTGCCGCATTGGACATTAAAGTAAACCTTTCTTCTGCTTTTCATCCCCAGACTAATGGACAGACAGAACGAACCAATCAGACCCTGGAGCAGTATCTCCGCTGCTTTATCTGCCACCTACAAGATGATTGGGTGGATCTACTTCCACTGGCTGAGTTCTCTTATAACAACTCTCAGAGCGCCTCCACTAAGCAGTCTCCTTTTTACTCCAATCTAGGTTATCATCCTAACATTCTTCCTCGATTTCCCATAGATACGCCCTTGCCGGCAGTGGCTGAAAGAATCACTTCTTTACAAAAGAATATGGATCTTCTAAAGGAAAATCTAGAATTGGCTCAGGAAAGGTACAAGAAAGCAGCAGATAAATTTCGTAAACCTGCACCAGCTTTCAAGGTAGGAGATTTGGTCTGGCTGTCAACCAGAAATCTTAAAATAAAGATTCCATCGTCTAAATTGGGACATAAGTACATTGGACCTTATAAGATCAGTAAGATTATAAGTGCTGTTGCTTGTCGTCTTCAACTGCCCAGAACTATGAGAATCCACCCTGTCTTTCATGTATCCCTACTAAAGGCTGCAACACCCAATACGTTTCCTGGACGCTCTTCTCCTTGCCCTGACCCAGTGCTGGTCGATGGTCAGGAAGAATTTATGGTGGAAAGGATTCTAGATTCCAGGTTGTACAGAAATCAGTTGCAATATTTGATTAAATGGCAGGGCTACCCAGTGGAGGACAACTCATGGGAACCACAAGTATTCAAGCAGCTGACAGCACTCGGGAGTTAGCACGGATGCACGTTCAGACGTTCAGGGATCCAACTGAACAACAGTCCAACGAAAAAATAGGAACAGCATCCAATCCAGGTGAAGTATAACAAGTCTTTATTCAGCCACCATAAAATACGACGTTTCGGCCATTTTGATAAAGGCCTGAAAATGGCCGAAACGTCGTATTTTATGGTGGCTGAATAAAGACTTGTTATACTTCACCTGGATTGGATGCTGTTCCTATTTTTTCGTTGAACTCATGGGAACCAGTCAATAATGTAAATGCTTATCGCCTGCTCCGCCAGTTTCATCAGAGGTACCCTGACAAGCCTGGTCTGAGGTCAACCGGAGGTTGTCCTTAAGGGGGAGTAATGTAAGGTTCTTTGTCTCTTTTGACATGTTCCTTGAAACTCAGTTTTCCGTCGCAATTTTGCTTTCTGTCTTTCTGCAGCTCTTGCCCTCAGTTAATATGGAGTTTCCAGTTTTCATGTTCCCGCCCTGATTCTCTCCCTCTTGCTTCTTAAGCAGCCTCAGCTGAACAATCAGTGCTCCTGAATCAAGCCTCAGTCAGCCTGTGAAACCTAGGATTTTGGACTCCAGCTATTTCTACTGATGAACTTTGGAACACTTTTGGACTTTGGAAACCTGCTGTCTGGTGAATCCATGTTTGCAGAGGAATTACGGTACAGAGAAGAGATCCTGAACCTGCTTGGAGAGTTATTGTAGAGCTTGAAGTTACTCTGGCCTGCTGTGTTCTCCTGCCTCTGTTCCTGCAAACTGTGTGACCTTTTCTGCATGCTTGTATGAAGTAATATAAGTCATTTCATATCAACCTATGTCTCATGTGTTTTCCTCGCACCCAAGCACAAGACGCTATAGGAACTGTACACTATACATGACACCATGTCATCTCATTGCCCACAGTGTACGTCCTTGTTCATTGGATGAAAAAAGGAGCCAGAAAGCATTATGGGAAAACCAGCTTTGGCGCTTGTTTTGCCGAACGCATGGCCGACTTCACGCTATGGTCGGGTTTCGTTCTGCTTATGAATCTGTCCGGCCTGTTTCGCTCAACTCTAGCAATCACCAATTTGTCATGTGGATTTCATAGTTTATACTGTATTTTGCCCCTGGTAAGTAACAATTTAATTTGAAAAAAAGAAGGCTAAAATGAAATATTTAACCCATGTAATGGAAATAATACCTGTCATAGCTTGGTTTGGAGATTCAATCTGCTGACGTGTTAGGCCGTGGGCAATTTCTCTGTCTGCTAAGCTATTGTTTTTCCTTCCCTGTCCAAATGCTGATGGTTCCTAATGTCTTTGTTCCCCCTTCTTGGTTTGCTCCGCATCAGTGGTTTTCCATTTTTTGCTTTTAGTCTGTTCTATCATTTGAATCTTTGTATTATTATTGTTATTCACAGGCCGAGATTATCACACTTCCTATGTTCTTCAGCGCTATAGTATTACATTACACTTTCTCTGATTTAGGCTTTTTATTTTGTGAGCCTCACAAATTGAATCAAAAATTGTTTGAATTCATCAGGACCTGCAAATTTAATGAGAACCTGTCATAAAACTTTTTGGCTTTAGGTTGTGGAGATATTAGCGATCAAAGTATTTTTTAGCACCTAAAGAGTTAATTTTTTTAACTCCAAGTGGGCATTTTCAGAGAGATTTCACTGGGTGTGTGTACTTCTTTGTCATGCTGACAAATTACAGGCAGCAACACATTAGAGAAAGAAGGACATAACCCCATAATAGAGTAGTACAGGCTCCGAGTGAGACATGTATTTACAGTCTGCTCTCCTCACTGCAGAGTGGTGACATGTTGGAGCACAGTAGACCAGCTCTATTCTGCTCTGCGGTGCCTATTTCATTGTGTGTCCAGTTTAACAGGAAGCATTTGATGAAAAGTCTTCTTTAACCCCTTAATCCCATTGGACGTACTATTCCGTCCATGTGACCTGGTACTTAATTCCCAGGGATGGAATAGTACGTCCAAGGCAATCAGCTGATTATCACAGCAGACACCCGGCCCTATGTGCCAGGAGCGGTCATGGACCGCTGCAGGCACATTAACCCCTGGCACACCGCGATCAAACATTATCGCGGTGTACCGGGGGCACCGGGGATCATCGCGCAGGGAGGGGGCTCCCTGCCCGCTCCCCTGAGACCCTCAGAACAGAGCGATGTGTCGCGCTGTTCTGAGGGACTCTCCTCACTGCAGGACCCCGGGTCCTGCAGGGAGGCGGCTTCCTCAGTGCCTGCTGAGGGCAGGCACTGAGAAGCCTGCAGAAGTGCCAGAGCGATCGCTGGTGTGACAGAGTGCTGTGCACACTGTCACACCAGCGATCTGACCCTACAGTAAAAAAGTATAAAAAATAAAAAAAAACATTTGTAAAAAAAAATTCCTAAATAATGAAAAAAAAAAATATTCCCCAATAAATTCACTTCTTTAATGTAAAAAAAAACAACTATAAAAGTACACATATATGGTATCGCCGCATCCGTAACGACTCGTACTATAAAACTGTCCCATTAGTTAACCCCTTTAGTGAACCCCTTAAAAAAAATCAAGTCTAAAAAACAATGATTTATCATCATACTGCCGAACAAAAAGTGGAACACGCAATCAAAAAGATGGATATAAACAAACATGATACTGCTGAAAACGTCATCTTGTCCCGCAAAACATGAGCCACCATACAGCATCATTAGCGAAACAATAAAAAAGTTATAGCACGCAGAATAAAGCAATGCAAAAATAATTATTTTTATATATAATCGTTTTAATTGTATAAACGCACCAAAACATAAAAAATGAAACAAATGAGGTATCGCTTTAACCGCACTAACCCGAAGAATAAAACTGCATTATCAATTTTACCACACGTGGAACGCTATAAACGCCCCTCCCCAAAAGAAACTCATGAATTGCTGGTTTTTGTTCATTCTGCCTCCCAAAAATCGTAATAAAAAGCGATCAAAAAATGTCATGTGCCCAAAAATGGTACCAATAAAAACGTCACCTCGTCCCGCAAAAAATAAGACCTCACATGATTCTGTGGGCCAAAATATAGAAAAATTATAGCTCTCAAAATGTGATGATGCAAAAACTACTTTTGCAATAAAAAGCGTCTTTTATCGTGTGACAGCTGCCAATCATAAAAACCCGCTATAAATAGTAAATCAAACCCCCCTTTATCACCCCTTAGTTAGGGAAAAATAATAAAATTAAAAAAATGTATTTATTTCATTTTCCCATTAGGGTTAGGGTTTGGGTTGGGGCTAAAGTTAGGGTTAGGGTTGGGGCTAAAGTTAGGGTTAGGGTTGGGACTAGGGTTACGGGTGTGTTAGGGTTAGGTTTGTGGTTAGGGTTATGATTAGGGTTGGGATTAGTGTTAGGGTTAGGGTTAGGGTTTGAATTGGGGGTTTCCACTGTTTAGGCACATCAGGGGCTCTCCAAATGTGACAAGGCGTCTGATCTCAATTCCAGCCAATTCAGTGTTGAAAAAGTCAAACGGTGCTCCTTCCCTTCTGAGCTCTGCCATGCGTCCAAACAGTAGTTTACCCCCACATATGGGGTATCAGCATACTCAGGACAAATTGCACAATAACTCTTGGGGTCCAATTTCTTCTGTTACTCTTGAGAAAATAAAAAATTGGGGGCGAAAATATTGCTTTTGTAGAAAAAAATATGATTTATTATTTTTATGGCTCTACGTTATAAACTTCTGTGAAGCACTTGGGGCTTCAAAGTTCTCACCACACATCTAAATAAGTTCCTTTGGGGTCTAGTTTCCAAAATGGGGTCACTTGTGGGGTGTTTCCACTGTTTAGGCACATCAGGGGCTCTCCAAACGCGACATGACACCCGCAGACCATTCCATCAAAGTCTGCAATGCAAAACGTCACTACTTCACTTCCGAGCCCCGACGTGTGCCCATACAGTAGTTTTTTCCCACATATAGGGTATCAGCGTACTCAGAACAAATTGGAAAACAACTTTTTGGGTCCAATTTCTCCTGTTACCCTTGGGAACATAAAAAATTGGGGACTAAAAGATCATGTTTGTGGAAAAAATTATTTTTTTATTTTCACATCCCGGCGTTATAGCTTCTGTGAAGCACTTGGGGGTTCAAACCGCTCACCACACATCTAGATAAGTTCCTTTGGGGTCTAGTTTACAAAATAGGGTCACTTGTGGGGTGTTTCCACTGTTTAAGCACATCAGGGGCTCTCCAAACGCGACATGACACCCGCAGACCATTCCATCAAAGTCTGCATTACTAAACGTCACTACTTCTATTCCGAGCTCCAACGTGCGCCCAAACAGTAGTTTTCTCCAATATATAGGGTATCAGCGTACTCAGTACAAATTGGACAACAACTTTTGGGGTCCAATTTCTCCCCTTACCCTTGGGAAAATAAAAAATTGGTGACTAAAAGATCATTTTTGTGGGAAAAAATAGGATTTTTTCTTTTCATTCCGGGCATTATAAACTTGTGTGAAGCACTTGGGGGTTCAAAGTGCTCACCAAAGATCTAGATAAGCTCCTTAGGGGGTCTAGTTTCCAAAATGGGGTCACTTGTGGGGGGTTTCCACTGTTTAGGCACATCAGGAGCTCTCCAAACGCGACATGGCGTTCAATCTCAATTCCTGCCAATTTTGGTTTGAAAAAGTCAAACGGCGATCCTTCCCTTCCAAGCCCTGCAGTGTGCCCAGACAGTGGTTTTCCCCCACATATCGGCGTACTCAGGAGAAATTGCACAACAACTTTTTCTGTCCATTTTCTCCTTTTACCCTTGTTAAAATAAAAAAATTGTTTGTAAAAAATCATTTTTGTGACTAAAAAGTTAAATGTACATTTTTTCCTTCCACGTTGCTTCAGCTCCTGTGAAGCACCTGAAGGGTTAATAAACTTCTTGAATGTGGTTTTGAGTACCTTGAGGGGTGAAGTTTTTAGAATGGTGTCACTTTTGGGTATTTTCTGCTATATAGACCCTTCAAAGTGACTTCAAATGTGAGGTGGTCCCTAAAAAAAATGGCTTTGTAAATTTTGTTGTAAAAATTAGAAATCGCTGGTCAACTTTTAACCCTTATAATTTCCTAACAAAAAAAATTTTGGTTCCAAAATTGTGCTGATGTAAAGTAGACATGTGGGAAATGTTATTTATTAGCTATTTTGTGTGACATATTTCTCTGTTTTAAGGGAATAAAAATTAAAAGTTTGAAAATAGCAAAATTTTCAAAATTTTTGCCATATTTGCGGTTTTTTTCAAAAATAGACGCAAGTTATATCGAAGAAATTTTACCACTAATGTGAAGTACAATATGTCACGAGAAAACAATCTCAGAATCACGAAGACCTGTTGAAGCGTTCCAGAGTTATAACCTCATAAAGAGACAGTGGTCAGAATTGTAAAAATTGGCCCGGTCATTAACGTGCAAACCACCCTTAGGGGTGAAGGGGTTAACATGAAGCATTTTATGAAAAGTCTTCTTTAATGATGTTTGACTACAAGTCAATTTGCAATAGATCAATTGCACTTACCTACACGCAACCTCCGATCCTCACAAGATGTCCTTCTCGACTCCCCTCTTAAGTCCTCTTCCCACAATCGCATACAAGCATACAAGCTTTCCCCCCTACTCTGAAACTCTCTACCCCAACATATCACACTCATGCCTACCATGGAAACTTTCAAAAGGAACCTGAAGACTCACCTCTTCAGACAAGCCTACAACCTGCAGTAACCATCGATCCTCCAACCACTGCACGACCAGCTCTGCCCTCACCTGTTGTATCCTCACTCATCCCTTGTAGATTGTGAGCCCTCGTGGACAGGGTCCTCTCTCCTCCTGTACCAGTCATGACTTGTATTGTTTAAGATTACTGTACTTGTTTTTTATTATGTATACCCTTTTCACATGTAATGCACCATGGAATAAATGGCGCTATAATAATAAATAATACTAATACTAATAAACAATTGGATGATTTTTACTTGTAATTTTTTTTTATTATTATTCAGGATTGTTTACATGAGGTAGTTTGGGGTTCAGTTAATTGGTCACAGTAACGCATAACATAAAACAATAGCAGGATAATGCGCCTATTTTAAATTGTTTAGGAAGTAAAGTTTTTGTGCTGGAAGTGAAAAGATTGACAGCAGAAAGGAAATTTACAACTTTTCAGGAAGCCAGAGATTTGGTACAAAGGGGTGTAATGTAAGCACTAGTCATGTGCAGTATTTACTTAACCTAACCATGTTCTATGCTTTGATCATGCAAGATGGAACATGGTTTTGTCCAAAAATGAAGTAGAGTACATTTTTATATAAACTTTACCGTTTTCTTTCATCCACTCAAGTCATCATTAGATATCCTTTTATAAAAGAACGCAAATGAAACAATATACATAATTTAAAGGGAAGTTATAGTAATAATATTACGTAATGCTGTATTGTTTTATATAAATATATCTATGACAATATAATTGCAAATAATATTCCTGTACCTGAGTAATAGTACATGTTGCATAAAAATCAAACATGCTTTTTAACAGCAGACTTCAAATTTCTGTCTGCTGTAAAGAATAAAATGCAAAGAAAATTAACCTTTCACATTTTAGTTTATTTTCAGGTTTTAGCTTATGCTCTTTACACTTTTGATTTGGTAAAACATGTTCAGTTTTAAATTCTATTGGCTGTGAGTGAGAGGTTACATGTACAGTCATGGCCAAAAGTTTTGAGAATGACACAAATATTATATTTTCACATGATCTGCTGCCCTCTGGTTTTTATGTGTGTGTTTGACAGATGTATTTATCACAGACAGAAATATAATTGCAAACATATGAGTAACAAAAGCTTATATTGACAGAATGAGTTAATGCAGCAAGTCAATATTTGCAGTGTTGACCCTTCTTCTTCAGGACCTCTGCAATTCTCCCTGGCATGCTCTCAATCAACTTCTGGACCAAATCCTGACTGATAGCAGTCCATTCTTGCACAATCAATGCTTTCATTTTGTCAGAATTTTTAGGTTTTTGTTTGTCCACCCGTCTCTTGATGATTGACCACAAGTTCTCAATGGGATTAAGATCTGGGGAGTTTCCAGGCCATGGACCCAAAATCTCTATGTTTTGTTCTCTGAGCCATTTAGTTATCACCTTTGCTTTATGCTGCATCATGCTGGAAAAGGCATTGTTGATCGCCAAACTGCTCTTGGAGGGTTGGGAGAAGTTGCTCTTGGAGGACATTCTGGTACCATTCTTTATTCATGGCTGTGTTTTTAGGCAAGACTCTGAGAGAGCCGATTCCCTTGGCTGAGAAGCAACCCCACACATGAATGGTTTCAGGATGCTTAACAGTTGGCATGAGACAAGACTGGTGGTAGCGCTCACCTTGTCTTCTCCGAATGAGGCATTTTCCTGATGTCCCAACAATCGAAAAGGGGATTCATCAGAGAAAATAACTTTACCCCAGTCCTCAGCAGTCCACTGCCTGTACCTTTTGAAGAATATCAGTCTGTCCATGATGTTTTTTCTGGAGAGAAGTGGCTTCTTTGCTGCCCTAATTGAGTCTCCGCCTCACAGTGCGTGCAGATGCACTCACACCTGCCTGCTGCCATTCCTGAGCAAGCTCTGCACTGCTGGTAGCCAGATCCCGCAGCTGAAACACTTTTAAGAGACGGTCCTGGCGCTTGCTGGTCTTTCTTGGGTGCCCTGGAGCCTTTTTGGCAACAATGGAACCTCTCTCCTTGAAGTTCTTGATGATGCGATAGATTGTTGACTGAGGTGCAATCTTTCTAGCTGCGATACTCTTCCCTGTTAGGCCATTTTTGTGCATTGCAATGATGACTGCACGTGTTTCTTTAGAGATAACCATGGTTAACAGAAGAGAAACAATGATGCCAAGCATCAGCCTCCTTTGAAAGTGTCCAGTGGTGTCATTCTTACTTAATCATGACAGATTGATCTCCAGCCATGTCCTCATCAACACCCACACCTGTGTTAATGGAGCAATCACTGAAAAGAGGTTAGCTGGTCCTTTTAAGGCAGGGCTGCAATGATGTTGAAATGTGTTTTGGGGGATAAAGTTCATTTTCTAGCCAAATATTGACTTTGCAAGTAATTGCTGTTAAGCTGATCACTCTTTATAACATTCTGGAGTATATGCAAATTGCCATTAGAAAAAGTGAAGCAGTACACTTTGTAAAAATTAATATTTGTGTCATTCTCAAAACTTTTGGCCATGACTGTATACTCGTTGCTCGGGTTTCCTCGAGCATGCTCGGGTGATCTCCGAGTATTTTGGTGTGCTCGGAGATTTAGTTTGGTCGAGTCAGCTGCATGTTTTGCGACTGCTAGACAGGCTGATTACATGTGTGGAATGCCCGTTTGTTAGGGAATTCCTACATGTATTCAGCTTGTCTAGCAGCAAATCATGCAGCTGTGGCAACATAAACTAAATTTCCGAGCACGCTAAAATACTCAGAGATCACCTGAGCATGCTCGTGTAGACCCAAGCAATGATGCTACTCGCCCATCACTAGTGCTTACCCATTATCTGTTATGTCAGGACACGCGCCACGTCACCGGCGACGCACGTTTCGCTTCACTTTTTTAAGGTACGATCAGGGAAATATATATATATATTATATATATTATATATTATTTTATATAGCTTTGTCAGGGAAAGTCCATCTAAACTTCGTATCTGCCCCAAAACAATATCAATAAAAAAACTACGTAAGGTCGTAAAAACTAATCCCTCACACAGCTCCATATCCAAAAAGTTGAAAGAGTTAGAGGTCTCAGAAAATAGTGACATAAGCTAAATTTTATTTTTCATACAAATTTCCAATTTTTCTTTCATCACTTAAATAAACAAACAACAAACTATGAATGTTTTGTATCTGCATAATCATACTGACCAGGAGATTCAGATTGCAAGGTCAGTTTTACCATATACTGAACATAGTAAATTAAAAACAATTGTGAAATTGCAATTTTTATTGCAATTTCAACTCATTTTGTTTTTTCCCCATTTTTCAGTGCATCACATGAGGAAATGAATTATGTAATTCAAAAGTACAACTTGTCTCACAAAAAACAGCCATCATGTGGTTATGTGGACAGGAAAATAAAGTAGTTATGTGTTATGATTTGGTAGCTGAGGAGAGCAGGCAAAAAAGGCAATACACCAGAGAGGTTGGAATCTACTGGATTGCAGTACCCTGACTAACCACCACAACTAAAGGCAGCCGTGGAGCGTACCTACGTTGGTCCTAGACGCCTCGTCACAGCCTGAGAAGCTAACTACACCTAAAGATAGAAAGAGGAAAACTATCTGCCACGGAGCAGATCCCCAAAGAACATAGAAAGCCCCCAAACATGTAATGGCGGTTAGACAAGAGGAAATACAGACACAGACAGAAAATAGTATGAGCAAACATTGGGGCCCAATCTTCCTAGAAAGAAAAGGATAGGAAGGACACTTACTGCAATCCAAAAAACCCTAAAAAAATACCAACACACGAATTGCAAAAACACCTGAGATCACACGACCTCTACCACCTAAATTAGTTCTCTGTGTAACAAAACTAAGCAGCAGCCACTGAAAAAACTGGAAAAGGCATGTGAACAAATAACAGTGGCTCAGATAAACTGAGAGGAGCACAAGCCCCCGGAGGGGACCTGGCTGACCTCCACAGAAGTGCAGGACAAAATGCAAAAATCAAGCACAAAAATAAAAGCAGAAAATATCTTATCTGTTAGCAGAAGATGCAGGCAAGACACAGCAAGCTTCCAAGTGAACCAGGAACCAAAGTTGAGACAAGAACAATTGATCACCGGCAACCCTGATGGGAGGGAACCTCCCTTATATAAGACCAGTCTGTAACACCTGATTGCCAATCTTCACAATCTTCATTGAATAGTTCAGTACTGTTTGTAACCACCAGAGGGAGCTTCTGCTCAGAATCCATTTCTAACACATTCACAACAGTACCTCCCCCTTGAGGAGGGGTCACCGAACCCTCATTTGGGCAACCAGGTCGGTCAGGATGAGCTCTGTGATACGCACGGATCAGTCTCCTAGCATGGATGTCTGAAGCAAACACCCAAGAATTGTCCTCCTGACCATAACCTCTCCACTTAACCAAATACTGGAGTTTCCGTCTAGAAAAACGAGAATCCAATATTTTCTCAACCACATAATCCAGATTGCCCTCAACCAAAACAGGGTCAGGAGGCGCAGCCATAGGAACCACTGGCTCGACAAACCTCTTCAATAAGGACTTGTGGAACATGTTATGGATCTTAAATGTCCCTGGAAGAAGTAAACGAAAGGAAACAGGATTAAGAATCTCCATAATCTTATAAGGTCCAATGAACCTAGGCTTAATCTTAGGAGATGAAACTCTCATAGGGATATTTCTTGAGGACAACCAGACCAAGTCCCCCACTTCAAACCGAGGACCATCAGTCCTATGCCGGTTGGCAAACCGCTGGGCCCTCTCCTGAGAGAGGGACAACCTCTCCACTACCTGGTCCCAAATCTGCTGCATACGCTCCACAACAGAGTCAACACCTGGACAGACAGAAGCCTCCGTCTGTCCCGAAGAAAATCGAGGGTGAAACCCAAAATTGCAGAAAAATGGAGACATCAAAGTGGCAGAGCTAGCCCTATTATTAAGAGCAAACTCAGCCAAAGGCAAAAAAGAGACCCAGTCATCTTGATCAGCAGACACAAAGCATCTCAGATAAGTCTCCAATGTCTGGTTTGTTCTCTCAGTTTGTCCATTGGTCTGAGGATGAAAAGCCGAGGAGAAAGACAATTGAACACCAAGTTTAGAACAAAAAGTCCTCCAAAATCTGGAAACAAACTGGACTCCTCTGTCAGACACAATATTCTCAGGAATGCCGTGTAACCGAACCACGTGCTCAAGGAACAAAGGCACCAATTCGGAGGAGGAAGGCAACTTAGGTAATGGCACAAGATGTATCATTTTGGAAAACCTATCACAAATCACCCAGATAACGGTCATTCTCTGAGAAACAGGGAGGTCGGAAATGAAATCCATAGAGATATGGGTCCATGGTCTCTTGGGCACAGGCAATGGCATCAACAAACCACTAGAGCGAGAGCAAGGCTTGGAGCGAGAGCAAGTCCCACAGGACTGCACAAATTCCTGACTTCACGAGACAAAGTAGGCCATCAAAAGGACCGACTAACCAAGTCTCTGGTTCCAAAAATTCCGGGATGACCGGCCAACGCGGAACAATGAATCTGTTGTGAATGGGTTTGAGATGAGTTCTGAGCAGAGGCTCCCTCTGGTGGTTACAAGCGGTGCTAGTCTGTCCAGTGAAGATTGTAAGGACTGGGAATCAGGTGTTACTGACTGGTCTTATATAAGGGAGTCACCTTCCCATCAGGGTTGACGGTGATCAATTGTTCTGGTCTGAATCCTTTATTCCAGTTTCCCTTGTAGCCTGCTGTGTCGTGTCTTCATCTCACGCACTGCACTGAGATAAGCCACCATGCCCCCCTATGCACCTCATCCTCGCCCTCCCAGAGAGACCCGCAGCCCCTCTGTTATGTTTCGGTAGCTGAGGAGTGCAGGTAAAAAAGGCAATACACCAGAGCAGTTGGAATCTATGAGATTGCAGTACCCTGACTAACCACCACAACTAGAGGCAGCCGTGGAGCGTTCCTACGTTGGTCCTAGACGCCTCATCACAGCCTGAGAAACTAACTACACCTAAAGATAGAAACAGGAAAGCTATCTGCCCCGGAGCAGAACCCCAAAGATAATAGAAAGCCCCCAAACATGTAATGGCGGTTAGACAAGATGAAATACTGACACAGAAAGAAAATAGTATGAGCAAACGCTGGGCCCAAACTAACTAAATAGAAAAGGATAGGAAGGGTACTTACTGCAATCCCAGAAAACCCTGAAAGGCACCAACTCTACTAATTTCAAAAACACCTGAGATCACACGACCTCCACCACCTAAATTAGTTCTCTGGTGTAACAAAATCAAAACAGCAGCCACTGAAAAAACTGGAAAAAGCAAAAGTACAAACATCAGTGGCTGAACAAAACTGAGAGGGCAGAAGCCCCCGGAGGGGACCCTGAAGGCCCCCACAGAAGTGCAGGACAAAATGCAAAAACACAGCACAAACACAAAAGAAGAAAATGTCTTATCTGTTAGCAGGAGATGCAGACACGACACAGCAGGCTACAAGGGAAACTGGAATAAAGGATTCAGACCAGAACAATTGATCACCGGCAACCCTGATGGGAAGGTGACTCCCTTATATAAGACTAGTCAGTAACACCTGATTCCCAGTCCTCACAATCTTCACTGGACAGACTAGCACCGCTTGTAACCACCAGAGGGAGCCTCTGCTCAGAACTCATCTCAAACCATTCACAACAGAATCTCAGACATCACACTCTTTTTCCACCGGTCTGGGACAAATAATTTCCCAATAGGGCAGCGCTCGGGTTTATCCTCCTGACATCCTTCCAGAGCCAGTCTCAAATTGGGCGAGATGGCGGAAAGAACTACACCCTCTTTCAAAATAACAGCAGGATCAGATAACTCAGGAGAGTCCGCAAGGAAACTCCTCGAGAGGGCATCCGCTTTAACATTTTTAGTGCCAGGAAGAAAGGAAACCACAAAATTAAAACGTGTGAAAAACAAGGCCCACCTGGCCTGTCTAGGATTAAGTCGCTTGGCTGATTCCAGATAAACCAGATTCTTATGGTCCGTGAGGACCACCACCTGATGTTTGGCTCCCTCCAGCCAATGTCTCCACTCTTCAAAAGCCCACTTCATGGCCAATAACTCCCGATTACCCACGTCATAATTACGTTCAGTTGGAGAAAATTTTTGAGAGAAAAAGGCACAAGGGTTACTTTTAGAGGTCTCTGGATCTCTTTGGGACAAAACGGCACCTGCCCCAATTTCAGAGGCATCAACCTCCACCTGAAATGGCAGAGAAACATCAGGCTGCCGTAGAACAGGAGCAGAAGTGAATCTCTGCTTAAGTTCCTGAAACGCAGAGACTGTCTCAGGAGTAGTGTTGAGCGATAGTGCTCGATATCTAAAAATATTGTATCGAAATTGTATCGCCGATAGCACTAAATATCGTCGATATCCGATTTCGATACCGGAAGTCCCATGTAAGTCTATGGGAACAAAATATCGCAACAAAAAAAACCCTTTCTTTCGTTGTAAACACAAAATATACACACATAGAATACATATACAGGTCCTTCTCAAAAATTAGCATATAGTGCTAAATTTCATTATTTTCCATAATGTAATGATTACAATTAAACTTTCATATATTTTAGATTCATTACACACCAACTGAAATTTGTCAGGTCTTTTATTGTTTTAATATTGATGATTTTGGCATACAACTCCTGATAACCCAAAAAACCTGTCTCAAAAAATTAGCATATCAAGAAAAGGTTCTCTAAACGACCTATTACCCTAATCTTCTGAATCAACTAATTAACTCTAAACACATGCAAAAGATTCCTGAGGCTTTTAAAAACTCCCTGCCTGGTTCATTACTCAAAACCCCCATCATGGGTAAGACTAGCGACCTGACTGATGTCAAGAAGGCCATCATTGACACCCTCAAGCAAGAGGGTAAGACCCAGAAAGAAATTTCTCAACAAATAGGCTGTTCCCAGAGTGCTGTATCAAGGCACCTCAATGGGAAGTCTGTTGGAAGGAAACAATGTGGCAGAAAACGCTGTACAACGAGAAGAGGTGACCGGACCCTGAGGAAGATTGTGGAGAAGGACCGATTCCAGACCTTGGGGGACCTGAGGAAGCAGTGGACTGAGTCTGGTGTAGAAACATCCAGAGCCACCGTGCACAGGCGTGTGCAGGAAATGGGCTACAGGTGCCGCATTCCCCAGGTAAAGCCACTTTTGAACCATAAACAGCGGCAGAAGCGCTTGACCTGGGCTACAGAGAAGCAGCACTGGACTGTTGCTAAGTGGTCCCAAGTACTTTTTTCTGATGAAAGCAAATTTTGCATGTCATTCGGAAATCAAGGGGCCAGAGTCTGGAGGAAGACTGGGGAGAAGGAAATGCCAAAATGCCTGAAGTCCAGTGTCAAGTACCCACAGTCAGTGATGGTGTGGGGTGCCATGTCAGCTGCTGGTGTTGGTCCACTGTGTTTCATCAAAGGCAGGGTCAATGCAGCTAGCTATCAGGAGATTTTGGAGCACTTCATGCTTCCATCGGCTGAAATGCTTTATGGAGATGAAGATTTCATTTTTCAGCACGACCTGGCACCTGCTCACAGTGCCAAAACCACTGGTAAATGGTTTACTGACCATGGTATTACTGTGCTCAATTGGCCTGCCAACTCTCCTGACCTGAACCCCATAGAGAATCTGTGGGATATTGTGAAGAGAAAGTTGAGAGACGCAAGACCCAACACTCTGGATGAGCTTAAGGCCGCTATCGAAGCATCCTGGGCCTCCATAACACCTCAGCAGTGTCACAGACTGATTGCCTCCATGCCACGCCGCATTGAAGCAGTCATTTCTGCAAAAGGATTCCCGACCAAGTATTGAGTGCATAACTGAACTTTATTATTTCATGTTTTTTTTGTTTGTTTTTAAAAAACACTTTTTTTTTATTGGACGGTTGAAATATGTTAATTTTTTGAGACAGGTTTTTTAGGTTATCAGGAGTTGTATGCCAAAATCATCAGTATTAAAACAATAAAAGACCTGACAAATTTCAGTTGGTGTGTAATGAATCTAAAATATATGAAAGTTTAATTGTAATCATTACATTATGGAAAATAATGAAATTTAGCACTATATGCTAATTTTTTGAGAAGGACCTGTATATATATATATATATATACATGTCATTGTGACATATATATATATACATATATTTATAGTTTATACACTTCTACATAGTAAAATAGACTCTGATTCAATTGCCGGGTAAAGCCGTGACATACCCCATAGAAGTCGACGGACTCGGTGCCGAGTACCCCAAAAACCTCTGGCTCTGTGCGACTCAACTTGGGCGTCACGAACAGGATTCTGTAGCTCGCTATAAGCGAGTCCTGTGTGCCTGAATTGAACTGGTTTTGTGCTTGAGAATTGCTAAAATCATCAGAGAATGTATTTGCCATTTTTCCGCCATATCTGCGTCACGACGAGGCACTGGTGAAGAAGAAGGGCGTGCTCTTCATGGGTGTACACACTCACTCAGTGACGCGAAAACGATGGCTCTAAATGGTACTGCAATGTAAGATCGTGCCCCACAGCTCTTCAGTTCCGCCTCCTCATCCTCCTCAGTGGGCGGAAACTAACACGAAGGTCCCGCCTCCCTACAAAAGAGGGGCCCTCTCCAGATGCTAATGACACATGTGACTTGGCAGAGATGGCTAATGGACACGAGCAGAAGTGTGAAGGGATGGAGCAGTCAGAGCTCTCCCCCCACGGAAGCGACCCGATCGCCACGGAACCACCGTTGGGCACCCGGCCTGGAAACCCTCCTACGCTGCAAGAAGCGGAGGATACCCTAAGAGGCCTGGCCCGGCACTGGGAGGAGGTCGCCAGGATGAAGCCAGCTGGCGTGCCCTAAAAATAAACTTGGAGCGGCGCCAATCCCTCTTACCTGAAGTGTCTGTACCGGAAGGTGAGGCACCCGTTCTAGTAGAGGAGCCCTTGCAATGTGGTCCGGTTGCCAGTATCACAGTGGAGGCACCCGTTCCTGCAGAAAATGCTGCACCGGCAGCACCCCAGATCCCGCTGTCTGCCCCCGTTGCTGAGACAGAAGAAGCGACACCCGTCCTCATGGAGGAGGCCGCGCAGGCACCAGAGCACTACCTGCCTGTACCGGAGCCCCGACTGTCATCTGTTCCAGAGCCGGCTGCTTCCTCTGCAGGTGAGCGCCGCCAGGACTGGGGGGCGCCAGGAGAGCTGCCGCAAACCGGACACTGTAAGCTGGCATTTGATGGTGGAGACATGGAGCTGCTGGTGGAGGAGAGTTTCAACCGGCGTCAGGAGGAAGAGTGGAGACGTTGGGAGCGGGAAGCAGAGCGACAAAGGGAGCAGCGAGAATCCCAAAAACTTTGCCAACGTCACCTGGAGAAGGACCGGGCAGATAAGGACCGGATGAGAAAGGATAAAGGAACCCTGTGTGAGCCGCGGCGTAAGGGTGCAGTACGGAGCTTTAAATTGAAAGGTGGTTGGGGCTTCATCCAGGAGCCTGGACTTTATTTAGAAGTTTTTGTGAACCGGCGGGACGTGGAGGCTCACCTCCCAGAAGGACACCCGGGGAGGGACCTGTTGCCAGGAGACTTGGTGACTTACACCCGACACTGGGGTTACAATGGATGGTACGCCCTAAATGTTACCAGGTGCGACCCCTACTCCCCAGAGTGTCAGGAACCTGTGAGACCCTCGGAGCCTTCAGCCTCCCACATCCAGGCCTCTGCAAAAGTGCCCACCCCACGCCGTAAATCTCCCCAGCCTCCCTCAGTGGTCTCCTCAGCAGCCCCAGCTATGGACATGATAAGTATAGCTGGCCCGTACCCGGCGCCTGTTAGGCCCCCTGGGGTTCGTTCAGTCCGGGACATAGGGTTCCAGACCCGGAGGGAGATGAAAGAGGTGGCCACACAGACCCAGATAGCGGGTCACGACATCACTGTACAGGCCACACGACGTCATCAGGTCCTGGTGGTCCTTGGTGCCTCGGATGTTTGGCAAGCATCAGAAGAGTACCAGGTGGTACCTGGAACACCCCTGCCAAAGAATTATAAATAACCCGGACAGGGTCCCAGTATGTAAATAGTTAAATTGTTTATGTACCCGGACGGGTGAATGTTCATAAAAAAGTTTTTTAATTTAATAAAAAAAAACAAAACACAGTTTTCATTACTTTTATTACAGTCTCATCCTGCGACGCCATCGATCTCCTGTAAAAAAAATGAAAAAAAAAAAAAAAAAGTATACCACCTGACCGACGCAGTCCATAGTAACGAGTGTCCCACGACGATCCAGCTCTGCTACATCAGAATGACAGGCAGAGCCTGTCATCCCGGCGCAGCACAGCTGATTACCTGCTTCCCCGGCGGTGACGTCATCGGACTGACTGCTTTACGGCCGGGATTACCCAGCAGTCACTGCAGTTATCGCGAAAAACTGCATGTGACTGCCAGGGAGAAGATAATGGCGGCCATCAAGCAGTCCAGGACGCGACCGCCGGAGATCTTCTGCCAGGTAAGTGCCGCTGACTCCTGACAGACCCGACCGACGGACACTCACAGTGACAGTGACAAATCCGATTCCGGTATTCGATAAGACGAAAATATCGAAACGAATTATCGAAAGGCCGATAGAGCTAATATCGGCCGATAGCCGATATTTGCATTATCTTATCGCTCAACACTACTCAGGAGGCCAATTCACCACATCAGAGCCCTTCTTGGTCAAATCAGTCAATGGTTTAACAATAACAGAGAAATTACCAATAAATTTACGTATAAAAATTGGCAAAACCCAAGAATCTCTGAAGAGCCTTTAATGAAGTAGGTTGGACCCAATCACAGATGGCCTGAACCTTGACCGGGTCCATTTCAATAACAGATGGGGACACAATGAATCCCAGAAATGAGATCCTCTGTACGCCAAAAAGACACTTTGATCCCTTCACATACAGAGCATTCTCTCTCAAAATCTGGAACACAGTCCGAACATGTTTCACATGAGAGTCCCAGTCATTGGAAAAAAAATCAAGATATCATCCAAATAAACAATCAGAAATTTATCCACAAAATCCCTGAAAATGTCATTCATGAAGGACTGGAAGACGGAAGGAGCATTAGTGAGCCCAAAGGGCATCACTAGATACTCAAAATGCCCCTCTGGGGTATTAAATGCCGTCTTCCATTCATCCCCGTGCTTAATGCAAATAAGGTTATACGTCCCCCTGAGGTCAACTGGGGTTTATTCTCAGCCGAAGGGGTAGAATCAATCCCCAGTAGGGGAATAGACTTCCTTTGGGGTATATCAAGGGAAACCCACAACGTTTAGCAAAATCAAAATCCATCAGGTTAATAGCTGCTCCCGAATCAACAAAAGCCTGAGCAGAAAATGTGGACAGGGAGCAAATCAGGGTAACAGTCAACAGAAATTTAGTCTGAACACTACCCAAGACAACTGAGCGTGCAAAACGTCTTCCCCGCTTAGGGCAGACTAAAATAGCATGAGAGGTGTCACCACAGTAGAAACATAACCCATTGCGTTTTCGAAACTCATGACGCTGTGCCCCAGAAGCCACTCTATCACACTGCATGGGTTCAGAAGCTGGTTCACAAGGCAACACTATTCCACGCATACCTCTACGCTCACGCAAACGTCTGTCAATTTGAATCACTAATGACATAGAATCATTGAGACCAGAGGGAGCAGGGAAACCCACCATAACATCTTTTACATTCTCTGACAGACTCTTCCAAAAAAGGGCTGCCAAAGCATCATCATTCCATTTGGTCAGGACTGCCCACCTTCAGAATCTCTGACAGTATAACTCAGCGTCCTCAAGCCCCTGATTTAATGCCAACAAGGCTTTTTCAGCTTGATCAGTGACATTAGGTTCATCGTACAATAACCCCAGAGCCAGAAAAAATGCATCAACATTACTCAATACAGGATCCCCAGGTGTCAGGGAAAAAGCCCAATCCTGAGGATCGCCGCGCAGGAGAGAGATGACAATTTGAACCTGCTGTGCTGCGTTCCCTGATGACTTAGGTTTTAAGGCAAAAAACAACTTACAGTTATTTTTGAAATTCAGAAATTTAGCTCGATCCTCTAAAAACAAATCTGGCATGGGGATCCTAGGTTCCACAACCGGCAACCCTGCAAGATAGGTAGCAATACTCCGAACTTCAGTGGCAAGCTGATCCACAACGGCCAGACAACTGTGCAAACTCTGACAACTTTTTTTTTTTTTTACACTATCGTTCCCTTCTGTGAGTACCATATAATTTTCAGTTTGGCCGGTGATACTGTTATGATTTGGTAGCTGAGGAGAGCAGGCAAAAAAGGCAATACACCAGAGAGGTTGGAATCTACTGGATTGCAGTACCCTGACTAACCACCACAACTAAAGGCAGCTGTGGAGCGTTCCTACGTTGGTCCTAGACGCCTCGTCACAGCCTGAGAAGCTAACTACACCTAAAGATGGTTTTCCTCTTTCTATCTGCCCCGGAGCAGATCCCCAAAGAACATAGGAAGCCCCCAAACATGTAATGGCGGTTAGACAAGAGGAAATACAGACACAGACAGAAAATAGTATGAGCAAACATTGGGGCCCAATCTTCCTAGAAAGAAAAGGATAGGAAGGACACTTACTGAATCCAAAAAACCCTAAAAAAATACCAACACACTAATTGCAAAAACACCTGAGATCACATAACCTCTACCACCTAAATTAGTTCTCTGGTGTAACAAAACTAAGCAGCAGTCACTGAAAAAACTGGAAAAGGCAAATGAACAAATAACAGTGGCTCAGATAAACTGAGAGGAGCACAAGCCCCCGGAGGGGACCTGGCAGACCTCCACAGAAGTGCAGGGAACAATGCAAAAAGCAAGCACAAAAATAAAAGCAGAAAATATCTTATCTGTTAGCAGAAGATGCAGGCAAGACACAGCAAGCTTCCAAGTGAACCAGGAACCAAAGTTGAGACAAGAACAATTGATCACCGGCAACCCTGATGGGAGGGAACCTCCCTTATATAAGACCAGTCTGTAACACCTGATTGCCAATCTTCACAATCTTCATTGAATAGTTCAGTACTGTTTGTAACCACCAGAGGGAGCTTCTGCTCAGAATTCAGAAAGAAAAACAGAAAACAAAAAATGGCCACGGCATGAAGAGATAATAGACAAATAATACTTCCAGTCCAAATTAACGATTACCAGCATATATAGTAGTGATAATATCTCCATTCTGATCATTACAAAAACCACAATTATACCATGACCATATAATTGTAATATCAGTTTTACGCTAGTTCATATATGTGTTTACTGCACAGTTATTCTCCAATGTTGTGCTCGCTGTAATCCTTCATTTTCCCTTTTCTTTTTCATTCAGCCTAGATCAGCATGACCACTTCTTCCACCCGTAACCTATCATTGCAAGATGTAATAGAAAAAAAAAACTTTTTCAACACCCTCTTCAATATCCCTATCTCTACATTAACTATATAGTGCAATAACTAGTGCCCTAGAGAGAAATGATGCCCCCTTTGTGCCCTGCACAGTAATTGTTCCCTCCTTTTGTGCCCCACATAATAGTGTTCTCTCTGTGACCCTAAACACAAATAATGTTCCCTCTGTATGTTATTATAGTAATTATGCTCATCTGTTTCCTTACATTTACAGAGCACAATATAGTAACAATGTCCCCATTGTATCCTCTTATAATAGTACACACGTGGTCAAAATTGTTGGCACCCCTCGTTTAAAGACAGAAAAACCCACAATGGTCTCAGAAATAACTTGAATCTGACAAAAGTAATAATACCTAAAAATCTATGACAATGAACAAATGAAAGTCAGACATTGCTTTTCAAGCATGCTTCCACAGAATTTAAAAAAAATAAAACTCCTGAAATAGGCCTGGACAGAAATGATGGTACCCTTAACTTAATATTTTATTTCACAACTTTTTGAGGCAATCACTACAATCAAACGATTCCTGTAACTGTCAATGAGAAGAGAGGTACCAGCAATTTTGACCACGTGTTTAAAAATGCCCCTTTTGTACTTTTTTTAATAACATAATACCTTTCTGATTTCATATAATAGTAATGAACCCCCACTGAGCCTACTTGTAATCATGCCCCTCAGTTCCCCACATAACAAGTAGGCTCCCACAGTCCCCCAAATACAGTATGATTGCCCCAGCTACCTATACACAGTATGATGGTCCTCAGCACTCCGCACACATTATAAGGTGACCACAACAGCCCACTGTATACAGTATGATGGCACTATATTTCCCATATACGGCATAATGACATCTATACACAAAACAATGGCCTAGAGCCTCCCTATACACAGTTTAAGTCCCTATAGTTCTTCTTATATACAGCATGATACCCCATATACACAGTATGATAGCCAGAGATCATTCATCCATACAGCTTATGACTCCACTGCAGCTTCACTGCCTGACTTCTAGGCCTCAGAATATAGCAGTGGGCTAGCACATGTCATTGCACCACCCAATGTTCTGTGTGGTGTCAGCTTCCAGCAGTCCACTAGTTGGAAGTAGATTGCGGCCTGCAAGAGTAAATGGTGCAGGAGGGAGCAAATGACTCTCTACTCTCCTACAGCTGTTAACAGTTCTGAGAACTTTTGATATTGTTCAAAGTTTTGCAGGTCAATGCTGCCCAATGTCAGCACTGGCCCACATGGCATTTGACAGATTGACCCTATGTCCAGCCCGGCTTTTGAAATCTATATTGCTTTTCATACAGAATTTTTTGCAGGGATATTACATCTCACTTTTTTATGCAGAATCCTCATAAAATCTGCTCCCAACTTGATACCTTCCAGTCGAAAGGATGTGAAAAGAATGCATGGAGAAAATGATTTAAAAAACCATGTAAAAAATCTCTTAAAAATCTGTGTTATATCTGAAAACCTCTTAAAAAAATCACATGGCTTCCCGGTGTACATATCTCTTGAAAACCATTTTGGATTTGGCTGCCTCAAAAAAGTTCATTGTGAATATACCATTGTGGTATGTGTTTATATAATACAGTTTGACAGTGGTGTCAGGAAATATGACGTAAGTCTCATTGTTCATTCACGCACACTGAACTCTGCTACATCTGCTTGGCGCCGGCCAGTTCATCACACATGTTGCAGCTTTGATCCCCGCATGGCCCCCCCTTATCCCTGTTGATAATACAAGCTGTAACCTAAGATTCCAGTGTGTGATTCCTTCCCCACTCCTCCCTGGCAGCTCTGAAACCACATGGTGAAGATTTTTTGTTCATGGAAACTCAAATGTTAGGGCATAACTTGACCCCAATTAGTGTAATATGTATGAATCTTAGATATTCCGAATGTACACCCATAGATCTATAACCCAGTGAAATCTCGAGGATCCAGAACTATCAGAATCCGAGGAATTGATTTCTCTGTAATCGGGTCATGTATCCATTTTGTGTTTGGATTTAAATGAACGCCAACCTCATGCTGAGGAAAATAATAATTTGGTTGTCTCTCTACGAGGTTTCCGGCCAGAGATATGAACTTAATAACGTATTATTAAGTTTTCAGTCCTTGTGAAAGGGGGAGTATATCCCATAGCTCCGCCCCCTCAGTGATGTCATGAACAGCGAGGTATAATTTTATGTAGCCCATTTAGGAACCTCTCTCTCTCTTTGACTGGGAAGTGAACTACCAGATCCAGATCGGATGCATTGGGTCATATGCCCCTCCTCCCTGCCGCATGGCTTTCCATGGATTGATATAAGATCGCTGTAAGTTTGTTTTCATCTTTCATCCTTTTTATTTCATAATTACTTTGCACATATTCTAATTTGTCTCGTTTTATAACATCTTTTTATACTTTTGTAAACACTGCCTATTCTTTTTGGAGTAAAATTATAAAACTTTACTAGCTTTGTTCTCCTTGCTCTAAATGTATCAACCACGACCTCCATGCTAAACTAAGCCAACGCTATTGATTGGGGTTGGCTCCTGACCCGATATTAATAAAATCAGGAGCTGGTGGCAGAAAAGTGTGTTCTGGGCTTTTGGGGGGACCCTGGCAGTGACGGATGGGGTTTGATAAGTGTATATCCCGCCTGGGATGGGAATAGGTTATCGCCATCACTGCAGAGTGCCTAATAGCCAGTACACATCCAGGCGGCCCATCTGGCGACTACTTATCCTGGGTGCAGTTCCCCGTCTGACCTGAGGGTAAGGGGCGTGATTATCTTGCCATGTAAACAGGCGGCCGATTATCCGATGAATGTGCAAGATGCTTGTTCATCAGATGAAATAATCTTTTATGCAGTATATACGATCATTGGTCTCCAAGGTGTACCATCTTATGTAAACAGGATTCATACTGCTGAGAACAATGGCAGCCTATGTGCACCGAGTGATCCTTGTTTACTTTTCTCTGCCAGTGTAAACAGGCATTTAAATGACTGCTGATCATTAAAGGTTTACCTATCGGCGGTTGTATCATGCCACCCTTTGGTCCATGTAAACGCCATGTTAACACATTTGCATAAGTGAAGAGGCATTTAAAACATGCCCTTATACACAGCAGAAAGGAATGAGATAGTGTAAAATTAAATGAATCAGTGTGGCAGACTTGGTGAGTAGTAATAAACGATAAATTGTTGTGCTGGAGGCTCTGCTGTGTCTGTTGAACATTTCACCATACTCTTACAGCTCAAGTACTTGCCAATGATTACCTATTGTATAGAAATCAGGAAAGGCAGTGTACTGATAAGTAATCCATTAAATGATGGAGAAGCCTTTAATCATCAAGGGATACTTGCTCTATTTTATTTACCTTCTTAGAACAATAATGGCAGAGCCAGATTACAGGTAACATAGTCCTCGTAATGATGTTTTTTATAACCTCATGCTATTTTCATTATACTGCATTGATCATTGCTGATTTTTGCTGATTTCGTTTTTGATGCAAAACTTTTTATCTATGCTTTTAACATACTTCAGAACCATAAAACCTGAATTTCAATGCACATTAATGATTATATCTGTTGATCTTTGTGTAGCTTTTGCTTCGTACAGTATGGGCTTTTCTATTTTCATGAGACAAGGCACAGTTATTTGCTTGTTATTTTACCTTACTAGGCTTTTAATTTTTATCATGTTGTATACTTACAGTGGGTGCAGAAAGTATTCAGACCCCTTTAAATTTTTCACTTTTTGTTTCATTGCAGCCATTTGGTAAATTAATAAAAAGTTCATTTTTTTCTCTCATTAATGTACTCTCTGCACCCCATCTTGACTGAAAAAACAGAAATGTTGATATTTTTGCAAATTTGTTAAAAAAAGAAAAACTGAAATATCACATGGTCATAAGTATTCAGACCCTTTACTCAGTATTGAGTAGAAGCACCCTTTTGAGTTAGTACAGCCATGAGTCTTCTTGGGAATGATGCAACAAGTTTTTCACACCTGGATTTGGGGATCCTCTGCCATTCTTCCTTGCAGATCCTTTCCAGTTTCATCAAGTTGTATGGTGAATGTTGGTGGACAGCCATTTTCAGGTCTCTCCAGTTTCCATAGATGCTCAATTGTGTTTAGGTCGGAGCTCTGGCTGGGCCAGTCAAGAATGGTCACAGAGTTGTTCTGAAGCCACTACTTTGTTATTTTAGCTGTGTTCTTAGGGTCATTGTCTTGTTGGAAGGTAAACCTTCGGCCAAGTCTGAGGTCCAGAACACTCTGGAAGAGGTTTTCATCCAGGATATCTCTGTACTTGTACACATTCATGTTTCCTTCAATTGCAACCAGTTGTCCTGTCCCTCCAGTTGAAAAACACCCCATAGCATGATGCTGCCACCACCATGTTTCACTGTTGGGATTGTATTGGGCAGGTGATGAGAAGTACCTGGTTTTCTCCACACATACCGCTTAGCATTATCACCAAAAGTTCTATCTTCGTCTCATCAGACCAGAGAATTTTATTTCTGATAGTCTGGGATTCCTTCAGGTGTTTTTTTTATCAAACTCTATGCAGGCTTTCATATGTCTGGTACTGAGGAGAGGATTCCGTCTGACCACGCTGCCGTAAAGGACCAACTGGTGTAGGGCTGCAGTGATAGCTGACTTTGTGAAACTTTCTCCCATCTCCCCACTGCTTCTGTGGAGCTCAGCAACAGTGATCTTGGGGTTCTTCTTTACCTCTCTCTCTAGGCTCTCCTCCCACGATTGCTCTGTTTGGCTGGATGGCGAGGTCAAGGAAGACTTCTGGTGGTCCCAAACTTCTTCCATTTAACCCCTTCACCCCCAAGGGTGGTTTGCACGTTAATGACCGGGCCAATTTTTACAATTCTGACCACTGTCTCTTTATGAGGTTATAACTCTGGAACGCTTCAACGGATCTTCGCGATTCTGAGATTGTTTTCTCGTGACATATTGTACTTCATGTTAGTGGTAAAATTTCTCGATATAACTTGCGTTTATTTTTGAAAAAAACGCAAATATGGCGAAAATTTTTAAAATTTTGCAATTTTCAAACTTTGAATTTTTATTCCCTTAAAACAGAGAAATATATCACACAAAATAGTTAAGAAATAACATTTCCCACATGTCTACTTTACATCAGCACATTTTTGGAACCAAAATTTTTTTTTGTTAGGAAGTTATAAGGGTTAAAAGTTGACCAGCGATTTCTCATTTTTACAGCAAAATTTACAAAGCCATTTTTTTTAGGGACCACCTCACATTTGAAGTCACTTTGAGGGGTCTATATGGCAGAAAATACCCAAAAGTGACACCATTCTAAAAACTGCACCCCTCAAGGTACTCAAAACCACATTCAAGAAGTTTATTAACCCTTCAGGTGCTTCACAGTAACTAAAGCAACGTGGAAGGAAAAAATGAATATTTTACTTTTTAGCCACAAAAATTATCTTTTACAAACTTTTTTTTTATTTTCACAAGGGTAAAAGGAGAAAATGGACAGATAAGGTTGTTATGCAATTTCTCCTGAGTACGCCAATACCCCATATGTGGGGGAAAACCACTGTTTGGGCACACGGCAGAGCTCGTAAGGGAAGGAGCGACGTTTGACTTTTTCAAACTAAAATTGGCTGGAATTTAGATTGGATGCCATGTCGCGTTTGGAGAGCCCCTGATGCGCCTAAACAGTGGAAACCCCCCACAAGTGACACCATTTTGGAAACTAGACCCCCTAAGGTACTTATCTAGATCTGTTGTGAGCACTTTGAACCCTCAAGTGTTTCACAAAAGTTTATAAAGCCTGGGTGTGAAAAAAAAAATAAATTTTCCACAAAAATGATTTTTTTGTCCCAAATTTTTGAATTTTCCCAAGGAAATTGGACCCCAAAAGTTGTTGTCCAATTTGTCCTGAGTACGCTGATACCCCATATGTGGGGGGGGGGGAAACTGTTTGGGCGCACGGCAGGGCTTGGAAGGAAAGTAGTAAAGTTTTGGAATGCAGACGTTAATGGGGGTCATGTTCCGTTTGCAGTGCCCCAGATGAGCCTAAACAGTGGAAACCCCCCACAAGTGACCCATTTTGGAAACTAGACCCCCTAAGGACTTATCTAGATCTTTGGTGAGCACTTTGAACCCCAAAGTGCTTCACACAAGTTTATAATGCCGGGCATGAAAAAAAAAACTATTTTTTTCCCACAAAAATTTTTCTTTTAGTCACTAATTTTTTATTTTCCCAAGGTAACGGGAGAAATTGGACCACGTAAGTTGTTGTACAATTTGTCCTGAGTACGCTGATACCCCATATGTGGGGGGGAACACTGTTTGGGCGCACGGCAGAGCTCGGAATGGAAGGAGCACCATTTGACTTTTTCCAATCCAAAATTGGCTGGAATTGGAGTTTGGATGCCATGTTGCATTTGGAGAGCCCCTGATGTGCCTAAACAGTGGAAACCCCCCACAAGTGACCCCATTTGGGAAACTAGACCCCCTAAGGAACTTATCTAGATCTTTGGTGAGCAATTTGAACCCCCAAGTGCTTCACACAAGTTTATAACGTAGAGCCGTAAAATTTAAAAATCATATTTTTTTCCACAAAAATGATCTTTTAACCCCAATGTTTTTTTTCCAAGGGTAACAAGACTCCAAAAGTTATTGTGCAATTTGTCCTGAGTGCGCTGATACCCCATATATGGGGGTAAACCACTGTTTGGGTGCATGGCAGAGTTTGGAAGGGAAGGAGCGCCGTCTGACTTTTTCAATGCAGAATTGGCTGGGACGCCATGTCGTGTTTGGAGAGCTCCTGATCTGCCTAAACAGTGGAAACCCCCATAATGACACCATTTTGGAAACTAGACCCCTCAAGGAACTTATCTAGATGTGTGGTGAGAACTTTGAACCCCCAGGTGTTTCACTAAAGTTTATAACATACAGCCGTAAAATAAAAAATCTTTTTTTTTTTACAAAAATGATTTTTCCCCCAATTTTATTTTCACAAGGGTAACAGAAATTTTTTGTCAATTTGTCCTGAGTCGCTGATACCCAAATGGGGGAAACACTGTATGGGGCATCAGGTTGGAAGGGAAGGTGACGTTTGTTCGACTTTGAGAATGGCTGGTCGTCATGTCGATTTGGAGAGCCCCTGATGCCTAAACAGTGGAAACCCCCAAATGACCCATTTTGGAAATAGACCCCAAGGAACTTATCTAGATGTGTGGTGAGACTTTGAACCCCAAGTGTTCACAAAGTTTATAACCACAGCCGTAAAATAAAAATTTTTTTTTTTTTTTCAAAAATGATTTTTTCGCCCCAATATTTTATTTTACAAGGGTAACAGGAGAATTGGACCCCAAAAGTTGTTGCCAATTTGTCCTGAGTACGCTGATACCCAATATGTGGGAGAAAACTACTGTATGGGTACACGTTGGGGCTCGGAAGGGAAGTAGTGACATTTTGGATTGCAGACTTTGATGGAGTGGTCTGGGGGCGTCATATCGCATTTGGAGAGCCCCTGATGCGCCTAAACAGTAGAAATCCCCAACAAGTGACCCCATTTTGGAAAATAGACCCCACAAGGAACTTATCTAGGTGTGTGGTGAGCGCTATGAAGCCCCAAGTGCTTCACAGAAGTATATAATGTACAGCCGTAAAAAAAACAAAAAATAATTTTTTTTGTACAAAAATGATATTTTCGCCCTCAGTTTTTTATTTTCCCAAGGGTAACAGAAGAAATAGGACAAATTGCACAATAACTCTTGGGGTCCAGAGTACGCTGATACCCCATATGTGGGGATAAACTACTGTTTGGACGCATGGCAGAGCTCAGAAGTGAAGGAGCACCGTTTGACTTTTTCAACGCAGAATTGGCTGGAATTGAGATCAGACGCCATGTCACATTTGGAGAGCCCTTGATGTGCCTAAACAGCGGAAACCCCCCAATTCTAACTCCAACCCTAACCCCAACACACCCCTAACCCTAGTCCCAACCCTAACCACAAACCTAACCCTAACACACCCCTAATCCCAACCCTAACCCTAATCCTAACTTTAGCGCCAACCCTAACCCTAACTTTAGCCACAACCCTAACCCTAACCCTAATGGGAAAATGGAAATAAATACATTTTTTTAATTTTATTATTTTTCCCTAACTAAGGGGGTGATAAAGGGGGGTTTGATTTACTATTTATAGCGGGTTTTTATGATTGGCAGCTGTCATGCTAAAAGACGCTTTTTATTGCAAAAATAGTTTTTTGCATCGCCACATTTTGAGAGCTATAATTTTTGCATATTTTGGCCCACAGAGTCATGTAGGTCTTATTTTTTGTGGTACGAGTTGACGTTTTTATTTGTACCATTTTTGAGCAGGTGACATTTTTTGATCGCTTTTTATTTCGATTTTTGGGAGGTTAGAATGAACAAAAATCAGCAATTCATGAATTTCTTTTGTGGGAGGTGTTTTTATTGTTCCGTGTGTGGTAAAATTGATAAAGCAGTTTTATTCTTCGCGTCAGTACGATTATGGCGATACCTCATTTATATAATTTTTTATGTTTTGGCGCTTTTATAGAATAAAAACAATTTTATATAAAAAATAATTATTTTTGCATCGCTTTATTCTGCGAGCTATAACTTTTTTAAATTTTCGCTGATGATGCTGTATGATGGCTGTTTTTTGCGGGACAAGATGACGTTTTCAGCGGTACCATGTTTATTTATATCGGTCTTTTTGATCGCGCGTTATTCCACTTTTTGTTCGGCGGTATGATGATAAAGCATTGATATTTTGCTTTTTTTTTTTTTTTTAAGGGGTTCACTAAAGGGGTTAACTAGTGGGACAGTTTTATAGGGGGGGTCGTTACGGACGCGGCAATACCAAATATGTGTACTTTTATTGTTTTGTTTTTTTATTTACAGGAAGAAATGAATTTATTGGGGAATATATATATATTTTTTTATTTATTTTGGATTTTTTTTTATAACATGTTTATTTTTATTTTTTTAACTTTTTTACTTTGTCCCAGGGTGGGACATCACTGTATTTTATCAAATCGCTGGTGTGACAGTGTGCACAGCACACTGTCACACCAGCGATCGCTCAGGCAGTGCAGCAGGCTTCTCAGTGCCTGCTCTCAGCAGGCACTGAGGAAGCCGCCTCCCTCCAGGACCCCGGCACCATCTTGGATCCGGGTCCTGGGAGGGAGGAAGCCCTCAGAACAGCGCGATCACATCGCGCTGGTCTGAGGGTCTCAGGGGGGCGTGCAGGGAGCCCCCACCCTGCGCGATCCTCCCCTGTGCCCTGGGTACACCGCGATCATGTTTGATCGCGGTGTGCTAGGGGTTAATGTGCCGGGAGCGGTCCGTGACCGCTCCTGACACACAGTCACGGGTGTCAGCTGTGATAATCAGCTGACACCCGGCGGCGATTAGCTGCGCTCCCCTCAGGAGCGCAGCTGATCGCCTATGACGTACTATCCCGTCCATGGGCAGAATGGCACGGGTTTTATGGACGGGATAGTACGTCTAATGTCAGAGAGGGGTTAAGGATTATGGAGGCCACTGTGCTCCTAGGAACCTTGAGTACTGCAGAAATTGTTTTGAAACCTTGGCCAAATTGTGCCTTGCCACAATTCTGCCTCTGAGCTCCTTGATCAGTTCCTTTAACCTCAAGATTCTCATTTGGTCTGACACATGCACTGTGAGCTGTGAGGTCTTATATAGACAGGTGTGTGCCTTTACAAATCAAGTCCTATCAGTTTAATTAAAAATAGCTGGAATCCAAAGAATGTGTAGAACCATCTCAAGGCGGATCACAAAGAAATGGATAGTATGTGACTTAAATATGAGTGTCTGAACAAAGGGTCTGAATACTTATGCCCATGTGATAATTCAGTTTTTCCTGTTTAATAAATTTGCAAAAATGTCTACATTTCTGCTTTTTTCAGTCAAGATGGGGTGCAGAGTGTACATAAATGAGAGAAAAAAATGAACATTTTTGAATTTACCAAATGGCTGCAATGAAGCAAAGAGTGAAAAATTTAAAGGGGTCTGAATACTTTCTGTACCCACTGTATGTATACTAAATATATACTTTACAAATAAAGAAATAAATACTGAAACCGAAGACTATGCATATGTTTTGTTGTTGGAATCTTATGTATCCACTTGAAACCTAACGTCACATATTCAACGGTTTGTGTTGTGTTATGTTTCAAGAGACAGTTTTCTACATCAAAGTATGTTTATATAATTATTAGTATCAATGTATCACTATCACTTGTCTTAATACATATTATATATGTTAGAATTGTTACTGTCATGTCCCATAATTTAAGAATCATACAGACAGTATTGTATTGTCATTGTTGTTATATTGTGCTGTTTCGTTGCTATGCAATAAGGTCCGCTCTTTTAACCCCTTAATGTCCAATGACGTGCACAGTCCATCATGGAAAGGTGTCAGTTTTGGCACATTGACGGACTGTGCACGTCATGCCTTTGTACTACCACAGACAGCTGACAGGCACAGCAAGCAGTGCGGGGACCTTTGCAGTCGGTCCCCGCACCTACAGCGCTGTGATTGGTCGGTCAATGTGACTGACCAAACACAGCAGCAATCGAGCAGAAAAGGCTGAAATTTCAGCTTCTCCTGCCCGATCAGTGCAGGAGCTCAGCGCTGCAGTGGCCGAGCTTCCTGCACTGACAGCCAGGAGCGGTGCCCCCGCCGCCCCTGGCTGTTAACCCCCTGACTGCTGCGATCGAGCGTGATCGCAGCGCTCGGGGGGGAGGCAGAGGGTCGGGAGCTCCCTCTGCCTCAGATTGGCGCCCTGCAATGTATTTGCAGGGCCCGATCTCTGCCTTGATGACCCGGGGGTTGTCATGACAACCTCTGGGTCATCTAGCTACGGAAAGCTGCTGTGATCATGGTCACAGCAACTTTCACTATAGTTACAATGCATTGCAATGCTGGAGCATTGCAATGCATTGTAACTGCAATAAAAAGGAAAAAAGTGAAAGTCCCATAAAGGGACAAGCTAAAAAAAGCATTTTTTAAAAAAAAAATTGTAAAAAAATATTTAAAAATAATTTTAAAAAAATTCCCCTAAAAAAATACACATTTTTATGTAATGTGGATTTGTTCATTCTGCCTCCCAAAGATCGCAGTAAGTCGATCACAGTGGTTCCCCCCACATATGGGATATCAGCGTACTCAGGACAAAATGCACATCAACTTTTGGGGTCCTGTTTCAACTGTTACCCTTGTAAAAATAAAAATTTGGGGCTAAAAGGTCATTTTTGTGGAAAAAAATATGATTTTTTTATTTTCACATCTCTACGTTATAAACTTCTGTGAAGCCCTTGGGGGTTCAAAGTTCTGACCACACATCTAGATAAGTTACTTGGGGGGTCCAGTTTGCAAAATGGGGTCACTTGTGGGTGGTTTCTACTGTTTAGGCACATCAGGGGCTCTCCAAGCGCGACATGATATCCGCAGACCATTCCATCAAAGTCTGCATTTAAAAACGATGCTCCTTCCCTTCCGAGCTCTGCCATGCATCAAAATAGTAGTTCCCCCCCACATATGGGGTATCAGCGTACTCAGGACAAATTGCACAATAGCTTTTGGGGTCCTATTTCTCCTGTTACCCTTATAAAAATAAAAATTTTGGGGAAAAAAGATTATTTTTGTGGAAAAAAATATGATTTTTTTTTTTTCACGGCTCTACGTTATACTTTCTAGGCACATCAGGGGCTCTCCAAACGTGACATGACACCCGCAGACCATTCCATCAAAGTCTGCATTTGAAAAAGGCGCTCCTTCCCTTCCGAGCTATGCCATGCGTCAAAATAGTGGTTTACCCCCACATATGGGGTATCAGCGTACTCAGGACAAATTGCACAATAACTTTTGGGGTTCTGTTACCCTTTGGAAAATAAAAATTGGGGGTGGAAAGAACATTTTTGTGGAAAAGATATGATTTTTTAATTTTACAGCTCTATGTTATAACCTTCTGTGAAGCCCTTGGGTGTTCAAAGCTCTCACCACACATCTAGATAAGTTCCTTGGGGGTCTAGTTTCCAAAATGGGGTCACTTGTGGGGGTTTTCCACTGTTTAGGCACACAGGGACTCTCCAAATGCGACATGGCGTCCAATCTCAATTCCAGCCAAAAAAGTCAAATGGCGCTGCTTCCCTTCCGAGCTCTGCCATGCGCCCAAATAGTGGTTTACCCCCACATATGGGGTATCAGCATACTCAGGACAAATTGCACAATAACTCTTGGTATCCTTTTATCCTTTGAAAAATAAAAATTGGGATGAAAAGATCATTTTTGTGGAAAAAATATGATTTTTTAATTTTACGGCCCTACGTTATAACCTTCTGTGAAGCCCTTGGGGTTCAAAGTGTTCACCACAGATCTAGATAAGTTCCTTGGGGTGTCTAGTTTCCAAAATGGGGTCACTTATGGGGGGTTTCCACTGTTTAGGTACATCAAGGACTCTCCAAACGCGACATGGTGTCCGCTCTCGATTCCAGTCAATTTGACATTCAAAATCTCAAATGATGCTCCTTCCCTTCTGAGCGCTGCCGTGCGCCTAAAGATTGGTTTTCCCCCACACATCGGGTATCGGTGTACTGAGGAGAAATTGTACAACAAATATTGTGGTTCATTTTCTACTGATACCCTTGACAAAATTTTAAAAATTGTGTCGAAAGAAAAATTTTGGGAAAAAAAGTTAAATGTTCATTTTTTCCTTCTACATTGCTTCAATTCTTGTGAAGTACCTAAAGGGTTAATAAACTTCTTGAATGTGGCTTTGAACACCTTAAGGGGTGCAGTTTTTAGAATGGTGTCACTTTTGGGTATTTTCTGTCATATTGACCCCTCAAATTCACTTCAAATGTCAGGTGGTCCCTAAAAAAAATGGTTTTGTAAATTTTGTTGGAAAAATGAGAAATTGCTGGTCAACTTTTAACACTTATAACTTCCTAACAAAAAAAAATTTTGGTTCCAAAATTGTGCTGATGTAAAGTAGACATGTGGGAAATGTTATTTATTAACTATTTTTTGTGACATATCTCTCTGATTTAATGGCATAAAAATTAAAAGTTTGAAAATTGAAAATTTTAAATTTTTTTGCCATATTTCCGTTTTTTTCATAAATAAACGAAAGTTATATTGAAGAAATTTTACCACTATCATGAAGTACAATATGTCACGAGAAAACATTCTCAGAATCGCCAAGATCCGTTGAAGCGTTCCAGAGTTATAAGCACATAAAGTGACAGTGGTCAGAATTGTAAAAATTGGCCTGGTCTTTAACCTACAAAATGGCTTGATCTTTAAGGGGTTAAAACGTTTGTCCTTCCTCTCTCCCTGTTTTTCTCTGATGTAATTCTGATGTCAGTAACCCTTCCCTTCTTTATTCACTGTCTATCAGCAAATCTTAGAAGCTTATGTGTTTTTTCTGAAAAGTCTTTTTTTACCTGCTGTATGTGTGCATATCTACAAGAATTCAGCTAGAAAAGAAATCTTCTTCTGGAATCTCCATATGTGCTTCCTACAGTCGAGTTGAAGCTATCTGATCATACTCCCACATATGATTACCATTTTTTTTTACTGAGGAAGCCTAGAAATGGTGTCTCAAGCGCCCTACACTTGCAGCCAAACTATGGAGTCAGAATAATTACATTGATATTAACAATTATATATATATGCACTCCTCTATATTGAAATTGCACCACCAAAATGAAAAAGTCAATGAACTAAGAATTAAAGAAATCAAGGGATTCATACATATTTTTAACAATATTCAAGTAATGAAAAAGTGGAAGCAAAATTTTCAAATTATCTCAATTTAGTCAGCATTGAGTATGAGTGCCATACATAATGATACATACACTTATGCACCTTGGCATGAGGTTATCTACTAGAGACAAGCCCCCGGAGGAAGACCTTTGTGAAACTGCACTCATTGGGCATGAAGGGAGGACAGCAGCTCCACATTTGCACTGACCTCGGCATTACTTTTCCACAGGTACATACCCTTACCTCTCATATGTGTTAATATATGTGTAAATATGCTGCCACACGCAGTGGTTATATAAATGTGGATTTTTAGGTGCACTGAGGAAATTTCTTTTCAATGGGGATTGTATTGTCTCTAGTTTCTATGAGCCAACCCACATTGTCTCTGGGCAACAACTGCTGCTATCAACCACACTGCTTGAAATAATTATTTTGGCAACTTTTGCAACCCCAGTTTGGCATACTTATACACACTGGCTGTTCTGACACTAAATCATATTTTTAGCAGTAATGATGATACTCTAATCTAATTATCTTCTTTTTTCCTCCCACATCCACCTTTACTATAGGCTTTATTGCACTGTATTTTTAAGGTCACGTGTCAACTAGAAGTGCATGGCCTTGCTCAGTACAAATGAGGCCTGTTATGTACGATAGCTGAGGAGAACAGGAACAACAGCAGGGCAGCCAAACACCTGAGATGTTGGTAACTAATGGGTTGCAGAAACCTGAACTAACCACACAACTAGAGGTAGCCGTGGAGCGTTCCTACGTTGATCCTAGACGCCTCGTCACAGCCTGAGAGCTAGCTATACCTAAAGATAGAAACAGGAAAGCTAACTGCCCCGGAGTAGAGCCCCAAAGGAATAGGCAGCCCCCAAACATATAATGGCGGTTAGACAAGATGAAAACACAAACTCAGGCAGAAAACAGATTGAGCAAACGCTGGGGCCACAAGCTGACTAAATAGGAAAGGACAGGAGAGATTACTTTCTGCAACCCAAAAAACCCTACAAAAATCCAACAATTCTGATTACAAAATTACTGAGATCACACGATCTCGCCACCCACTAAATCAGATCTCAGTGTGAACAAAAACCAAGCTGCAGCCGCTGAAAAAGCAGGAAAAAGCAAATGAAAAAACAACAGAGGCTACAGACAAACTGTGAGGAGCTCAGGCCCCAGGAGGGGACCCAGCTGTCCTCCACAAATGTGCAGAAAACAATGCAAATAGCAAGCACAAAAGTAAAGCAGAAAATATCTTATCTGATAGCAGAAGATGCAGGCAAGACTCAGCAAACTTCCAAATGAACCAGGAACCATAATTTGAGACAAGAACAATTGATCACCAGCGACCATCATGGGAGGGAACCTCCCTTATATCAGTCCAGTCAGTGATTCCAGATTGCCATTCCTCGCTGTAAGGTTCAGTACTGTCTGTAACCACCAGAGGGAGCCTCTGCTCAGAAACCATCTCTAGCACATTCATAACAGAGGCCTAGCACACATAGGAATAAGGCTGGAAGTATGCAATTCACATAGTTGCTGTCGCATGACCACCCACTCCTAGCCCTGACACCAGAGATTCCTCACAGTGAACTTGCTGTGAGGATTCACAAGTCTGCCCTCACATAGAGAGATGGGAGACTTGTACCCTAAGGCCGGATAACCCCTTTTAAGCCAGAACATGCTACCTTAAGAAAAAAAGAAAACAATATAAATGACCCTCAAAACACATATTCCAAAAACACTATGTATGTAAACTTTTTACTATTAAGTTGTGGGGCTGCTTTGCTGCATCTGGCACAGGGTGTCTAGAGTTTGTGCAGGGTACAATGAAATCTCAAGACTTACGAGCATTCTAGAGAGAAATGTGCTGCCCAGTGTCAGAAAGCTTGGTCTCAGTCGCAAATCATGGGTCTTGCAACAGGATAATGACCCAAACACACAGCTAAGAACACCTAAGAAAGGCTAAGAGGAAAACATTGGACTATTCTGAAGTGACCTTCTATGAGCCCTGACCTAAATCCTATTGAACAGCTTTTGAAAGAGCTGAAACATTCCATCTAGTAAAGGCAGCCTTCAAACACCAGACAACTTGAGCAATTTGCTCTTGAGGAGTGGGCCAAAATGCCTGTCGAGAGTTGCAGAAGTCTCATTAACAGTTACAGAAATCGTTTGATTGCAGTGATTGCCTCAATAGGTTGTGAAACAAAATATTAAGTTAAGGGTATCATCATTTCTGTCCAGGCCTATTTCATGAGTTTTCATGAGTTTTATTTTATTTTACATTTTGTGGAAGAATGGTTGAAAAGCAATGTCCGACTTTCATTTGTTTATTATCATAGATTTTTGATTTATTTACTTTTGTTAGATTCAAGTTATTTCTGTCACCATTGTGGGTTTTTCTGTCATTAAACGAGGGGTACCAACAATTTTGACCACATGTTTAAAAACGCCCACAGCTCCCCACATTACAAGTAGGCTCCCACAGTCCCCCAAACACAGTATAATTGCCCCCAGCTACCCATAGACAGTGTGATGGTCCTCAGCACGCCGTACACATTATAAGGTGACCACAACAGCCCATTGTATACAGTATGATGGCACTATATTTCCCATTCACGGCATAATGACATCTACGCGCAAAACAATGGCCCAGAGTCTCCCTATACACAGTTTAAGTCCCTATAGTCCTTCTTAGGCCGGAGTTACACTAGCGATGAATACGGACGAGTGCTATGCGATAAAACATCACATAGCACTCGGACCAGTATTAATCTATGGAGCAGCTCCCTTCACCGTTTTTTTTCTCGGCCGTATTCTATGTGCGAGTGAAATCGCAGCATGTTTAAATATATTTTTCAGCCTGCAGAGTTGTTGAATTGTTAGTGGGAAGATGAGGATTATCAATTCCTAAACATTTATGTCCATAAAAACAACCTGCGTGCCTTTTTTAGTATTGACTAGTGAAGAGCGAGCATACTCGGTAATGCTCGGTACTCTCCCGAGCATCGCTGTACTCGCGATGCTCGGCGAGTGCTTAGCATTTCCAGGATTGTTCGGTGGCTATTCAGGTCGACACCCTGCATGTTTGGCTCTCTTTAGAGTGTCAATCAACATGCAGGGAGTGGGTGCCACCCACTGTAATGCCGCAGCCATGTTGGTTGTGACATTACAGTGATTGGCTGGCCGCCGAGCGTCATCAGGTCTATATCAGACCTGGCGCAGCCCTGCTCGTCACATTCAGCTCCGGAATCAGCTAGTGTAGGGAGAGTTGCTGCCGAGAAAGGGTCAGATTTTGGGGTTTCAAAGATAGTGTGGGTATACCATAATTGAATACAGGGAGGGAGTGTATGTGGGTATATACTGTAGCTATCAGTAGCTGGCAGGCATTGTATGTGGCATACATCATTGCATACATCAATGGGGTCCATTCCATTACTGTCTGCTGCTGCCTATTACACATATTGACTGTATATACATAGCCCCAGGTATCATTGGCCAGGAATAACTTTTTTGCATCTTAATCCTAATTATTTATTTCGAAAGCAATCCAGAGCACACGCATTTTTTCTCCAGTTGCTTGTTGGGAATGCAGAATACAGCCAGATCCTTTCATAGTACAGCGTAAAAATCCAGCTATTTTAAACGGGTTTGCCCGTCCCAGCGATCACATCAGAGTGCGCATAAAATTCTGCCATTTTTGTGTTACTGTAAAAATTTTTGGAGTGTCTTATGCAATTTCTTGACAGCATTTTGCTGCCAAAAAAATATTTAGCTACAGGGCAGATATTTTACACTGGGTTTTGTCCACCACATGGATAGCATTTCATTGCGCTCAAAATTGTGCCATTTCAGGCCTCCATAAAATTGCTTTTGTTGTGTCTTTGCCTAATTATTGATACAATTTTGCTGGCCAAAAAAAATACAGGCCAGATATTTGAAACTGTTGTATCTCCGTCACACAATGCACAATTTCCCAATATTTTTTTCAAAATGGGAATGTGATCTGGGGAGATCTCTAAATCAGAAACAGAGAGATAAGATTATTTTATTTACGTTTAGGGTGTCGTTAAGCTCGGTGTCACAGGATAGGAGCTACAAGGTTCTATCAAGGTGGTACAGATGCCCATCCGTGATACATTCCATGTTCCCAGTGATTCCGGATAGTTGTTGGAGATGCTTAAAAGATAAAGGATCATATATTCATACATGGTGGGACTGCCCACCTATAAAGAATTTATGGCTATCAATTTTTGATCTTTATAACAGGTTATCTATACACAAAATTAAACCCACTGTAGAATTAGCTCTCTTCTCCCTATGTAACATGTCAATTTCTAGGTTTAAAAGGAGTCTTCTCAGACACTTCCTTACAGCCACAAGGAACTTAATACCTCAGTTTTGGAAGCAAGAAAAATACCCTTCCAGGGCCAAATTTGTAGCAGAATTCAACGACATTTACAGAATGGAACAGTTGATAAAACAAATCACGGCTGATTTTGACAAAATATATAGTATTTGGGTTCCCTGGATAGCATTTAGGGAGACTCCAGAATTGGATGCCTGGATTTCTGGGTCTTAAATAATTTTTGAGGTGGTCTATGATATCCTCGGAACTAAATAATGGGCATTTTTCATGACCTGTCTTTAATCCTGGTACGGACGATCATGTTTCTACATATTTCCTCTTCTGGTTCAGAGAGGAAGATTGGGATGCAGTCGGGAGAGGGTCTCAGATATTTCATTCTCTTCCCCTATTACCTTTTTTCTGTCTCTTTACCACTTTCCTCTTCCTTTCATCTACTTTCCTTTTCATTCTGTATAACTTCTGTATAAATTCACCTTTAGGCTATGTGCACACGTTGCGGATTGTTAGCGTTTTTGCCGTGGTTTTTCGCAGCGAAAACGCAGCAAAAACGCTTACCCAACGCAACTCATTATATTCTATTGGATTCCGTAATGCTATGCACATGCTGCACATTTTCCTGCGGCGGAATCGCATTGCGGAAAAATACGCAGCATGCACATTCTTTTTGCGGAATCGCGGCGATTCTGCCGCCATAGGAATGCTATGAACAGCTTACTTTCCACATGTGGCTATGCCCTTCATGCGTAAAGTAAGCGGTTCATGTGCGGATGGTACCCAGGGTCTGGAGGACAGGAGACTCTCCTCCAGGCCCTGGGTACCATATCCATATTAAAACAATAATTAAAATAAAAAATCGTGCTTTTCTCACCTTCCGGCGGCCCCCGCAGCTTTCCCGCTCCTCAGCGATGCTCTCGTCCAATCCCGCTCCCAGGCGTCCTTAGCGACAATGACCCCAGATGATGTAGCAGTCTCGCGTGATGCTACGTCATCTGGGGTCATTGTCGCTAAGGACGCCTGGGAACGGGATTGGCCGTTGGCATCGCTGAGAGGCAGGAAAGCTGCGGGGGCCGCCGGAAGGTGAGAATAGCACGATTTTTTTTTATTATTATTTTTAACATTAGATCTTTTTACTATTGATGCGACATAGGCGGCATCAATAGTAAAAAGTTGGTCACACGTGTCAAACACTATGTGTGACCAACCTGTCAATCAGTTTTCCAAGCAATGCTACAGATGGCTTGGAAAACGCTAGCATTCTGCAAGCTAATTACGCTTGCAAAACGCTAGTTTCTGGCGGGAATATGCATACCAATAAAAATGCGTATTTCCCACGGCAGGGAGGTGCGGGATTGCCGTGGAAATTCCGCAACGTGTGCACATAGCCTTAAACCTTGTCTCTTACTACATAACTTTTATCAGTGGGTATGAACTAATTGTTAATATGATGGTATAAGTTATCTTTTGGCAATATTGATATTATCAGTTTTAAGCCCTTCACCCCAAGGGTGGTTTGCACGTTAATGACCAGGCCAATTTTTACAATTCTGACCACTGTCTCTTTATGAGGTTATAACTCTGGAACGCTTCAATGGATCTTCGCAATTCTGAGATTGTTTTCTCGTGACATATTGTACTTCACGTTACTGGTAAAATTTCTTCGATATAACTTGCGTTTATTTTTGAAAAAACGCAAATATGGCAAAAATTTAGAAAATTTTGCAATTTTCAAACTTTGAATTTTATTCCCTTAAAACAGAGAAGTATGTCACACAAAATAGTTAATAAATAACATTTCCCACATGTCTACTTTACATCAGTACAATTTTGGAACCAAAATTTTTTTTTGTTAGGAAATTATAAGGGTTAAAAGTTGACCAGCGATTTCTCATTTTACAACAAAATTTACAAAGCCATTTTTTTTAGGGACCACCTCACATTTGAAGTCACTTTGAAGGGTCTGTTGTGAATGGACTTGAAATGAGTTCTGAGCAGAGGCTCCCTCTGGTGGTTACAAGCGGTACTGGACTGTCCAGTGAAGATTGTGAGGAGTGGGAATCAGGTGTTACTGACTGGTCTTATATAAGGGAGTCGCCTTCCCATCAGGGTTGCCGGTGATCAATTGTTCTGGTCTCACTCCATGATTCCTGTTTCCCTTGTAGCCTGCTGTGTCGTGTCTGCATCTCCTGCTAACAGATAAGACATTTTCTTCTTTTGTTTTTGTGCTTTATTTTTGCATTTTGTCCTGCACTTCTGTGGGGGCCTTCAGGGTCCCTCCGGGGGCTTTTGCCCTCTCAGTTTAGTTCAGCCACTGATGTTTGTACTTTTGCTTTTTCCAGTTTCTTCAGTGGCTGCTGTTTTGATTTTGTTACACCAGAGAACTAATTTAGGTGGTAGAGGTCGTGTGATCTCAGGTGTTTTTGAAATTAGTAGAGTTGGTGCTTTGCAGGGTTTTTTGGGATTGCAGTAAGTACCCTTCCTATCCTTTTCTATTTAGTTAGTTTGGGCCCCAACGTTTGCTCATACTATTTTCTGTCTGTGTCAGTATTTCTTCTTGTCTAACAGCCATTACATGTTTGGGGGCTTTCTATGTTCTTTGGGGATCTGCTCCGGGGCAGATAGCTTTCCTGTTTCTATCTTTGGGTGTAGTTAGTTTCTCAGGCTGTGACGAGGCGTCTAGGACCAACGTAGGAACTCTCCACGGCTGCCTCTAGTTGTGGTGGTTAGTCAGGGTACTGCAATCTCATAGATTCCAACTGCTCTGGTGTATTGCCTTTTTTACCTGCACTCCTCAGTTACCGAAACATAACAAGGGTCTATATGGCAGAAAATAACCAAAAGTGACACCAATCTAAAAACTGCACCCCTCAAGGTACTCAAAACTACATTCAAAAAGTTTATTAACCCTTCAGGTGCTTCACAGGCGCTAAAGCAACGTGGAAGGATAAAATGAACATTTAACTTTTTAGTCACAAAAATGATCTTTTACAAACTTTTTTGATTTTCACAAGGGTAAAAGGAGAAAATGGACAGATAAAGTTGTTGTGCAATTTCTCCTGAGTACGACAATATCCCATATGTGGGGGAAAACCACTGTTTGGGCACAAGGTAGAGCTCGTAAGGGAAAGAACTCCGTTTCACTTTTTCAAACCAAAATTGGCTGGAATTGAGATTGGACGCCAAGTTGCGCTTGGAGAGCCCCTGACGCGCCTAAACAGTGGAAACCCCCCACAAGTGACACCATTTTGGAAACTAGACCCCTATGGAACTTATCTAGATCTGTTGTGAGCACTTTGAACCCCCAAGTGTTTCACAAAAGTTTATAATGTCTGGGTGTGAAAAAAAGAAAAACAATTTTCCACAAAAATGAGTTTTTAGTCGCAAATTTTTGATTTTTCCCAAGGAAATTGGACCCCAAAAGTTGTTGTCCAATTTGTCTTGAGTACGCTGATACCCCATACTGTTTGGGCGCACGGCAGGGCTTGGAAAGGAAGTAATAAAGTTTTGGAATGCAGACGTTGATGGGGGTCATGTTCCGTTTACAGTGCCCCAGATGTGCCTAAACAGTGGAAATCCACAACAAGTGACCCAATTTTGGAAACTAGACCCCCTAAGGAACTTATCTAGATCTGTGGTGAGCACTTTGAACCCTCAAGTGCTTCACACAAGTTTATTTTGCCCGGGCATGAAAATAAAAAATCCTATTTTTTTTCCCACAAAAATTATATTTTAGTTACCAATTTTTTATTTTTCCAAGGGTAACAGAAGAAATTGGACCACAAAAGTTGTTGTACAATTTGTCCTGAGTACGTTAATACCCCATATGTGGGGGTAAACCACTGTTTGGGCGCACGGCAGAGCTCGGAATGGAAGGAGCACCATTTGACTTTTTCCAACCAAAATTGGCTGGAATTGAGATTGGACGCCATGTTGCATTTGGAGAGCCTCTGATGTGCCTAAACAATGGAAATCCCCCACAAGTGACCCCATTTTGGAAACTTGACCCCCTAAGGAACTTATCTAGATCTGTGGTGAGCAATTTGAACCCCCAAGTGCTTCACACAAGTTTATAACGTAGAGCCGTAAAATAAAAAATCATATTTTTTCCACAAAAATGATCTTTTCACCCCAATTTTTATTTTCCCAAGGGTAACAAGACCCCAAATTTGTTTTGCAATTTGTCCTGAGTACACTGATACCCCATATGTAGGGGTAAACTACTGTTTGGGTGCATGGCAGAGCTCGGAAGGGAAGGAGCGTAGTTTGACTTTTCAACGCAGAATTGGCTGGACGCCATGTCGTGTTTGGAGAGCTCCCGAAGTGCTTTACAGAAGTTTTTAACGTACAGCCGTAACAAAATAAAAAATCTTTTTTTTTTACAAAAATGTTTTTTTCGCCCCCAATACTTTATTTTCACAAGGGTAACAGGAGAAATTGGACCCCAAAAGTTGTTGTCCAATTTGCCCTGAGTACGCTGATACTCTATATGTGGGAGAAAACTACTGTATGGGCACACATCGGGGCTCGGAAGGGAAGTAATGATGTTTTGGATTGCAGACTTTGATGGAATGGTCTGCGGGCGTCATGTCGCATTTGGAGAGAACCTGATGTGCCTAAACAGTGGAAACCCCCCACAAGTGACCCCATTTTGGAAAATAGACCACACAAGGAACTTATCTAGATGTGTGGTGAGCGCTGTGAAGCCCCAAGTGCTTCACCAAAGTTTATAACGTACAGCCGTAAAAACAAAAAAATCATTTTTTTTTACAAAAATTATATTTTCGCCCCCAATTTTCTATTTTCCCAAGGATAACAGAAGAAATTGTACCCCAAGAGTTATTGTGCAATTTGTCCTGAGTACGCTGATACCCCATATGTGGGGGTAAACTACTGTTTGGGCGCATGGCAGAGCTCAGAAGTGAAGGAGCACCGTTTGACTTTTTCAACGTAGAATTGGCTGGAATTGAGATCAGACTCCATGTCACATTTGGAGAGCCCCTGATGTGCCTAAACAGTTGAAACCCCCAAATTCTAACTCCAACCCTAACCCCAACACACCCCTAACCCTAGTCCCAACCCTATCCATAACCCTAACCACAAACCTAACCCTAACACACCCCTAACCCTAATCCCAACCTTTACCCTAATCCTAACTTTAGCCGCAACCCTAACCCTAAGGCCCCATGCACACGTTGTGGATTTACTTGTGGATTTTCCGTGCGGATTTTGCTAAAACCGCAGGTAAAACGACCTGCGTTTTAGCGCGGATTCACTGCGGTTTTGCCGCATTTTTTTGCGGATTTGCCTGCAGTTTTACACCTATATTGGAATAGGTGTAAAACCGCTGCGGAATCCGCACAAAGAATTGACATGCTGCGGTTTTAAAACCGCACCAAATCCACGGGGAAAATTCCGCATCATGTGCACAGCTTTTTTTTTCCCTTCACTAACACTGTACTGCACTGTACTATCCAGAGTACGGAGAGCACGGAACAGAACGGGGGAGGATGGAGAGCACGGAGCAGGACGTGGGAGGATGGAGAGCACGGAACAGAACGGGGGGAGGACGGAGAGCACGGAGCAGGACGGGGGTGGGCACATAGGAGAATGGGGGAGTGCAGAGCTGGATGGGGGAGCACGGAGCAGGACGGGGAGGATGGAAAGCACGAGCAGGACAAGATAATGGAGCAGGAGGAGGGGAGCACAGAGGAGAATGGGGGCGCACAGAGCTGGATGGGGGAGCACAGAGCAGGACGGCAACTTATACACCCGGCTTATACGCGAGTCAATAAGTTTTCCAAGTTTTTTATGGCAAAATTAGGGGGGTCGGCTTATACACAGGTCGGCTTATACATGAGTATATACGGTATATAGTGCATTTAATTGCGATAATGTTTCTGTTTTAGTGGATTACATATATTATGGGCTATGTGAACATTGTCACATTGATTTTGGCTTAGGATATGCATATATATATTATCTTTGATATGGTAGGAATTTGATTACCTTCTACTGGGCATCTTTTTGTTGTTTTATGTATAATATTTTAAATGTAATAATAAACTTGATTTTTAATGATTAAAATTGCTGGAACACTTATTTACGGTCACTATATGATGTAAATCCGTAGTTTTGTTGTTGTGATTACACAAAAATACAGGCCAGATATTTGAAAGTGAGCTACAAATTGTGTCATTTGAGGCCTCCATTCAACTGTTTTTGCTGTGTGTTACTCCAATTATTAACACTATTTTGCTGTAAAAAAAAATACAGGCTGCATATTTTACAGTGTGGTATATCAGTCACACGCCTCATCTATCTGTAGGCTACAAATTGTGGCATTTGAGGCCTCCATTCAACTGTTTTTGCTGTGTGTTACCTTAGTTCTTGACACTATTTTCCTGTAAAAAAAAATAATACAGGCCATATATTTTGTAGTGTAGTATCTCCGTCACACGCCTCATCTATCTGTGGGCTACAAATTGTGGCATTTGAAGTCTCCATTCAACTGTTTTTGCTGTGTTTTTCTCCAATTATTAACACTATTTTGCTGTAAAAAAAAATACAGGCCACATATTTTACAATGTAGTATCTTCGTCACAATCCACATCTATCTGTGGGCTACAAATTGTGGCAAGTGAGGCCTCCATTCAACTGTTTTTTCCCACACAAGGATCACATATAAGTTCTCTCCAAATTCAGCCACTTGTAGTGAACGTGGAAAATATTGTACTCCATTTAACATGGGAAAGGCACATGGCAAGGGACAGGGAAGTGGACGAGATGGTGCATGCAGAGGCTGAGGCCATGGGCAAGGTGAAATTGGGCCACAACAAACACCCACATCTTCTTGCTCGAACTTCCTGTCTCAATTACTAGGGGACAGAAGCAACACACCACTATTGAATCCAGAGCAGTGTCAAAGATTGTTGGTTGGATAGCGGATAATGCTTCGAGTTACTTTGCCACCACCACCGTGTCTTCCACACGGTCAAGTCTGAGTAGCCGTGAGTCTGGACCGCATATTCCTCACCCTGATCCTCCTTCCTCCCACCATGCTGAGTGTCCGGAGACAACTGATCCCACAGTTGGATACTCCGAAGAGCTGTTCACTTTTCCATTTATTGATTTGGGCCTTTTGCCAGATCCACTTGAAGTGGGGCAAGATGAGATTGCATCTAGCAATGCCAAAATATTTGAGCAGCCACGGTTACACGAAGGCAATGGTATGAACGTGTCACAAGAGGTGGACCATGATGAGACACAATTGCCAGAAAGTCAAGAGGAGGACCAGTGTGCGGAAGTGGAAAACAAGGTGGTGGATGATATAGTAACTGACCCAACCTGGCAGGAGGACATGCAGAGCGAGGACAGCAGTACACAGGGGGAGGGAGGCGTAGCACCCCAACAGGCAGGAAGAAGCAGTGTGGTAGTCGCAGACATAAGGCGGGGAACCGTTCATCGTAACACCAACACGACAGAATTGGGAGTACAACTTTCCTATTTCTATGAGATCCATGACAAAATGGGAAAAGGGGTTTTTCTGCTCACGAGCGACACTCAATAGGGGAGAAGAGGGAGGATGGGGGTATGGGGCGCGGCGTAAAGGCAGCCTAGGTGACAGTAGGCCGGGGTAGAGGGAAAGTACTAGGGAGGCTGTCCTGATTTCACACCCCAATAATTTGCTAATTGGCAGATGGGGGGTGTCGTACAGGGATAGCCGCTGCAGCAAGGCATGTCCTTGAAAACTGGGGGAGTGTTTCTCCAGCAAGGGGGGAAATAGGATAGCAGGGGAGGCCAGACAGGCTGGCAGTGAGGTACTCAATTGTTGGGGAAAGATAGGGCAATCTTCACAAAAACAGGGATCATCGAACAGTTGTGCCACCTGGAGCTCGGTCCAAAACTTTGCTGATCAATTGACAGGTTACTGGGGGGGCTGGTGAGGCCCTGGGCACATTGGCACAAAGACAAAGTTAGAGGGGTTTGGGGTAAGTCCTTAAAAAGATTTCAGGGAATTAGGGGCAAAACTTAAAGCTAGGACCTCCCAAAGTGGGATTTTTTGAAATACTGCCTGTACAGAGGGAAAGGGAGATTAGGGGTTAATAAGTGGGTCAAAAATTGGTATAAAGGGGGTTTTGGGGTTTCCTGAGAACGGGCCGACTTTCATTTGGCTACAGGTTTTTTCTAGGGACGGGCTGCACCTCAAAAGGGAGGTTAGCTGTGCTGGGGAGAAAATAGTGGAAATTTTTAGGAGTCTTTAAAGTAGGATTGG
>JARQOD010000001.1:273908766-273921266 GCA_033576555.1 Oophaga sylvatica
GCCTCCCCATAGGAGCTATGACTGCGCTATTGAATTAGTGCCTGGTAGTAAATTCCCTAAAGGTCGCCTTTTTAACTTGTCTGTACCTGAACATGACGCTATGCGGTCTTATATCAAGGAGTCATTGGAGAAGGGTCATATCAGACCATCCTCTTCACCCTTAGGTGCCGGTTTTTTCTTTGTGGCCAAAAAGGATGGTTTATTAAGGCCGTGTATTGATTATCGTCTTTTGAACAATATTACTGTGAAATATCAATATCCGTTACCCTTGATTTCTGACCTGTTTTCCAGGGTGAAAAATGCTACTTGGTTTACCAAGCTTGACCTCAGGGGGCATATAACCTTATTCGCATTAAGCACGGGGATGAATGGAACACGGCATTTAATACCCCTGAGGGGCATTTTGAGTACCTTGTGATGCCCTTTGGGCTCACTAATGCTCCTTCTGTCTTCCAGTCCTTCATGAATGACATTTTCGGGGATTTTGTGGATAAATTTCTGATTGTTTATTTGGATGATATCTTGATTTTTTCCAATGACTGGGACTCTCATGTGAAACATGTTCGAACTGTTTTCCAGATTTTGAGAGAGAATGCTCTGTATGTGAAGGGATCAAAGTGTCTTTTTGGCGTACAGAGGATCTCATTTTTGGGATTCATTTTGTCCCCATCTGTTATTGAAATGGACCCGGTCAAGGTTCAGGCCATCTGTGATTGGGTCCAACCTACTTCATTAAAGGCTCTTCAAAGATTTTTGGGTTTTGCCAATTTTTATCGTAAAATTTATTGGTAATTTCTCGGTTATTGTTAAACCTTTAACTGATTTGACCAAAAAGGGTTCTGATGTGGTGAATTGGCCTCCTGAGGCAGTCTCTGCATTTCAGGAACTTAAGCAGAGATTCACTTCTGCTCCTGTTCTACGGCAGCCTGATGTTTCTCTACCATTTCAGGTGGAGGTTGATGCCTCTGAAATTGGGGCAGGTGCCGTTTTGTCCCAAAGAGATCCAGAGACCTCTAAAAGTAACCCTTGTGCCTTTTTCTCTCGAAAATTTTCGCCTACTGAACGTAATTATGACGTGGGTAATCGGGAGTTATTGGCCATGAAGTGGGCTTTTGAAGAATGGAGACATTGGCTGGAGGGAGCCAAACATCAGGTGGTGGTCCTTACGGACCATAAGAATCTAGTTTATCTGGAATCTGCCAAGCGACTTAATCCTAGACAGGCCAGGTGGGCCTTGTTTTTCACACGTTTTAATTTTGTGGTTTCCTTTCTTCCTGGCACTAAGAATGTTAAGGCGGATGCCCTCTCGAGGAGTTTCCTGGCGGACTCTCCTGAGTTATCTGATCCTTCTGCTATTTTGAAAGAGGGTATAGTTCTTTCCGCCATCTCGCCCAATTTGAGACTGCCTCTGGAGGGGTGTCAGGAGGATAAGCCCGAGCGCTGCCCTGTTGGGAAATTGTTTGTCCCGGACCAGTGGAAAAAGAGTGTGATGTCTGAGATTCATTGTTCCGCGCTGGCCGGTCATCCCGGAATTTTTGGTACCAGAGACTTGGTTAGTCGGTCCTTTTGGTGGCCTACCTTGTCTCGTGATGTCAGGGAATTTGTGCAGTCCTGCGGGACTTGTTCTCGCTCCAAGCCTTGCTCTCGCTCTAGTGGTTTGTTGATGCCATTGCCTGTGCCCAAGAGACCATGGACCCATATCTCTATGGATTTCATTTCTGACCTCCCTGTTTCTCAGAGAATGACCGTCATCTGGGTGATTTGTGATAGGTTTTCCAAGATGATACATCTTGTGCCATTACCTAAGTTGCCTTCCTCCTCTGAATTGGTGCCTTTGTTCCTTCAGCAGTGGTTCCTACTACTGTGCCTCCTGACCCTGTTTTGGTTGAGGGCAATCTGGAGTATGTCGTTGAGAAAATTTTGAATTCTCGTTTTTCTAGACGGAAACTCCAGTATTTGGTTAAGTGGAGAGGTTATGGTCAGGAAGACAATTCTTGGGTGTTTGCTTCGGACATCCATGCTAGGAGACTCATCCGTGCGTATCATAGAACTCATCCTGACTGACCTGGTTGCTCAAGTGAGGGTTCGGTGACCCCTCCTCAAGGGGGGGTACTGTTGTGAATGGACTTGAAATGAGTTCTGAGCAGAGGCTCCCTCTGGTGGTTACAAGCGGTACTGGACTGTCCAGTGAAGATTGTGAGGAGTGGGAATCAGGTGTTACTGACTGGTCTTATATAAGGGAGTCGCCTTCCCATCAGGGTTGCCGGTGATCAATTGTTCTGGTCTCACTCCATGATTCCTGTTTCCCTTGTAGCCTGCTGTGTCGTGTCTGCATCTCCTGCTAACAGATAAGACATTTTCTTCTTTTTGTTTTTGTGCTTTATTTTTGCATTTTGTCCTGCACTTCTGTGGGGGCCTTCAGGGTCCCCTCCGGGGCTTTTGCCCTCTCAGTTTAGTTCAGCCACTGATGTTTGTACTTTTGCTTTTTCCAGTTTCTTCAGTGGCTGCTGTTTTGATTTTGTTACACCAGAGAACTAATTTAGGTGGTAGAGGTCGTGTGATCTCAGGTGTTTTTGAAATTAGTAGAGTTGGTGCTTTGCAGGGTTTTTTGGGATTGCAGTAAGTACCCTTCCTATCCTTTTCTATTTAGTTAGGTTGGGCCCCAACGTTTGCTCATACTATTTTCTGTCTGTGTCAGTATTTCTTCTTGTCTAACAGCCATTACATGTTTGGGGGCTTTCTATGTTCTTTGGGGATCTGCTCCGGGGCAGATAGCTTTCCTGTTTCTATCTTTGGTGTAGTTAGTTTCTCAGGCTGTGACGAGGCGTCTAGGACCAACGTAGGAACGCTCCACGGCTGCCTCTAGTTGTGGTGGTTAGTCAGGGTACTGCAATCTCATAGATTCCAACTGCTCTGGTGTATTGCCTTTTTTACCTGCACTCCTCAGTTACCGAAACATAACAAGGGTCTATATGGCAGAAAATAACCAAAAGTGACACCAATCTAAAAACTGCACCCCTCAAGGTACTCAAAACTACATTCAAAAAGTTTATTAACCCTTCAGGTGCTTCACAGGCGCTAAAGCAACGTGGAAGGATAAAATGAACATTTAACTTTTTAGTCACAAAAATGATCTTTTACAAACTTTTTGATTTTCACAAGGGTAAAAGGAGAAAATGGACAGATAAAGTTGTTGTGCAATTTCTCCTGAGTACGACAATATCCCATATGTGGGGGAAAACCACTGTTTGGGCACAAGGTAGAGCTCGTAAGGGAAAGAACTCCGTTTCACTTTTTCAAACCAAAATTGGCTGGAATTGAGATTGGACGCCAAGTTGCGCTTGGAGAGCCCCTGACGCGCCTAAACAGTGGAAACCCCCCACAAGTGACACCATTTTGGAAACTAGACCCCTATGGAACTTATCTAGATCTGTTGTGAGCACTTTGAACCCCCAAGTGTTTCACAAAAGTTTATAATGTCTGGGTGTGAAAAAAAGAAAAACAATTTTCCACAAAAATGAGTTTTTAGTCGCAAATTTTTGATTTTTCCCAAGGAAATTGGACCCCAAAAGTTGTTGTCCAATTTGTCTTGAGTACGCTGATACCCCATATGTGGGGGGAACTGTTTGGGCGCACGGCAGGGCTTGGAAAGGAAGTAATAAAGTTTTGGAATGCAGACGTTGATGGGGGTCATGTTCCGTTTACAGTGCCCCAGATGTGCCTAAACAGTGGAAATCCACAACAAGTGACCCAATTTTGGAAACTAGACCCCCTAAGGAACTTATCTAGATCTGTGGTGAGCACTTTGAACCCTCAAGTGCTTCACACAAGTTTATTTTGCCCGGGCATGAAAATAAAAAATCCTATTTTTTTTCCCACAAAAATTATATTTTAGTTACCAATTTTTTATTTTTCCAAGGGTAACAGAAGAAATTGGACCACAAAAGTTGTTGTACAATTTGTCCTGAGTACGTTAATACCCCATATGTGGGGGTAAACCACTGTTTGGGCGCACGGCAGAGCTCGGAATGGAAGGAGCACCATTTGACTTTTTCCAACCAAAATTGGCTGGAATTGAGATTGGACGCCATGTTGCATTTGGAGAGCCTCTGATGTGCCTAAACAATGGAAATCCCCCACAAGTGACCCCATTTTGGAAACTTGACCCCCTAAGGAACTTATCTAGATCTGTGGTGAGCAATTTGAACCCCCAAGTGCTTCACACAAGTTTATAACGTAGAGCCGTAAAATAAAAAAATCATATTTTTTCCACAAAAATGATCTTTTCACCCCAATTTTTATTTTCCCAAGGGTAACAAGACCCCAAAATTTGTTTTGCAATTTGTCCTGAGTACGCTGATACCCCATATGTAGGGGTAAACTACTGTTTGGGTGCATGGCAGAGCTCGGAAGGGAAGGAGCGTAGTTTGACTTTTCAACGCAGAATTGGCTGGACGCCATGTCGTGTTTGGAGAGCTCCCGAAGTGCTTTACAGAAGTTTTTAACGTACAGCCGTAACAAAATAAAAAATCTTTTTTTTTACAAAAATGTTTTTTTCGCCCCCAATACTTTATTTTCACAAGGGTAACAGGAGAAATTGGACCCCAAAAGTTGTTGTCCAATTTGCCCTGAGTACGCTGATACTCTATATGTGGGAGAAAACTACTGTATGGGCACACATCGGGGCTCGGAAGGGAAGTAATGATGTTTTGGATTGCAGACTTTGATGGAATGGTCTGCGGGCGTCATGTCGCATTTGGAGAGAACCTGATGTGCCTAAACAGTGGAAACCCCCCACAAGTGACCCCATTTTGGAAAATAGACCACACAAGGAACTTATCTAGATGTGTGGTGAGCGCTGTGAAGCCCCAAGTGCTTCACCAAAGTTTATAACGTACAGCCGTAAAAACAAAAAAAATCATTTTTTTTTACAAAAATTATATTTTCGCCCCCAATTTTCTATTTTCCCAAGGATAACAGAAGAAATTGTACCCCAAGAGTTATTGTGCAATTTGTCCTGAGTACGCTGATACCCCATATGTGGGGGTAAACTACTGTTTGGGCGCATGGCAGAGCTCAGAAGTGAAGGAGCACCGTTTGACTTTTTCAACGTAGAATTGGCTGGAATTGAGATCAGACTCCATGTCACATTTGGAGAGCCCCTGATGTGCCTAAACAGTTGAAACCCCCAAATTCTAACTCCAACCCTAACCCCAACACACCCCTAACCCTAGTCCCAACCCTATCCATAACCCTAACCACAAACCTAACCCTAACACACCCCTAACCCTAATCCCAACCTTTACCCTAATCCTAACTTTAGCCGCAACCCTAACCCTAAGGCCCCATGCACACGTTGTGGATTTACTTGTGGATTTTCCGTGCGGATTTTGCTAAAACCGCAGGTAAAACGACCTGCGTTTTAGCGCGGATTCACTGCGGTTTTGCCGCATTTTTTTGCGGATTTGCCTGCAGTTTTACACCTATATTGGAATAGGTGTAAAACCGCTGCGGAATCCGCACAAAGAATTGACATGCTGCGGTTTTAAAACCGCACCAAATCCACGGGGAAAATTCCGCATCATGTGCACAGCTTTTTTTTTTCCCTTCACTAACACTGTACTGCACTGTACTATCCAGAGTACGGAGAGCATGGAACAGAACGGGGGAGGATGGAGAGCACGGAGCAGGACGTGGGAGGATGGAGAGCACGGAACAGAACGGGGGGAGGACGGAGAGCACGGAGCAGGACGGGGGTGGGCACATAGGAGAATGGGGGAGTGCAGAGCTGGATGGGGGAGCACGGAGCAGGACGGGGAGGATGGAAAGCACGAGCAGGACAAGATAATGGAGCAGGAGGAGGGGAGCACAGAGGAGAATGGGGGCGCACAGAGCTGGATGGGGGAGCACAGAGCAGGACGGCAACTTATACACCCGGCTTATACGCGAGTCAATAAGTTTTCCAAGTTTTTTATGGCAAAATTAGGGGGGTCGGCTTATACACAGGTCGGCTTATACATGAGTATATACGGTATATAGTGCATTTAATTGCGATAATGTTTCTGTTTTAGTGGATTACATATATTATGGGCTATGTGAACATTGTCACATTGATTTTGGCTTAGGATATGCTATATATATTATCTTTGATATGGTAGGAATTTGATTACCTTCTACTGGGCATCTTTTGTTGTTTTATGTATAATATTTTAAATGTAATAATAAACTTGATTTTTAATGATTAAAATTGCTGGAACACTTATTTACGGTCACTATATGATGTAAATCCGTAGTTTTTGTGTTGTGATTACACAAAAATACAGGCCAGATATTTGAAAGTGAGCTACAAATTGTGTCATTTGAGGCCTCCATTCAACTGTTTTTGCTGTGTGTTACTCCAATTATTAACACTATTTTGCTGTAAAAAAAAATACAGGCTGCATATTTTACAGTGTGGTATATCAGTCACACGCCTCATCTATCTGTAGGCTACAAATTGTGGCATTTAAGGCCTCCATTCAACTGTTTTTGGTGTGTGTTACCCTAGTTTTTGACAATATTTTCCTGTAAAAAAATAAAAATACAGGCCACATATTTTACAGTGTAGTATCTCCGTCACATGTCTCATCTATGTGTGGGCTACAAATTGTGACATTTGGGGCCTCCATTCAACTGTTTTTGCTGTGTGTTACCTTAGTTCTTGACACTATTTTCCTGTAAAAAAAAATAATACAGGCCATATATTTTGTAGTGTAGTATCTCCGTCACACGCCTCATCTATCTGTGGGCTACAAATTGTGGCATTTGAAGTCTCCATTCAACTGTTTTTGCTGTGTTTTTCTCCAATTATTAACACTATTTTGCTGTAAAAAAAAATACAGGCCACATATTTTACAATGTAGTATCTTCGTCACAATCCACATCTATCTGTGGGCTACAAATTGTGGCAAGTGAGGCCTCCATTCAACTGGTTTTTCCCACACAAGGATCACATATAAGTTCTCTCCAAATTCAGCCACTTGTAGTGAACGTGGAAAATATTGTACTCCATTTAACATGGGAAAGGCACATGGCAAGGGACAGGGAAGTGGACGAGATGGTGCATGCAGAGGCTGAGGCCATGGGCAAGGTGAAATTGGGCCACAACAAACACCCACATCTTCTTGCTCGAACTTCCTGTCCCAATTACTAGGGGACAGAAGCAACACACCACTATTGAATCCAGAGCAGTGTCAAAAGATTGTTGGTTGGATAGCGGATAATGCTTCGAGTTACTTTGCCACCACCACCGTGTCTTCCACACGGTCAAGTCTGAGTAGCCGTGAGTCTGGACCGCATATTCCTCACCCTGATCCTCCTTCCTCCCACCATGCTGAGTGTCCGGAGACAACTGATCCCACAGTTGGATACTCCGAAGAGCTGTTCACTTTTCCATTTATTGATTTGGGCCTTTTGCCAGATCCACTTGAAGTGGGGCAAGATGAGATTGCATCTAGCAATGCCAAAATATTTGAGCAGCCACGGTTACACGAAGGCAATGGTATGAACGTGTCACAAGAGGTGGACCATGATGAGACACAATTGCCAGAAAGTCAAGAGGAGGACCAGTGTGCGGAAGTGGAAAACAAGGTGGTGGATGATATAGTAACTGACCCAACCTGGCAGGAGGACATGCAGAGCGAGGACAGCAGTACACAGGGGGAGGGAGGCGTAGCACCCCAACAGGCAGGAAGAAGCAGTGTGGTAGTCGCAGACATAAGGCGGGGAACCGTTCATCGTAACACCAACACGACAGAAGTTGGCAGTACAACTTTCCATATTGTCTATGAGATCCATAGACAATATGGAAAGGAGTTTGCTGCTCACTGAGCAGACACTCAATAGGGTAGATGAGAGGGAGGATGGTGGTATGGAGCTGCAGGACGGTAAGGCAGCTAGCTAGGTGACAGTAGGCGGGGTAGAGGGAAGAGTACTAGGGAGGCTAGTCCTGATCTGGCACACCCCAATAAGTTTGCTAAGTTGGCAGATGAGGGGGTGTCAATACAGGGATAGCACTGCTGCAGCAAGGCATGTCCTCTGAAAGCTGGAGGAGTGTCTGCTCCAGCAAGGGGGGAAATAGGATAGCAGGGCAGGCCAGACATGTGCTGGCAGTGAGGTACTCAATTGTTAGGGGAACAGATAGGGCAATCTGTCACAAAGACAGGGATCATCGAACAGTGTGCTGCCTACCTGGAGCTCGAGTCCAACACATCGCTGATCAGATTGACAGGTTACTGGGAGGGACTGGTGAGGACCCATGGTGCACATTGGCACAAATGACAAAGTTAGAGGTTGGTGTAAGATCCTTAAAGATGATTTCAGGGAATTAGGCTGCAAGCTTAAAGCTAGGACCTCCAAAGTGGTATTTTCTGAAATACTGCCTGTACCAGAGGTAATGGGAGATTAGGGAGGTTAATAAGTGGCTCAAGAATTGGTATAGGAAGGAGGGGTTTGGGTTCCTGGAGAACTGGGCCGACTTCTCAGTTGGCTACAGGTTCTATGCTAGGGACGGGCTGCACCTCAATGGGGAGGTTGCAGCTGTGCTGGGCTAGAAAATAGCTGGAAAGTTGGAGGAGTCTTTAAAGTAGGGATTGGAGGAGGGGTATTTATTTTATAGGAGGGGAGATAGTGAAGATAGTGACCAGGGCACAAATAAAGAAATTGGGAGTAGCGTGGGGGTGGGGTTATAACAGGTAGGACTGTATGGAAGAATAGAGGCACAGACAGATACATAAAGTGCATGTATACTAATGCCAGAAGCCTCATCAACAAAATAGAGGAATTAGAATTAGCTTTGATGGAACATAATTATGATATGGTGGGGATATCTGAGACATGGCTGGACAAGAGCCATGACTGGGCTTTTAATTTACAGGGCTATAGTTTGTTCAGAAATGACCGTACAAATAAGCAAGGGTGGGTGTTTATATGTAAAATCATCCTTAAAACCCATCCTGCGTGATAATATAGGTGAATCTAATGAAAATGTAGAGTCCCTGTGGGTGGAGATAAAGGGAGGGTGGAAAAATAAATTATTGATAGGTGTTTGTTATAAGTCTAGAAAAATAATGGAAGCAGCGGAGAATATCTTCGTAAAACAAATATATAAAGCAGAAACTCAAGGAGAAGTCATTATTAAGGGAGACTTCAACTACCCAGAAATACATTGGGGAACAGAAACCTGCAGTTCCAGCAAAGGTGATAGGTTTTTGACAACTATGAGAGACAGTTACCTTTCACAACGGGTTCAGGACCCAACAAGAAGGGCGGCACTGCTATACCTAATATTAACCAACAGGCCAGACCGCATATCAAATATAAGGGTTGGTAGTCACTTGGGTAATAGTGATCACAAAATAATAAGCTTTCATGTATCCTTTAATAAGATGTGTGGAAGAGGGGTTACAAGGACACTAAACTTCAGTAAGGCAAATTTCCAACGGCTGAGAGATTATCTTAGTGCAATAAACTGGGACGATATCCTAAGACATAAAAATACACAAAGAAAATGGCAGACGTTTATTAGCATCCTGAATAGGACCTGTGCACAATATATACCCCATGGGAATAAACATGCTAGAAATAGGAGGAAACCACTATGGCTAAATAGAGCTGTAAGGGGCGCAATAAGTGACAAAAATAAAGCATTTAGGGAATTAAAGCAAGTAGGTAGTGATGAGGCATTAAATAAACAGAAAATTAAATAAATTCTGTAAAATGCAAATCAAGGTAGCAAATATTGAGGCAGAGAGACTCATTGCCAGAGAAAGTAAAAATAATCCCAAAATATTCTTTAACTACATAAATAGTAAGAAACTAAAAAATGATAGTGTTGGCCCCTTAAAAATAGTCTGGGTGAAATGGTGGATGAGGATGAGGAAAAAGCCAATATGCTTAATTGATGTTTTTCAAAAGTATTTACACAAGAAAATCCCATGATAGACAACATGATCAGTGATAACAAAAATTCTCCTTTAAATGTCACCAGCTTAACCCAGCAGAAAGTACGGCGGCGTCTAAAAATCACTAAAGTTGACAAATCACTGGGCCAGGATGGGATACACCCAGCGAGTATTGCAGGAATTGAGTACAGTCATAGATAGACCATTATTTTTAATCTTTAAAGATTCCATAATAACAGGGGCTGTACCACAGGACAGGTATATAGCAAATGTGGTGCCAATATTCAAAAAGGGGGACAAAAACTGAACTTGGAAATTATAGGCCAGTGAGCTTAACCTCTACTGTGGGTAAAATCCTGGAGGGTTTTCTAAGAGATGCTATACTGGAATATCTGAAGAGGAACACTCTCATGACCCAATATCAACAGGGGTTTTCGAGGGACCGTTCTTGTCAGACTAATCTGATAAGTTTCTATGAAGAGGTAAGACCAAGGGAAATCAGTAGACGTTGTGTATATGGACTTCTCAAAAAGCTTTTGCCACACAAAAGGTTGATACATAAAATGAGAACAATGGGGTTAGGGGAAAATATGTGTAAGTGGGTTGAGAGCTGGCTGAGGGATAGGAAACAAAGGGTGGTTATTAATGGAGCACACTCGGACTGGGTCACAGTTAGCAGTGGGGTACCGCAGGAGTCAGTATTGGGCCCGCTTCTTTTTAACATATTTATCAATGACTTTGTAGGGGGAATACAGAGTAAAATATCAATATTTGCAGATGACACTAAACTCTGCAGGGTAATAAATACAGAGGAGGATAATTTTAAATTACAGGAGCATTTATGTAAACTAGAAGCTTGGGCTGATAAATGGCAAATGAGCTTTAATGGGGATAAATGTAAGGTCATGCACTTGGCAGAAGAAATAAGATGTATAATTATGTGCTTAATTGTAAAACACTGGGCAAAACTGTCACTGAAAAAGACCTGGGTGTATGGGTGGACGACAAACTCACATTTAGTGGCCAGTGTCAGGCAGCTGCTGCAAAGTCAAATAAAATAATGTGATACATTAAAAGAGGCATAGATGCTCATGCGGAGAACATAATCTTACCCCTATACAAGTCACTAGTGCGACCATACTTAGAATACTGCACGCAGTTCTTGTGTTCTGTGTATAAGAAAGACATAGCTGAACTAGAGTGGGTGAAGAGAAGAGACCAAGGTTATTAGAGCACTGGGGGGTCTGCAATACCAAGACAGGCTATTACACTTGGGGTTTAGTTTGGAAAAACGAAGGCTTAGGGGTGATCATATCACAATGTATAAATATATGAGGGGACAGTACAGAGACCTTTCTAGTGATCTTTTTACTCTTGACGGTGACAAGGGGGCATCCTCTACGTCTGGAGGAAAGAAGGTTTAGTCATAATCACAGACGCGGATTCTTTACTGTAAGAGCAATGACATTAAGGAACACTCTGCTGTATGATGTTGTAATGAGTGATTCGTTACTAAAATTTAAGAAGGGACTGGATTCCTTTCTTGAAAAGCATAATGTTACATGGTATACTAAATTCCTTGATAGGGCGTTGATCCAGGGAACTAGTCTGATTGCCGTATGTGGAGTCGGGAAGGAGTTTTTTTCCCCAATGTGGAGCTTATTGTTTGCCGCATGGTATTTTTTTGCCTTCCTCTGGATCGATATGTTAGGGCATGTTAGGTTAGGCTATGGGTTGAACTAGATGGACTTAAAGTATCCCTTCAACCTTATATACTATGTTGCTATGTTAACTATCAGGTCTTGCCGACTCTGGTTGCTTTTTAAAGACTCTGCCGATAACCCCAAACAGGCCATTTGCACCACCTGCCATACCCACATCAGCAGGAGTAGTAGAACTACCAGCCTGACCACCACCAGCATGATCAAGCACATAGCAGCAAAGCAACAGACTTTGTGGGCCGAACTCCAGGCTCTAGGAACAATGTCTGCGGGTGACACCACTGCTTCCACTGTTGTGCATGCAAGCCAATCCACTGTCCACGGTGCATGCAAAGATGCCTCCTGCACTGCACCTGTCGTCGCCCAAACTCAACTAGCACCATCATCAAGCATGTCCACATCCTTGTCCCAGTGCAGCCTTCAGTTGTCCATACCCCAGTTATTGGAAAGCAAGCAGAAATACACATCAAACGCCCCACAGGCCATAGTACTAAATTCACACATTTCCCGCCTGTTGAACTCAAAATGTTGCCTTTTAGGCTCATGGAGATGGAAGATTTTCGCAACCTGATGGCGGCGGCCGTCCCAAGGTACTCGGTCCCCAGCCGCCACTATTTCTCCCGGTGAACCGTCCCAGCATTACACAAGCACGTTTTCCACAACATTACCCGTGCCCTCAACAATGCTGTTACTGGGAAAGTCCACCTAACCACGGATACGTGGACAAGTGCTTGTGGGCAGGGATGGTACATGTCGCTGATGGCACACTGGGTTAACATAGTGGAAGCTGGGACCCAGTCAGACCTGGGATGGAACACATCCTAACAACGCCGAGGAT
>JARQOD010000001.1:273926266-274029851 GCA_033576555.1 Oophaga sylvatica
TATGTGACCCGGCTTGTCTTCTGACATGTTTTACTGACTCTCATCTCAGTTATCTCTGCTCCCGTCTGGCTCTGACTTTTGACTTGTATTTGACCATGTGTATTGCTGTAACCTCTGGTACTTCTTGTCCTGAATTTTTCTGACTCGGCTCTTCTGACAACTCTTTCGCCAGCTGGTGGCGCTTGTGCTGCTGCTCAGTGGTGTTTCGCTGTATGTGCAACCTCTTTTCGATCACCAGCATCCCCTGGTGGAGGTTGCGCTGTACTGCACTGCAGCAGTATTACAGGAGCAGGCCTTGCAAACTTTATGGGAGTACAAAATTCATAATAATGGGAACTTTGGATTCATGTGGCCATCCAGGACGTCTTTTCTAAGTGCTATTGGGGTGCGTTTAACTTTGTGGCAGGGCAGGCCTTGCATTAAATTCATAGTCAAACAGTATGGCAGTAACAAATGAATACTAATGGGAACTTTTATTTTGATGTGGCCATCCAGGATGTCTGTTTTTTGGGTCATTGCGGTGCATCCAAATTTGGAGTAGGCTTTGCATTAACTTCATGGGCAAACTTTATAGGAGTAGAAAATTCATAAAATAATGGGAACTTTGTTTTCATGTGGCCATCCAGTACGTCGGTTCAAAGTGTTTTTGGGTGTGTGTAACTTTGGGGCAGGCAGGCTTTGCATTCAGTGCATAGGCAAACAGTATGGGAGTACCAAATTACTAATAATGGGAACAATGCTTTCAGGTGCCCATCCAGGACATTTGTTCAAATGGTTATTGGGGTGCTTCTAAATTTGGGGCAGGCCTTGCATTCAATGCATAGGCAATAACAGTATAGGAGACCCACTGTGTTAGGGTCTGCTGAACGCACCTAATAGATATAGTAGAGAGGTGCGATAAGTGCGAACTCACTTAGCTTCAGTGAGCCGCAAAGTAAAATGCTAGGGCGCTGAACCAGCGTTATAAAGCGAACCTTGTTGCGTCACAGAGCCGCTGAGACAAAGACTGTGTCCTGTTAGACTCACACGAATACACAGATAACTGCTGTGCGGATAGCAGTCCGTGATCATGCAGACAGCAATGCAATCAAGCAATCTCCTCACCGGAGAAGCCGGTATTCTAGGGGCTTATTTCAGCCAAGCCCTAACCACGTGCAACCAAATCTCCTCACCGGAAGTGCCGGTATTCTAGGGGCTTATTTCAGCCGAGCCTTAACCACATGTGTACATGATCACACTGGCGCAAAACACATAATGCAATTGATACTAGTGCATGGCGGACCAGCCATGCCACCATTTTATAGTAACAGCTACACTACCTGCCAGAAAAAGGACCAATGAGAAACTGTTCCAAAACACATGTAGTTTCAGGACCTTCCTGGCGGACCAATAGGAGCTGATGCAGTACCTGAACATGTGACCCCTGATCTCCAATGAGAGATCTTACCCTGGGCATGCTCAGAAGGGGAAACGCAGGACTTCATCCCAAAGATGTCTGCTCCAGCACTGGCTATAATAGAAGATCCAGGAGGGGCAGCAGCAAGTCTCTGCACAGTATTGGAAAGGGCAAGACGTCTCTGCTGAGCAGGCTCCACTGCGGACGGAGATGAATGGGGGACTTCAGCAGGACTGGTTTGAGACTCCTCTTGTGCAGCAGTGGGAACTCGAACCCTAACATTACCCCCCTCCTAGGGTCCCCCTTCTTTGGGCCTCGCTGCGCTCAAAGGCAGCGATAAGCTGCGGAGTGTGAACATGCTCGGTAGGTCCCAGGACCTATCCTCAGGCCCATAACCCCTCCAATCCACCAAATAAAATTTTTTGCCTCGTACCACCTTGCACCCAACAATGGCGTTCACCTCATGATCGTCAGTAGATGAACCCGACGTCCCGGCAGATGACTTGGAAAAACCGGGAAATGGCCACAGGTTTCAGGAGGGACACGTGAAAGGTGTCAGTGATACCAAGGTGAGGCGGAAGGGCTAGGCGGTAAACCACTGGGTTCACCTGCTCAAGAACTTTAAAGGGACCCAAAAAGCGAGGTGCCAACTTGGTGGACTCTACATGTAGCCTGATGTTTCGGGCAGAGAGCCACACTAGGTCACCCGGAGCAAATGTAGGAGCGGGGCGCCGATGGGTATCGGCCGAAGACCTTATCCTCTCTTTGGAGGCATGAATGGCATCCTGGGTGCGGTCCCAAATGTCCCATGCCTCCACAGCCCAGTCTGCCACCCTGGAATCGGCGGAAGACACGGGCATGGGCACTGGTACCCTCGGATGCTGACCGTAGTTCAGGAGGAATGGGGTCTGTCCGGTGGAGTCAGCCACAGCATTATTTAGAGCGAACTCAGCCCACGGTAGCAAGGATGTTCAGTCATCCTGCCTGGCAGAGACAAAATGTCGCAAGTATGTGACCAAGGTCTGGTTGGCCCTCTCTACCAACCCATTCGTCTCGGAATGGTATGCAGAGGAGAGATTCAACTTAATGCTGAGTAAACGACACAGCTCTCTCCAGAACCGAGATGCAAACTGGGGACCTCGATCACTGACAATTTTGTCTGGCATACCGTGTAGGCGGAAAATATGGCTAATGAATAATGCTGCCAAGGCCCGTGTAGACGGTAACCGTGGTAACAGCACTAAGTGCACCATTTTGGAGAAGTGGTCGGTTATCACCCAGATGATGGTGCAACCCCGAGACTTGGGTAAGCCCACCACAAAATCCATCCCGATCATCTCCCAGGGCCTGTCTGCCACCGGTAAAGGAAAAAGTAACCTCCGGTCGCAAATTGATGGGCACAAAAGTCTTGCCCGGAGGCACAGACTCAAGCAAAACCGAGGCCACAGTTCTTAGGCTCTCTGTGGGGACAATCAGCCGAGGCTCCTCCTCCACCTCCTCAGAGGACACCACAGAGCGAGACAGAGCATCAGCATGAATGTTCTTCTCCCCGGAGAGAAAATGGAGGGTGAAATGGAACCAGGAGAAGAACAGGGACCATCTGGCCTGACGGGAATTTAGCCGCTGGGCAGTCTGTAAATAGACCAAATTTTTGTGGTCAGTGAACACTTGAAAGGGAAAGCGAGCCCCCTCCAGGAGATGTCTCCACTCGGAAAAGGCCAACTTCATGGCTAGCAACTCCCTATCCCAATGGAATAATTCCTCTCCGCTGGTGTGAAGGTCTTGGAGAAGAAGAAGCAAGGATGTTTACAACCTTGAGCATCCTTTTGAAAAAGGACTGCTCCAGCACCAAAGGACGAGGCATCTACCTCCAATATAAAAGGCTTATCAACCTCGGGACGATGTAGGATAGGAACGCTAGCAAAATGGGACTTGATTGAAGTAAAGGCCTTGGAGACCTCCTCTGACCACAATTTGGGATTGGCTCCCTTCTTGGTGAGGGCTACCAAGGGAGCAACCAAAGTAGAGAAGTGGGGAATGAATTGGCGATAGTAATTCATGAACCCCATAAAGCGCTGCACCGCTTTAAGAGAGTGGGGTTCTTGCCAATCCATACCAGCCTGTAGTTTGGCAGGATCCATAGCCAATCCCTGAGTGGAGATGATATAGCCCAGAAATGGCAGAGACTCCTGCTCAAACACACACACTTCTCCAACTTCGCATATAAGGAATTTGCCCGCAAGAGGTCGAAGACCCTGCAAACATCTCTCCGGTGGGTGTCCATATCTCGAGAAAAGATGAGAATGTCATCCAGATAGACTACCACAGAGGTGGCAAGCATGTCCCGGAAGATGTCATTTACGAAATCTTGGAAGACCGCTGGAGCATTACAGAGCCCGAAGGGCATCACAAGATATTCGTAATGTCCATCTCTGGTATTGAACGCCGTCTTCCATTCGTCCCCTCATGGATGTGGATCAGGTTATAGGCACCACGAAGATCCAGCTTAGTAATTACCCTTGCTCCCCGGAGCCTATCAAAGAGCTCAGATATTAGGGGCAAAGGATATTTGTTCTTAACGGTAATGGCGTTAAGACCCCTATAGTCTATACATGTAATTCTCCATTCTTCTTCTGCACGAAGAAAAATCCTGCCCTGCTGGTGACACTGACTTCCTAATAAACCCTCTTGCCAGATTTTCCTGGATGTATTGTGACATGGCCTCCGTCTCAGGGAGAGAGAGAGGATACACTCTTCCCAGAGGGGGCTCTGTTCCAGGCAAGAGGTCTATAGGACAGTCATAGGGGCGATGAGGTGGAAGAGTCTCCGCTGCCTTTTTGGAGAATACGTATGACCGATAAACCTTGGGGAGAGAATCAAGGTCTATGGGTATCTCCATGGTGGAAACCTGAACGTCCTCTCTGAGACATCTGTCTCTGCAATGATCACCCCAACCCAGTATTCTCCCAGAGGACCACTCAATATGGGGAGAGTGGTGGCGAAGCCAGGGTAATCCCAACAAAACCTCATCTATTCCCTCAGGAAGAACAAAAAGGGATATATTCTCCTGATGAGAAGGGGACATAGACAAAGGTAGAGAGACAGTCTGGTGGGTGATTTGTGAGGGCAGGATTGCTCCATTTAATACTCTCACCGATATTGGCTCGGCGAGCGTCACCAGCGGTATTGTATGGCGAGAGGCAAAGGAGGAGGACATAAAATTCCCCTCTGCCCCAGAGTCCACACAAAGCTTGGCGGGAAGAGTGGATGAACCTAGAGAGATTAACCCTTTAAGGAGCACTTTTGGAGCAAAATCCCTCACGTCTAATGACCCTGCACCCATGGTCACGGAACATGACCGTTTACTCATTCGCTGGGGACATCGGTTGGCATAATGTCCTGGCTGCTGACACACTCTACAGACCATGGATACGCGAGTGGTCCGAGACTTAGATCCCACTCGAGTAGTCTCCACGGGCTCTGGGGAGTCGGATGCCCGAACGGGAAATTCAAGAGGTTTGGCAAAGGTGGGTGCCAGCCGAAACCTCTGCCTACACTGGGTCCGCTCTAACCACCGCTCGTGAAAATGGAGGTCGATGCGGGTAGATATAGAAATGAGTTTCTCCAGCGTGGCAGGAATCTCCCTGGTAGCTAAAGCGTCCTTTACATGGTCTGCCAGTCCTCTCCAGAACACTGGAATAAGAACTTTATCTGGCCACTCTAATTCAGAGGCCAAAGTCCGAAATTGGACTGGAAACTGGCTGATCATGGACGAGCCCTGTGACATTGCCAGCAGTTGGAGTGCCGTATCGTGCGTGACCGGAGGTCCTAAAAAGATCTTTTTCAGAGCCTCCAAAAACCGAGGAGCACTCCGCACCACACGATTGTCGCGCTCCCACAGCGGTGTTGCCCACTCCAACGCTCTGCCCGAGAGTAGAGACAGTACAAAACCCACTTGTGCCCGATCCGTGTGGAAACGTGCGGCCAGAAGCTCGAGCTGTATAGAGCACTGACTCACGAATCCCCGACATTGCTTGCTGTCACCGGCAAACTAGTCAGGAAGCGGGAGGTGGGATAATGTAGGGGCAGAGGTGGCAGAGGACAAAATGGCTGCAGCCACGCTAGCAGCCTGAACAGCGACTGCGGTAACATCGACAGATGAGGTTGTGCGCTCAAGAGCCGCCAACCTACCCTCCAGCTGCTGGATGTACTGCGGTAGACGCTGGTCATCCGCCATTTTACTAGCCAGACCCTGGCGCTAGTATTATGTTAGGGTCTGCGGAACTCACCTAATAGATATAGTAGAGAGGTGCGTTCGCAAGCACGTTTTCCACAACATTACCCGTGCCCTCAACAATGCTGTTACTGGGAAAGTCCACCTAACCACGGATACGTGGACAAGTGCTTGTGGGCAGGGATGGTACATGTCGCTGATGGCACACTGGGTTAACATAGTGGAAGCTGGGACCCAGTCAGACCTGGGATGGAACACATCCTAACAACGCCGAGGATTGCGGGCCCTACATCAATCATGGTTGCCCCCACAGTTTACAGCTCCTGCACCTCCTCCTCCTCTTCAGCCTCCATCTCCAAAATGACCACATCAGTCATAAGCTGGAAGCACAGCAACACTGCCACAGCCAGGTGGCAAAAGGCTGTGCTGAAGCTAATACCCTTAGGTTACAAACCGTACAATGCTGAAGAGTTGTGGACAGATCTGAAAGAGCAGACAGATCTGCGGCTGACACCGCTGAACCTACAGCCAGGCATGGTTGTGTGTGACAATGGCCGGACCTTGCTGGCAGCTCTGAGATGAGACGAGCTCACACACATACCATGCCTGGCCCATGTGCTTAACTTCGCTGTTCAAACGGTTTCTCAAAAGCTACCCAGTGCTGCCCAATTCTGCTTGTGAAAGTAAGCTGCCTGTGTGCCCATTTTAGAAAGTCAGCTACAGCTTCAGCCACCCTTGCCATGCTTCAGCAGCGTTTGCAGCTTCCGGCTCACCGACTGGTGTTTGATGTCCCTAAGCGTTGGAACTCTACACTGCATATGTTGGAAAGGATTTGTGAGCAGAAGAGGTCAGTTGTTGACTACCAGAGTCAACAAGGCCATTGGTATTTACAGTTCAGACTCCACACATAAGACCTTAGGAGTAGACATGGATGTCAGACATATGCACCATCCTACAAAACTTTGAGGAGTCCACCAAGATGGTGAGCAGCGATAACGCCATAATTAGCATCACCATCCCGCTTCTCTGTATTCTGAAAAGCTCTCTGCTCACAATGAAAGAGGATGAATTGCAGACGGAGCATGATGAGATGGAGCAAGGAACCATACGGCGTGATTACACACAGCACAGCCTCATGTCATCACAATGTGGATTTGGGTGACAATGAAGAAGAGGAGGAATAGGAGCTAGTTTCATGTGCTGTAGACGGTACTACAAGCACATTTGTAATACCGTCTGTTCAGCGTAGATGGCCTGAGGAAAGGGAGGAGGAGGAGGACAGCATGGTCAGTCATCCTATTGGTGAGGACTCCAAAGTCTTGCCTGTTAGCAGTCTGCCATGCGTGGCTGACTTTATGTTGTGCTGCCTTTCCCGTGACTCTTGCATTCTCAAAATTTTGGGTGACACTCATTACTGGTTGGTGACACTTCTAGACCCACGCTACAAGGAGAACTTTCAATCTCTTCTTGCAGAGGCAGGCAGGTGTACTAAAATGGTGCAGTACCAGAGGATCCTTGTTGTGGAATTATTTAAAAAATTCCCATCTGAAAACGCTGGCGTCAGAGGTCACAGTTCGTTGGACAACCAAGTGGTACAGGCGAGAAAGACACAACTCCAATCCAACAGAGGCAGGGGAACACTGGTAAAGTTCTTTGAGAGTTTTCTCTGACCCTCCCATCGCACTGGCCCTGAGGCTCGGGGTACTCTCACAAGGAGTGCAATGTTTTGGAAGATGCTGAGGGAGTACCTTGCTGACCGCACCAACGTCCTCCGTAATTCCTCTGTGCCTTTTAATTATTGGGTATCCAAGCTGGACACGAGGAATGAACTTGCTCTGTACACATTGGAGGTCCTGGCTTGCCCTGCTGCTAGCATTTTGTCAGAGCGGGTTTTTAGTTCTGCTGGTGGAATTATAACTGATAAGTGCATCCGCTTGTCAACTGAAAATGCTGACAGGTTGACTCTTATAAAAATGAACAAGGGCTGGATTGGGCCAGACTTCTCCACACCATCGAATGATAACAGCGAAACATAACCTCAAGAACACTGTCTTTTTTTGAGAGGTGTATTCCCATGCACCTCTTCACACCCACACATGCGTATACGCTTCCTGATTTTGGCTATTTGGTGCTATCCTCCTCCTTCTCCTCATCCTCATCATCCACCACCACTAGATCACCATTGTGACTGTGGTACATGATGCAACAGCCACGTTATTATGTTAAAGGGTGTTTAATGCCCGTAAAAAAATGTTTACACAGTATGTTGATGTGTACTCCCCAGGGGGAAATGTTTGTCAACCCATACACTTAGTGTATGGGTATTACAAGTATACAAGTATAGGAGACCCGCTCCTTTAAATTGGGAAAAGATTTATAGGAGGACATCCTCCACATCTCTTCAGACAAAACCACTAGATCACCAGGGTGAACGTGTTCCGTGATGCAACAGCCACGTTAGTGTTTTTATAAAATTTTTTTTACACATTATGTTGATGTGTACCCCCAGGAAATGTATGTCAGCCCATACACTTACTGTAGTGTATTGGTATTACAAGTATTGGAGACCTACTCCTTTAAAAAAGGTTTATAGGAGGACATTTGTGGCATTCTCATGTGGTGTATGACTAAGGGTTGTACTCCTGACAGGGTTTGATGTATCTTAAGGGTATGCCACACTAAACAATATCGCTAACGGGATCGCTAAAAAACGTCACTATTTAGCGATCCCGTTAGCGATATTGTTCAGTGCGGCAGCTTCCAGCGACGAGCTTCCTGCTGTGATCTCGCTCGTCGCTGGAATCGTTCCGGACCCTATTTCATCGCTGGCGCTCCCGCTGGGTAAGTATCTAATCGCTGTGTGGCACCTTTTCTTAGCGATTTAGCGGTACTTTTGTACCGCTAAAGTCGTTAAGAAGATCGCTAACGGCGATAGCGTCGTTAACTATATCGCTAAATGCGGCAGCATTTAGCGATATAGAAACAATCCCGCTAGCGATCTCATTAGTATGCAACGCTAACGAGATCGCTAGCGGGATAGCTCAGTGTGGCAGTACCTTTACGGTGGCCAAGCTTTCTGTCAGGCTCCACAATACACGCACACAGGAATCTCCACAATACAATGTTTGCACAGTAACTGCCTCTAGGCAGAAGATGATGATGGTGGTAGTAATTGGTACATTTGAGCCCCAGTCCTGAAGCAGCCATAATAATTTGAAGTCTTTTTACTGAAGGTAATGGGGAAAATTATTATTCACAAATAGCAGTAAACTCCAGTGAAGGACAGAAGTTTACTGTCAAAACTTAGTCTCCAATCCAAAAGTTCTTTCTGTACATTGTCATCTCTGTGAATATGGTCCAAAAATGTTCCCACTTGTTTTTTTCTCTGTTCTGGTACTAGACGAGTGTGATTTGCTAGCTCTTTCATTACAGAATAATCAGCTCTAATTCTATCAATTAAGCATGTTAAATTGCAGAGTTCTGGAATCAGAATAATAGGTTCTGTTGGCATTTTTTCTGGATCTCTTTTTTTTTTTTGGGATTGTGTATGAGAGCAGGCTGTTTCTGGTCTGTGATCTGCTTGTTAAATTGATTTTTGTGATAATCGATAAAACTGATTTCACAGCCATCTAACTGCTTGAAAGTAGACTCCGGAGTAAAATCCCAGTTGATATCATCAATACGATATGTACAATTTTTGTATTTGGTAAAAACTATCTGTTCAATTAGTTCTTTACTGCAAGCATCATAGTAGGAATGTGATCCAGTTTTCGAGTGCAAATTATACATTACATCCAGAACAGTTTCACTTCAAAGGACTTTGTGGCTCACATCAATGCACAACATGATACTAGTCTCATACTGCAAAATTGAGGTGGTAAATCTTTGCCACAGAGATAGGTTGTGTGTTCTGACTTCTGTAACATCATTTGGGTGATAATAATTCAGACCTATTTGCTTCATATTCATCATTTTCAGAAGCCTTCGGAATATAATGTTATAAAAGTGAAAGCAGGTTGGTGAAGTTGGTGGTAACTCATTTGTCAAAGTAATTGTACAGTAATTTTTACTATTTATCTATTGTGTGTGCGGCTAACCACCTCATTGATCTTTTTTAATTTCTTTGGCAAGAAAACAACAGCTCCATTAAAACCACATGATTTTCCTATTAATTCATCATGCTGGTAAAATAGATTTGACCTCAGGGATCTAGATTCCATCTGTGGACTGTAGTCAACATGGTACATTAAATGCATAGCCTGAAAACAGTATGGGAGTATCAAATTTCTAATAATGGGAACTTTGGTTTCATGTGGCCATCCAGGATGTTTGTTCCAAGTGTTATTGGGGTGTGTGTAACCTTTTGGCAGGGCAGGCCTTGCATTAAATGCATTGGCAAACAGTATGGCAGTAACAAATTAATACTATTGGGAACTTTGGTTTGATGAGGCCATCCAGGACGTCTGTTTTTTGGGTCATTGGGGTGCATCCAAATTTGGAGCTGTCATGATCCAGGCCGGGGTTTGTTTCACGTTATTCTCTCCTTGGTCTGGTCAAGCGGGGGTTAACCTTCTCAACCTCGCTTTGGGTTCTGTGGGGTTATTTCAGCCTGCTGTGGCCTGCAGACTAATGTCAGTGATAGTTCATGCTTCCAGACTAGAGCAGCTGACCCCTTGTACCGTGTTTTGTCCTCTGCCCGTTTACTCTGTTCTCGTGACATCCCTTTCTAGCCACCCTGCTTGTCTTAATGTTTCTCTCCCCGTGCTTGGATCCTTGGTATGTGACCCGGCTTGTCTTCTGACATGTTTTACTGACTCTCATCTCAGTTATCTCTGCTCCCGTCTGGCTCTGACTTTTGACTTGTATTTGACCATGTGTATTGCTGTAACCTCTGGTACTTCTTGTCCTGAATTTTTCTGACTCGGCTCTTCTGACAACTCTTTCGCCAGCTGGTGGCGCTTGTGCTGCTGCTCAGTGGTGTTTCGCTGTATGTGCAACCTCTTTTCGATCACCAGCATCCCCTGGTGGAGGTTGCGCTGTACTGCACTGCAGCAGTATTACAGGAGCAGGCCTTGCAAACTTTATGGGAGTACAAAATTCATAATAATGGGAACTTTGGATTCATGTGGCCATCCAGGACGTCTTTTCTAAGTGCTATTGGGGTGCGTTTAACTTTGTGGCAGGGCAGGCCTTGCATTAAATTCATAGTCAAACAGTATGGCAGTAACAAATGAATACTAATGGGAACTTTTATTTTGATGTGGCCATCCAGGATGTCTGTTTTTTGGGTCATTGCGGTGCATCCAAATTTGGAGTAGGCTTTGCATTAACTTCATGGGCAAACTTTATAGGAGTAGAAAATTCATAAAATAATGGGAACTTTGTTTTCATGTGGCCATCCAGTACGTCGGTTCAAAGTGTTATTTGGGTGTGTGTAACTTTGGGGCAGGGCAGGCTTTGCATTCAGTGCATAGGCAAACAGTATGGGAGTACCAAATTACTAATAATGGGAACAAGCTTTCAGGTGCCCATCCAGGACATTTGTTCAAATGGTTATTGGGGTGCTTCTAAATTTGGGGCAGGCCTTGCATTCAATGCATAGGCAATAACAGTATAGGAGACCCACTGTGTTAGGGTCTGCTGAACGCACCTAATAGATATAGTAGAGAGGTGCGATAAGTGCGAACTCACTTAGCTTCAGTGAGCCGCAAAGTAAAATGCTAGGGCGCTGAACCAGCGTTATAAAGCGAACCTTGTTGCGTCACAGAGCCGCTGAGACAAAGACTGTGTCCTGTTAGACTCACACGAATACACAGATAACTGCTGTGCGGATAGCAGTCCGTGATCATGCAGACAGCAATGCAATCAAGCAATCTCCTCACCGGAGAAGCCGGTATTCTAGGGGCTTATTTCAGCCAAGCCCTAACCACGTGCAACCAAATCTCCTCACCGGAAGTGCCGGTATTCTAGGGGCTTATTTCAGCCGAGCCTTAACCACATGTGTACATGATCACACTGGCGCAAAACACATAATGCAATTGATACTAGTGCATGGCGGACCAGCCATGCCACCATTTTATAGTAACAGCTACACTACCTGCCAGAAAAAGGACCAATGAGAAACTGTTCCAAAACACATGTAGTTTCAGGACCTTCCTGGCGGACCAATAGGAGCTGATGCAGTACCTGAACATGTGACCCCTGATCTCCAATGAGAGATCTTACCCTGGGCATGCTCAGAAGGGGAAACGCAGGACTTCATCCCAAAGATGTCTGCTCCAGCACTGGCTATAATAGAAGATCCAGGAGGGGCAGCAGCAAGTCTCTGCACAGTATTGGAAAGGGCAAGACGTCTCTGCTGAGCAGGCTCCACTGCGGACGGAGATGAATGGGGGACTTCAGCAGGACTGGTTTGAGACTCCTCTTGTGCAGCAGTGGGAACTCGAACCCTAACATTACCCCCCCTCCTAGGGTCCCCCTTCTTTGGGCCTCGCTGCGCTCAAAGGCAGCGATAAGCTGCGGAGTGTGAACATGCTCGGTAGGCTCCCAGGACCTATCCTCAGGCCCATAACCCCTCCAATCCACCAAATAAAATTTTTTGCCTCGTACCACCTTGCACCCAACAATGGCGTTCACCTCATGATCGTCAGTAGATGAACCCGACGTCCCGGCAGATGACTTGGAAAACCGGGAAATGGCCACAGGTTTCAGGAGGGACACGTGAAAGGTGTCAGTGATACCAAGGTGAGGCGGAAGGGCTAGGCGGTAAACCACTGGGTTCACCTGCTCAAGAACTTTAAAGGGACCCAAAAAGCGAGGTGCCAACTTGGTGGACTCTACATGTAGCCTGATGTTTCGGGCAGAGAGCCACACTAGGTCACCCGGAGCAAATGTAGGAGCGGGGCGCCGATGGGTATCGGCCGAAGACCTTATCCTCTCTTTGGAGGCCTGAATGGCATCCTGGGTGCGGTCCCAAATGTCCCATGCCTCCACAGCCCAGTCTGCCACCCTGGAATCGGCGGAAGACACGGGCATGGGCACTGGTACCCTCGGATGCTGACCGTAGTTCAGGAGGAATGGGGTCTGTCCGGTGGAGTCAGCCACAGCATTATTTAGAGCGAACTCAGCCCACGGTAGCAAGGATGTTCAGTCATCCTGCCTGGCAGAGACAAAATGTCGCAAGTATGTGACCAAGGTCTGGTTGGCCCTCTCTACCAACCCATTCGTCTCGGAATGGTATGCAGAGGAGAGATTCAACTTAATGCTGAGTAAACGACACAGCTCTCTCCAGAACCGAGATGCAAACTGGGGACCTCGATCACTGACAATTTTGTCTGGCATACCGTGTAGGCGGAAAATATGGCTAATGAATAATGCTGCCAAGGCCCGTGTAGACGGTAACCGTGGTAACAGCACTAAGTGCACCATTTTGGAGAAGTGGTCGGTTATCACCCAGATGATGGTGCAACCCCGAGACTTGGGTAAGCCCACCACAAAATCCATCCCGATCATCTCCCAGGGCCTGTCTGCCACCGGTAAAGGAAAAAGTAACCTCCGGTCGCAAATTGATGGGCACAAAAGTCTTGCCCGGAGGCACAGACTCAAGCAAAACCGAGGCCACAGTTCTTAGGCTCTCTGTGGGGACAATCAGCCGAGGCTCCTCCTCCACCTCCTCAGAGGACACCACAGAGCGAGACAGAGCATCAGCATGAATGTTCTTCTCCCCGGAGAGAAAATGGAGGGTGAAATGGAACCAGGAGAAGAACAGGGACCATCTGGCCTGACGGGAATTTAGCCGCTGGGCAGTCTGTAAATAGACCAAATTTTTGTGGTCAGTGAACACTTGAAAGGGAAAGCGAGCCCCCTCCAGGAGATGTCTCCACTCGGAAAAGGCCAACTTCATGGCTAGCAACTCCCTATCCCCAATGGAATAATTCCTCTCCGCTGGTGTGAAGGTCTTGGAGAAGAAGAAGCAAGGATGTTTACAACCTTGAGCATCCTTTTGAAAAAGGACTGCTCCAGCACCAAAGGACGAGGCATCTACCTCCAATATAAAAGGCTTATCAACCTCGGGACGATGTAGGATAGGAACGCTAGCAAAATGGGACTTGATTGAAGTAAAGGCCTTGGAGACCTCCTCTGACCACAATTTGGGATTGGCTCCCTTCTTGGTGAGGGCTACCAAGGGAGCAACCAAAGTAGAGAAGTGGGGAATGAATTGGCGATAGTAATTCATGAACCCCATAAAGCGCTGCACCGCTTTAAGAGAGTGGGGTTCTTGCCAATCCATACCAGCCTGTAGTTTGGCAGGATCCATAGCCAATCCCTGAGTGGAGATGATATAGCCCAGAAATGGCAGAGACTCCTGCTCAAACACACACACTTCTCCAACTTCGCATATAAGGAATTTGCCCGCAAGAGGTCGAAGACCCTGCAAACATCTCTCCGGTGGGTGTCCATATCTCGAGAAAAGATAGAAATGTCATCCAGATAGACTACCACAGAGGTGGCAAGCATGTCCGGAAGATGTCATTTACGAAATCTTGGAAGACCGCTGGAGCATTACAGAGCCCGAAGGGCATCACAAGATATTCGTAATGTCCATCTCTGGTATTGAACGCCGTCTTCCATTCGTCCCCCTCATGGATGTGGATCAGGTTATAGGCACCACGAAGATCCAGCTTAGTAATTACCCTTGCTCCCCGGAGCCTATCAAAGAGCTCAGATATTAGGGGCAAAGGATATTTGTTCTTAACGGTAATGGCGTTAAGACCCCTATAGTCTATACATGTAATTCTCCATTCTTCTTCTGCACGAAGAAAAATCCTGCCCCTGCTGGTGACACTGACTTCCTAATAAACCCTCTTGCCAGATTTTCCTGGATGTATTGTGACATGGCCTCCGTCTCAGGGAGAGAGAGAGGATACACTCTTCCCAGAGGGGGCTCTGTTCCAGGCAAGAGGTCTATAGGACAGTCATAGGGGCGATGAGGTGGAAGAGTCTCCGCTGCCTTTTTGGAGAATACGTATGACCGATAAACCTTGGGGAGAGAATCAAGGTCTATGGGTATCTCCATGGTGGAAACCTGAACGTCCTCTCTGAGACATCTGTCTCTGCAATGATCACCCCAACCCAGTATTCTCCCAGAGGACCACTCAATATGGGGAGAGTGGTGGCGAAGCCAGGGTAATCCCAACAAAACCTCATCTATTCCCTCAGGAAGAACAAAAAGGGATATATTCTCCTGATGAGAAGGGGACATAGACAAAGGTAGAGAGACAGTCTGGTGGGTGATTTGTGAGGGCAGGATTGCTCCATTTAATACTCTCACCGATATTGGCTTCGGCGAGCGTCACCAGCGGTATTGTATGGCGAGAGGCAAAGGAGGAGGACATAAAATTCCCCTCTGCCCCAGAGTCCACACAAAGCTTGGCGGGAAGAGTGGATGAACCTAGAGAGATTAACCCTTTAAGGAGCACTTTTGGAGCAAAATCCCTCACGTCTAATGACCCTGCACCCATGGTCACGGAACATGACCGTTTACTCATTCGCTGGGGACATCGGTTGGCATAATGTCCTGGCTGCTGACACACTCTACAGACCATGGATACGCGAGTGGTCCGAGACTTAGATCCCACTCGAGTAGTCTCCACGGGCTCTGGGGAGTCGGATGCCCGAACGGGAAATTCAAGAGGTTTGGCAAAGGTGGGTGCCAGCCGAAACCTCTGCCTACACTGGGTCCGCTCTAACCACCGCTCGTGAAAATGGAGGTCGATGCGGGTAGATATAGAAATGAGTTTCTCCAGCGTGGCAGGAATCTCCCTGGTAGCTAAAGCGTCCTTTACATGGTCTGCCAGTCCTCTCCAGAACACTGGAATAAGAACTTTATCTGGCCACTCTAATTCAGAGGCCAAAGTCCGAAATTGGACTGAGAACTGGCTGATCATGGACGAGCCCTGTGACATTGCCAGCAGTTGGAGTGCCGTATCGTGCGTGACCGGAGGTCCTAAAAAGATCTTTTTCAGAGCCTCCAAAAACCGAGGAGCACTCCGCACCACACGATTGTCGCGCTCCCACAGCGGTGTTGCCCACTCCAACGCTCTGCCCGAGAGTAGAGACAGTACAAAACCCACTTGTGCCCGATCCGTGTGGAAACGTGCGGCCAGAAGCTCGAGCTGTATAGAGCACTGACTCACGAATCCCGACATTGCTTGCTGTCACCGGCAAACTAGTCAGGAAGCGGGAGGTGGGATAATGTAGGGGCAGAGGTGGCAGAGGACAAAATGGCTGCAGCCACGCTAGCAGCCTGAACAGCGACTGCGGTAACATCGACAGATGAGGTTGTGCGCTCAAGAGCCGCCAACCTACCCTCCAGCTGCTGGATGTACTGCGGTAGACGCTGGTCATCCGCCATTTTACTAGCCAGACCCTGGCGCTAGTATTATGTTAGGGTCTGCGGAACTCACCTAATAGATATAGTAGAGAGGTGCATTCGCAGCCCGGGATCCACCATGCAGGCGAAGCCTGCTGCTAGTAAGATGGCAAAAGTAGCGAACTCTGTTATCCCGCAGAGTCGCTAAAATAAACGCCGTAGCGCGCTGTGGCAGTTAGTGCGAACTCTGTTAATCCCCAGAGCTGCTAACGGGAATGCCACTGTGCTATATGGCGATAAGTGCGAACTCACTTAGCTTCAGTGAGCCGCAAAGTAAAATGCTAGGGCGCTGAACCAGCATTATAAAGCGAACCCTGTTGCGTCACAGAGCGGCTGAGACAAAGACTGTGTCCTGTTAGACTTACAGGGATACACAGATAACTGCTGTGCAGATAGAAGTCCGTGATCATGCAGACAGCAACGCAATCAAGCAATCTCCTCACCGGAGAAGCCGGTATTCTACAGGCTTATTTCAGCCAAGCCCTAACCACGTGCAACTAAATCTCCTCACCGGAGGTGCCGGTATTCTAGGGGCTTATTTCAGCCGAGCCCTAACCACATGCGTACATGATCACACTGGCGCAATGCACATAATGCAATTGATACTAGCGCATGGCGGCCCAGCCATGCCACCCTTTTATAGTAACAGCTATAGGACCTGCCAGAAAAAGGACCAATGAGAAACTGTTCCAAAACACATGTAGTTTCAGGACCTTCCTGGCGGACCAATAGGAGCTGATGCAGTACCTGAACATGTGACCCCTGATGTCCAATGAGAGATCTTACCCTGGGCATGCTCAGAAGTGGAAACGCAGGACTTCATCCCAAAGACGTCTGCTCCAGCACTGGCTATAATAGAAGATCCAGGAGGGGCAGCAGCAAGTCTCTGCACAGTATTGGAATGGGCAAGAGCTGGGACCGATGTCTCTGCTGAGCAGGCTCCATTGCGGATGGAGATGAATGGGGGACCGCAGCGGGACTGGTTCGAGACTCCCCTTGTGCAACAGTGGGAACTCAAACCCTAACACACTGTTTAATAATAGGAACAACAAAGCATAGCTGTCTGCTGGCTTTATAAGAATAGTGAGGACCAACTGCCGTCCCTTTAAGAATATTAAAGTCCGCCTGATGGCCCTCCTCCTTTAACAGTCCCTCATTCATGAATGAAACAGGATGTGACTGGTGATGTGTCCACACACCACATGGCCAGCTAAGGTTTTAAAATGTTAAAATGACATTTCCCAGTGAATGCATTTGTCTTGGTTGAAAGCAATTCTAAAGTTGAAATCCACATCAAAAACACTAATAGCCCAAGTGGTGGAGGAACATTTTTTTTTTGTTATTTATTTTGCCTTTCATACAAATCATTACCCTGGAAAGGATGTTCCTTAACATATTTTCCAGGAAAATACATTTTGGTTTTGTTTTTGTATGTTTTACTGTGAGCCAGGAAAAGTGGCGTAAGACTCTGACAATATTGTTCACAGCAGTGACCTTGGAGTCAGAAATGCATCTAGGGGTCTTCCTCATGATATTCCCATGTCATTTGAGCACTGTTCCCATACATTTCTGAGGTTTTGATACCCTAAAAAGACCTCCGGGCGGGGTCACGGCAAAAAAGCTCGGGTTTCCCATAGACTTAATTTGGTCTCGTTGCTCGGGTCGAGAACTGAGCATTCCAATTTGCTTGCCTCAGGCAATGAGCACCCGAGCAGTCCAATTTGCTTGACCCGAGCAATGAGCACCCGAGCATTTTAGTGCTCGCTCATCACTAATATTGACCTTTTTCAATGAGAATATTTTATTCACCAATACTACACTTCTTTTTCTGGCTCTAAACTAAAATCATGTTACCATAAGTTCATTCCCTTAAGCTTTATTTGATACTTAAAAAGTTTATTTAAAATGGAATTTAGTAAGCATTTCATGTAGACTGTTACTGTGCTATTCCATTTTAACTAAGTGTTATTTTAGTATGTTGGTATGGTAACTACTACTATGGCATTCATGTGAAGCTCGTTTGTTGCATTAGCTAAACATTTCACTTACAAAACTGAAAATATAAAGGTAGCAATTTAAATTATTATTTTAATGCTTGTTAAAGTAAAAAAATAGGGCACATTTTAGAAGGATTTCACAAAGCAGTTATAAATGAAAAATGGTATGAAACAGTCCAAATTGATTATTTACAAAATGAATGGTTTTAACTCCTTAGTGACAGAGCCAATTTGCAGCTTAATGACCGGGTCAATTTTTACAATTCTGGCCACTGTCACTTTATGAGGTTATAACTCTGGAACGCTTTAACGAATCCCTCTGATTCTGAGATTGTTTTTTCGTGACATATTGTACTTCACGTTAGTGGTAAATTTTTGTTTATATGACTTGCATTTATTTATGAAAAAAATGGAAATATGGCGAAAATTTTGAAAATTTAGCAATTTTCAAACTTTAAATTTTTATGACCTTAAATCAGAGAGCTATGTCACACAAATTTCTTAATAAATAACATTTCCCACATGTCTACTTTACATCAGCACAATTTTGGGAGCAAAATTTTTTTGTTACGAAGTTATAAGTGTTAAAAGTTGACCAGCAATTTCTCATTTTTACAACACCATTTTTTTAGGGACCACATCACATTTGAAGTCACTATGAGGGGTCTATATGATAGAAAATGCCCAAGAGTGACACCATTATAAAAACTGCACCCTCCAAGGTGCTCAAAACCACATTCAAGAAGTTTAATAACCCTTTACTTGCTTGACAGGAACTGAAGCAATGTGGAAGGCAAAAATTAACAATTAACTTTTTTTGCAAAAAATTTACTTAAGAACCAATTTTTTTATTTTCACAAGTGTTAAAAGAGAAAATAAACCACAAAATTTGTTGTCCAATTTCTCCTGAATACGCCGATACTCCATATGTGGGAGTAAACCACTTTTTTGGCGCAAGTCAGAGGTCGCAAGGGAAGGCGCGCCGTTTGACTTTTTCAACACAGAATTGGCTGGATGCCATGTCGCGTTTGCAGTGCCCCAGATGTGCTTAAACAGTGGAAACCCCCAACAAGTGACCCCATTTTGGAAACTAGACCCCTTAAGGAACTTATCTAGATGTGTGGTGAGCACTTTGAACCTCCAAGTGCATCACAGAAGTTTATAACGTAGAGCCATGAAAATAAAAAATCATTTTTTTCCTCAAAAATGATTTTTCTTAGCCAGCTATTTTTTAAATTTCCCAAGGGAAACGGGAGAAATTAGAACTCCAAAATTGGTGTGCAATTTATCCTGAGTATGCTGATACCCCATATGTTGGGGTAAACCACTGTTTGGCTCGGAAAGGAGGGAGCACCATTTGACTTTTTGAAAGCCATGTCGTGTTTAGAGACCCCCTGATGTGCTTAAATAGTGGAAACCCCTAAATTCTAGCTCCAACCCAAACCCTAACACACCACTAACCCTAATCCCAACCCTAACCATAATCCTAACCCTAATCTCAACCCTAATTGTAACCCCAACCCTAATTGTAGCCCTAACCCTAACCTATCCTAACCCTAACCCTAATGGAAAAATGAAAATAAATATATTTTCTTTATTTTATTATATGTCTCTAACTAAGGGGGTTATAAATGGGGGGTTTATTTACTATTGTTTTTATTTTGATCACTGTGATAGTGTTTATCACAGTGATCAAAATGTCCTGCACTGAAAGAATGAATCTGCCGGCCGGCAGATTCGACGGGCACACTGCGCATGCGCCCACCATTTTCTTTGCAGGAAGAAGACCGGGAGATGAAGGAGGCATGGGAGGACCGGGGGGACACCGGGAGGTACCAGGAGGATCGGGAGACCCTATTTTTCTCCCCTCTGATGTGCGATCACATCAGAGGAGAGAGAAATTAAATGCAGAATCGCTGTTTAGTTTTTTTTGCGGTCGTCGTTATATGGTTAATAACGGCGATTGCAAAAGCGGGGGACCCGAATTATGTTCTTTGGGGTCTCGGCTACCCCTTGTAGCCGAGACCCCCGAGAAAATCAGACTCGGCGGGCGCACTGCGCGTGTGCCCGCCATTTTCGTTGCAGGGAGAAGAAGCGGGAACCTGCGGGAGCCATGGGAGGACGGGGGGACACCGGGAGGTGTGGGGACAGATCGTGGTCCCGGGAACCCTATTTCTCTCCCCTCTGATGTGCGAACACATCAGAGGAGAGAGAAATTAAATGGAGCATCGCGGCTTTTTTTTTTGTGTCGCCTTTGTATGGTTAATAAATGCGATCGCAAAAGCGGGGTTGGTAAAAAACGACCAGAATCATGTTCTCTGGGGTCTCGGCTACCCCTGGTAGCCGAGATCCCAGAGAAATTCTGACTCTGGGGGGCGCTATATACTTTCTCCACAGCGCCGTTAATTAACGGCGCTGTGGTTTAAGTACCCTTAACTGCCGCCGTTAAAAGGCGTATCGGCGGTCGTTAAGGGGTTAATATTCATTCGCACTCAAATGCTCCTGAGTGTTTACATCGCTATATCACTATGCCTGTATATTAGAGGTAAAATAAAAGTTAGACTTTTTTTCCAATAATATCACACAAAAATTCTTAACTAAACTAGCAATTACAAGTCACATTACTAATACAATACATTTTAAAAATAAACATCATAAACAAAATAATATAAAATTTTATATCCTTGTAATTGTAATAACCGTTAAAACATCGTGAACAGATTCTTTACGGTGACCAGCAAATGACATAAAAAAAGGTGTCATTTTTCTTTTTCTGTTAATCACTTTACTCCCGAGGGTAGTTTGCACGTTAATGACCGGGCCAATTTTTACAATTCTGACCACTGTCCCTTTATGAGATAATAACTCTGGAACACTTCAATGGATCTTGGCGGTTCTGAGATTGTTTTCTTGTGACATATTGTACTTCATGTTAGTGGTAAAATTTATTCGATATAACTTGCGTTTATATAAACATTTAACTTTTTAGTCACAAAAATGATCTTTTACAAACAATTTCTTTATTTCCATGGATCATGGTGATTATGACATTGTTTTATCATGACATATTGTACTTCATGATAATGGTAAAATTTATTTCATATGACTTGCCTTTATTTGTGAAAAATACAGAATTTTGGCAAAAATTTAGAAAATTTCACAATTTTCCAAATTTGAATTTGCATGCCCTTAAATCACAGAGATATGTCACACAAAATACTGAATAAGTAACATTTCCCACATGTTTACTTTACAACGGCACAATTTTGGAACCCAATTTTTTTTTGGCTAGGAAGTTATAAGGGTTAAAAGTTGACCTGCGATTTCTCATTTTTACAACATCATTTTTTTTTAGGGACCACATCACATTTGAAGTCACTTTGAGGGGTCTATATGGCAGAAAGTACCCAAAAGTGACACCATTCTAAAAACTGCACCCCTCAAGGTGCTCAAAACCAAATCAACAAGTTTATTAACACTTCAGGTACATAACAGGAATTTTTTGAATGTTTAAAAAAAATAAACATTTAACTTTTTAAAATTACTTCATGTCCAATTTTTTTTTATTTTTCCAATGGTAATAGGAGAAATTGGACCCCAAAAGTTATTGAGCAATTTGTCCTGAGTACGCTGATATCCCATATGTCGTGGGGAACCATTGTTTCAGCGCATGGCAGAGCTCGGAAGGGAAGCAGTGCCGTTTGACTTTTTCAACGCAAAATTGGCTGGAATTGAGATCGGATGCCATGTCACGTTTGAAGAGTCCCTGATTTGTCTAAACAGTGGAAACCCCCCACAAGTGACCCCATTTAGGAAACTAGACCCCCCAAGGAACTTATCTAGATGTGTGGTGAGAAATTTAAACTCCCAAGGGTATCACAGAAGTTTATAACATACAGCTGTAATATTAAAAAATAATTTTTTCCAAAAAAATCTTTTCACCCCCAATTTTTATTTTCCCAAGGGTAACAGGAGCCCAAAAGTTATTGAGCAATTTGTACTGAGTATGATGATACCCTATATGTGGTAGGAAACCACTGTTTTGGCGCATGTTAGAGCTCGGAAGGGAAGGAGTGTCGTTTGACTTTTTCAATGAAAAATTGTCAGGAATTGAGATCGGACGCCATGTCGCGTTTGGAGAGCCCCTGATGTGCCTGAACAGTGGAAATCCCCCACAAGTGACCCCATTTTGAAAACTAGACCCTCCAAGGAACTTGTCTAGATATGTTGTGAGAACTTTGAACCTCCAAGTGTTTCACTAAAGTTTATAACGCCCAAGCATGAAAATAAAAAAATCATATTTTTTCCACAAACATGAGCTTTTAGTCCCAATTTTTTATGTTTCCAAGGCTAACAGGAGAAATTGGACCCCAAAAGTTGTTGTCCAATTTGTCGTGAGTACACTGATACCCCCAAATGTGGGAGAAAACTATTGTATGGGCACACGTCGGGGCTCAGAAGGGAAGTAATGATGTTATGGAATGCAGACTTTGATGGAATTGTCTGCGGGCGTCATGTCGCATTTGGAGAGCCCCTGATGTGCCTAAACAGTGGAAACGCCCCAATTCTAACTCCAAACCTAACCTCAACACACCCCTAACCCTAATCCCATCCCTAACCATAACCCTAACCACATACCTAACTGTTGTGAATGTGCTAGAAATGAATTCTGAGCAGAAGCTCCCTCTGGTGGTTCAAACAGTACTGAACTATGCAATGAAGATTGTGAAGATTGGCGATCAGGTGTTACTGACTGGTCTTATATAAGGGAGGTTCCCTCCCATCAGGGTTGCCGGTGATCAATTGTTCTGGTCTCATCTTTGATTCCTGTTCACTTTGAAGCTTGCTGTTTCGTGCCTGCATCTTCTGCTAACAGATAAGACATTTTCTTCTTTTAGTTTTTTGGTGCTTGCTTTTTGCATTTTGTCCTGCACTTCTGTGGGGGTCTGCCGGGTCCCCTCCGGGGGCTTGTGCTCCTCTCAGTTTAGCTCAGCCACTGTTGTTTGTTCATTTGCCTTTTCCAGTATTTTCAGTGGCTGCGGCTTAGTTTTGTTAGACCAGAGAACTAATTTAGGTGGTAGAGGTCGTGTGATCTCAAGTGTTTTTGTAATTAGTAGAGTTGGTACTTTTTAGGGTTTTTTGGGATTGCAGTAAGTGTCCTTCCTATCCTTTTCTATCTAGCAAGTTTGGGCCCCAACGTTTGCTCATACTATTTTCTGTCTGTGTCTGTATCTCCTCTTGTCTAACCGCCATTACATGTTTGGGGGTTTCTATGTTCTTTGGGGATCTGCTCCGGGGCAGATAGTTTTCCTCTTTCTGTCTTTAGGTGTAGTTAGCTTCTCAGGCTGTGACGAGGCGTCTAGGACCAACGTAGGTACGCTCCACGGCTGCCTTTAGTTGTGGTGGTTAGTCAGGGTACTGCAATCCAATAGATTCCAACCTCTCTGGTGTATTTCCTTTTTTGCCTGCTCTCCTCAGCTACCAAATCATAACACCTAACCCTAACACACTCCTAACCCTAATCCCAACCCTAACTTTAGCCCCAACCCTAACTCTAAATTAGCCCCAACCATGGGCGTACCCACCATGGGGCAGGGGGGGGCAGCTGCCCCTCCCTAGAAGCAGGGGCACACAATGAAAGAGAGCGGAGAGAGCAGCACAATGCCGGCTCCCTCTGCCACAGATTGCAGTGCCTGTCTGTGTGTGCAGTGCACGGAGCTGCTGTCTCACCAGAGGAGCCTCTTCCTTCTTGGCCGGCAGCAGCTGTAGTTTCACTTTCTGCCCTGCAGGCTCTGGTTGTCTCAGCCACACTGGGTCCTAGTGCCCTCTGTGTGCAGACACTGGACACTTCCTGCTCCTGCCACTGCCTGCAAGCTTCATGGTAAGAGGGGATCGAATTTATTAAATTCATTCAGCTCAGGCATGTCATGGTCATTGTGGGGAAATGTGAGAGGATGAGGGTATTATGGGGGAGGGGGTACAGGGCACTGGGGTGAATGTAAGAGGATGGGGTATTGTGGGGGCTAGGGCACTGGGGGGGTTAATGTGAGAGGATGGGGGTATGGTGGGGGAGGGGTACAGGGCACTGGGGTGAATGTAAGAGGAGGGGGTATTGTGGGGGCTAGGGCACTGGGGGTTAATGTGAGAGGATGGGGTATTGTGGAGGCTAGGGCACTGGGGGGTTAATGTGAGAGGATGGGGTATTGTGGGGCTAGGGCACTGGGGGGGTTAATGTGAGAGGATGGGGTATTGTGGGGCTGAAGTGGGGGGAGGGGCAACAGGGCACAGAGTGAATGTGAGGATGGGGATATTGTGGGGGCTAGGGCACTGGGGGGGTGAATGTAAGAGTATGGGGTATTGCGGGGGCTAGGGCACTGGGGGGGTTAATGTGAGAGGATGGGGGTATTGTGGGGCTGAAGTGGGGAGGGGCAACAGGGCACAGAGTGTGAATGTGAGAGGATGGGGTATTGTCGGGGAGGGGATACAGGGCACTGGTTGATGAATGTGAGAGGATGGGGATATTGTGGGGGCTGGCGCACAGGGGTTGATGTGAGAGGATGGGTATTGTGAGGGAGGGTGGACAGGTCACTGGGGTTGAATGTAAGAGGATGGGGGTATTGTGGGGCTAGGGCACTGGGGGTTTACTGTGAGAGGATGGGGGTATTGTGGGGACTGAAGTGGGGAGGGGCAACAGAGCACTGAGGGGTGCATGTGAGAGGATGGGGATATTGTGGGGGCTAGGGCACTGGGGGGTGAATGTAAGAGTATGGGGTATTGTGGGGGCTAGGGTACTGGGGTGGTTAATGTGAGAGGATGGGGGTATTGTGGGGGCTGAAGTGGGGGAGGGGCAACAGGGCACAGAGAGTGAATGTGAGAGGATGGGTATTGTCGGGGAGGGGATACAGGGCACTGGTTGGTGAATGTGAGAGGATGGGGATATTGTGGGGGCTGGCGCACATAGGTTGATGTGAGAGGATGGGGTATTGTGAGGGAGGGTGGACAGGTCACTGGGGTAGAATGTAAGAGGATGGGGTATTGTGAGGCTAGGGCATTGGGGGTTTACTGTGAGAGGATGGGGTATTGTGGGGACTGAAGTGGGGAGGGGCAACAGAGCACTGAGGGGTGCATGTGAGAGGATGGGGGTATTGTGGGGTCAGTGGGACAGAACACTAAGGGGTGCATGTGAGACGATGGGCTGTTGGGGTGTGGGTGGGGGACAGGGGAGGTAGGGGGCTTTTTTTACTTGTGAGCTCCTTAATACTTTAATAATAGATTAATATTTCAGTATTATTATAACAAGGGCATAGACAGACGACCGTATAACTCATGCGAGGATTGCACTGCAATCCTCGGACTTGCTGGTACCGCTCCTGACATGAGCGCGATTGCCATGTATAATATATGGTATATACAGCGTAGTGTCGCATACACTGCTGTATTATACAATATACAACAGTTCTAATGCTCAATACCTAATATGCAGGATAATGTGCAGTGTATATGATGTAACCTATATAAGATTTGACATTGGCTTGCCCCCCCTAGTTTTGATCCTGGGTACGCCCATGGCCCCAACCCTAACTCTAACTTTAGCCCCAACTCTAACCCAGCCCCAACCCTAACCCTTACTTTAGCCCCAACCATAAACCTAACTTTAGCCCCAACCCTAAACCTAACTTTTGCTCCAACCCTAACTTTAGCCCCAACCCTAACCCTAACTTTAGCCCTAACCCTAATGGAAAAATGGAAATAAATACATTTTTTTATCTTATTATTTTTCCTTAACTAACGGGGTGATAGAGGGGGGTTTGACTTACTATTTATAGTGGGTTTTTATGTTTGACAGCAGTCACATGCTGACAGACGCTTTTTATTGCAAAAAATAGTTTTTGCATCACCACATTTTGAGAGCTATAATTTTTCCATATTTTGGCCCACAGAGTCATGTGAGGTCTTGTTTTTTGCAGGGCAAGATGATGTTTTTATTGATACTATTTTCAGGTACATGACATTTTTTTTGATCGCTTTCTATTATGATTTTTATGAAACAGAATGAACAAAAACCAGCAATTCATTAAATTCTTTTGGGGGGCGTTTATACCATTCCGCATTTGTTAAAATTGATAAAGCAGTTTTATTCATCAGGTTTGTATGATTAGAGCAATACCTCATTTGTATCATTTTTTTATGTTTTGGCACTTTTATACAATAAAAACAATTTTATAAAAAAAATAATTATTTTTGCATTTCCTTATTCTGCGAGCTCTAACTTTTTTATTTTTTCACTGATGACGCTGTTTGGCTGCTCGTTTTTTGCGGGACAATATGAGATTTTCAGCAGTACCATGTTTATTTACATCAGTCATTTTGATTGTGTGTTATTCCACTTTTTGTTCGGCATTATGATGATAAAGCATTGTTTTATTGCCTTGGTTTTTTTTAAGGGGTTCACTAAAGGGGTTAACTGGTGGGACAGTTTTATAGGTCAGGTCATTACGGACGCGATGATACTAGATATGTGTACCTTTATTGTTTTTTTATTTACATAAAGAAATGTATTTTTTGGAAAAATATTTATTTATCTTTATTCAGGAATTTTTAAAAAAAATATTTTTACACATGTTCATTTTTTTTTTTTTTCACTTTTTTACTTTGTCCCAGGGTGGGACATCATTACACAGTGTCAGATCGCTAATGTGACACTTTGCACAGCACTGTGTCAGATCAGCAATCTGACAGGCAGTGCTGTAGGCTTGCCGGCGCTTGTTGCGTTGTTTTGAGTGTCTCAGGGAAGTATGCAGGGAGCTCCCTCACTGCGCGCTGCTTCCTTATGCCACCGGAACGCTGAGATCTTGTTTGATCCAGTATTCCAGGGGTTAAAGTGCCGGGAGCAGTTCGTGACCGCTCCTGGCACATATTGTAGGTGTCAGCTGCGATAATCAGCTGGCACCCGGCCGCGCTCCCCTGTAAGCGCTGCTGCTCGTGTATGACACACTATCCCGTCCTTAGGAATTAAGTCCCAGGGCACATGGATGGAATAGTAAGTCAAATAGTAGAAAGGGGTTAAACACAGAAAAAAGTTAACATACACAGATATATGTAACTCTTTGAAACATATTTGGAAAAATAGCATTAAAAAAAACTACAGCTCATGTTGTAAAAAAAGAAACAAAAAACAAGATTTCATTTACTAAAGCTTAAGTAAAATTAATTTTTGTGGCTGCTAAAACTATGAATGAATGAACAAATAAAAAAAATTATGTGGTCGTCTAAAGAAGCGCATCTCAAAAATGTTATTGTGTATATGAGTGTGAAATGTATAAATCCATGTGTGGCATATTAGCATTTACATATTATGAATAGTGTTGAGCATTCCGATACCGCAAGTATCGGGTATCGGCCGATATTCGCGTTATCGGAATTCCGATACTTAATTCCGATACTTTTTCAATATCGTATACCGGAATCGGAAGTTCCCATAATTCTTTGAGAGGCAATGTGATGTTAGTCAGCCAGTGATGAATCTTATGAAGTGTGGGCACATCCTGTAATGCTGCGGTCATCTTAACTAATGGCATGGCTGTGATTGGCTGCTGAAATGATGTCAGAATGCACTATAAAAGGCGCCGCAGCCATTTTGGCGTCACTGTGCTGTGAACTCAGTTAGGGAAAGAACGCTGCTCTGCTGACTCTGAGGGACAGTTAGAGATTGCGATTTAGTGTACTGTGCTTTAGGCAGGCTAGTTTACCACCGGCTGTGTAAAGCTTCCTTTTGCCTGCAGTGTTGTTTTAACAGCTCTGCAAGGTGTTGTGTGAGAGTGCAGGTGACGCTGCAGTTTGCTCTGCATGCAACGCTGTCTGTAGGCATCTGCACGTGTCACTCACAGACTCTTTTTTTTTTTTCTTCAGTGTATAAAAGGTGCCGCCGCCATTTTAGCGTCACTGTGCTGTGAATTCAGTAAGGGACAGAACGCTGCTGTGCTGACTCTGAGGGACAGTTAGAGATTGCGATTTAGTGTACTGTGCTGTAGGCAGGCTAGCACCAACCGCTGTGTAAAGCTTCCTTTTGCCTGCAGTGTTGTTTTAACAGCTCAGCAAGGTGTGTGTGAGTGCAGGTGACGCTGCAGTTTGCTCTGTATGCAACGCTGTCTGTAGGCATCTGCACGTGTCACTCACAGACTCTTTTTTTTTTCTTCAGTGTAATTCTTGCTGCTCCATGTAATTGAAATAATAGTGTGACGCGTTTCCATCCGTATACAATACCTTGGTTGCAAACACTATAGAAGTCCACAATGGAGCCTTTCACAGCAAGTGAACAGTTGTGTTTCAGTGTTCACTGCAGTCTGTAATTTTTTTTTTTTTTTTTTGAGTGCAGATCACGCTCCAGTTACTTCAACTAATGCTGCGTGTACTCTGCTGAGTGTCTGTCACTGGCTCATCCTTGTAATTGTTCAAAAATTGCTGCTGCTTTATTCTATTTTAAATTTACAAAAATATATTAGTGTGACGCTCTTCCATCAAAATACAATACATTGCTTGCAAACTTAATAGAAGTCCACAAAAAGGCCTTTCACAGCAAGTGAACAGTTGTGTTTCAGTGTTCACTGTAGTCTGAGGTTTCATTTTTTTGTAGGAGTGTAGATCCCGCTCCACTTCAACCACCGCAGCGTGTACTCTGCTGAGTGTCTGTCACTGGCTCATCCTTGTAATTTTTCAAAAATTGCTGCTGCTTTATTCTATTTTAAATTTACAAAAATATATTAGTGTGACGCTCTTCCATCAAAATACAATACATTGCTTGCAAACTTAATAGAAGTCCACAAAAAGGCCTTTCACAGCAAGTGAACAGTTGTGTTTCAGTGTTCACTGTAGTCTGAGGTTTCATTTTTTTGTAGGAGTTTAGATCCCGCTCCACTTCAACCACCGCAGCGTGTACTCTGCTGAGTGTCTGTCACTGGCTCATCCTTGTAATTTTTCAAAAATTGCTGCTGCTTTATTCTATTTTAAATTTACAAAAATATATTAGTGTGACGCTCTTCCATCAAAATACAATACATTGCTTGCAAACTTAATAGAAGTCCACAAAAAGGCCTTTCACAGCAAGTGAACAGTTGTGTTTCAGTGTTCACTGTAGTCTGAGGTTTCATTTTTTTGTAGGAGTGTAGATCCCGCTCCACTTCAACCACCGCAGCGTGTACTCTGCTGAGTGTCTGTCACTGGCTCATCCTTGTAATTTTTCAAAAATTGCTGCTGCTTTATTCTATTTTAAATTTACAAAAATATATTAGTGTGACGCTCTTCCATCAAAATACAATACATTGCTTGCAAACTTAATAGAAGTCCACAAAAAGGCCTTTCACAGCAAGTGAACAGTTGTGTTTCGGTGTTCACTGTAGTCTGAGGTTTCATTTTTTTGTAGGAGTGTAGATCCCGCTCCACTTCAACCACCGCAGCGTGTACTCTGCTGAGTGTCTGTCACTGGCTCATCCTTGTAATTTTTCAAAAATTGCTGCTGCTTTATTCTATTTTAAATTTACAAAAATATATTAGTGTGACGCTCTTCCATCAAAATACAATACATTGCTTGCAAACTTAATAGAAGTCCACAAAAAGGCCTTTCACAGCAAGTGAACAGTTGTGTTTCAGTGTTCACTGTAGTCTGAGGTTTCATTTTTTTGTAGGAGTGTAGATCCCGCTCCACTTCAACCACCGCAGCGTGTACTCTGCTGAGTGTCTGTCACTGGCTCATCCTTGTAATTTTTCAAAAATTGCTGCTGCTTTATTCTATTTTAAATTTACAAAAATATATTAGTGTGACGCTCTTCCATCAAAATACAATACATTGCTTGCAAACTTAATAGAAGTCCACAAAAAGGCCTTTCACAGCAAGTGAACAGTTGTGTTTCAGTGTTCACTGTAGTCTGAGGTTTCATTTTTTTGTAGGAGTGTAGATCCCGCTCCACTTCAACCACCGCAGCGTGTACTCTGCTGAGTGTCTGTCACTGGCTCATCCTTGTAATTTTTCAAAAATTGCTGCTGCTTTATTCTATTTTAAATTTACAAAAATATATTAGTGTGACGCTCTTCCATCAAAATACAATACATTGCTTGCAAACTTAATAGAAGTCCACAAAAAGGCCTTTCACAGCAAGTGAACAGTTGTGTTTCAGTGTTCACTGTAGTCTGAGGTTTCATTTTTTTGTAGGAGTGTAGATCCCGCTCCACTTCAACCACCGCAGCGTGTACTCTGCTGAGTGTCTGTCACTGGCTCATCCTTGTAATTTTTCAAAAATTGCTGCTGCTTTATTCTATTTTAAATTTACAAAAATATATTAGTGTGACGCTCTTCCAGAGGACAGCGTTTGTTGGCCATTTGTGAGTCTGCAGCACATGGTTGATTTCATGCTGCACTGCCTGAGAAACGACCGCTGCATCGGCCACATTCTCACCACGTCAGATTATTGGGTGTACACCCTCCTAGACCCTCGCTACTGGGACAACTTACAAAGCCTCATCACACCGTTGAACCGGGACCGTAAAATGTTGGAGGACCAAGACACACTGTTGAAATCCATAATGTTCTCCATTCCAGCCGAGAGCGCTGCTGCTGCTACTGCTTTACAAAGCAGCTCTGTGCGTCGAGGCATTGTAGACACCTCTGCAACAAGAGAGAGCACAAGCAGCGCCTCTGCACAGGGCAAGAGCTGTATGTTACAAATGTGGCGAAGTTTTGTGACAGCGCCACCAAGGTGTACACCATAGTGATGGGAAATCTATTTAATTTTGGTGATTAGTTCACCATGAACTAGTTCACTGAAAAGATTAGTTCAAAAGATTAGTTCATTTAGTTCAGTTTTTCTCCACTCTATCCTGTGAGGAGCTGATAGGAAATGCATCATGTGACCTCTGAACTAAATGAACTAGATGAACTGCTGAACAAAATGTTCTATTGAGAATGACTCAGGACAGCCTAGTTCAATCTGATGCCTCTGACTGAGCCCAGCAGTGCCACATAATGATTGTGTATGAGGGGGCTGAGAAGCAGTTCAGCATCCACCATTTTAAGAACAGAACAGGGGTCAGTGTTAAAGATTTTAGCAAGACTGATCTTCTAGGCTAGAGGCATGAACTACACACAGAAACACTCTCTCATACACACATATGAGCTGTGTCTGTGTACTGTGTGTGCAATTTCATTTTTTATTGATAATATTATTATTACTGTTTATTTGTATTTGATGTGTGGTATGCTTTGGAGGTGCTGGCTTGCCCTGCTGCCAGTGTATTATCTGAGCGCGTCTTTAGTGCTGCAGGTGGTGTACTAACATACCGTCGCATGCGACTATCCTCAGACAATGTAGACCGGCTTATTTTTCTGAAAATGAACAAGGCATGGATCTCACCTGAATTTGCCTGTCCGTTTTCAGATTAAATAACTGTTTGCCAACGTTTTCCAAGTCTCCTGTTATGTTCATCTTTCTACCACCTGAACTCTACTCCCTGGGCTACAACACTGCCAGTCACAGGGGAATGATCATTTACAAAACAAAATGTTATCCCCAACAAATAGTAGCGCAACGACTCCAGTGCCCACTTTATCGCCAGGCACTCTCTCTCTACAATGCTGTCTCTGTTTTTTGATGGAGTAAGTTTTCGACTCAGGAAACTAATGGGATGCTCCTCCCCGTTAAGCTCCAGTCCTGAGACAACACGGCACCCAGACCTACCTCTGACGCATCAGTCTGGACAATGAATTCTCTTTTGAACTCGGGTGTGCTCAAAACTGGTGACCCACACAGTGCCCCTTTTATTGCCCCTGTTGATGACCCCTTGCTGATTTATTAACCGGCTCCACCAGATCCATGGGTATTCTCTCAAACTGGACCTCTAAAATTTTTAATGGCACCAAGGGACTTACAAAATGAGGCTGAGGACTGTGTATCTGGCGCATGCGACAAGAGTTACAATACCGTTTAACTTCTTGATAGACCTCCAGCCAGTAAAACCGTTGTATAATTCTGTGTAGGGTTTTCTTTTGGCACAAATGTCACCCTAGTACATGCGCATGCGCTAAGTCCATTACCAACCTCCGATATGACTGCGGTAGCAGCAATTGCTAAAAAATTTCAACATGTATTTTATAAACCTGATACAGCAAATCTTGGTTCAGCTCTAATTGTTTAAATACTGTAGCTGCCCCGGGGTGTTGGGGTTCCCCATTGACAACCAGTAAATTTTCACGGGCTAGACTCAACGTAGGGGCCGCGTAGTTGCGCCTTAACAAATTTGTCACCTGTCACATTTAAGTATTACAATTCAGGTCCCGGTGTCAAATCTTCCATCTCCCCAACTAACACTTCGATAGGAGAGGGGTTTTCCTACTCCACCGAAGGCAAACGTAATACTGCCCACTGCACACATGTGTTATGCATAGTGAGACTGATAGTAGCCAACAAAGTAGCTAACAAAGGCCACTTGTGATCGCCCTATCAGCGTAGGAACAATGCTACTCAAAAGATCTTCCATGATCCTGGACAAAATCTTGATATAATGGTCAATGAGTGAGAATGTACGATAGGATCCAGGCAGATGTGAAGATTTGTTTGGTTTTAGTAGCAACTTCATGTGTGACATGTTTGAATGGCTGGGCAACCCTCCTGTCTCCAATATATGATTGAAGGTGCGTACCAATGTGGACGGGATATCCTCACTCAATAATTTTAATAATTTGGCTGTAAACCCGTCAGATCCTGGATCTTTCCCGTATTTAAAGTAACTTATCGCCGCTGTCACTTCCGTCACCTCAATTTGTTTTTTTAAAAGGAGAAGCTGATAGTTTGTGATGGATGGTAACCGTATTCCATCTACAAAGGTGTTACCTCCTCACTATCTGTATGTTCCACCTTATATAAGTCTGAGTAGTATTCTTGTAGAATGGTGTTTATGGTTCGAGGGTCTGTGTTCATGATCCCATGTTTATTCGTTAACGCTGTAATATGTTGATGACGAATGTGATTTCCTTTCGCTAGTCGTGCTAATAGTCTCCCTCATTTGCTACCATAACGATATACATCGGCTCTATAATTGTTATTACTGCTTCTCTCTCGTCGATATACCCATACGTGTAAGTCAACCTTAGCCTGCTTACATCTATTTTTAACCTGTGTTGATGAACTTGTCTTGTTTGCCGTGTACCTATCGCGTAATATCCTGCTAGCCTGCGAGTAGTTTGTCGCCATCTTCTTTTTTAGCGTTGTCTGATAACCTATTAGTTTCACGCGCATTACTCCCTTCCCTGCTGCCCATAAAATTTCCGGCCTATCCCTAGTATCTCCATTATCCCTTACATATTAAAAACACATTGCTTCACATGATGTCGAAACTTCTCATCCATTAACAAATAGGTCGGGAAGCGCCAAGTTTGGTTTGGCCCCATCTGCACCATATCTGGCAGGGTCACTGATACGGGCGCGTGGTCATATATAGCTACGCTGTGCACATCTGCCTCTTCCACTCCCCTTAATAGCTCCTGTGCTAGCAATATATAATCTATTCTGGACCAAGAGTCATGTGGCGCCGAAAGAATGAATATTCACTGCCATCTGGGTTCAGGTGTGTCCAAATGTCTACAAAGTTACTCGTGTCTAGCAAGGGTTATTATAAACGTGTGTCATGTGATCGCACATTCATTCGCATCGACCTACAGTTCTTCACTGGTTCGATTCACCATATTTAAGTCACCACCGTGGTGGTTTTAATGCTCTCCTATCGGCCTGATATGCTTGGATACCTGGGATAAATTCAGGAACGTCTCCAAACTCCCTACTCACATGTCAGCGCAGGAACCGTAAGAGGGAACGTGCTTGTTTTGTTGCGCATAGGTGGAGTTTTATACAGTAAATGATTACTGCTGTCTTATTTTTGCGTCCCAAGGGCAGAATAAGTCTGCGTAACGTTACATTTTACAGACACTCATATAATAGACACACGCTACCCTAACCGTGACACAAGGAAGGTATTGTTGTGGGATAAAGCCGCCATTTTAGCGTCACTGTGCTGTTAATTCAGTTTGGGACAGAACGCTGCTCTGCTGACTCTGAGGGACAGTTAGAGATTGCGATTTTGTGTACTGTGCTTTAGGCAGGCTACTTTACCAACCGCTGTGTACATCTTCCTTTTGCCTTGCAGTGTTTTTTTCACAGCTCTGCAAGGTGTGTGTGTGAGTGCAGGTGACGCGCTGCAGTTTGCTCGGCATACAACGCTGTATGTAGGCATCTGCACATGTCACTCTCACTCTTTTTTTTTTTTTTTCTTTAGTGTAATTCTTGCTGCTCCATTCAATTGAAATTATAGTGTGACGTGCTTCCATCCGTATCCAATACATTGGTTGAAAACACTGTAGAAGGACACAAAAAGCCCTTTCACAGCTAAGAGTTGTGTTCACTGTAGTCTGAGATTTTAATTTATTCAATTTTGATCACGCTCAAGTTACTTCTTCAAGCAATGCTGCTTGTACTCTGCTGAGCGTGTCTTACTGCCTCATCCTTGTCATTTTTCTCGAATTGGTGTACATGTACATCAAAGTAGTCTTCATTTTGATCGAAATCCAAGTGGGTACCCGGACACTCTATGGCTGCTTTTGTACGGTGGACTGGCTCCAACATTCAATAAGACTTAAGATGCAATCGGGCACCTTGTCAAGGCCCAATCCTCTTCTCCCTCTGATATAATAATAATAATAATCTTTATTTATATAGCGCCAACATATTCCGCAGCGCTTTACACTTTAACAGTTTCAAAACACAAGTCATAGGTAACAACGTTAACAATACAATAATTAAAGCAAAATAAGCCGACCCTGCTCGTGAGAGCTTACAATCTACAATGAGGTGGGGGAGATACAAAGTACAGGTGTGTATATATAATGGTGCATTTCCAATGATGGTCCAGCCATCTTGAGGGAGTGAGGCATGGATGGAGGAAGTGAATGGGCTCCACATACACACTTAAACATAGAACGACTTTGCTTATTGAATGTGATAGGCCACTCTGAACAAATGTGTTTTGAGGGAGCGCCTGAAACCAGGCAAATTGTGGATAGTCATAATTTCTTGTGGTAGAGCATTCCAGAGGATTTGCGCAGCGCGGGAGAAGTCTTGGAGTCGGGAGTGGGAGGTACGGATTACTGCAGAGGTTAGTCGAAAGTCATTTGCAGAGCGCAGCAGTCGGTTAGGCCGATAGATAGAAATGAGGGAGGAGATGTAGGGGGGTGCTGCACTGTGGAGAGCTTTGTGGGTGAGAACCAGTACTTTGAATTGGATCCTATAATGAATGGGCAGCCAGTGTAAGGACTGGCGAACAGCAGACGCGTCCGAGTACCGATTAGCCAGATGGATGACCCTGGCTGCTGCATTAAGGATGGACTGGAGAGGGGATAGTCGAGTAATGGGGAGGCCAAGTAATAGAGCATTGCAGTAGTCCAGGCGGGAGTGGATCAATGCTACAGTGAGGGTTTTTGTTGTTTCCATGGTGAGAAAAGGGCGATTCTAGAGATGTTCTTTAGGTGTAGACGGCAAATATCTAACAAACAGGTCATGCTGGAGAGACTTGCACCTACTGCCACTCAGGGTCTTCAGCTCCTTTGTGAGAAACTAATGTTTGGCCAGCCAGTATATCAAATAAAGTTCATGAGAAATGGGAACTGTGGTTGGCTTCACTTTTGGTACTGGGTGCTAATACCAAACCATGGTGTGCCATTCAATGAATATTCCTGGCTGGTTGGAGACAAGCTCATTCCCACAGAAAAGTACCAGAAAGCTAAGGAGATGGTGGCCTCTCTCAACATGAAGGAGTTTGCTCGTTGTCTAGGAGACCGACCACCCCTGCTGTGTACCTTGTCAACGTTGTGTTGAAGCTTGCAAGGATTAAGAGGTTACAGTGGTAAGTCTGGTTTTTACTAAAGATCCTGCTGTGTATTATAGTTTTTATGTTTAAAAAAAATATTTATCTTAGGAATGTTAAATAATTTTTTTTTTTTTTAAATACAATGTATCTTATGAATGTTAAATATTTTTTTTTTTTTAATAAAATAAAATGTATCTTATGAATGTTAAATAACCATTTTTTTTTTTTTTTTTTCAGGTATTTGATCTACCGTAGCTAGTTGCTGATCGTTGACTCTACACCCCTCTCCCCAGAATGTTACTGGGGTTATGGGGAGAAAATCACCGCTATTCCAGACTGTTTTCATGTTAATGTGTCTGGCTCTTACACAGCACACAGCACTTGATGTTAGTTTATCTTTTTCCTAAATTATTTGTTACACTGCCCTTCTCACATTTAATTTGCACTTTTTTTTTAAGCACAAGTTTTTTACACTTCCTTGTTCTGTAAGTAGGCTTAATGGTTAAATGTTTTATACTAGATGTAAATATGTAACATGTAAATTTTATATTAAGATTTTGAAAATTATTAGGTACACACCATCAGGCTCTTTCGTCCCCTCTCCCTTAGAGTAGCGGTAATATATCGGACCCCAGGCTCGCCCACACAGTTCCTTGACCACTTCTCTGCCTGGCTGCCGCACTTTCATGTCCTCAGAAGTACCAACCCTTATCCTTGGAGACTTCAACATCCCCATTAACAGCCCTACTTCCACACTCAAAACACATTTGTTCAGAGCGGCCTATCACATTCACTAATCAAAGTCATTCTACGTGTAACTGTGTGTGTGTGTAGCCCATTCACTATCTCCATCCATCCCTCACTCCCTGAAAATGGCTGGACCATCATTGTAAATAAACCATTGTATATAAACAACTGTACTTTGTAGCTCCCCCTCCTCATTGTAGATTGTAAGGTCTCACGAGCAGGGGCGGCTTATATTGCTTTAATTATTGTATTGTTAACGTTGTCACTTATGACTTGTGTTATGAAACTGTTAAACTGTACAGCGCTGCGGAATCTGTTGGCGCTATATAAATAAAGATTATTATTATAGAGGCCCACTCAGTAGTGGTGAAGTGAACGGCGCAAATTGCGAGTTGATTGCAACTGATGCAGCTGATACTCCATTACTGCTGGCTGCTGCTCACACAACCGCTCCAACATATGTAACGTGGAATTCCACCTGGTGGGTACGTCACATATGATGCGATGTTCAGGAAGGCAAAATCTGCGTTGCAGAGCTGCAATGCGCGATCTGGCCATGGTGGAACGTCGCAAGTTAGCGCACTGTAGGCGGACCTTGTGCAGCAGTGCATCAAGATCCGGATAGTCCCTCAAAAAACTCTGGACGACCAAGTTTAGCACATGTGCCAGACATGGTATGTGAGTGACGTTGCCTAGGCCCAGACCTGCCACCAGATTTCGGCCATTGTCACACACTACCAAGCCTGGCTGGAGATTCGCTGGCAAAATACACATGTCGCTCTCTTGCTTTATGGCATTCCAGAGCTCCAGCGCTGTGTGTCTTTGATTCCCCATGGAAATTAATTTCAGGACGGCCTGTTGACGTCTGTGCTCATATCGGTCAACAGGCTCGCTGTCTGGGTGTTATGTTTGACACCAATCTCTCCTTCACCTCCCATATACAATCTGTTGCCCGCTATTGCCACCTACACCTAAAGAACATCTCTCCCGAATCCAAGACTTCTCCCGCGCTGCGCCAATACTGTGGAATGCTGTACCCCAAGAAATTAGAACTATCCACAATTTGCATGTTTTGGGGCGCTCACTCTAAACACATTTCTTCATAGCGGCCTATCACATTCACTAATCAAAGTCATTCTATGTGTAAGTGTGTGTGTGTAGCCCATTCACTATCTCCATCCATCCCTCACTCCCTCAAAATGGCTGGGCCATCATTCTAAATGCACCATTGTATATAAACACCTGTACTTTGTATCTCCCCCACATATTTGTAAATTGTAAGCTCTCACGAGCATGTGCGGATTATATTGCTTTCATTATTGTATTGGTAACGTTGTTAGTTATGACTTGTGTTCTGAAACTGTTAAACTGTAAAGCGCTGCGTAATCTGTTGGCGCTATATAACTAAAGATTCTTATTAAGCGTTCACGGGTCCATGTGGAGGTAGACCGTGACGGCTCCTGCAACGATGTTTCTGAGGAAATGGAGAAGGAGGAGTCAATGTGTACAGACTTGATTCCCGCAATCCTTGTAGTTGCCTGAACACGTACAGCGCCACTCGCAAGATCTGTACCCGGCTCCACAACATTGACCCAATGGGCAGTAAGGGAAAGGTATCGTCCCTGGCCATGGATACTGGTCCACGCAGCGGTGGTCAGGTGGACATTGCTACTGACGGAGTTTAGTAGCGCATGTTTAATTTTAACCTCAACAACATGCTTTTACAGACCAGGGACGGCTTGCCTGCTGAAATAAAATCAGCTTGGCACATTGTATTGTGGGACTGCCAATGCCATTAAGTTCCGTAAACTGTCAGTCTCCACCAGCCTGAATGACAGCATTTCAAGGGACAGGAGTTTTGCAATGCCAGCATTCAGAGCCTGTGCTCGTGGATGGTTTGCCGAGATTGGGCCTACACCCGATACGCCACAACCTGACACCCACAGATAAACAAGCCATAAAATCTCTGAAAGATAACCCCAACATTATTATTAAACCAGCAGATAAGGGGGGTGCTATCGTTATTATGAATAAGACCCAATCTATTGCCGAAATTCATAGACAACTGTCAGTTAACCTAACCTACAGACAACTCAATTGTGACCCTACATTTTACATCTGTCAAAAAATTGATCGTATCCTGACAAAACATCTTTAATTGATCACCATAGACTGTAAGACTATGACATTCCTTAATATTCAATACCCCATCACCCCTGTTTTGTACACACTCCCAAAAATCAACAAAAAACTACATTATCCACCCGCATACCCTAGAGGGATAATTCTCCGTGTTCTACAGTATCACCCAAATGTTTAACATGTTGCCTAATTCCTATGTATATATATTCTTCACCCTATGTATTTATTGTATATATTGTATATATTATACATTGTCATTGACTGTAAATTTTTCTATCTCTTCCAGCGACTATTTGATAAAGGCCACTGCGTTGCCCAAAACGTCAGTCAGTAGTCTCATAGCTATTTTCTTTTTTCACATCAAGTGTGCAATAAAAATTTCAAATTTAACCATGACATATGCAGTTAAACTTGTGCAGTGATTCTCTATAGACTGTACATCTTCAGTGTGTCTTTGTAACTCAAGTACGTGTTTTCTCCGCACATGTTTACACATATTTGTGGTATTGAGGTTACTGACACTTTACCTCTTTTTACTTTTTGATTACACAGCTTGCATTTGACATAGCAAATATCATCTGCAAGTGTGTGAAAAAAGGACCACGCAGTGCAAGTCCTGGGAGCGTCCGTTTAGACTTTTGTAAGAGAAATCCGAACAGGTGCCAAAATGGAGGCTACAGGCAACAGAGTATGCAGCCTAACTCTCCCTCCTGTTTGTACCGTTGGGGCAATCGCTTCCTCAGAGCTGCTACCACCACCTTCCTGTTCCTCACGCCATGTTGGGTCTTGGACCTCATCATCTCCACTAACCTCTTCCAACACCTGCTGCTGTTGGGTGGTCTGGCCACCACCATGCTCAACAGAAACTGGCACCTGAGTTCATCATCATCAGATGCGTTCTGCGGTGTGCTGACCATCGGCACTGTCTCACCCGCCTCTTCAGATTCAGAGAGACACAGCTGTTGCGCATCACTGCATACTCCCTCTTCTTCACATTCCAGAATGCTGCTTGGCTGTGCCCCTGTTTGCAAACCAACAGATTCTGAGAACAGAAGCAGAGACTCAGCTGGCTCCTGTACAGAACTCTCTGAGTGACTGGGCAATTTGGCAGGCGGTGAAGAGACAGATGGTTATCAACAGTGCTGTGTTCCTGAGAGGAGGTGGAAACAATTGAAGTCGATGCATTGGACCCTGGGCTCCAACACCGCCAGTTGTTGCCTGTAAGTGCTGTTAGCACAGTCAACACTTGCTCCTGTGTTACTGGGGTTGAGTAATGGCAGCTGTTCCCCTGCTGTGTGTACGACAAAAAGTCATGCTGCCTCCACCCTGTCCTCCTCTCATCCCTGGGCTCCAACACCGCCAGTTGTTGCTCGGAAGTAATTGGCACGGGTACTGACTCATGCCCACCCTGGTTACAGCACCACAGCTGTTTCCTGGCAGTGTCAACGTAAATTAGCCTCAAATAAGTTGTCCTGTCATGTTGCATTCCGGTTATCCGACTCTATGGTGCCTGCAGTTTAGGTGATTCCTATGTGTGCTGTGGGATATGTAAATAAAGGCTCTTTCCGTTGTGAAAATAGGACAAGCACCCACTGTAGGACTGTGTGATTTGGTAACTGCAGACGGCTTGCGGCCTGTCAACTTACATTTTCATGGGTGCCTTATGGTACCCGTCCGGGTTCCAGTACCGTCAATTGGTTCTCCGCAGTGCCTTTGGCCTAGGTGCCTCCATCTCGGTATCCGAGTTCCAGCAACGTCTGCTGGTCCTTGGTAGTGCTTTGGAGCACAGGTACCTCCTGCTTAGTAACCGTGTCCCAGTAACGTCAGCTGGTCCTCGGTTGTGCCATTGGCTCTTTTCCTTCTGCTGCCCCTCCGGGTTCCAGCACAGTCAGCTGGTCCTCGTTACTTGCATTGGCTCTTGTACCTTCTGCTACCCGTCCGGGTTCCAGTACCGTCAACTGGTTCTCCGCAGTGCCTTTGGCCTAGGTGCCTCCATCTCGGTATCCGAGTTCCAGCAACGTCTGCTGGTCCTTGGTAGTGCTTTGGAGAACAGGTACCTCCTGCTTAGTAACCGTGTCCCAGTAACGTCAGCTGGTCCTCGGTTGTGCCATTGGCTCTTTTCCTTCTGCTGCCCCTCCGGGTTCCAGCACAGTCAGCTGGTCCTCGTTACTTGCATTGGCTCTTGTACCTTCTGCTACCCGTCCGGGTTCCAGTACCGTCAACTGGTTCTCCGCAGTGCCTTTGGCCTAGGTGCCTCCATCTCGGTATCCGAGTTCCAGCAACGTCTGCTGGTCCTTGGTAGTGCTTTGGAGCACAGGTACCTCCTGCTTAGTAACCGTGTCCCAGTAACGTCAGCTGGTCCTCGGTTGTGCCATTGGCTCTTTTCCTTCTGCTGCCCCTCCGGGTTCCAGCACAGTCAGCTGGTCCTCATTACTTGCATTGGCTCTTGTACCTTCTGCTACCCGTCCGGGTTCCAGTACCGTCAACTGGTTCTCCGCAGTGCCTTTGGCCTAGGTGCCTCCATCTCGGTATCCGAGTTCCAGCAACGTCTGCTGGTCCTTGGTAGTGCTTTGGAGCACAGGTACCTCCTGCTTAGTAACCGTGTCCCAGTAACGTCAGCTGGTCCTTGGTTGTGCCATTGGCTCTTTTCCTTCTGCTGCCCCTCTGGGTTCCAGCACAGTCAGCTGGTCCTCGTTACTTGCATTGGCTCTTGTACCTTCTGCTACCCGTCCGGGTTCCAGTACCGTCAACTGGTTCTCCGCAGTGCCTTTGGCCTAGGTGCCTCCATCTCGGTATCCGAGTTCAGCAACGTCTGCTGGTCCTTGGTAGTGCTTTGGAGCACAGGTACCTCCTGCTTAGTAACCGTGTCCCAGTAACATCAGCTGGTACAAGGTTGTGCTACAAATACAAGATACAGAACAAGAGACACAAGAGCAATAAGCAGAAGATCTAAAGGCAGAAGAACATGAAGTATAAGACCAAAATGAAGAGCAAAATATATGCTCTAAATTATAAGCAGAAGAAGACTAAGCAGTGTATGGGGGTGAGTCCGTTCCTCCTCGTGGTGCCCCTGGTAAATGCCTGATGCTGCAGGCTAAACTGAACACGGACAAATACTGTTGTAATTTAAATCTTTTGTGGCAGCAAGAACGGAACGATGAAAAAATAATACTTTTACAGATTACAAGTACAGGAATCTATGTCACAAATAAGAATATGATGAAGAAGATGAAGGACTATAATATGAAGAAGAATAATAGTTTAAAAAGAACAATATGAGTAATGTTAACAAAAACATGAAAAGCAAGAAGTTTTAGAAGAAGATAAAGAAGGTGAAAATGAAGAATAATTTGATGACAAAGATGATGCTGCTGAAGATTATGAAGGAGAAAGTGTGTCAAAAGTTAAAAAGGTGAAGAGCATGGAAGTTGTGAAACATACATATTTGCCAAAATAGAAAAAAGGTTAACAACATTGTCAATTTCTTCGTCAATCCGAACGTATTTCCTAAAAAAAAAAAATTAATGCTATTCCATTGGATTGGGTTAAACATCTATGCCTTTAATGTCTCCTCAACCTCCCCCAATACATTCTACATTACTCTTTGTTGTTTTCCTTCATGTACAATTAACCTACAAGGCTAGAATGGTTTTTTTTTAATTCCGATATTTTGTTCCCATAGACTTACATTGTATTTCCGGTATCGGTATCGGGTATCGCCGATATTTTTTGTGTATCGGCGATACCATTCCGATTCCGATACTTTTGAATATCGGAAAGTATCGCTCAACTCTAATTATGAATAAATACATCATTCAGCAGCACTTGCCACATTTGCGATTCAATCAAATATCAATGATCTAATAATCTATGGATGTCAGTCTTGTGGTAGACCATCAACTCAAACCATCAAAAGCCAAAGGAAAGTGGCAAATCCATTCCTTTTTTCTTAAAAAAAATATTTTTTCAAAATTTTCACTAAAATGCTATTTAAAATAAGAATTCAACATGGAGAAATAGGCTGCCACATTTCTGGCAAGTTTAACTCCCTTAGTCATACGTATTTTATATGTGTGCCTTTTATGAATATGCATGTAATTTTGTATGCATATTAGCATTTACATATTATGAATAAATACATCATTCAGCAGAACTTGCCACATTTGCGATTCAATCAAATATCAATGATATAATAATCTATGGATGTCAGTTTTGTGGTAGACCATCAACTCAAACCATCAAAAGCCAAAAGCCTTTTATGAATATGCATGAAATTTTGTATGCGTATCTACAGGTTGGGCCTGACAGGGGGTTTCCTCTCTCAGAAACTTTACATTTGTGTTACCATGATGTCCTGAAAAATGTAAAGTACGGTAAACATTGTTTTATATTATGACTTGAAAAATAAAGAGCTTATTATTTTTTTTAAAGATATGTATGATTTAAGCCTATTAAAAAAACGAGACATGGAATCCCAAAAAATATTACATTAATTAATTATAGTAATTATTATTTATTGTATTAATTATAAAAATTATACTCATGCAAGCATTTTGTTTCATCCTTTTACTGCGTGTTTTTTTTTACTTCACGTCATTTTTATTTTTCAGTGCATGTATCACGGTTAAGACTCATCTGTTTCCCTTTAGAATTTACATGCCAATTAGCTGCTTAGGATGCTTCCTACACATTAATTAGTCTTAGTCATTGCCATATGACTTGGTGAATTCAAATCTACTATTCTCAGCAGCATTTCTACTGTATACAAAGTACTGTACAAGTGGGAGACTTTGAGTTTAGGAGGATTTGTGAATTTCAGTACTGAAAAGAAAATCCAAAAGAAATTACAGTACAATACTTGTGAATGAGGTTTTGAGTGTATTATAGTTATCAAACTATTTGGGAGTGTTTTTCTGTTTTGTGATAAATCAGTGCAAGTGTAATGGCCTGTAATTTGAAAGTTGGATACTCACCTCGAAGAGGAAAATGCCCATTATTAGTGATGAGTGAGCACTAAAATGCTCGGGCGCTCGTTGTTCGGGTCGAGCAGATTGGAATACTCAGGTACTCGGACAGAACAAAGAGCCCAATGTAAGTTAATGGGAGACCTGAGCATTTTTGCCCCGATCCCCCCCCCCCGGGGTCCTTTTAAGGTATAAATGCATCTGAAAATGATGGAAACACTGCTCGAATGACACAGGGACATCATGAGGATTGCCCCTGGAAGCATTCCTGACTCCTACTTCACAGCTTTAAATAATGTTGTCAGAGTTTCATGCCATTTTTACCAAAAAACATACCAAAACGAAACCAAAACTGATTTTGCTTTGAAATATGTAAAGGTACATCCATTCCAGGTTAATGACATGTATATAAGGCAAAAAAATTAACCCCAGTCCAAAATGTTCGTCCACCACTTGGGCTATGTTCAGACGCTGTTAGGGTTCGAGTTCCCGCTGCTGCACAAGAGGAGTCTCGAACCAGTCCTGCTGCGGTCCCCCATTCACTCCGACCGCAGTGGAGCCTGCTCAGCAGAGACGTCAGTCCCAGCGTCTTGCCCATTCCAGTACTGTGCAGAGACTTGCTGCTGCCTCTCCTGGATCTGCTATTATAGCCAGTACTGGAGCAGACGTCTTTGGGATGAAGTCCTGCGTTTCCCTATCTGAGCATGCCCAGGGTAAGATCTCTCATTGGAGATCAGGGGTCATATGTTCAGGTACTGCAGCAGCTCCTATTGGTCCGCCAGGAAGGTCATGAAACTACATGTGTTTGGAACAGTTTCTCATTGGTCCTTGTTTCTGGCAGGTTCTGTAGCTGTTGCTATAAAAGGGTGGCATGGCTGGGCCGCCATGCGGTAATATCAATCATTATATGCTTAGCGCCAGTGTGGTCATGCGTGTGTGTGGTTAGGGCGCGGCTGAAATAAGCCCTAGAATACCGACTTAATCGGTGAGGAGTTTGGTATGCTAGCTGGTCAGGGTCGGTGTCCTAGATGCCCTAGATTGCCGGCATAACCAGTGAGGAGTTTGATTGCCATATTCAGGGCCTGGCGTTCAGATGCCATAGATTGCGGGTGACTCCCGCGAGGACATTAGCGCATGATCACGTTCTATGTTCGCTTAGCTGTTCACTGTGTACCTGGGTGCCTGACAGGACACAGAAGTTTGTCTCAGCGGCTCTGTGACGTAACAGGGTTCGCTTTCAACGCTAGACAGCGCCCTAGCGTGTTTATTTTGCGACTCAGTTGTGTTAAGTGAGTTCGCACACATCGCCATATAGCGCTGCGGCACTCCTTCTAGCGGCTCTGTCGATTAACAGAGTTCACACATATTGCCACAGCGCGTTACGGCGTTTATTTTGGCGACTCTGCGGGATAACAGAGTTCGCTTCTTGCGCCATTTTACTAGCAGCAGGCTCCGCCTGCACGGTGGACCCCGGGCTGCGAACGCACCTCTCCACATCTTATATTTGGTGCGTTCCGCAGACCCGAACATAATATTAGCGCCAGGGTCTGGCTAGTAAAATGGCGGATGAACAGCGTTTACAGCTGTAAATCCAGCAGCTGGAGGGTAGGTTGGCGGCTCTTGAGCGCACAACCTCAGCTGTGGATGTTACCGCAGTCGCTGTTCAGGCTGCTAGCGTAGCTGCAGCCAGTTTGTCCTCTGCCACCTCTGTCCCTATTTTGTCCCACCTCCCGCTTCCAGACAAGTTTGCTGGTGACAGCAAGCAATGTCGGGGATTCGTAAGTCAGTGCTCCATACACCTCGAGCTTTTGGCTGCACGTTTCCCCATGGATCGGGCACAAGTGGGCTTTGTGATAGCTCTTCTGTCGGGCAGAGCGTTGGAGTGGGCAACGCCGCTGTGGGAGCGCGACGACCGTGTGGTGCAGAGCGCTTCTCGTTTTCTGGAGGCTCTGAAAAAGGTTTTTCTAGGACCTCAGGTCACCCATGATACGGCGCTCAAACTGCTGGCAAGTACCCAGGGTTCGGCTTTGGTCAGCCATTTTGCTGCCCAATTTCGGACTCTGGCCTCGGAATTAGAGTGGCTAGATAAGTCCTCATTCCCGTGTTCTGGAGAGGACTGGCGGGTCATGTGAAAGACGCCTTGGCTACCAGGGAGATTCCTGCCACACTGGAGAAGCTTATCGCTTTTTCCACCCGCGTCGACCTCCGTTTCCACGAGCGGAGGCTGGAACGTGCCTAGTGTAGGCAGAGTGTCCGGTTGGCTCCTACCTTCGCCACCCCTCTGGAGTCGCCTGCTCAGGAACCCGACCTTCAGGAGGTTGCTCCTGCAGGATCTAAATCTCGGGTCACTCGTCCATCCCCGATTTGTTATATTTGCCAGCAGCAGGGACATTTTGCCAACCGATGTCCACAGCGGCTGAATAAACGGACGCCCCCAGTAACCGTAGGAACAGGGTCACTGGACGCCATGACTTTTGCCCCTAAAGTGCTCCTCAAGGGGATAATTACCCACAGTTCTACCACCCTACCGTCAAGCTGTGTGTGGATTCTGGGGCAGAGGGGAATTTTATGTCGTCCTCCTTTGCTTCTCGCCACACCATGCCTTTGGTGTTGCTGGCTGAACCAGTATTGGTACGGGTGTTGAACGGAGCAATTCTGCCCTCACAAATCACCCATCAGTCTGTCCCACTCACCTTGTCAATGTCTCCTTCCCATCAGGAGAATATATCATTTTTTATCCTCCCTGAGGGTATAGATGAGGTTTTGTTGGGATTACCCTGGCTCCGCCACCACTCTCCCCATATTGAGTGGTCTTCAGGGAGAATTCTGGGTTGGGGTAATTTATGTAAAGGCAAATGCATTAGGGACAGCGTGCAGGTCAACACCACTGAGATACCCATAGACCTCTCTCCTCCTCCCAAGGTCTATTGGTCTTATGCCGACGTTTTCTCGAAGAAGGCTGTGGAGACTCTTCCGCCTCATCGCCCCTATGACTGTCCTATCGACCTCTTGCCTGGAGCTGAGCCTCCTAGAGGAAGGGTTTATCCCCTCTCTCTTCCTGAGACAGAGGCCATGTCCCAATATGTTCAGGAGAACTTGGCAAGGGGATTCATTAGGAAGTCGGTGTCACCAGCGGGAGCGGGGTTCTTCTTTGTGCAGAAGAAGAACGGAGAATTACGTCCGTGCATTGATTATAGGGGTCTCAACGCTATCACCGTGAAAAATAAGTATCCTTTGCCGCTAATCTCTGAGCTCTTTGACAGGCTTCGGGGAGCAAGGGTATTTACTAAGCTAAACCTGTGGGGTGCGTATAACCTGATTCGCATCCGTGAGGGGGATGAATGGAAGACGGCATTTAACACCAGGGATGGGCATTATGAATATCTGGTAATGCCCTTTGGGCTCTGTAATGCCCCAGCTGTCTTCCAAGACTTTGTGAACGACATCTTCCGGGATATGTTGACCACCTCGGTGGTAGTCTATCTGGATGACATTCTCATCTTTTCTCCAGATATGGCCTCCCACCGGAGAGATGTCTGCAAGGTCTTCGACCTCTTGCGAGCAAATTCCCTATATGCGAAGTTGGAGAAGTGCATGTTTGAGCAGGAGTCTCTACCTTTCCTGGGCTATATCATCTCCACCCAGGGATTGGCTATGGATCCTACCAAACTACAGGCTGTGATGGATTGGCAAGAACCCCACTCCCTTAAGGCGGTGCATCGCTTTATGGGGTTCATTAACTACTATCGCCAATTCATTCCCCACTTCTCTACTTTGGTAGCTCCCTTGGTAGCCCTCACCAAAAAGGGAGCTAATCCCAAGTTGTGGTCAGAGGAGGTCACCAAGGCGTTCTCCTCCATCAAGTCGCATTTCGCCAGTGCTCCCATCTTACATCGCCCCGATGTCGATAAACCGTTTATCTTAGAGGTGGATGCCTCTTCTGTTTGTGCTGGAGCAGTTCTTTTTCAAAAGGATGCCCAGGGTCAGAAGCATCCCTGCTTCTTCTTTTCCAAGACCTTTACATCAGCAGAGAGGAATTATTCCATCGGGGACAGGGAGTTACTGGCTATGAAGTTGGCCTTCTCCGAGTGGAGACATCTTCTGGAGGGGGCTCGCTTCCCTTTCCAAGTATTCACGGACCACAAGAACTTGGTGTATTTGCAGACAGCCCAGCGGCTAAATTCCCGTCAGGCCAGATGGTCCTTGTTTTTCTCCCGGTTCCATTTCACCCTCCATTTCCTCTCCGGTGAAAAGAACATTCGTGCAGACGCTCTATCTCGCTCCGTGGTGTCCTCTGAGGAGGTAGAGGAGGAGCCTCGGCTTATTGTCCCCACCGAAAGCCTAAGAACGGTGGCTCCGGTTTCGCTTGAGTCTGTGCCTCCGGGCAAGACTTTTGTGCCCACCAATTTGCGACCGGATGTACTCTCTTGGGCACATTCGTCCAGGGTGGGTGGACATTTTGGGACAAAAAGGACTTCTGAGTTGTTGGCGAGGACATACTGGTGGCCGCAGATGGCCCGTGACATCAGGGAATACGTTCAGGCGTGCGTCTCCTGCGCCAAGAATAAGTCCCCTCGACAACGGCCAGCTGGGTTACTTTTCCCTTTACCGATGGCAGACAGGCCTTGGGAGATGGTCGGGATGGATTTTGTGGTGGGCTTACCCAAGTCTCGGGGCTGCACCATCATCTGGGTAATAACCGACCACTTCTCCAAAATGGTGCACTTAGTGCCGTTACCACGGTTACCGTCTGCACGGGCCTTGGCAGCATTATTCATTAGGCATATTTTCCGCCTACACGGTATGCCAGACAAAATTGTCAGTGATCGAGGTCCCCAGTTTGCGTCTCGGTTCTGGAGAGAGCTGTGTCGTTTACTCAGCATTGAGTTAAATCTCTCCTCTGGATACCATCCCGAGACGAATGGGTTGGTAGAGAGGGCCAACCAGACCTTGGTCACATACTTGCGACATTTTGTCTCTGCGAGGCAGGATGACTGGGTATCCTTGCTACCGTGGGCTGAGATCGCTCTAAATAATGCTGTGGCTGACTCCACCGGACAGACCCCATTCCTACTGAACTACGGTAAGCATTCGCGGGTACCAGTGCCCATGCCCGTGACTTCCGCCAATTCCAGGGTGGCAGACTAGGCTGTGGAGGCACGGGACATTTGGGACGGCACCCAGGATGCCATTCAGGCCTCCAAAGAGAGGATGAGGTCTTCGGCCGATGCCCAACGGCGCCCCGCTCCTACATTTGCTCCGGGTGACCTAGTGTGGCTTTCTGCCCGAAACATCAGGCTACGTGTAAAGTCCACCAAGTTGGCACCTCGCTTTTTGGGTCCCTTTAAAGTTCTTGAGCAGGTGAACCCGGTGGCCTCGCCTTGGTATCACTGACACCTTTCACGTGTCCCTCCTGAAACCCGTGGTCATTTCCCGGTTTTCCGTGTCATCTGCCGGGACGTCGGGTTCATCTACGATCATGAGATGAACGCCATTGTTGGGTGCAAGGTGGTACGAGGCAAAAAATTTTATTTGGTGGATTGGAGGGGTTATGGGCCTGAGGATAGGTCCTAGGAGCCTGCCGAGCATGTTCACGCTCCGCAGCTCATCACTGCCTTTGAGCGCAGCGAGGCCCAAAGAAGGGGGGCCCTAGGAGGGGGGGTAATGTTAGGGTTTGAGTTCCTGCTGCTGCACAAGGGGAGTCTCGAACCAGTCCCACTGCGGTCCCCCATTCATCTCCGACTGCAGTGGAGCCTGCTCAGCAGAGACGTCGGTCCCAGCGTCTTGCCCATTCAAGTACTGTGCAGAGACTTGCTGCTGCCTCTCCTGGATTTGCTATTATAGCCAGTACTGGAGCAGACGTCTTTGGGATGAAGTCCTGCGTTTCCCCTTCTGAGCATGCCCAGGGTAAGATCTCTCATTGGAGATCAGGGGTCACATGTTCAGGTACTGCAGCAGCTCCTATTGGTCCGCCAGGAAGGTCATGAAACTACATGTGTTTGGAACAGTTTCTCATTGGTCCTTGTTTCTGGCAGGTCCTGTAGCTGTTGCTATAAAAGGGTGGCATGGCTGGGCCGCCATGCGGTAATATCAATCATTATATGCTTAGCGCCAGTGTGGTCATGCGTGTGTGTGGTTAGGGCCCGGCTGAAATAAGCCCCTAGAATACCGACTTAATCGGTGAGGAGTTTGGTATGCTAGCTCGTCAGGGTCGGTGTCCTAGATGCCCTAGATTGCCGGCATAACTGGTGAGGAGTTTGATTGCCGTATTCAGGGCCTGGCGTTCAGACGCGATAGATTGCGGGTGACTCCCGCGAGGACATTAGCGCATGATCACGTTCTATGTTCGCTTAGCTGTTCACTGTGTACCTGGGTGCCTGACAGGACACAGAAGTTTGTCTCAGCGGCTCTGTGACGTAACAGGGTTCGCTTTCAATGCTAGACAGCGCCCTAGCGTGTTTATTTTGCGACTCAGTTGTGTTAAGTGAGTTCGCACACATCGCCATATAGTGCTGGGCACTCCTTCTAGCGGCTCTGTGGATTAACAGAGTTCGCACATATTGCCACAGCGCGTTACGGCGTTTATTTTGGCGACTCTGCGGGATAACAGAGTTCGCTTCTTGCGCCATTTTACTAGCAGCAGGCTCCCCTGCACGGTTGGCCCCGGGCTGTGAACGCACCTCTCCACATCTTATATTTGGTGCGTTCCGCAGACCCTAACAGACGCAGCATTTTTGAAGCGTTTTTCAACTTTAATATTGCTTTCAACCAAAACAAATGCATTCACTGGGAAATGTCATTGTAACATTTAACAACCCTAGCTGCCCATGTGGTGTGTGACACATAAGCAGACACATCTTGCTTGATTTATGAAGGAGGGACTCTTAAAGTCACAGTGCCTATTTTTACAGGGGCATCAGGCAGCATTAATCTGCTTAAAGGGCCATTATTAAATAGTGGGTCTCCTAAACTTTTATAGCCTATGCTGTGAGTGGATGGGCTGCCAAGAATTACGACACAACCCAATACCCCTTTCACGAGATGTCCAGGAGGTCTTCCATACGAAATGTTGCATTGAATGCAATGCCTGCCCTGCAACAAGTCATATGCACCCCAATAGGTTTTGAACCCACATACTGGATGGGCCCAGGAAAATCCACTTCACATTATTTATTTTGTCCTCCCATTCCCTTTTCTTATGCATTGACTGCAAGGCCTGCCCTGCTACCTAGTCATATGCACCCCAATAACCCCAATCCCCCTCCCTTGGAAGTAACATGGAGGAGGACCTCTTATCAAAAATTGTGCCATTAAAAAGGAGCGGGTATCCTAGACTTATAATGCCCATACCCTAAGTGTGTTGACTGGCCAACATTTTCCCCTGTGGAGTACACCTCAACCTTTTCCATAACAAGTATTTAACACCCAGCAAAAACACCCACCCTTGTTAGGATTTTGACACTGGCTGTAGCAGCACGCACGGAACACGTTAACCCTGGTGATCTATTGGCAGTGGATGATGATCCGTGGAGGAAGGCCTGATGAAAAAGTAGGCCACATTTAAAGGAGCAGGTCTCCTAAATTTGGAATGGCCATACACTAAGTGTATGAGCTGGCAAACATTTTGCCCTGTGGGGTATACCTCATCCTTTTCCATAACAAGTATTTTACACCCAGCAAAAACACCCACCCATGTTAGTAATTCGACACTGGCTGTAGCAGCATGGAACACGTTAAGCCTGGTGATCTACTGGCAGTGACTGATGAGATATGGAGGAAGGCCTGATTCAAAACTAGTCCCAATTTAAAGGAATGGGTCTCCCACACTTGGAATGCCCATACACTGGCTGGCAAACATTTCCCCCTGGGGGTAGATATGAACATAGTGTAAAAATTATTTATTTAGGGGCATCATAAACATCTGGCAAAACTGTAATATGTTTTCCTACACAGTTGCTGCTGGGAAGGTGCAGGTTTTTAAGAAAAATATGGTGGACGAATCGTTGGATGAAGTGATCAGGAAAAGGGGCATGATGATGACAGGAATGGGAAAGTACATGATTAATAACAGCAGTGGCTATGGGAGGTATGAGATTCAGGATACAGTCTACAATGATTTGTCGTTTAACCACCATCAAGTACCAGTATCGGTTTCATGCCCGTCAGAAGATCGGTGTAACAGATGCGCGTATGAGACTCGGCCCAACAGATTCCCATACAAAACAAGTTGCCAAACACGCACTTGTCTGTATAAAGGGCAAAGTACAACATGTTCGTGAGATGCTGAATTACAGAAAGCAGATGACTGTCGGAGGAAAACCAAACAAACTGATGGATGCTCGTGAAAAACTAAGTTTAAAGAGGAGTGCACCATCCATAACTATAAACACACCCGTGGCACAAGCTTCTTTATCTTCACTCATACATATTACCAATAAGATAAAGGAGGGGGTCTCTGAGACTCGGAATGCCCATACACAAAGTTGCTGTGCCTGGCAAACATTTTCCCCTGGGGGTACACCTCCACCTTTTCCATAACAAGTATTTTACACCCATCAAAAACACCCACCCTTGTTAGGAATTCGACACTGGCTGTAGCAGTACAGAACATGTTAACCCTTGTGATCTACTGGGAGCGACTGATGAGATGTGGAGGAACGCCTGATTCAAAACTAGGCCCAATTTAAAGGAGCGGGTCTCCTACACTTGGAATGCCAATACACTTAGTGTATGGGCTGGCAAACATTTCCCCCTGGGGGAGTAGCATTGTCAAAAAAAATTTATGGGCATCATAGACAACCTTGCCTGAAATTGGACTGCTTTTAGCAGCACAGAACTCGTTAACCCTGGTCATCTAGTGGCGGACAATGAGGAGACATTGATGATAAATGATATTGAAATAAACCAAATAAATCAAAAATGTGAATCCACCTATGAAAGAAAATAACAAAAGGGAGAGACAAACACAGGTTCATAGATATGAAGCCAGAATGTGTCCAGCGAGATATGTTTGTCCCTAGCAACAGCTCAGAGACAGGGATATAAATAAAAATATAATATAATAGGATTTTACTATTTTTATATTGGAGAGGAATATTCTACTTCATAAGAGGATGTTCCACAGATAGGAAAAATGGAAAATATAAGAATAAATGGGAAGAATATACGTACATCTCATTTTTATGAGATTTCACCCTGGAGGAGTAATATTTGCTTTGGTTTCAAATTCGTAACAGGCATCATAAAAATATCCTTGCAAAAAATTTATTGACTTTGGCATTACGGAATACGTTCACCCTGGTGTTTTACTGGTTGTGGATGATGAGAATAAGGATAAGGAGGAGTATAACACCAAACAGGCCAAATCAGGAAATGGATACCCATGTGTGGTTGTGAAAAGTTGCATGAGAATACACGTCCACAAAAAAGACAATGTATTTGAGGTTATGTTTCGCTGTTTTCATTCAATTGTGTAGAGAAGTTTGTACCCAATCCAGCCCTTGTTCATTTTTATAAGAGTCCGCCTGTCAGTATTGTCAGTTGACAGGCGGATGCGATTATCTGTTAAAATTCCACCAGCAGCACTAAAAACCCGCTCTGACAGAACGCTAGCAGCCGGGCAAGCCAGGACCTCCAAGGCATAAAGAGCCAGTGCATGCCACGTGTACAGCTTGGATACCCAATAATTAAAAGGCACAGAGGAATCACGGAGGACGTTTGTAGATCTGCAAGGTACTCCCTCACCATCTTCCCAAACATTGCACCTCTTGTGCCAGCACCCCCTTGCCTTTGTGGCGGCACTATGGGAGGGTCTGAGAAAACTCTCCCAGAACTTTGCCACTGTTCCCCTGCCTGAGCTGGATTGTACTTCTGTCTCTCTCTCTTGGACTCCTTGGCTGTACAACAAACTCTGACATCTGCTGCCGGCGTTCTCACATGGGAATTTTTTCAGTATATCCGCGACAAGGGCCCTCTGGTACAGCAACATTTTTGTACACCTGTCTGCCTCTGGAAGAAGAGATTGAAAGTTTTCCTTGTAGTGTGGGTCTAGTAGTGTCACCAACCTGTAATGAATGTCACCAAAAATTTTTCTAATGCGAGGGTCACTGGAAACGCAGCATAACATAAAGTCAGGCATGCGTGACAGACTACTAACAGGCAAGAATTCCATGTCCTCACCAACAGGACTACTGACCATGCTGTCCTCCTCCTCATGCTCCTCCTCCCCCCTGTCCTCAGGCTATCCCCGCTGAACAGACGGTATGACAGCTGTGCTTGTAGTACCGTCTATAGCCCATGAAAGTAGCTCCTGTTCTTCCTCCTCATTGTCTACCAATCCACGTTGTGACGACATGAGGCTGGGCTGAGTGTAATCACCCTGTATGGTTCCTTGCTCCATGTCCTCATGCTCTGCCTGCAATGCATCATCTTTAATTGTGAGCAGAGAGGTTTTAATAATGCTGAGAAGCGGGATGGTGATGCTAATTATGGCTTCATCGCCACTCACCATCTTGGTGCAGACCTCAAAGTTCTGGAGGATGGTACATATGTCTGATATCCATGTCCACACCTGAGGTCTTATGTGTGAAGTCTGAACTGAATATCGACAGCCTTGTTGATGCTGTTAGTCAACAACTGCCCTCTTCTGCTCATATGCAAATTGCCTCTTTAAACAAAGAGGACTTGTACTCTATAGCGCCACCTATTGGAAGTAGCGATCCTACAAGTCACAATCAACCCTTTAACGAGTCTTGTAATATGACTTAGGATAAAAGCCAAATCAGAATCTCCATTTGCAGACACGGTGTTTCGGACTGTTGGTCCTCATCAGTGCAAAGTAGGAGAGATCTGATTTGGCTAGATGAGAGGCTCTGGACTGGGGTCTGGGGGGTAAGGTTACTCCTTGTGCTCAAAAATTCTTTCCAACATATGCAGTGTAGAGTTCCAACGCGTGGGGACATCACACAACAGTCGGTGAGCCTGAAGATGCAAACGCTGCTGAAGCTATCCAACCAACAACTGTTTCACACTGCTTGGGCTTCAATAGTGGTGTGCTGCGGTCCCCTAGAAACTGGGACAGAATATAGCAAAAATGAAAAAAAGGGCACTGTACAACATAGAAACTGACCTTTTTGGAAGTAGTGAAAAGGGGAGTCACAGCGAAAAAGTGAAAAAATAACTATATAGGAGAAAGAGGAAGAGGGGTTAAAATACAACCCACATAATAGCATGATTTTAGAGGCAGCAGGGTAAATGAGAGACATACCTATGGTACTGAAAAGATAGTTGTCTGGTTGAGCATGTAGGACAAAGAGTCCTAGGAGTGACTGTAGAGGTAGAGAGGTGCATGGTGAGCATAAAGATACAAGCATCAAAGAAAATAGTGTGTCACGTTACTGGCGATACAGGACTGGAAGTCAGTGGCCGGAGCAGAAGTGTGCAGGTGAGCGGACCAAGGAAGGACTTCTGGAAGTGCCGTATATGGCGTGGTGGTTCACTATGTTGGCAGATGCCGGAGCCCGCCCGAGCACGGGCCGGCCGAGATCACACACAAGCACCAAGTCCGTTTAGGTGAATAGAGTTGGAGGTAGGAACAGCAGGGTTTCCACAAGAGGCAGAAAGATGTCAGCAGAACACCTTCCAGATCAGGAGCTCAGATAATGCTTCACTCAGTTAGACTGAGCACCACAATATACTCAGCAACAGGAAGCTGCACAGGGCCAGGTATATATAGCAGGTCCAATCAGTCTTAATCAGGGCGGGAACAATCAGCAGGGCAGGTGATGATCTCTATCCCAGACGAAGTTCATATGGTTTCAGGCTGAAGTTATTCAAGTTCCGAAATAGCTCCACAGCAAGGGAACAGACCAGCAAGCCATGGATCACAGGTTCAAAGCCTAACATAGTGGCGTCAGAAAAAATAGTGGTGAGGCGACGCATACCTGGCGCTCCAAACGTAGGGGAGATCTGTGGTGATGTGCAGTGTCATTGGTGGTTAGTCGGTTAATGTAGCCCCAGGACCGGAAGGAACAGAGTGGCATAAACGCCGGGTGTAGAGTGAGGCTTGGAGCGCTGACGTCATTGGGCACGCGCAGTATGGAAGCGCTTGAGGGAGGGACAAGCTAAGTAGCCGGAGTGCAGGCACAGCTGGGCTTACAAGCGAGGATGTGTACTCCAGAGAAAGCGCGCTGAGTGATGCAGGGAGAACTGCAACGGGCGCATGCGCAGAAGTATTGAGAGAGGAGCTCTGTGGAATAAAGTAAAAGGCAGTAACGTGCAGGAGGAGGAGGGAACATAATGAGTGGAGGAGAAAATAGAGTTGACGAGAGATGGGAGAAATAAAGAAGAGGAAATTAAAAGGGGAAAAATAAGAAATTAGGCAGAAGAAATGGAGGCAAACTGGAAAAAAATAAAAGAAATAAGGAAAAGAATTGGATAGAATAAATAGAGAAAATGATGAAAAAATGGGAAAAAGGAGAAAAAGACAGAAAAAATGGAGACTAAAGACGGGGATAAAAAAGGAACTAAAGAAAGGGGGAAAAATAAAAAAATGAGTGAAAAATGGCATTAAAAATAAAAAAGAAAAGGTAAAAAATAAATAATAATAAAATGAATGAACCAAAATGAAGAAAAAAATGAAGAAAATCAAAGAAATATAATGAAAAAAGTAAAGTTAGAAAAATAAAAATTGAATAAAAATAAAATTACAAATAAGAAGAAAAATAAAAAGAAATAAAATGGAAAAATGGGAAAAAATGGACAAAAGAGATCCGGGTTATACTTACCCAGAATCAGTATTGTGAAAGTAGAAGTCATGGTGCCTGAAACCAACAGAGTGAATTAGTGGATGAAACAGGACAGGGTAAAAAGGTTATACTAGTCAGCATGTTATACACGTACCTATAAAAAAGGGAAGTAGCATATGTCAAAATTGTACAAAGAAGTTGTTATGTTTTGGTAGCTGAGGGGAATAAGTAAAAATGGCAATACACCAGAGAGGCTTGAACCTATTGGATTGCAGTAACCTGAACTAACCACACAACTAGAGGTAGCCGTGGAGCGTTCCTACGTTGATCCTAGATGCCTCGTCACAGCCTGAGAGATAACTACACCTAAAGGCAGAAAGATGAAAGCTATTTGCCCCGGAGCAAATCCCCAAAGAAAATAGGAAGCCCCAAACATGTAATGGCGGTTAGACAAGAAGAAGCACGGACACAGACAGAAAATAGAATGAGCAAACGCTGGGGCCCAATCTGTCTAGACAGAAAAGTAAAGGAAAGGATACTCACTGCAATCCAAAAAAAAACCTAAAAAATACCAACTCTTCTGATTGCAAAAACACCTGAGATCACACGATCTCTACCACCTAATCAGATCTCTGGTGTAACAAAACTAAGCCGCAGCCACTGAAAAAACAGGAAAAAGCAAATGAACAAACAACAGTGGCTCCAGATATACTGAGAGGAGCACAAGCCCCCGGAGGGGACCTGGCTGACCTCCACAGAAGTGCAGGGAACAATGCAAAAAGCAAGCACAAAAATAAAAGCAGAAAATATCTTATCTGATAGCAGAAGATGCAGGCAAGACTCAGAGAACTTCCAAATGAACCAGGAACCACAATTGAGACAAGAACAATTGATCACTGGCAAACATCATGGGAGGGAACCTCCCTTATATCAGACCAGTCCGTGATCCCAGATTGCCATTCCTCGCTGAAAGGTTCAGTACTGTCTGTAACCACCAGAGGGAGCCTCTGCTCAGAAACCATCTCTAGCACATTCATAACAGTACCCCCCTTGAGGAGGGGTCACCGAACCCTCACTTGTGCAACCTGGCCGATCAGGATAAGCTCGGTGATAGGCACGGATCAGTCTCCTAGCATGGATGTCCGAAGCAAACACTCTAGAATTGTCCTCCTGACCATAACCTCTCCACTTAACCAAATACTGGAGTTTCTGTCTAGAAAAACGAGAATCCAATATTTTCTCAACCACATACTCCAGATTGCCCTCAACCAAAACAAGGTCAGGAGGTGCCGCTATAGGAACCACTGGCTCAACAAACCTCTTCAATAAGGGCTTGTGGAACACGTTATGGATCTTAAATGTCCCTGGAAGAAGCAAACGGAAGGAAACAGGATTAAGAATCTCCATGATCTTATAAGGTCCAATGAACCTAGGCTTAAACTTTGGAGATGCAGCACTCATAGGGATATTTCTTGAGGACAACCAGACCAAGTCCCCCACTTTAAACCGAGGACCATCAGTCCTATGCCGGTTGGCAAACCGTTGGGCCTTCTCCTGAGAGAGAGACAACCTCTCCACTACCTGGTCCCAAATCTGCTGCATTCGCTCCACAACAGAATCAAGCCCGGACAGACAGAAGCCTCCGCCTGTCCCAAAGAAAATCGAGGGTGAAACTCAAAATTGCAGAAAAATGGCGACATCAAGGTGGCAGAGCTAGCCCTATTATTAAGAGCAAACTCAGCCAAAGGCAAAAAAGAGACCCAGTCATCTTGATCAGCAGACACAAAACATCTCAAATAAGTCTCCAAGGTCTGGTTTGTTCTCTCGGTTTGTCCATTGGTCTGAGGATGAAAAGCATAGGAGAAAGATAATTGAACACCAAGTTTAGAACAAAATGTCCTCCAAAATCTGGAAAAAAACTGGACTCCTCTGTCAGACATAATGTTCTCCGGAATGCCATATAACCGAACCACGTGCTGAAGGAACAAAGGCACCAATTCGGAGGAGGAAGGCAACTTAGGTAATGGCACAAGATGTATCATCTTGGAAAACCTATCACAGATTACCCAGATAATGGTCATTCTCTGAGAAACAGGGAGGTCGGAAATAAAATCATAGAGATATGTGTCCATGGCCTCTTGGGCACAGGTTATGGACTTAACAAACCACTAGAGCGAGAGCAAGGCTTGGAGCGAGAGCAAGTACCACATGACTGCACAAATTCCCTGACGTCACGAGACAAAGTAGGCCACCAAAAGGACCGACTCACCAAGTCTCTGGTACCAAAAATCCCGGGATGACCAGCCAACGCGGAACAATGAATCTCAGACATCACACTCTTCTTCCACTGGTCTGGGACAAACAATTTCCCCAATAGGGCAGCGCTCAGGTTTATCCTCCTGACACCCTTCCAGAGCCAGTCTCAAATTCGGCGAGATGGCGGAAAGAACTACACCCTCTTTCAAAATAACAGTAGGATCAGATAACTCAGGAGAGTCCGCAAAGAAACTCCTGGAGAGGGCATCCGCCTTAACATTCTTAGTGCCAGGAAGAAAAGAAACCTCAAAATTAAAACGTGTGAAAAACAAGGCCCACCTGGCCTGTCTAGGATTAAGTCGCTTGGCTGATTCGAGATAAACCAGATTCTTATGGTCCGTGAGGACCACCACCTGATGTTTGGCTCCTTCCAGCCAATGTCTCCACTCTTCAAAGGCCCACTTCATGACCAATAACTCCCGATTACCCACGTCATAATTACGTTCAGTTGGAGAAAATTTTCGAGAGAAAAAGGCACAAGGGTTACTCTTAGAGGTCTCTGGATCTCTTTGGGACAAAACTGCACCTGCCCCAATTTCAGAGGCATCAATCTCCACCTGAAACGGTAGAGAAACATCAGGCTGCCGTAGAACAGGAGCAGAAGTGAATCTCTGCTTAAGTTCCTGAAACGCAGAGACTGCCTAAGGAGGCCAATTCACCACATCAGAACCCTTTTTGGTCAAATCAGTCAATGATTTAACAATACCGGAGAAATTACCAATAAATTTACGATAAAAATTGGCAAAACCCAAAAATCTCTGAAGAGCCTTTAATGAAGTAGGTTGGACCCAATCACAGATGGCCTGAACCTTGACCGGGTCCATTTCAATAACAGACGGAGACAAAATGAATCCCAGAAATGAGACCTTCTGTACGCCAAAAAGACACTTTGATCCCTTACATACAGTGCATTCTCTCTCAAAATCTGGAACACAGTCCGAACATGTTTCACATGAGAGTCCCAGTCATTGGAAAAAATCAAGATATCATCCAGATAAACAATCAGAAATTTATCCACAAAATCCCTGAAAATATCATTCACGAAGGATTGGAAGACGGAAGGAGCATTAGTGAGCCCAAAGGGCATCACTAGGTACTCAAAATGCCCCTCTGGGGTATTAAATGCCATCTTCCATTCATCCCCGTGCTTAATGCGAATAAGGTTATACGCCTCCCTGAGGTCAAGCTTGGTAACCAACTAGCACTTTTCACCCTGGAAAACAGGTCAGAAATCAAGGGTAACGGATATTGATACTTCACAGTGATCTTATTCAAGAGACGATAATCAATACACGGCCTCAATGAACCATCCTTTTTGGCCACAAAGAAAAAACCGGCCCCTAAGGGTGAAGAGGATGGTCTGATATGACCCTTATCCAATGACTCCTTGATATAAGATCACATAGCATCGTGTTCAGGTACAGACAAGTTCAAAAAGCGACCTTTAGGAAATTTACCACCAGGCACTAATTCAATAGCGCAATCATAGCTTCTGTGAGGGGGCAAGGATGCAGATTTATTTCACTAAATACATCCGAAAAATCAGTCAAAAAGTCAGGAACATCCTGAGACTGGGGGGAGGCAGAAAAAACAGGAGTGTCGGCATTAACATATTGGCAGCCCCAACTGGTCACAGACACAGATTTCCAATCCAAAACAGGATTATGAGACTGTAACCAAGGGAAACCTAGTACAATAATGTCATGCAGATTATACAGCACCAGAAATTTGCAACTCTCCTGATGATCTGGTTCAACCCTCATTATCACCTGAGTAGAAAACTGGGGTTTATTCTCAGCCAAAGGGTAGAATCAATGCCCAGTAGGGGAATAGACTTCCGCAGGGGTATCATGGGAAACCCACGACGTTTGGCAAAGTCAAAATCCATCAGGTTAATAGCTGCTCCTGAATCAACAAAAGCCTGAGCAGAAAATGTGGACAGGGAGCAAATCAGGGTAACAGTCAACAGAAATTTAGTCTGAACACTACCCAAGACAACTGAGCGTGCAAAACGTCTTCCCCGCTTAAGGCAGACTGAAATAGCATGAGAGGTGTCACCACAGTAGAATCATAACCCATTGCGCTTTCGAAACTCATGACGCTGTGCCCCAGAAGTCACTCTATCACACTGCATGGGCTCAGAAGCTGGCTCACAAGGCAACACTATCTCACGCATACCTCTGCGCTCACGCAAACATCTGTCAATTTGAATAGCCAATGACATAGAATCATTGAGACCAGAGGGAGAAGGGAATCCCACCATAACATCCTTTACATTCTCTGACAGCCCCTTCCGAAAAAGGGCTGCCAAAGCATCATCATTCCATTTGGTCAGGACTGCCACTTTCGGAATTTCTGACAGTACAACTCAGCGTCTTCAAGACCCTGATTTAATGCCAACAAGGTTTTTTTCAGCTTGATCAGTGACTTTAGGTTCATCGTACAATAACCCCAGAGCCAGAAAAAATACATCAACATCATTCAAAACAGGATCCCCAGGTGTCAGGGAAAAAGCCCAATCCTGAGGGTCGCCGTGCAGGAGAGAGATGACAATTTGAACCTGCTGTGCTGCGTACCCTGAGGACTTAGACTTTAAGGCAAAAAACAACTTACAGTTATTTTTGAAATTCAGAAATTTAGCCCGATCCCCCATAAACAAATCTGGCATGGGAATCCTAGGTTCCACAACCGGCAACCCAGCAAGATAGGTAGCAATTAGTGTTGAGCATTCCGATACCGCAAGTATCGGGTATCGGCCGATATTCGCTGTATCGGAATTCCGATACTTAGTTCCGATATTTTTCCTATATCGTATACCGGAATCGGAAGTTCCCATAATTCTTTGAGAGGCAATGTGATTTTAGTCAGCCAATGAGGAATCTTATGAAGTGTGGGCACATCCTGTAATGCTGCGGTCATCTTAACTAATGGCATGGCTGTGATTGGCTGCTGAAATGATGTCAGAATGCACTATAAAAGGCGCCGCCGCCATTTTAGCATCACTGTGCTGTGAACTCAGTTAGGGACAGAACGCTGTTCTGCTGACTTTGAGGGACAGTTAGATATTGCAATTTTGTGTACTGGGCTTTAGGCAGGCTAGTTTACCAACCGCTGTGTAAAGCTTCCTTTTGCCAGTGTTGTTTTAACAGCTCTGTGCAAGGTGTGTGTGAGAGTGCAGGTGACGCTGCAGTTTGCTCTGCATGCAACGCTGTCTGTAGGCATCTGCACGTGTCACTCACAGACTCTTTTTTTTTCTTCAGTGTAATTCTTGCTGCTCCATGCAATTTAACTATTAGTGTGACGCGCTTCCATCCGTATCCAATACATTGGTTGAAAACACTATAGAAGTAGACAAAGGAGTAGCCTTTCACAGATTGTGAACAGTTGTGTTTCAGTGTTCACTTCAGTCTGTGTTTTTTATTTTTTGAGTGCACATCACGCTCCAGTTACTTGTTCAAGCACTGCTGCTTGTACTCTGCTGAGCGTGTCTCAGTGCCTCATCCTTTTCATTTTTCTCCAATTGGTGCTGCTCCATTATATTTGAAAAAAATCTAATCTATTAGTGTGACGCGCTTCCATCCGTATCCAATACATTGGTTGCAAACACTATAGAAGTAGACAAAGGGTAGCCTTTCACAGATTTGAACAGTTGTGTTTCAGTGTTCACTTCAGTCTGTGTTATTTATTTTTTGAGTGCACATCACGCTCCAGTTACTTGTTCAAGCACTGCTGCTTGTACTCTGCTGAGCGTGTCTCAGTGCCTCATCCTTTTCATTTTCTCCAATTGGTGCTGCTCCATTATATTTGAAAAAATCTAATCTATTAGTGTGACGCGCTTCCATCCGTATCCAATACATTGGTTGCAAACACTATAGAAGTAGATAAAGGAGTAGCCTTTCACAGATTGTGAACAGTTGTGTTTCAGTGTTCACTTCAGTCTGTGTTTTTTATTTTTTGAGTGCACATCACGCTCCAGTTACTTGTTCAAGCACTGCTGCTTGTACTCTGCTGAGCGTGTCTCAGTGCCTCATCCTTTTCATTTTTCTCCAATTGGTGCTGCTCCATTATATTTGAAAAAAATCTAATCTATTAGTGTGACGCGCTTCCATCCGTATCCAATACATTGGTTGCAAACACTATAGAAGTAGACAAAGGAGTAGCCTTTCACAGATTGTGAACAGTTGTGTTTCAGTGTTCACTTCAGTCTGTGTTTTTTATTTTTTGAGTGCACATCACGCTCCAGTTACTTGTTCAAGCACTGCTGCTTGTACTCTGCTGAGCGTGTCTCAGTGCCTCATCCTTTTCATTTTTCTCCAATTGGTGCTGCTCCATTATATTTGAAAAAAATCTAATCTATTAGTGTGACGCGCTTCCATCCGTATCCAATACATTGGTTGCAAACACTATAGAAGTAGACAAAGGAGTAGCCTTTCACAGATTGTGAACAGTTGTGTTTCAGTGTTCACTTCAGTCTGTGTTTTTTATTTTTTGAGTGCACATCACGCTCCAGTTACTTGTTCAAGCACTGCTGCTTGTACTCTGCTGAGCGTGTCTCAGTGCCTCATCCTTTTCATTTTTCTCCAATTGGTGCTGCTCCATTATATTTGAAAAAAATCTAATCTATTAGTGTGACGCGCTTCCAAACGTATACAATACATTGGTTGGAAACACTATAGAAGTACAGAAAGGAGCCTTTCACAGATAGTGAACAGTTGTCTGCAGTGTTCACTGCAGTCTCTGAGGAATAACCACACTTAGGCCTTATAACTTTTCTGACTTTCTTTATCAATCTACCAAGATGAAGAAGGCAGGGAGTAAGGCACGTGGTCGTGGCCGTGGAGTTTCAGCAGGGAGAGGACGTGGGGATTCTGTGGCTGCTGCCGCACCCAGTGACACAGCATCCACCAGTTTTCCCCGTGAGCGTTCCTTTATGCGCACTTTTGTAGGAGCTCAGCGTACCCCCCTGCTGCGGGAAGAACAAATTGAAGCCGTTGTTGGTTGGATGGCAGCCAATGCATCGACTTCAATTCCTTCCACCTCCTCTCAGGACCACAGCACTGTTGAACAACCATCTGTCTCTTCACCGACTGCCAAATTGCCCAGGCAGTCAGAGAGTTCTGAACTGGAGCCAGCTGAGTCTCTGCTTCTGTTCTCAGAATCTGTTGGCTTGCAAACAGGGGCCCAGCCAAGCAGCATTCTGGAATGTGAAGAAGAGGCAGTATGCAGTGATGCGCAACAGCTGTGTCTCTCTGAATGTGAAGAGGCGGGTGAGCCAGTGCCGATGGTCAGCACACCGCAGAACGCATCTGATGATGATGAGACTCAGGTGCCATTTTCTGTTGAGCATGGTGCTGGCCAGACCACCCAACAGCAGCAGGTTTTGGAAGAGGGTAGTGGAGATGATGAGGTCCAAGACCCAACATGGCGTGAGGAACAGGAAGGTGGTGGTAGCAGCTCTGAGGAAGAGATTGCCCCAACGGTCCAAACAGTAGGGAGAGGTAGGCTGCAGACTCGGTTGCCTGTAGCCTCCAGTTTGGCACCCGTTTGTAGCAGTTCTCTTCCAACAGCCAAAACGGGCGCTCCCAGGACTTGCACTGCGTGGTCCTTTTTTGACACACTTGCAGATGATATTTGCTATGTCAAATGCAAGCTGTGTAATCAAAAAGTAAAAAGAGGTAAAAATGTCAGTAACCTTAATACCACAAATATGTGGAAACATGTGCGGTCAAAGCACGAGGTTGAGTTCCAAAGACACACTGGAGATGTAGGCCAACCTACAGCAGCACCTACATCTTCAGCTCGTGTTGGAGCCTCTTCCTCCAGCTCACACACAGCTGGTTCGGCTTCCTCACAGGATCGCCATGGAAGAACCTCTGTCACTGTTGTCCAGAGACCCAGTGTTATTCCACCCACAGCTGCAAGTTCCCTGTCATCCTCACACTCCCAGGCCACAAAACAGCCATCGGTAGCACAGGCATGGGATAAAAGACGGCCATACTCGGCAAACCATCCACGAGCACAGGCTCTGAATGCTGGCATTGCAAAACTCCTGTCCCTTGAAATGCTGTCATTCAGGCTGGTGGAGACTGACAGTTTCCGTAACTTAATGTCATTGGCAGTCCCACAATACAATGTGCCCAGCCGATTTTATTTCAGCAGGCAAGCCGTCCCTGCTCTGCAAAAGCATGTTGAGGGAAAAATTAAACATGCGCTACTAAATGCCGTCAGTAGCAAGGTCCACCTGACCACCGATGCGTGGACCAGTACCCATGGCCAGAGACGATACCTTTCCCTCACTGCCCATTGGGTCAATGTTGTGGAGCCAGGTACAGATCTTGCGAGTGGCGCTGTACGTGTTCTGCCAACTCCAAGGATTGCAGGAATCAAGTCTGTCCACATTGACTCCTCCTCCTACTCCAGTTCCTCAGAATCATCGCTGCAGGAGCCGTCACGGTCTACCTCCACATGGACCCGTGAACGCTTACCTGATGTGACCGATATGAGCACAGTCGTGGCCAAACGGCAACAGGCCGTCCTGAAATTAATTTCCATGGGGAATCGAAGCCACACAGCGCAGGAGCTCTGGAATGCCATCAAGCAGGAGAGCGACGTGTGGTTTTTGCCAGCGAATCTCCAGCCAGGCTTGGTAGTGTGTGACAATGGCCGAAATCTGGTGGCAGCTCTGGGCCTTGGCAACCTCACTCACATACCATGTCTGGCACATGTGCTCAACTTGGTCGTGCAGAGTTTTTTGAGGGACTATCCGGATCTTGATGCACTGCTGCACAAGGTCCGCCTAGAGTGCGCTCACTTGCGACGTTCCAGCATGGCCAGATCGCGCATTGCAGCTCTGCAAGTCAGATTTCGCCTTCCTGAACATCGCATCATATGTGACGTACCCACCAGGTGGAATTCCACGTTACATATGTTGGAGCGGTTGTGTGAGCAGCAGCCAGCAGTAATGGAGTATCAGCTGCATCAGGCGCAATCAACTCGCAATTTGCGCCGTTCACACTTCACCACTACTGAGTGGGCCTCTATGAAGGACATCTGCCACGTTTTGCGTGCGTTTGATGAGTCAACGCAGATGGCGAGTGCAGATGATGCACTAGTCAGCCTGACTGTCCCCCTTATCTGCCTGCTTCAAAAAACACTGCAAGCACTAAGGGATGAGGTTTTGGAAGAGGTGGAGGATGAGGAGTCACAAATTCCATCACCTTCTGGACAGTCAGCGCAACGTGGTTCCTCACAAAGGGCTGGGCAGGGCTCACTTTGTGAGGAGGATGAGGAGGAGTCAATGGAGGAGGAAGACATCGCTCCAGAGGGAGGTACACAACGCTATAGTCAGTATGTAGTGCGAGGGTGGGGTGATGCAGAGCAGGCAGAGATGACGCCTCTTGCAGGGGACAGCGTTTGTTGGCCAGTTGGGAGTCTGCAGCACATGGTTGATTTCATGCTGCAGTGCCTGAGAAACGACCGCCGCATCGCCCACATTCTCACCACGTCTGATTATTGGGTGTACACCCTCCTAGACCCTCGCTACCGGGACAACTTACAAAGCCTCATCACACCGTTGAACCGGGAGCGTAAAATGCGGGAGTACCAAGACACACTGGTGCAATCCATAATGTTCTCCATTCCAGCCGAGAGCACTGCTGCTGCTACTGCTTTACAAAGCAGCTCTGTGCGTCGAGGCAGTGGAGACAGCTCTGCAACAAGAGGGAGCACAAGCAGCGCCTCTGCACAGGGCAAGACCAGTATGTTCCAAATGTTGCGAAGTTTTGTGGCAGCGCCACAAATGTCTACACCATCCGAGACGGCTCCAGTCAGCAGGAGGCAACGTTTCCGTAAGATGGTGACAGACTACATGTCTTTCCCTCTCAGTGTACTCCCAGATGGCTCTTCCCCATTCAAGTTTTGGGTCTCTAAGCTGGATACATGGCCAGAGCTTAGCCAGTATGCATTGGAGGTGCTGGCTTGCCCTGCTGCCAGTGTATTATTGGAGCGCGTATTTAGTGCTGCAGGTGGTGTACTAACAGACCGTCGCATGCGACTATCCTCCGATAATGTAGACCGGCTTACTTTTCTGAAAATGAACAAGGCATGGATCTCGCCAGAATTTGTCTGTCCGTTTTCAGATTAAATAACTGGTTCGCAACGTTATCCATGTCTCCTGTTATGTTCATCTTTCTACCACCTGAACTCTACTCCCTGGGCTACAACACTGGCAGTTGCTGCTCAGAAGTGTCGTGTCCACAGACCAATACACAAGCTATAGTGTTACTGGGGTTCAGTAATGTCAGCTGTTCCCCTGCTGTGTGAACGGCAAAAAGTCATGCTGCCTCCACCCTGTTGTCTTCTCATCCCTGGGCTTCAACACCGCCAGTTGTTGCTCGGAAGTGTCATTGGCACGGGTACTCACTCCTGCCCAGACTGGTTACAGCACGCCATCTGTTTCCTGTCAGTGTAAACGTCACTTAGCCTCCAATAATTTGTCCTGTCGTGTTGCGGTCCGGTTAGCCGACTCTATGGTGCTTGGAGTTTAGGTGCTTCCTATGTGTGCTGCGGGATATGCAAATAAAGGCTGTTTCCGTTGTGACAATAGGACAATCACCCACTGTAGTACTGTGGGATTCGGTAACTGCGGCCGGCTCGCGGCCTGTCAACTTAAATTTCCATGGGTACCTTCTGCTACCCGTCTGGGTTCCAGTACGTCAGCTGGTTCTCCGCAGTGCCTTTGCCCTAGGTGCCTCCATCTCGGTATCCGAGTTCCAGCAACGTCTGCTGGTCCTTGGTAGTGCTTTGGAGCACAGGTACCTCCTGCTTAGTAACCGTGTCCCAGTAACGTCAGCTGGTCCTCGGTTGTGCCATTGGCTCTTTTCCTTCTGCTGCCCCTCCGGGTTCCAGCACAGTCAGCTGGTCCTCGTTACTTGCATTGGCTCTTGTACCTTCTGCTACCCGTCCGGGTTCCAGTACCGTCAACTGGTTCTCCGCAGTGCCTTTGGCCTAGGTGCCTCCATCTCGGTATCTGAGTTCCTGCAACGTCTGCTGGTCCTTGGTAGTGCTTTGGAGCACAGGTACCTCCTGCTTAGTAACCGTGTCCCAGTAACATCAGCTGGTACAAGGTTGTGCTACAAATACAAGATACAGAACAAGAGACACAAGAACAATAAGCAGAAGATCTAAAAGCAGAAGAACATGAAGTATAAGACCAAAATGAAGAGCAAAATATATGCTCTAAATTATAAGCAGAAGAAGACTAAGCAGTGTATGGGGGTGAGTCCGTTCCTCCTCGTGGTGCCCCTGGAAAATGCCTGCTGCTGCTGCAGGCTAAACTGAACACGGACAAATACTGTTGTAATTTAAATCTTTTGTGACAGCAAGAACGGAAGAATGAAAAATTCATACTTTGACAGATTACAAGTACAGGATTCTCTGTCACAAATAAGAATATGATGAAGAAGATGAAGTACAATATGAATAAGAATAATAGTTTAATAAGAAGAATATGAGTAATGTTAACAAAAAGATGAATAGCAAGAAGTTTAAGAAGAAGATAAAGAAGGTGAAGATGAAGAATAATTTGATGGAAAAGATGATGCTGCTGAAGATTATGAAGGAGAAAGTGTGTCAAAAGTTAAAAAGGTGAAGAGCATGGAAGTTGTGAAATATACATATTTGCCAAAATAGAAAAAACGTGAACAACATTGTCAATTTCTTCGTCAATCCGAACATCTTTAAAAAAAAAATATTTATGCTATTCCATTTGATTGGGTTAAACATCTATGCCTTTAATGTCTCCTCAACCTTCCCCAATACATTCTACATTACTCTTTGTTGTTTTCCTTCATGTACAATTAACCAACAAGGCAAGAATGGTTTTTTTTTAATTCCGATATTTTGTTCCCATAGACTTACATTGGATTTCCGGTATCGGTATCGGGTATCGCCGATATTTTTTGGGTATCGGCGATACCATTCCGATTCCGATACTTTTGGATATCGGAAAGTATCGCTCAACTCTAGTAGCAATACTCCGAACCTCAGTGGCAAGCTGATCCATACGGCCAGACAACTGTGCAAGTTCCATTGAGAGGAAAAAAAATCCTCTTCAGCACCCAGAGAAAAAGAGGGAAAAAAATGCAACAAACAGGGAAAAAAAAAATCTCTGACAACTCTTTTTTTTTTTTTCTTTCCACACTATTTTTCCCTTCTGTGAGTACCATATAATTTTCGGTTTGGGCCGGTGATACTGTTATGTTTTGGTAGCTGAGGAGAATAAGTAAAAACGGCAATACACCAGAGAGGCTGGAACCTATTGGATTGCAGTAACCTGAACTAACCACACAACTAGAGGTAGCCGTGGAGCGTTCCTACGTTGATCCTAGACGCCTCGTCACAGCCTGAGAGATAACTACACCTAAAGGCAGAAAGATGAAAGCTATCTGCCCGGAGCAAAGAAATCCCAAAGAAAATAGGAAGCCCCCAAACATGTAATGGCGGTTAGACAAGAAGAAGCACGGACACAGACAGAAAATAGAATGAGCAAACGCTGGGGCCCAATCTGTCTAGACAGAAAAGTAAAGGAAAGGATACTCACTGCAATCCAAAAAAAAACCTAAAAAATACCAACTCTTCTGATTGCAAAAACACCTGAGATCACACGATCTCTACCACCTAATCAGATCTCTGGTGTAACAAAACTAAGCCGCAGCCACTGAAAAAACAGGAAAAAGCAAATGAACAAACAACAGTGGCTCCAGATAATCTGAACTTCCAAATGAACCAGGAACCACAATTGAGACAAGAACAATTGATCACCGGCAACCATCATGGGAGGGAACCTCCCTTATATCAGACCAGTCCGTGATCCCAGATTGCCATTCCTCGCTGAAAGGTTCAGTACTGTCTGTAACCACCAGAGGGAGCCTCTGCTCAGAAACCATCTCTAGCACATTCATAACAGAAGTCATATTAAAGAAACAACAGACACCGTCAAATTCCCTCTGCGGGTATGCCGGGGCATATGAGAATTGCTGGTACTCAAAGCAAAGTCTTAATTGGTGAAAAAAACAGTCAACGAAAAATCATTAGCAAAAGACAAGGTCAAGTTCCCTGTTCAGGCCCTTGGGGGGATAAGGTTTGTAGGGTATAAATCCAGTAGGATTCCCTCTCTCTGAGTAATTTCATGTGGTTACCACCTTGTCGGGGTCTATCAATCTGTTCAATGACCTGGAAACGTAACTGGGAGACAGAATGATTAGCAGATATGAAGCGGTAGGAAGAGGTAGCCATGTTTTTTTTGCACCGTATTGTGGATTTGTGGCTTGCAATGCGATCACGCATGTGTTGCGTTGTTTCGCCAACGTAAAGTAAGCCGCACAGGCGTTTTATCAAGTAGATCACATTGTTTGATTCGCATGTAAAGAAACCTTTAATGTTATAGTGTGTACCTGAATGGGGGTGGATAATCACATTGGACTTGATGACGTTGAAGCAGCATGCGCATCCAAAACAGGAAAATGTCACTCTACGCTCTGTATGAAGAAAGGTTTGTTTTGGTATCCTGGAAAAGCTGCCAAGATTGGCTTTGACCACTTTGTCTCTAATGTTGTTAGGTCTTCTCTTGCACATTAGGGGAGGAGCCATGAAGGCTTCAACCTGAGGATAAGAGCAGGTAAGCATAGGCCAGTGCTTACGAATCACACTATAGATCTTAATCATAATAGGATGGGGAGTGTGGATAAAAGGAACTCGTTTGAGTTTAGGTTTGACAGTTTGTTGGGGAGTTGGGTCAAGGGCCAGAGCTTTTTCTCTATCGAGCAAGCTTTTAGGGTAGTGCCTAGTTGGGAAATTTCCTTGACATTTCTTCAAGGCGGTCCGGTAAATAAGCAGGATTGGAGACGATTCGGGCCACACGTTTGAATTGGGAGCTAGGTAGACTATGTTTTATAGAGGATGGATGGCAACTATCATACTGTAATAGGCTGTTGGAGTCGGTTGGTTTGGAGAAGATGTCAGTAGGGGGGCGTGACCTGCTGCTAGATGAGACCAGACGTCTAGTGCAGAGCTCCTGAAGCCCTCTGCAAAAGCGACTGGATAAGCAACAATTTTAAAACCTGTTTGGATTACAATTTCTCCACCTGGACTCCTAGCACCTGCTGGACTATAGAAAACTCGGATTTAATTGATTATTTCCATCAGGAGGAGGATAACTGAGTGCGGCCTATCTGGGGAAGGTAAGCCGCGGGATCGATTTGAGCTATACCGCTCTTCACTCTCCAGGCTCTTTGCTAGTACCCAGAGACCCTTTTTCTGCAGAAATACTTTTTCTTTGGAGGAGGGATACCCTTCTGGTTATATTGATACCCCTTATATAGCTGTTATTGCCTCCACTGAAAAGTTATTGAAAGAAATCATTGGCAGTATTGCTGCGTGCAGGAGAATTTGATTGACAGATTAGGTCTCTCTGCATAGCGGTGCTCTGAAGTGAATCGCAGTCAGCATATACACAGCCCTTCTCTGAATAGAACTGGGCTGGTTGTGGGAAACCCCTTTGGCAGCAGAGATTTTATTTGTGGGGCGATAAGAGCCTGATACTGTCTATTGTGGATGGTGAAGATCGTTGTTTAATAACTGCAGCGCTGGTTATAAAGACAGCAGGAACGCAGCTGAGTCCTAGCTTTGTGTGAAGCTGCTAGCCGTGGATCATAGTAGCTGGATCGTTCTGGACCGACTTGGGGGTAGTTTACTACCTTTGGAGGATTATTGGGACTCCCTTTGGATCTTAAAATAGGAGTGGCACAAGCGCCGCAGAAGAGATCGCAGGAGAGACCTCATTAGCGGCTTTAGAGCGACACCAGCAAAAATCATCTAGTGGTGAGTGCTTATGTTTTGGAACTATTTGCCTCTATGCTTGTTGGACCTAGACATTCTTACTGAGCACCTGGGGAGCGGGAGTTTCAAACTTGCTTTGGACTACAGTGCTACATTCACTTGAGACCTCAAGGTCCAACAAAGGCTTGGGGTACCCAGCAGATATATAAAACTGTTAAATTGGGTCTCTGCTTATCTGAGACCCTGCAAGATCTAGCTGACATTTAAAGCAGCGGAAATACTTGGTGGTACTGCTTCATTCTACTGATAACGTGAGTGACAGCTGGAATCCTGTGGCACCCTGCTGTCCTGTAGCACCGATTAGCTGTGACCTGGCATTTAAAGTTGCATATTTTGGAGCATTGGTACAACTTGGTTCTCTGAAAAAACGAATTGTTGGATATATAAAGGTTTGCAAACTTATGCAAGATTATTATTGGATTGCCCAAGTTTATCCTGGAATTAAAGTTGTTTAGATTGTGGAAGTCCTGGTTCATATAAAGCTAAAGAAGAGGGTAAACTGAAGATTTACCCGAAGGACAGCGGCTAGACATCTTGACGTCGAGGGACCTGACTTCTTCAACTAGTTACTTATTAAGAATTTTCCTGATCTGAAGAAAGAACTGGTCAAAGTGGTTACCTGTGCAGTTCATGAACAATTGCATATTGCCTAATATTTATCTTTGATATTGTGTTTTTTTGTTTTTTTTTTATACAGTATTATCTCTAGTGCTTTTTAGGTATAAGGATCAAAGATATACATTTAATATTGGGATTTAGAAAGAGTATAACAGTTGTTTAACGTCTTTCCTAATATTCAACATACAAGGTAACAAGATGAGTCTTAAAAGTAGTAAGAAGTCTCAAAAAGAAAAACCCATATCTAAATCGGGTGATGCTAAAGACATAACGGATTTGGATGTGGCTATATGCATCAGTCCGCCTACTTCTCCCCCTGTAGAGGGCTTTAAAATCGGCTTGAAGGGCGACTCAACTATGTTGAAAGAATTGGATGACATCTTGATAAGCCATTCAGAAATGGACACGTCATCCTCTTCTACAAATGTAAACAAAAAAACGAAAAGGAAGGATGCAAAAGTGAAGTATGCTTGGACAGAATCTGACGAGGAATTCTTCGAGACTTCTCCAGTTCAAAGTCCCGATAAAAGTAGACCCAGATTGGGTGAGGACATCCCAACGGAAAATCCTACAGTTAGCACAAAGCTAACTAATATCCAGGCTACAGATAAAGGTACATCTGAGCAATACGTCAAATACTTAATCTTGGCGTTAAATAGTAGTCTTAAATCGGCAATGGAGAGAATACTAATCTTCTACAATCCAAATTAGATTCCATAAATTCCCGTATTGATAAAAATGAGAAAAAAATTGAAGTTTTAGAAAAAAATTCTTCTGCTTTACAAAAACAACAATCTGATAGTCAAAAGGAGATTAAATTTTTAAGAACAAAGTTGGCTGATTTAGAGGACCGTAGCAGGCGGAACAATGTCAAATTTAGAGGAATAGCCAAAAAAATAACTCAAACCAAATTGCAAAAATATATTATGGAGATACTATCTAAGATTTTCCCTGATATTTCTGAATTAGAATTAATGTTGGATAGAGTGCATAGACTCCCCAGACCTAAGTTCATTTCGGATGATATTCCCAGAGACACCATCTTGAGGTTCCACTTCTACCCCACTAAGGAGAGACTCTTGGCATATATGAGAGACAAAAAGCAACTACCCCACCCTTATGATCATATCAAGATCTTTGCTGATCTATCAAAGGACACTATCCAATTGAGAAAAAATTTAAACAAAATCACATCATCACTTCGTAAAAAAGGTATCCAGTATAGATGGGGGTTCCCCACCAAACTTCAAATTAATCGTGGAGGCAAAGTGATCTCTATACTATCTCTCCAGGAAGGAATATCCTTTCTTTCATCATTGAGCAAGGGGAGAGACACCCCGGGTTGAAAACGTTGATGTACATCCTCTTTTTGTTTGTTCAAATTGGTTGTGAATATTTTGTTTGCAGGGGGCTTCTGAAGCCTTACCACGAACTTTCCCGTGCGAGAATAATATCCTTTGAATCACAGGATTCTTCAAATTTTTTGTTTTTTTATTATATTACTGTATTTATGTAATGTTGTTTTATTAAAATGGTTAAAATATTATCACTTAATGTGAGGGGCTTAAATAGTCCGGTTAAGAGACATACCACATGGAGAGAGATTAAAAAGAGTGAGGCGGAGATTATTTGTCTGCAAGAGGTAAACTGGCTAAAATGGAACATCCTAGGTTTGAGAATAAAAATTATCCTATTATTTTTAAGTCATTAAATGAGAAAAAGAAAGGAGGGGTTAGTACTATGATTAAACATACCTTATCTTTTCAAAATATCGAGGAATACACGGATCCTGAGGGAAGATACCTGATTTTGGTTTGCCTAACAACCAACTAACAACTATTGTCAATGTTTATGCAACGGGAAACGCTTAAAATGAGATACTTTAATAATCTTGATAAAAAAATTCAGGAAATAAAAAAAGGCGTCCTTGCCTTGGTCGGTGATTTCAACATTGTACCTGATGGTCAGATGGACTCAATGGCTTTGACTAGATCGTCCTTCCCAGTTTTAAAGGATTGGCTTAAAAATCACGAATATTTGGATGTTTTTAGGTGCATAAACGCAACTTCTCTGGAATTTACCCATTATTCAGAAGCTCATAAGTCCTTTTCAAGAATCGATTTGTACCTTACAGATTCTTTTTCAATTTCCAGATTTAGAAAAGTCGAAATTCTCCCAAAATCATTCTCAGACCATTCGCCTATAACATGTGAGGTTGAACTTGGTAAACCACTCAGATCTGATTTTTTATGGAGATGTAACTCATCACTTTTACGTATCCCAATCTTTAAGACTAAGCTTGAGAATGCAATCAAAAACTATTTTAAAGAAAACGACTCCAGATTTGTGTCCTTTCACCTTGTGGAACGCTCACAAATCTGTTATCAGAGGAGTAATGATAAGTTTATTGCACCAAAAAAAAAACAGGACAAGGAAAAAATTCATAAACTGCAAATGGAACTTAAAGAGAAGGAGGATATTCAACAAAAGCTGACTAATCCGTCATCGAGTATACACTCAGATATTCTTAAATTAAGAATAGCATTAAGGTCGGCTCTTTTCGAAGATTACGACAAATATGCGAAAACCATGAAAGCAAATTTTTATTCCTCTTTTAACAAACCAACAAGTCTCATGGCTCAGAGATATAAGGTCATGAGAGTTAGAAACAGGATCAGTAGAGTTAAATACGATAGACTTACGGCTGAACATCCGAAAGATATTGCTGACCGATTCGCAGAATATTATTCAACATTGTATAACCTCAAATAGACCAAGACACACATCAACCAACAAAAAAAATTATACAAAAATTTATTTCTAAGATTAATCATCCCAAACTTACTAATGATCAATTAGCAAATATTGATGTCCCATTTACTACTTATGAGATTACTGAAGCTATTAAAAAATTGAAGATTAAAAAATCCCCAGGTCCTGATGGATTTACAAACGAATATTATCAGACTTTTGCCCCTCTTTTAATTCCAAATCTAAACACAGTATTTAATAAGGCCTCTTCAATAGGGTAATTTCCCCAGAAATGTTAAAATCTACTATAATTTTAATACCTAAACCCAAAGGGGATTTAGAATCAGTTAAGAACTATAGGCCTATATCACTAATTAACACCGATGTCAAAATTTACTCTAAAATTATTGCTGAAAGGTTGAAGGTCATTCTCCCAAGTATAATCCATAAAGATCAAATGGGATTTATTCTAGGCCGCCAAACAAGTGACGGAACTAGAAAGGTCTTTAACTTAATACACTCTATCAAGACTAATAAAACACCATCAATACGTCTGGCCTTAGATGCTGAAAAAGCATTTGACAGAGTAAATTGGGACTTTTGACAGCAACCTTAGATAAATTTGGTTTCGATTATAATATAATTAAAATGATTATGGCGTTATACGCTTATCATTCAGCTAATGTATATACAAACATTCATCTTTCTAAACAAATTCCAATAACGAATGGGACAAGGCAAGGATGCCCTTTGTCCCCTTTGTTATTTGCCATTATTATGGAACCGTTTGCGGAATCTATTAGGACAAACACTCAAATTAAAGATATTCAAATAGGAGAGAAACAATACAAAATTAGTCTCTTTGCGGATGACGTCATATTAAGCTTGTCTAGTCCATCAGATTCTATTGAAACTGTTCTTCATGTATTAGAGGAATTTTCAAAAGCTTCATTATATAAAATCAATGAATCAAAATCTAAGATCCTAGATTTTTTTTGAAAAATAACGAAATTTCTAGTATTAAGGAAATTTCCGACTTTGAGTGGGAGAAAGACGCAATTACATACCTTGGAATTTCAATAACTAGGGTTTTTCGCAGAACTGTAGAGTTCAATCTCCAAAAAATAATAAAAGACACCCAAATGGAATTAAATAACCTAGGGAAGCAGGAGACTTCTTGGGTAGGCAGAATTGTCCTTTTCAAGTTATTTACACTCCAAAATACTTTATATATTCAGGCTATCCACTGAAAATACCTTTGATTCATTAAAAATTACAAACTATAGTTAACAATTTATTTGGAATAAGAAAAGAGCAAGAATAGCGTTCAAAACTATAACTAAAAATAAGATAAATGGAGGTCTTGCTCTTTCTAACTTAGCCAACTACTATTACGCAATTTTAATGAAACAGTCCCATCTCTGGTTTAAATCTGAAAATGGCCCGGCCTGGTCAGAGATGGAAAAATTTTACAATAATAATATTCCTCTATCTAAGTTAATTATAAACTGCTTGTCATCCTCCGGTCCTGTTTCGCATAAAGTACAAACCATTTCGGCCACCCTATCAGCCTGGATATATCTGACTAAATTACAGGTACAAAATAGGAAACATATGAGGTACAAGCAAATTAAAAATATACCTTTAAGACTCATGGGCATGATCACAGAAAAGGGAATCCTGGATTCTTGGAAAAAAGTCAATTTGATAGTGGGTGATCTATTTGAAGTTGAAAAGTTTATAGATAAAGATGCTTTAATTTCAACATTCAGGTTTTCTTTTGAAGATTGTGTATATCATGCACTGCTAAAGAAATATATCGTAAAATTTTTAAAGAAAAAATCTTTCTTAACCCCTTCACCCCCAAGGGTGGTTTGCACGTTAATGACCGGGCCAATTTTTACAATTCTGACCATTGTCTCTTTATGAGGTTATAACTCTGGAACGCTTCAACGGATCTTCGCGATTCTGAGATTGTTTTCTCGTGACATATTGTACTTCACGTTTAGAAGTAAAATTTCTTCGATATAACTTGCGTTTATTTTGAAAAAAACGCAAATATGGCGAAAATTTTTAAAATTTTGCAATTTTCAAACTTTGAATTTTTATTCCCTTAAAACAGAGAAATATATCACACAAAGTAGTTAATAAATAACATTTCCCACATGTCTACTTTACATCAGCAAAATTTTGGAACCAAAATTTTTTTTTGTTAGGAAGTTATAAGGGTTAAAAGTTGACCAGCGATTTCTCATTTTTACAACAAAATTTACAAAGCCATTTTTTTTAGGGACCACCTCTCATTTGAAGTCACTTTGAGGGGTCTATATGGCAGAAAATACCCAAAAGTGACACCATTCTAAAAACTGCACCCCTCAAGGTACTCAAAACCACATTCAAGAAGATTATTAACCCTTCAGGTGCTTCACAGGAACTAAAGCAACGTGGAAGGAAAAATGAATATTTAACTTTTTAGCCACAAAAATTATCTTTTACAAACTTTTTTTTTATTTTCACAAGGGTAAAAGGAGAAAATGGACATATAAGGTTGTTATGCAATTTCTCCTGAGTACGCCAATACCCAATATGTAGGGGAAAACCACTGTTTGGGCACACGGCAGAGCTCGTAAGGGAAGGAGCGCCGTTTGACTTTTTCAAACTAAAATTGGCGGGAATTGAGATTGGACGCCATGTCGTGTTTGGAGAGCCCCTGATGCGCCTAAACAGTGGAAACCCCCACAAGTGACACCATTTTGGAAATTAGACCCCCTAAGGTACTTATCTAGATCTGTTGTGAGCACTTTGAACCCCAAGTGTTTCACAAAAGCTTATAATGCCTGGATGTGAAAAAAAAAAAAACAATTTTCCACAAAAATGATTTTTTAGTCCCAAATTTTTGAATTTTCCCAAGGAAATTGGACCCCAAAAGTTGTTGTCCAACTTGTCCTGAGTACGCTGATACCCCATATGTGGGGGGGGGAACTGTTTGGGTGCACGGCAGGGCTTGGAAAGGAAGTAGTAACGTTTTGGAATGCAGATGTTGATGGGGGTCATGTTCCGTTTGCAGTGCCCCGATGAGCCTAAACAGTGGAAACCCCCACAAGTGACCCCATTTTGGAAACTAGACCCCTAAGGAACTTATCTAGATCTTTGGTGAGCACTTTGAACCCCCAAGTGCTTCACACAAGTTTATAATGCCCGGGCATGAAAATAAAAAATCCTATTTTTTTCCCACAAAAATTATCTTTTAGTCACTAATTTTTTATTTTCCCAAGGGTAACAGGAGAAATTGGACCACATAATTTGTTGTCCAATTTGTCCTGAGTACGCTGATACCCCATATGTGGCGGGGAACCACTGTTTGGGCGCACGGCAGAGCTCGGAATTGAAGGAGCACCATTTGACTTTTTCCAACCAAAATTGGCTGGAATTGAGATTGGATGCCATGTTGCATTTGGAGAGCCCCTGATGTGCCTAAACAGTGGAAACCCCCCACAAATGACCCCATTTGGGAAACTAGACCCCTAAGGAACTTTTCTAGATCTTTGGTGAGCAATTTGAACCCCCAAGTGCTTCACACAAGTTTATAACGTAGAGCCGTAAAATTTAAAAATCATATTTTTTCCACAAAAATGATCTTTTCACCCCAATTTTTATTTTTCCAAGGGTAACAAGACTCCAAAAGTTATTGTTCAATTTGTCCTGAGTGCGCTGATACCCCATATGTGGGGGTAAACCACTGTTTGGGTGCATGGCAGAGTTTGGAAGGGAAGGAGCGCCGTCTGACTTTTTCAACGCAGAATTGGCTGGACGCCATGTCGTGTTTGGAGAGCTCCTGATCTGCCTAAACAGTGGAAACCCCCATAAATGACACCATTTTGGAAACTAGACCCCTCAAGGAACTTATCTAGATGTGTGGTGAGAACTTTTAACCCCCAGGTGTTTCACTAAAGTTTATAACGTACAGCCGTAAAATAAAAAATCTTTTTTTTTACAAAAATGATTTTTTGGCCCCCAATATTTTATTTTCACAAGGGTAACAGAAGAAATTGGAACCCAAAAGTTGTTGTCCAATTTGTCCTGAGTACGCTGATACCCAATATGTGGGAGAAAACTACTGTATTGGCGCACGTCAGGGCTCGGAAGGGAAGTAGTGACGTTTTGGATTGCAGACTTTGATGGAATGGTCTGGGGGCATCATGTCACATTTGGAGAGCCTCTGATGCACCTAAACAGTGGAAACCCCCCACAAGTGACCCCATTTTGGAAAATAGACCCCACAAGGAACTTGTCTAGATGTGTGGTGAGCACTTTGAACCCGAAGTGCTTCACAGAAGTTTATAACGCACAGCCGTAAAAATAAAAAATCTTTTTTTTTTTTGCAAAAATGATTTTTTTGCCCCAATATTTTATTTTTACAAGGGTAACAGGAGAAATTGGACCCCAAAAGTTGTTGTCCAATTTGTCCTGAGTACGCTGATATCCAATATGTGGGAGAAAACTACTGTATGGGTACACGTTGGGGCTCGGAAGGGAAGTAGTGACGTTTTGGATTGCAGACTTTGATGGAATGGTCTGGGGGCGTCATGTCGCATTTGGAGAGCCCCTGATGCGCCTAAACAGTGGAAATCCCCAACAAGTGACCCCATTTTGGAAAATAGACCCCACAAGGAACTTATCTAGATGTGTGATGAGTGCTATGAAGCCCCAAGTGCTTCACAGAAGTTTATAATGTACAGCCGTAAAAACAAAAAAATATTTTTTTTTGTACAAAAATGATATTTTCGCCCCAGTTTTTTATTTTCCCAAGGGTAACAGAAGAAATAGGACAAATTGCACAATAACTCTTGGGGTCCAGAGTACGCTGATACCCATATGTGGGGATAAACTACTGTTTGGACGCATGGCAGAGCTGAGAAGTGAAGGAGCACTGTTTGACTTTTTCAACGCAGAATTGGCTGGAATTGAGATCAGACGCCATGTCACATTTGGAGAGCCCCTGATGTGCCTAAACAGCGGAAACCCCCAATTCTAACTCCAACCCTAACCCCAACACACCCCTAACCCTAGTCCCAACCCTAACCACAAACCTAACCCTAACACACCCCTAATCCCAACCCTAACCCTAATCCTAACTTTAGCGCCAACCCTAACCCTAATTTTTGCCGCAACCCTAACCCTAACCCTAATGGGAAAATGGAAATAAATACTTTTTTTTTAATTTTATTATTTTTCCCTTACTAAGTGGGTGATAAAGGGGGGTTTGATTTACTATTTATAGCGGGTTTTTATGATTGGCAGCTGTCACGCTAAAAGACGCTTTTTATTGCAAAAATAGTTTTTGCATCATCACATTTTGAGAGCTATAATTTTTGCTATTTTGGCCTACAGAGTCATGTGAGGTCTTATTTTTTGCGGGACGAGTTGACGTTTTTATTGGTACCATTTTTGAGCACGTGACGTTTTTTGATCGCTTTTTATTTTGATTTTTGGGAGGTTAGAATGAACAAAAATCAGCAATTCATGAATTTCTTTTGGGGGAGGCGTTTATACCGTTCCGCGTGTGGTAAAATTGATAAAGAAGTTTTATTCTTCGGGTCAGTACGATTATGGCGATACCTCATTTATATCATTTTTTCATGTTTTGGCGCTTTTATAGAATAAAAACAATTTTATATAAAAAATAATTATTTTTGCATCGCTTTATTCTGCGAGCTATAACTTTTTTATTTTTTCGCTGATGATGCTGTATGGCGGCTCGTTTTTTGCGGGACAAGATGACGTTTTCAGCGGTACCATGTTTATTTATATCGGTCTTTTTGATCGCGTGTTATTCCACTTTTTGTTCGGCGGTGTGATGATAAAGTATTGATTTTTTGCTTCTTTTTTTTTTTTTTTAAGGGGTCCACTAAAGGGCTTAACTAGTGGGACAATTTTATAGGGGGGGTCGTTACGGACGTGGCAATACCAAATATGTGTACTTTTATTGCTTTGTTTTTTTTATTTACAGGAAGAAGTGAATTTATTGGGGAATATATATATTTTTTTATTTATTTTGGATTTTTTTTTAAAACATGTTTATTTTTATTTTTTTAACTTTTTTACTTTGTCCCAGGGTGGGACATCACTGTATTTTATCAGATCGCTGGTGTGACAGTGTGCACAGCACTCTGTCACACCAGCGATCGCTCTGGCATCGCTGCAGGCTTCCTCAGAGCCTGCTCTCGGCAGGCACTGAGGTAGCCGCCTCCCTCCAGGACCCCGGCGCCATCTTGGATCCGGGTCCTGGGAGGGAGGAAGCCCTCAGAACAGCGCGATCACATCGCGCTACTCTGAGGGTCTCAGGGGGGCGCGCAGGGAGCCCCCACCCTGCGCGATCCTCCCCTGTGCCCCAGTACACCGCGATCATGTACTATCCCGTCCCGGTCATACGGGCCCAGGTACCATGGACGGGATAGTACGTCCGATGGCAGTAAGGGGTTAACGGAACTAACTACTTTATTGATTTATAATCCAGAAAATAAATCCTATTGCAACTCAAGATATATTTATGACCTATTAAATGAAGATTTGGAACCTAGATGTATTTCCTTTGAGACCAACTGGGAAAAAGATCTAAACTTGACAATTACCCCAAAGCAATGGCAACAAGCACTTAAGTTAACTTATACATCTAATTTATGTGCTTCATTACATGAATCATTTTACAAAATTGTTTCCAGATGGTATCTTACACCTGCCAAAATGGCAAAAATCTTCCCTGGCACAGAATCTAGTTGTTGGAGAAAATGTACAGGAAGTTTAGTCCACATATTTTGGGATTGCCCAAAATTAGATCACTCTGGATAGAGATATCAGATATAATTAGCAAAATTGTAACAAAAGAATCATATTAACACCCAGATGACCCTATTGTCACTTGATCTAGATGAGATCCCTTCCTTAAATAAATCTTTGATTATCCATCTGCTCTTGGTTACTAAAAATTCAATTGCTACTCTTTGGAAAGAAAACTCAGTTCCAAAATTAGCCGATATATTAGACAAAATGTCTCTGCATGAATCTTATGAGAAAAGTCACGCACTCGCAAATAATAGCTTTACTGCCTTTTGTAAAAAATGGAATGTATGGGAAAAAATATTCTCTTAATTGTGGATTTTTTCTTTTTGCTTAAGAAGACTTACCCTTCTTTTGAACTGAACAACAAGACTGGAAATGTTACTGTTAATATTTCTATTATATTGTATTTTATTAATCGTAGGTTAGCCATATAATCTTAAACTACGGATAGTTTAATATTAGTAGTTATAATTACAATTTTTCAATTCAATTGAAATATTTTACTGTTTGTTGAAAATTTTTTCACTCATATGTAACAAAGAATTGCGTTATTTGTACTGATATTTAAAAATAAATAAAGTTATTTGAAAAGGAGAAGATGTCAGTATTCAAGCACCCAACTGAATCCTTAGTGACAAGGGTGTCAAGGAATGGGATCTGAGTTTGACTGTAGTTCAGTGTAAATTGTAGTTCGGGACGGACAGAATTCAGAAAGTCAGTAAAGGCAACCAGGGTGTCATGGGGACCTGTCCATATACAGAAAATATCATCTATAAATATAGATATAGATATTTTTGTTAAATCAAGTCTATTTTGATCTTAATGACAGGAGTAGGATCAGAGGGGATTTTTTTTGTATGTGGCTGTATCAGATAATTGCCTCAAGATCTCAGTGGTATAATCCGTGAAATTTTGGACAACTATGGCCCAGTCTTTGTCGGCGGGTTTTATGACGATATTTTTGTTATCCCTAAGGGAATCCAGGGCCTGTTTCGCAAGAGGGGTGATATTATTATGGGTAGGAAAACTGCCGGTATGGTGCTGTTCTAAAATTCTGTTAATGTCAGTATTCCGGGTTTTCTAGGTAACTTTGTCAATGATTTTGCCGTTTGTTAAAATGGAGTTTGCTGTTTTGTGTGCCCTACTTCCTGCTCGTTTGTTTAAAACCTGGCTCAGGTGCTGGCTTCCTTGCTGGAGTATTCTGCTTCCATTTCCCTGCAACCCAGCTGCTTTGTTCCTCCCAGATCTTTTGTGTATTTACCGGGAGAGTGCATAACCAGGTTATCTTCAGGTGTTTCTCAGCTACAGCAGCTTCTACCCATGGCTCTGGACATTCTCTGCATATGTAAGCTGCACTTACTGTGTTATCACTAACCTGTTGACTTTGGAATTTAACCCTTGGTTCACTCCATCTGGTAAGAACTGTGTTTCTGAACTGTGTGTTGCTGTTTAACCCTTCGTTCACTCCCTCCGGTGAGAGCTGTTGGAACTGTTACTGGAATATTACTTACATATGAACTTGTTGTTGGACTTCACTGAATTATGCCACAACTGAGATTAACTTGTTCCTGGACCTCCCTGTGTCTACTGCATACCTGGATCTGACTCTTCATACACCAGCAGTGTGTGAATCCAGCCACCTGTGAATCCGTCGTAAGAACCTTACCGCCCTTGCTATAGAGGTTCAAGGACTTATATATCTGGATTCATATAACTGGACTTGTATATATATATATATGGACTCGTTTCATTACATGTCACAATGGGTTGTTTGTATATTGTTTTTGGGTGTTTTGCTGTTTCGCAAATACACTATTTGCATTCAAAGAAACCCATCTCTGATTGTTCATTGCCCCACGCTATCAGAATCCTCGAGTTCCTACAATAGTATAACAGGATACTCCAGCCTAAAAAGGGGATTCTGCTGGGGCAATGACGGAGACACGGGCAGACAAACTGTTCACCATAGTTAACTCCTTGCAGCAGGAGGTGGCGGCTGCACACAATCAGATTAGAGACTTGGAGTCTCGGGTTAACCACAATGCACAGGGGTTTGGTCAGGCTCTCCAAGATCTACGTACTAGGTTAGAAGTCCTGGAGGCCTTACCTACTGAGCCTACATCATCCACCAGTATGCCCAAATTGCCTCCAATCCGGTTTAATGGTGACCAAAGTCAATTCCGTGGGTTTGTTAATCAATGTTTATTATTTTTTGATGTACATGCCTCCTATTACCGGTCTGATAGATCTAAGGTTCTATGTATTATTATGTTGTTGACATCACGGGCACTGGCTTGGGCAAATCCTATGGTTGAAAGTCACGATACCCGTCTAAATAATTTGGATAATTTTCTGGCAGCCATGGCGCAAATGTTCGACGATCCCAACCGCCGTGCTACCGCTGAATCTGCCTTGCTTTCTTTACGCCAGGGGAAACGGTCAGTCATAGAATATGTTACTGAATTTAAAAGGTTAGTGGTGGACACCCAGTGGGATAACAATGCTTTATTACCAATCTTTAGAAAGGGTTTGTCCAATGCAATCAAGGATGAGCTAGCTCGTTCAGAGACTCCACAGGAGTTTGAATTGTTTATACAGCACTGTGTACATATTGACAAGAAAAATGGGCCGCTGTAAATCGCATTACTAATTTCTCTCTTCCGTCCAGGGAAACCACAGTCAAAAACTCGCGAGAAGCCGAGGAGGTGCCTATGCAGGTGGACTCACTGCAGAGACGTGAGAGTAATGAACGCCGCAAATACCGTTTCCATGAGCGCTTATGTTTCTATTGTGGTCAATCGGACCACTTCCTCATCAATTGTCCTAAATGTCCAAGGCGACCTAACAAGATGTTGGTGGTAGTAGGGGATTATGATAACACAGACGCTGAGTCTGAAGTTTCGGAGACCAGTCTACATCTAGATGCGGTTTTTCCCCCAATACTGATGCTGACTTCCCCTATAGATCAAGGGGAGAAATATTCACATTGTTCTCTTCCTATTCAGATTCAGTGGGAGGAACAGTGGATATCAAGTTCTGCCATGATAGACTCTGGAGCAGGTGGGAATTTCATGGATTCTTCTTTTGCCAAGGAACATGGTATGAAGACACAACTAAGAGCTTCACCAATCACTATGGAAACGGTGGATGGTTCCCCATTAGTTTCTGGACCAGTAGACTGGGAGACAGTGCTTCTGGAGAGTAAGATGGAACCCGACCATCAAGAAACACTTTCATTCATGTTAATATCTTCTCCTCATTTTCCTGCAATTTTAGGAATTCCCTGGTTACGGTCACAAAATCCAAACATCAATTGGGAAACCAAGGAGATATCCTTTCTCCCGAAGTGCAGTTCTACCATCATTCAAACTGTAGCGGCTCCAGTTACCCAGAACTTGGAAGAGGTGATACATTTGTGATAAAAGGAAGGCAGATCAACTTCCCCACATAGATCGTATGATTGCCCCATAGAATTGCTTCCTGGAGCAGCGATTCCTTTCGGCCATGTTTACCCGTTGGCGGCTCCGGAATTAAAATCATTTCGAGAATATATAGATGAGAATTTAGCCAAGGGGTTTATCCGACCATCTTCTTCACCAGCGGGAGCTCCTATATTCTTTGTAAAGAAGAAGGATGGTACTCTAAGACCCTGCATTGACTACCGGGAGTTAAATAAGGTAACCATTCGTAACAGGTACCCGTTGCCCCTAATTCCGGAATTGTTGGAAAGAGTTCGCCAGGCCAAAGTATTTACCAAATTAGATCTTCGCGGGGCATATAATTTACTCCATATACGTCCCGGAGACGAATGTAAGGCAGCTTTTAGATGCCGGTATGGACATTTTGAATATTTAGTGATGCCATTCGGACTCTGTAATGCTCCTGCTGCTTTTCAACATTTAGCCAACGATATTTTCAGGGATTTATTGGACCAATATATCTGGATTCATATAACTGGACTTGTATATTGTAGAGTGGCAAAGGGTTGTGTAATAGACGGGAGGTATTTGGCTCAGAGATGCCTTGTCTCTGTTATGTAGCCCAGTACACGTTAGCCCTGGGTAGTGGCATCACCATAGCCGTGTATGTGGTTTGAGGACCTGTGATGATGTCACTACCTCATGACCAGTCATGTGTTCTGTGTTAGCTGGGTGTCTGGGATATAAATGAGCCTACTGCTGACCACAGGTGTGAGTGGCTGGAGGTGTGGATACCTCCAGTGTGTGTGCTCTGAAGAGACTAATCTGCTAGAGTGCAAGGACTTTATATCTGCTTTTTGTTACTTTGTGCCAGAAAAGGCTGTTTTTGTTTTCTGTTTTAAGCAAGTTTATGAAGTGTGAATTAACTTGTTTGAAGAACCAAGTGAAGTCGCCCTCCTGCTTACCTCCGGTCGCACATAAGCGAGACCTAATCCTTACAATTGGTGGAGACATGCGAGCAGCGTTCCCAGCAGAGAAGTGGGACTGGTTACTGCATGTCGTGGGTCAAGGCTATAGCAACCCAGCCAGCATTGTCGGAGAAAATGGAGGACCTGATGAAACACTTGGTCCAGGCGCAGGTACAGCAGCAAGAGGCCAACAGGATGTTGTTGCAACAGATGCAGCAGAGCCAGCAGGAGCACCAACAGAAGATGCAGCAGAGCCAGCAGGAGCATCGGCAGCAGATGCAGCTTCTGACAACCGCCATCCAGGGCTGGATGAGCGCCCCATCCCCAGGTCTGGCTGATGACAACCACGTCAGAAAGGCGGTAAGACGAACATTACAGAAAATGACCCCGGGGATGATGTGGAGGCCTTCCTGACTGTATTTGAGAGGGTTGCTGAAAGTGAAAGACTTCCCCCAGAGTAGTGGGCAGAGGTACTTGCCCCATACCTGACAGGGGAGCCCCAGAAGTCGTACTACGATTTGACTGTGCAGGATGCTCAGGAGTATCCTAAGCTAAAGGTTGAGATCCTCGCACGGTTGGGGGTGACAATGACTGTCAGGGCACAGAGAGTGCACCGCTGGGTTTATCACCGGGACAAACCGCCTCGCTCCCAAATGTTTGACCTGCTGCACCTGGTCCAGAAATGGCTACAGCCAGAGTCCGCTACGCCGGCACAGATGGTAGAAAGAGACGTAATGGATCAGTTTGTGCACTCCCTGCCAAAGCCCCTACAGACTTGGGTTGCCCAGGGTGATCCCCGGAATGCCGATGAACTGGTTGGACTGGTTGAGAGGTACCAGGGGATGGAAGGTTCCTTGGGGAAGCAGCCCATTCCGTACTGGGGGTCCCAGCAGGGGGCGGAGTCCCAAAAAGGGGTGGCGCGTCCAAGGTCAAAAGGGGTGGGGGAGGTGGTGCCCAAGGTCTCTACGCGTGATGTTATCTGTTGGAGGTGTCACGGGCCAGGACATATAGCTGCGCGGAGTCCCCAGACCACCGAGCAGATGGACTGCAGCATGGGACGTCGTATCTCATTCTATGCCAATCCAGTCTGCAGTGTGAATTCTCTCCTTAACGAGGGGCCTCAAGCATGTCCCGTGAGGGTGAACGGTCGAGCAGTAACGGCGCTGCTGGACTCCGGGAGCCTAGTGACCCTGGTGAGGGCGAATCTGCCTCTCAAACTACTCCCGGGGAAAAAGGTCGGCGTGCGATGTATCCACGGCGATGCAAAGGACTACTCTATGGCCAGAGTGGACATTGAGACTGCGCAGGGCACTGAGTCCCATGAAGTCAGGTTGTTCGGGACTTATTGCACCCTATAATTATAGGTCGGGATTTTTGTTTATTCTGGGATCTGTGGGGAAAGTCTGCTGAGGTCACTAGCAAGTCTAGGGAACCAGTAAGCCCTAATAAGGTAGCGCCATACCCAGAGGAAGACAGGTTTCCTTTTTGTGTCCTGGTAGGAGATGAGGAAGAAGTGTCTCCTGTATCTGACATTCCAGAGTTAGGGGTGGCCAGTGAGAATTTTGGGACTGCCTAACACAGGGACCTAACTCTGAGGGAAGCCTTCAACAATGTCACTGTCATTGATGGGGTTGCACAGGAACCGCGGGCGGACACCAGATTTCCATACTTTATGCTGAGTAGGGAGCTGTTGTATCGGGTCACGAAAATAAGGGAGAAGTTGGTGGAACAGTTGCTAGTGCCCGTGTCCTATAGACGGAAGGTGTTGGACATGGCCCATTCACACATCTTGGGGGGACACCTTGGGGTAGATAAAACACAGGAACGGATTATTCAAAGATTCTATTGGCCTGGGTGTCCCCGGGAGATAGTAAACTATTGCAGGTCCTGCCCTACATGTCAGTTAACTGCCCCTACCTCTCATTTCCAGAGTCCCCTTGTGCCATTGCCCATTATTGAAGTGCCATTTGAGAGAATTGCCATGGACTTGGTCGGTCCCCTAGTTAAATCAGCCCGGGGCCATCAGTATATATTAGTCATCCTGGACTATGCCACACGCTATCCGGAGGCAATTCCCCTGAGAAATTCTTCAACGAAGAGTATAGCCCGCGAATTGGTCCATGTGTTTTCCCGGACAGGCTTGCCAAAGGAGATCCTGACCGACCAGGGGACACCGTTCATGAGTAAAGTGATGAAGGAGTTGTGCAGGGTCCTGCAAATCTCCCAGTTGAGGACCTCGGTGTACCATCCTCAGTCAGATGGCCTTGTGGAGAGATTCAACAAGACCCTAAAGAGCATGCTAAGAAAAGCCATAGAGAAAGACGGTAGAGACTGAGACTGTCTCTTACCATAACTGATGTTTTCCATCCATGAAGTTCCACAGGCCTCCATGGGGTTCTCACCGTTTGAGCTTCTGTATGGCCGACATCCGCTAGGTCTCCTGGATATCGCCAAGGAAACCTGGGAAGCCGAAGTTACGCCCCACCGAAGCGTTATTGAGCATGTGGCCCTGATGCAACAGAGGATTGCGAAGGTGATGCCAATCGTGAAGGAACACCTCCTCCAGGCACAAGAAGCCCAGGCCAGGGTTTACAACCGATCAGCCAGAGTGAGACAGTTCAATCCGGGAGACCGAGTGCTCGTGCTAGTTCCGATGGTGGAAAGCAAGTTCTTGGCCAAATGGCAAGGGCCATATGAGGTGATGGAGAAGCTGGGTGAAGTAAATTATAGGATTCACCAACCCGGAAGACGAAAACCAAATCAGGTATCCATGTCAACCTCCTCAAGCCATGGCATGATAGTCAGCTTTAACTCCGTGCTTGCTGGGCCACTGAGAAGGTGACGTTGAAGGGGTTACGATAGCAGAGAAACTATCAAAGGACCAGAAACAGCAATGCCGGGAATTGCTCCAGAAGAACAGGGACCTGTTTTCAGAGTTGCCGGGGTGCACGAAGGTCATAGAGCATGAAGTCCTGACAGAGCCACATGTGTGGGTGAACGTGAAGCCCTATCGAATCCCTGAGGCCCGTCGAGAAGTAATATCCAAGGAGGTGGAGCGTATGTTGAAGCTCGGAGTCATTGAGGAATCCAAGAGCGGTTGGGCGAGTCCTATTGTCCTGGTCCCAAAACCTGATGGAGAATGGAGATTCTGCAATGATTATCGGAAGCTGAATGAGGTCTCCAAGTGCGACGCATATCCCATGCCACGCGTTGATGAGCTCATCGAAAGACTTGGACCCGCCAGGTACATAACCACCTTGGATTTGAAGAAGGGATACTGGCAGATTCCCATGGCCCAGGAAGCCAAGGAGGAGAAAACGGCGTTTTCAACACCAGACGGATGCTTCCAGTATGTCCGGATGCCGTTTGGCTTGCAGGGAGCGCCAGCGACCTTTCAGAGAGCCATGGATAGGATCCTGGCACCTCATAAGCAATACGCCGCTGCGTACCTGGATGATATCGTTATCTTCAGCCCGGACTGGGAGAGTCATCTGGGAAAGGTCCAAGCAGTGTTTGATGCTCTAAGGGAGGCAGAGTTTAAAATAAACCCAAAGAAATGTGCCTTGGGGAAAGAAAGAGGCCAAATACCTTGGATATGTAGTAGGTCGTGGTGGAATAAAACCCCAAATCAATAAAATCGAGGCGATTCAAACATGGTCAAGACCATTGTCCAGGAAGCAAGTGAAAGCCTTCCTGGGGATTGTGGGATACTACAGGAGGTTCATCCCAAACTTCGCCACGAGGGCTGCCCCCTGACCGATCTGCTGAAAGGGACAAAATCAGTGATGGTTAAATAGTCCGAAGAAGCAGAATTGGCCTTCCAAGAAATGAAAGGGGCTCTGTGTAAACAACCAGTTTTGATAGCCCCAGACTTTAAGAAAGAGTTTGTTCTTCAAACAGATGCCTCAGATGTCGGATTGGGAGCAGTTCTGTCACAGGAGATACATGGGGAGGAGCATCCAGTCCTTTACCTGAGCAGGAAGCTATCTTCGTGTGAAAAGAATTACTCTGTCGTGGAGAAGGAGTGCTTGGCCATAAAATGGGCAGTGGACACCTTACGGTACTATCTAGTGGGATGGAAGTTTAGGTTGATATCTGACCATGCCCCACTCTGATGGATGAGGGAAACCAAGGGTAGAAATGCAAGAGTCACCCGCTGGTTCTTAGCCCTGCAGGACTTTAGTTTCCAGGTAGAACACAGGGCCGGGAAGCTACATGGTAATGCTGATGCCCTCTCAAGAATCCCTTGTCTAGTGGGAGAAAGTGCCAAGCCCCACGGCTTTAGGCAGAGGGGGAGTATGTAGAGTGGCAAAGGGTTGTGTAATAGACGGGAGGTATCTGGCTCAGAGATGCCTTGTCTCTGTTATGTAGCCCAGTACACGTTAGCCCTGGGTAGTGGCATCACCATAGCCATGTATGTGGTTTGAGGACCTGTGATGATGTCACTACCACATGACCAGTCATGTGTTCTGTGTTAGCTGGGTGTCTGGGATATAAATGAGCCTACTGCTGACCACAGGTGTGAGTGGCTGGCGGTGTGGAGACCTCCAGTGTGTGTGCTCTGAAGAGACTAATCTGCTAGAGTGCAAGGACTTTATATCTGCTTTTTGTTACTTTGTGCCAGAAAAGGCTGTTTTTGCTTTCTGTTTTAAGCAAGTTTATGAAGTGTGAATAAACTTGCTTGAAGAACCAAGTGAAGTCGCCCTCCTGCTTACCTCCGGTCGCACATAAGCGAGACCTAATCCTTACAATATATATATGGACTCGTTTCATTGCATGTCACTACGGGTTGTTTGTATATTGTTTTTGGGTGTTTTGCTGTTTCACAAATACACTATTTGCATTCAAAGAAACCCGTCTCTGATTGTTCATTGCCCCACGCTATCAGAATCCTCGAGTTCCTACAATAGTATAACAGTTAATGTCTTGTTGTATAAGGTCAATACAGGCCTCAGTCGCATGGTAATTCCGCGGAGGGTTGAAGCTGCTAATGTTCCGTAAGCCCAACTGTTGAATAGTTAATTCAGGGATGGGGTTATCCGCAGATGTGGGAACATTAGTTCTCGTAAGGTCCTGTGATGTTCCGAAGTGGGTCTTCAGATGTAAGCGTCGGTAGAAACTTTGTAAGTCCTGAGACAACCTGAATTTGTCCCATAAAGGTGTCGGGCAGAAGGATAAACCCCGTTGCAGAACTGTCAGTTCCATGGGGTTGAGGGTGTACGAGGAGATATTGATGACCGAATTAGTGGCCCTACCTGTGACCTCGTGGTCATGCGGTCCATGTTGTTTACGAGAGGCTCTCCTGATTGGTCTCCTCCTGAATGAGTTCTGGTTTTGGTATTTTGACGTCTGGATAAAAAACGGTTTTGAGTAACGTTGCTGGTGGAACTGTCGACGTCGGTGCTGTACGATCCCTGACGTCGTGGTCCAGTGTATCCACGTCTGGTACCTGTGGTTGCTGAGTCGTTCCATCGGTAAACTCAACCTTGAGAATAATCCTCAGAATCTCAGAGGAATTTAGACGGTTTCTTGTCCTGAAGATATTTACGATGTTCTTCTATTGCTTTGTCAGTCTTAGACTTCAAGTTGCTCCAATCTGCTGCTGGTAAGGAAGTAGATAGTTGTTCTTCAATCGAAGTTAGCCTTTGTTCGGACTCTGTAATAGCTGTCTGGAGAAAATCAATAGTGAGCAAAATAATATCCAAGGAGCACTTATTTAGGATTTTCTGGGATTTCTTCCAGAATTCTTGTTTCTCAGAGAATAATGTAGGCCTAAGGTGGCACCGGAGGCCACGTGGAATGCGGCTGAGTTTATGATATTCTGCCAACGTGATTGAATGTAAATCAAAAGATGTCAAACGTCTCCGCTCTCTCTCGTAGTCCTTCGTCCGAAGTTCTGGAGTTTTGAGGAAGTCACCTCGATTGTTTTTTTGGCAAGAATCCTAGAGGCTGCAGTCTCATCAAACGCAAAGGTCTCGGTGGACATTTGCGGCACAAGTGCCAATGCCAACACAAAGTGAGTAATAATAGTCAAAGGCGTGCACACTGTAAACGTGGGGGTAGGTGCCGGCTGAACCTGGGGCTTGGCCAGTTCAAAATATAGATAGGAATAAACAGCTGCACTCAATGGGTATATTTATCAATGCATAACATAGAAAATGTTATTGGGGTCACCACAGCAATATTATATATTTATGTTTTGCAGTGTTGTTTGATAAAGACCTTTAATTAGGTCGAAACTAGAGTTGAGCGATACTTTCCGATATCCTAAAGTATCGGAATCGGAATGGTATCGCCGATATCACTAAAATATCGGCGATACCCGATACCGATACCGGAAGTCCCATGTAAGTCTATGGGAACAAAATATCGCAACTAAAAAAACCCCATTCTTTCCTTGTAAACACTAAATATACACACATAGAATACATATATATATATATACATGTCATTGTGACATATATATATATATACATATATGTATAGTTTATACACTTCTACATAGTAAAATATCCTCTGATTCAATTGCCGGGTAAAGCCGGGTTCAGTGAAAAGACAGAAGCACCCGACATGAAATGACACTTGGTGTACATAGGGTTAACCATGTCTTTTCATGTCGTTTGCTATCTGATTTGCACAAACAATTAAATCAGTCTATGTGTGCAAGATTTCACACCTGTAGGTGTAAATTCGTTGTAAAAAAAAAAGGACTTTTTTGCTACGAATTTACACCTTTAATTAACCCCTACAGGTGTGAAATTTTGCACACATAGTCTGATTTAATTGTTTGTGCAAATTAGATAGCAAAGGACATGAAAAGACATGGTTAACCCTATGTACACCAAGTGTCATTTCATGTCGGGTCATAGGTCATAGGTCATAGGTGTTCGGTCTGGATGCCGAACTTTACTGTTCGGGTTCGCCCATCTCTACTTGCAAAATCACCAATCTATAGCACTAGCTTCTCCAAGAGCAGTTCTCCTAATCACAGCTCTGACTATCCTGAGCTATGTGCTTGTTCAAGTGCCATTATCTCTATATGTACCGTAAATACAGTGATAGCAGTGTACATTATAAAACAAATCACTAATAGCTGAATGTGTTACAACAGAACTTTATAGTTCTACTAATACTATAACTCAGCCTATCCTATCAGAAACAAAGAAGTAAAGAGCAACATAGCTCTGACCTGCTCCAGAGACAAATTGAGAATATTTCTTTAATTGTAACCACAACAATACCAGCACATTAAAAAGTTGTTGTTGTCCAATGTCCATATAGTACTATATTATGCTAAACAGTGGCCAGAGACCGCCATACCATGCCACAATAGTCCCATAGTTTGTTTTCATAGGACAGTGCGATTCTGTGCCTGCACACAGCCATATACTTTGCATAAAGTACCATATTCTACCTGCAAAGAACCAAATTGTGTGTTTGCAGTCCTACAATGAGCCTATATTGCACCCAATAAACTACACATTAGACCCAAATTAGAGTAATACTTGCCCATGTACATAGATGCCAGAGAGAACCACGTTTGTAAGTTACTGTGTATAACAACGCACATTATTCCATATTGTGCCCTGTTTGATTGATCCGATTCCTAACTGAAGGTGGTTTTCCAATCCTTAAAGAAAACTTCAAACTTGCTCCAAATAGTAAAACATAATCTAATATATTCATGTTTTACCCTTACCCCTCCTGTGCTGCTGGCCACAGGACCAACCGTGTGTTGCTTTCCATTGCGCTTGACAGCAGTGATTGGCTGCCTGAGTGACATGGCATTCAATCGACCTCAAAGCATGGTTAACAACTCCTGAAGGTTCTCAGCTCCCAAAACTTTCATGAATGGGCTAATCTCTAAATCCCACCCTTGCCCACTCAAATTGTATAAAATATAGACATGCGGACCCTCGATTTTACCTGATCCGTAGACCATATTGTTTTATATCCATTCAGGAGTTAGGAACACTCTGGCACAACAAGATACTTCTCTTTTATATCCTAAATATGCATGCATGCTAATATTCTGTTACTTTTGATGATGCCAAACCCTATATAGATTTGTATAATCATTGGGTCACATGGCAAAACAAAAATAGGGACAAAGTCAAGTTTGACACCAAATCAGACAAATTCACATTTAGGAGAATCAAAGAACAATCAGACTAATGATCTGTTGAGACTGGGTACACCTTTAGAATACATATAGCCAGTGGCACAACATAAATCTTTTACACGTCAATGCAAAGTCAATAACATGGCCCTCTATAATTGAAAATAAAAATAGTTTGCGCACATAAAAACTACAAGACACAAAAGGATCTGTAGAAAAATAGGAATATGCATGTGTCAAATGGAAAACAATACATAAATTCAGACGCACTCTGTAGAACAGTTTGAGATGCAGATGTAATAATACAGTAATAAATAAATATTGCACTAAGACCCGTGAGAAAAAGGTGATGAGAAAAGCCTGTAGTCTATTATGTAGTAAACCCAAACCAAAGGACTAAATAGTCATAATACGCATAAGGTATTTATTCATATGGGTATTAATATGGACAAACCCTGAAAAAGTAAAAGAGGTCCTCTTTTAACGATGGAGCAGAAAAACGCTGCAGAAATCCTAAAAAACCTTTTATGCAGAAAGGTCAGAAGAAATTGACACTGTCCCGGCCGGTGACAGCTCAGATGAATGAGTATTAGTGGTGCACTGTGGAGAAAAATAGTCCTGTTTGCACAGGTTTTACCTGACAACCCCGATGGGTCACTTGCAATAGAAAGTCCAATTTCAGCCTCCTCTGGCCTGCTGACAACCCCGATGGGTCACTTGCAGTAGAAAGTCCGACTTCAGCCTCCTATGGCCCGCAGACGAAACTTACATCCGTTGATGAAAGCCGGTGATCTCTGGCCTCCGTGGCCAGATCAGGAACGCCGGCTGATGATGTTGAATCCTCAATAGGAAGAAGGATGTGGGCAGGACCTGTTGGTAAACTAGCCTGCCTCAAGCACAGTAGTACACAAAATCGCAATATCTAACTGTCCCTCAGAGTGAGCAGAGTAGCGTTCTGTCCCTAACTGAGTTCACAGCACAGTGACGCTAAAATGGCTGCGGCACCTTTTATAGTGCATTCTGACATCATTTCAGCAGCCAATCACAGCCATGCCATTAGTTAAGATGACCGGAGCATTACAGGATGTGCCCACACTTCATAAGATTCATCATTGGCTGACTAACATCACATTGCCTCTCAAAGAATTATGGGAACTTCCGATTCCGGTATACGATATTGAAAAAGTATCGGAATTAAGTATCGGAATTCCGATAACGCGAATATCGGCCGATACCCGATACTTGCGGTATCGGAATGCTCAACACTAGTCGAAACGTTACTTTGACACTTGTACTATTGCTGTGGTGACCCCAATAAAATTTTCTATGTTATGCATTGATAAATATACCCATTGAGTGCGGCTGTTTATTCCTATTTACAACAAACAAGGGAACACCAGGCAAACTTTAACAACAGTGGGCCCCATGGGCGTACCCACCGTGGGGCAGGGGGGGGCAACGGCCCCCCCCCTAGAAGCAGGGGCACACAATGATAGAGAGCGGAGAGAGCAGCACAATGCTGGCTCCCTCTGCCTGTCTGTGTGTGCGCAGTGCACAGAGCTGCTGTCTCACCTGTTCTTCCTGGCGGCAGCAGCTGTAGTTTCACTTTCTTCTGTGCAGGCTCTGGTTGTCTCAGCCACACTGGGTCCTAGTGCCCTCTGTGTGCAGACACTGGACACTTCCTGCTCCTGCCTCAGCCACTGCCTGCAAGCTTTATGGTAAGAGGGGATGGAATTTATTAAATGTATTCTGCTCAGGCATGTCATGGTCACTGTGGGGGAATGTGAGAGGATGGGGGTACAGTGGGGAAGGGGTACAGGGCACTGGGGTGAATGTAAGAGGATGGGGGTATTGTGGGGCTAGGGCACTGGGGGGGTTAATGTGAGAGGATGGGGGTATTGTGGGGGCTAGGGCACTGGGGGGGTTAATGTGAGACGAAGGGGGTATTGTGGGGGCTGAAGTGGGGAGGGCAACAGGGCACTGGTTGGTGAATGTGAGAGGATGGGGATATTGTGGGGGCTGGCGCACAGAGGTTGATGTGAGAGGATGGGGTATTGTGAGGGAGGGTGGACAGGTCACTGGGGTTGAATGTAAGAGGATGGGGGTATTGTGGGGCTAGGGCACTGGGGGTTTACTGTGAGAGGATGGGGGTATTGTGGGGACTGATGTGGGGAGGGGCAACAGAGCACTGAGGGGTGCATGTAAGAGGATGGGGGTATTGTGGGGTCAGTGGGACAGAACACTAAGGGGTGCATGTGAGACGTTGGGCTGTTGGGGTGTGGGTGGGGGACAGGGAGGTAGGGGGCTTTTTTTTACTTGTGAGCTCCTTAATACTTTAATAATAGATTAATATTTCAGTATTATTATAACAAGGGCATAGACAGACGGCCGTATAACTCATGCGAGGATCGCACTGCAATCCTCGGACTTGCTGGTACCGCTCCTGACATGAGCGCGACTGCCATGTATAATATATGGTATATACAGCGTAGTGTCGCATACACTGCTGTATTATACAATATACAACAGTTCTAACGCTCCATACCTAATATACAGGATAATGTACAGTGTATATGATGTAACCTGTATAAGATGCGACATTGGCTTGCCCCCCCCTAGTTTTGATCCTGGGTACGCCCATGGTGGGCCCTGCGATACGAAACGAGGGAAATGGACACCTCCTGCACTCATACTGATCTCATACTGATCTACGTGACTGACAAGTCTCTTATGTACACATATAATATTTAAAACCTAAGACAGAAACAAAATGAACATATGCCCTGCTATAAGTAAGTAAAAAGTAAGAGTACATATAAATAACATAGTTTAATTAGTAAACACTGTTTTTCATCAAAAGCATAAAAGCCACCTCACCAACGACAAGGTGTACCCAGTCAGGATGGTACTAACATCTAGTATTAAAACCATACTATGTGTCAAAAATGACCTCAATGTGAATAAGGGCCAAGCAGGACCAAGGACCAACTGTGGACACCAGCAATAGAAAGCTATATAAACATAATGCCCAGCTCAAAAAAGGGGAGGGGGGTTCACCCTTGTGTACTTAGAATATCTTGTTTATACCTGTTTGAGAAGGAGGAAAAATTGTTTAAAACAATAGAAAATAAAAAAATCCAGACATTTCCCTGTGACTGGCTACATCACAAATTGTGCATATCACAAACTGCTGCTTTATGTAATGCTATTTTAATTAGTCAAGTGTGACATCAGTACATGCCACAACAAAACTGTGAACTGTTGTTACTGATGGATTTTTTTGTACCTAAAGGCACTGTCACACTTAGCAATCGCACTAGCGATCACGACAACGACACAACCTGGCGAGATCGCTAGGGCGATCGCTATGTGGTCGCTAGTTAGCTTCCAAACACATCTCATCAGCGATCTGTATAACGCCCTCTGCGGTCGTTGGGAAAACCTTGTTCTACCTGCGACGCTGGTGAAGTCGTTCATAAATGGTGTCACACTCAGCGATTCAGGCTCACCAGCGGGACACCAACGACCAAAAAACGGCTCAGAACGTTCATAAGCGATCAGCGACATCTCAGCAGGGGCCACATCGCTGCCACATGTCACACACAGCTAAAGGCACTGTCACACTTAGCAATTGCACCAGCGATCACGACAATGACACGACCTGGCGAGATCGCTAGTGCGATCGCTATGTGATCGCTAGTTAGATTCCAAACACAACTCATCAGCGATCTGTGATTCCAAACACATCTCATCAGCGATCTGTATAACGACCTCTGCGGTCGTTGGGAAAACCTAGTCCCACCTGCGACGCTGGTGAAGTTGTTCATAAAGGGTGTCATACTCAGCGATTCAGGCTCACAAGCGGGACACCAACGACCAAAAAACAGCTCAGAACGTTCATAAGCGATCAGCAACATCGCAGCAGGGGCCACATCGCTGCCACATGTCACACACAGCTAAAGTCACTGTCACACTTAGCAATCGCACCAGCGATCACGACAATGACACGACCTGGCGAGATCGCTGGTGCGATCGCTATGTGATCGCTAGTTAGATTCCAAACACAACTCATCAGCGATCTGTATAACGACCTCTGCGGTCGTTGGGAAAACCTAGTCCCACCTGCGACGCTGGTGAAGTTGTTCATAAAGGGTGTCACACTCAGCGATTCACCAGCGGGACACCAATGACCAAAAAACAGCTCAGAACGTTCATAAGCGATCAACGACATCTCAGCAGGGGCCACATCGCTGCTACATGTCACACACAGCTGCGACGCTAACGAGATCGCTACTGCGTCATGAAATCGGTGACGCAGTAGCGATCTCATTAGCGATCTCGCTTAGTGTGACAGTACCGATTTCTTGTTCAGTCCTTTTAGAAAGTGGGGAATGGTGTTTGGAAAAAAACATAAGTCATCTAGAAAAAAAAAGTGTAGGAGCCACAAGCAGCAACATTACCATGAATGGCAGCAGCTGTCCGGGCAGTAGTGATACTAAACACAGGTCACAGCTAGAGATGAGTGAATATGTTCGGAAAGCGATCGCCAAACATAAATTTGGCACTAATATGGTACATTCGGATTCATGATCTGTAACAACAAGAGCATTTTTCTTAAAATAGGAAAATGTCGGTAGCATTCGGTAAAAGATAGAATAAAAGCCGGCAATTCATGTGCCGCATTCAGTAAAATCACAGTGTGATAGGTTAGAATAGAATAGATAGAATAGATATACACACATAGAATACATAGATGTCAGTGACACACACATATATATATGTATGCATATATATTACATAGATAGACAGATACAAGAAAAGCCAGCAATTCATCTGCCGTGTACTGTAAAATCACAGCATGAGCCAACAGGATAGAATAGATGGATTACATACAGTAAATACACAAAGAATATGTAGATATACAGCTGTCTGTGACAAATACAATTAGTACAGTGTGTGTGCAGCTTACTGTTCATGTATTTAATTAATAAAATATTATTTTTCTGAAAAATATGACGTGGGCTCCCTCATAATTTTCGTAACTAGCAGAGGGAAAGCCGACAGCTGGGGGCCGATGTTTATAGTCTGAGAGGGGGGTAATACCCATGGAGCTTCCTAAGCCATTAACCCCTTAACCCCCAAGGGTGGTTTGCACGTTAATGACCGGGCCAATTTTTACAATTCTGACCACTGTCTCTTTATGAGGCTATAACTCTCGAACGCTTCAACGGATCTTCGCGATTCTGAGATTGTTTTTTTGTGACATATTGTACTTCACGTTAGTGGTAAAATTTCTTCTATATAACTTGCGTTTATTTATGAAAAAATGCAAATATGGCGAAAATTTTTAAAATTTTGCAATTTTCAAACTTTGAATTTTTATTCCCTTAAAACAGAGAAATATGTCACACAAAATAGTTAAGAAATAACATTTCCCACATGTCTACTTTACATCAGCACAATGGACGCCATGTCGTGTTTGGAGAGCCCCTGATGTGCCTAAACAGTGGAAACCCCCACAAGTGACACCATTTTGGAAACTAGACCCCCTAAGGAACTAATCTAGATCTGTTGTGAGCACTTTGAACCCCCAATTGTTTCACAAAAGTTTATAATGCCTGGGTGTGAAAAAAAAAAACAATTTTCCACAAAAATGATTTTTTAGTCCAAAATTTTTTATTTTTCCCAAGGAAATTGGACCCCAAAAGTTGTTGTCCAATTTGTCCTGAGTACGCTGATACCCCATATGTGGGGGGGGGGAAACTGATTGGGCGCACGACAGGGCTTGGAAGGGAAGTAGTAACGTTTTGGAATGCCTACGTTGATGGGGGTCATGTTCCGTTTGCAGTGCCCCAGATGTGCCTAAACAGTGGAAACCCCCACAAGTGACCCCATTTTGGAAACTAGACCCCCTAAGGAGCTTATCTAGATCTTTGGTGAGCACTTTGAACCCCAAGTGCTTCACACAAGTTTATAATGCCCGGGCATGAAAATAAAAAATCCTATTTTTTTCCCACAAAAATTATATTTAGTCACTAATTTTTTATTTTCCCAAGGGTAACAGGAGAAATTGGACCACAAAAGTTGATGTCCAATTTGTCCTGAGTACGCTGATACCCCATATGTGGGGGGGAACCACTGTTTGGGCGCACAGCAGAGCTCGGAATGGAAGGAGCACCATTTGACTTTTTCCAAACAAAATTGGCTGGAATTGAGATTGGATGCCATGTTGCATTTGGAGAGCCCCTGATGTGCCTAAACAGTGGAAACCCCCCACAAGTGACCCCATTTGGGAAACTAGACCCCCTAAGGAACTTATCTAGATCTTTGGTGAGCAATTTGAACCCCCAAGTGCTTCACACAAGTTTATAACTTAGAGCCGTAAAATTAAAAAATCATATTTTTTCCACAAAAATGATCTTTTCACCCCAATTTTTATTTTCCCAAGGGTAACAAGACTCCAAAAGTTATTGTGCAATTTGTCCTGAGTACGCTGATACCCCATATGTGGGGGTAAACCACTGTTTAGGTGCATGGCACAGTTTGGAAGGGAAGGAGCGCCGTTCGACTTTTTCATCACAGAATTGGCTGGATGCCATGTCGTGTTTGGAGAGCTCCTGATCTGCCTAAACAGTGGAAACCCCCAACAAATGACACCATTTTGGAAACTAGACCCCTCAAGGAACTTATCTAGATGTGTGGTGAGCACTTTGAACCCCGAAGTGCTTCACAGAAGTTTATAACGTACAGCCGTAAAACAAAAATCTTTTTTTTTTTTACAAAAATTATTTTTTCGTCCCCAATACTTTATTTTCACAAAGGTAACAGGAGAAATTGGACCCCAAAAGTTGTTGTCCAATTTGTCCTGAGTACGCTGATACTCAATATGTGGGAGAAAACTACTGTATGGGCACACGTCGGGGCTCGGAAGGGAAGTAGTGACATTTTGGATTGCAGACTTTGATGGAATGGTCTGGGGGCGTCATGTCGCATTTGGAGTGCCCCTGATGCGCCTAAACAGTGGAAACCCCCCACCAGTGACCCCATTTTGGAAAATAGATCCCACAAGGAACTTATCTAGATGTGTGGTGAGCGCTATGAAGCCCCAAGTGCTTCACAGAAGTTTATAACGTACAGCCGTAAAAACAAAAATATCATTTTTTTTTTAAAAATGATATTTTTACCCCCAGTTTTTTATTTTCCCAAGGGTAACAGAAGAAATAGGACAAATTGCATAATAACTCTTGGGTCCAGAGTACACTGATAACCCATATACTGTTTGGGCGCATGGCAGAGCTCGGAAGGGAAGGAGCACCGTTTGACTTTTTCAACGCAGAATTGGCTGGAATTGAGATCAGACGCCATGTCACATTTGGAGAGCCCCTGATGTGCCTAAACAGCGGAAACCCCCCAATTCTAACTCCAACCCTAACCCCAACACACTCCTAACCCTAGTCCCAACCCTAACCACAAACCTAACCCTAACACACCCCTAACCCTAATCCCAACCCTAACCCTAATCCTAACTTTAGCGCCAACACTAACCCTAACTTTAGCCGCAACCCTAACCCTAATGGGAAAATGGAAATAAATACATTTTTTAAATTTTATTATTTTCCCTATCTAAGGGGGTGATAAAGGGGGGGTTTGATTTACTATTTATAGCGGGTTTTTATGATTGGCAGCTGTCATGCTAAAAGACGCTTTTTATTGCAAAAAATAGTTTTTGCATCATCACATTTTGAGAGCTATAATTTTTGCATATTTAGGCCCACAGAGTCATGTGAGGTCTTATTTTTTGCGGTACGAGTTTACATTTTTATTGGTATCATTTTTGAGCATGTGACATTTTTTGATCGCTTTTTATTTCGATTTTTGGGAGGTTAGAATGAACAAAAATCAGCAATTCATGAATTTCTTTTGGGGGAGGCGTTTATACCAGTCCGCGTGTAGTAAAATTAATAAAGCAGTTTTATTCTTCGGGTTAGTACGATTACGGCGATACCTCATTTATATCATTTTTTTATATTTTGGCGCTTTTATAGAATAAAACCAATTTTATATAAAAAATTATTATTTTTGCATCGCTTTATTCTGCGAGCTATAACTTTTTTATTTTTTCGCTGATGATGCTGTTTGGCAGCTCATTTTTTGCAGGACAAGATGACGTTTTCAGCGGTACCATGTTTATTTATATCGGTCTTTTTGATCGCGTGTTATTCCACTTTCTGTTCGGCGGTATGATGATAAAGCATTGATTTTTTTTTTAAGAGGTTCACTAAAGGGGTTAACTAGTGGGACAGTTTTATAGGGGGGTCGTTACGGACGCGGCGATACCAAATATGTGTACTTTTATTGTTTTGTTTTTTTTATTTACAGGAAAAAAATGAATTTATTGGGGAATATTTTTTTTTTTTATGATTTTTTTAAACAATTTTTATTTTTATTTTTTTAACTTTTTTACTTTGTCCCAGGGTGGGACATCACTGTATAGGGTCAGATCGCTGGTGTGACAGTGTGCACAGCACTCTGTCAGACCAGCGATCGCTCTGGCATCGCTGCAGGCTTCTCAGTGCCTGCTCTCAGGAGGCACTGAGGAAGCCGCCACCCTGCAGGACCCGGATGGACCCCGGCGCCATCTTGGATCCGGGGTTCTGCAGGGAGGAAGGACCCTCGGAACAGCGCGACACATCGCGCTGCTCTGAGGGTCTCAGGGGAGCGCGCAGGGAGGGGGCAGCATCCTCCCCTGTGCCCCCGGTACACCGCGATCATGTTTGATCGCGGTGTGCCAGGGGTTAATGTGCCGGGAGCGGTCCGTGACCGCTCCTGACACATAGTGCCGGGTGCCGGGTGTCAGCTGTGATAATCAGCTGACACCCGGCCGCGATCGGCTGCGCTTCCCCCTGCGCGTCCGATCGCACGGGACGTACTATCCCGTCCATGGTCATACGGGCCCAGGTACCATGGACGGGATAGTACGTCTGATGGCAGTAAGGGGTTAATATCAGCTCACAACTGTATACTTAGCCTTTACTGGCTATTAAAATGGGGGATCCTATAAAAAATAGGGTCCCCTGTAATAAATATCCAGCAAA
>JARQOD010000001.1:274029951-274080063 GCA_033576555.1 Oophaga sylvatica
CCCCCAAATTTTGTCATTTGGGGAGAGATATCGATATAAACAAAATTGTACAAAAGACATATTAACACCCCGAGGCCCTATTGTCCTTGATCTGATGAGATCCCTCCTTAACCCCTTCCGAACCCATGACGCCTACGTTGGCGTCATGAAAACCTGTGCATCCCGACCCTGACTTCACGTAGGCGTCATGCTATAAATCATGTTCCTGCGGGTCGGGTGACCGAATCACTGAAAGGTCACCCGACCCGCAGCCACAGGACCCTTGCGCATCACCACAGTGGGGGTGTCTTAACCCCCCGAGGTTACGATCACTCTGATTGGCTGTTTAAAAGTGAAACAGCCATCAGAGCGATTAGTAATATTCACAATGAAAAGTGGTGAAATATTACAATCCAGCCATGGCCGATGCTGCAATAGCATCGGCCATGGGGGACACTGTGTTCCCACCCTCCCCACACCGAGTAACGGTGGTGATCGGCCGCCGCCGATTCATGGCGGCGAAACGGTCACCGCCGTTCTATCATTCTGCTGGCCGCTCGTCCTCTCCCCTCGGTGTGCTCTGCCCCCCCCGCCCTCGATCACCCCCAGCCTGTCCTCACCTCCCCGGTCTTCTGCGGCCTCTTGATCCGTTCCCGGCGTCCGCCTGGGATCTTCATGGGCGCCGCCATCTTGGAAAATGGGCGGGCGCATGCGCAGTGCGCCTTTCTAGTACAATTTTTTTGATCCTGTGATAAACTCTCACAGTGATCAAAATAAAAGTAAATGAACCCCCCCTGTCATAGGTAGGGACAAAAAATAAAAATAAAGAATTTTTTTTTTTCCTTTTAGGCCCTGTCCACACGCTGCGGATTTCGCTGCTAATCCGCAGCGGATTTAGTGCGGATCCGCAGCGGATTTAGCTGTGGTCGCAGCGGATTTAGTGCTGATTCGCAGGGATTTAGCTGCTGATCCGCAGCGGATTTTGCCTTGATCCGCAGCGGATTTTGCTGCGGATCCGAGCTTATTTCCCTGGGGATCCGCAGCGGTTTCGTGCTGATCCGCAGCGGATTTTCGCTGCTGATCCGCAGCTGATTTTGCTGCTGATCCGCAGCGGGATTTCGCTGCTGATCCGCCGGATTTAGCTGCTGATTCGCAGCGGATTTAGCTGTGATCCGCAGCGGATTTTGCCTCTGATCCGCAGCGGATTTCGCTGCAGATCCGCAGCTTATTTCGCTGGGGATCTGCAGGGATTTCGCTGCGTATCCGCAGCGGATTTCGCTGCTGTCCGCCAGCGGATTTCGCTGCTGATCGCAGCTGATTTGCTGCTGATCCGCAGCGGATTTCGCTGCTGATCCGCAGGGATTTCGCCTCTGATCCGCAGCTGATTTTGCTGGGGATCCGCAGTGGATTTTGCTGCTGATCAGCACGGATTTTGCTGCGGATCCGCAGCGGATTTTGCTGCTGATCCGCAGCGGAGATTTTGTGCGGATCCACAGCGGATTTGGCGCTGCGGATCCACAGCGATCCAGAAACCATGTACAGTACAATGCAAATAAATGGTTTAAAAAAACGCTGTGCACTGCTGCGGATTTTTCGCGCAGATTTGCTGCGGTTTTAAATCGCAGCATGTCAATTCTTTGTGCGGATTCCGCAGCGGTTTTACACCTATTCCATTATAGGTGTAAAACCGCGGGAAAAACGCAGCAAATCCGCGCTAAATTCGCAGGTAAAAGGCAGGTCTTTTACCTGCGGATTTTAGAAAAATCACAGTGAATCCGCAAGTGTGCACGGGGCCTCAGGGTTAGGTGGGTTCATATTGCATTATGGCAGTCGTTAGATGGACTGCGTTTCACGCAGTAATAACGCGGTGTAACGCAGTCCGTTAACACTGCCATTCACCCCATTTGTTGTGCGCATCGCAACGCATGCCGTAAAGCAGCATGAGTTTGCGAGTTGCCGTCATTCAGAGACGGAGCCTCGGACACGGGCTGCAGCGTCTGGGCTCCGTCACGCTAGCACAGATGATCATCTGATGATTCATCTGCGCTAGGGGTTATTGCATAAGCGGATGCGTTATGCTATACCATTACCAGCCGGTCACGTACGTGTTGAACGGGCTGGTAAAAACGCAATATGAACCCAGTCTTAGGGTTAGGGTTAGAATTAGGGTTCGGTTAGAATTTGGTTACGGTTAGAATTTGGGTTAGGGTTGGAATTTGGGTTAGGGTTGGAATTAGGTTAGGGTGGGATTAGGGTTAGGTTGTGGTTAGGGTTAGAGGTTAGGATAAGTGTTAGGGGTGTTTTGGGGTTAGGGTTGGGTTAGGGTTAGGTTTGTGGTTAGGTTTATGGTTAGAGTTGGATTAGGGTTAGGGTGTGTTGGGTTAGGGTTTATGGTTAGGGTTTGTATTAGGGTTAGGGGTGTGTAGGGGTTAGGGTTGGGGTTAGGGGTGTGTTTGGGGTTAGGGTTGGAGTTAGAATTGAGGGTTTCCACTATTTAGGCACATCAGGGGGTCTCCATACGCGACATGGCGCCACCATTGATTCCTGCAAATTTTGCGCCCATACAGTAGTTTTCTCCCACATATGGGGTATCAGCGTACTCAGGACAAATTGGACAACAACTTTTGTGGTCTAATTTCTCCTGTTATCCTTGGGAAAATAAAAAAATTGGGGACTAAAAGATCCTGATTATGGAAGAAATATGATTTTTTTATTTTCATGCCGGGCGTTATAAACTGCTGTGTAGCCCTTGGGGGTTCAAAGTGCTCACCACACATCTAGATAAGTTCTTTGCGGGGTCTAGTTTCCAAAATGGGGTCACGTGTGGGGAGTTTCTACTGTTTAGGCACATCAGGGGCTCTGCAAACCTAACATGACGCCAGCAGACCATTCCATCAAGTCGGCATTTCAAAGCGTCACTACATCCCTTCCGAGCCCTGACGTGTGCCCAAACAATGGTTCCCCCCCACATATGGGGTACTAGCGTACTCAGGACAAACTGGACAACAACTTTTGGGGTCCAATTTCTCCTGTAACCATTGTGAAAATAAAAAATAGTGGGCTAAAAAATCATTTTTTGAGAAAAAAAAAGATTTTTTATTTTCACGGCTCTGCTTATAAACTTCTGTGAAGCACCTGGGGGTTCAAAGTGCTCACTTTGTATCTAGATAAGTTCCTTAGGGGGTCCTAGTTTCCAAAATGGGGTCATTTGTGGGGGAGCTCTAAACTTTAGGCACACAGGGGCTCTCCAAACACGACATGGTGTCCGCTAACGATTGGAGCTAATTTTCCATTCAAAAAGTCAAATGGCGCTCCTTCCCTTCTGAGCCCTGCTGTGCGCCAAAAAAGTGGTTTATGACCACATATAAGGTATCTGTGTACTCAGGAGAAATTGCCCAACAAATTTTAGGATCCAATTTATACTGTTGCCCATGTGAAAATGAAGAAACTGAGGCTAAAAGAAAATTTTTGTGAAAAAAAAGTACTTTCTTTTTTTACGGATCAATTTGTGAAGCACCTGGGGATTCAAAGTCCTCACTATGCATCTAGATAAGTTCCTTAGGGGGTCTAGTTTCCAAAATGGGGTCACTTGTGTGGGAGCTCCAATGTTTAGGCACACAGGGACTCTCCAAATGCGACATGGCAACCGCTAAATATTTTAGCATATTGTCCATTCAAAAAGTCAAATGGTGCTCCTTCCCTTCTGAGCCCTGCCGTGCGCCCAAACAGTGGTTTATGACCACATATGAGGTATCTGTGTACTCAGGAAAATTGCCCAACAAATTTTAGGATCCAATTTATACTGTTGCCCATGTGAAAATGAAAAAACTGAGGCTAAAAAAAATTTTTGTGAAAAAAAAGTACTTTCTTTTTTTTACGGATCAATTTGTGAAGCACCTGGGGGTTCAAAGTGCTCACTATGCATCTAGATAAGTTCCTTAGGGGGTCTAGTTTCCAAAATGGGGTCACTTGTGGGGGAGCTCCAATGTTTAGGCACACAGGACTCTCCAAATGCGACACGGCAACCGCTAAATATTCCAGCATATTTTCCATTCAAAAAGTCAAATGGCGCTCCTTTCCTTCTGAGCCCTGCCGTGCGCCCAAACAGTGGTTTATGACCACATATGAGGTATTGTGTACTCAGGAGAAATTGCCCAATAATTTTAGGATCCATTTTATCCTGTTGCCCATGTAAAAATGAAAAAATTGATGCTAAAAGAAAATTTTTGTTGGAAAAATTAAAATGTCCATTTTTTCCTTCCACGTTGCTTTAGTTCCTGTGAAGCACCTGAAGGGTTAATAATCTTCTTGAATGTAGTTTTGAGTAGCTTGAGGGGTGCAGGTTTTATAATGGTGTCACTTTTGGGTATTTTCTGCCATAAAGACCCTCAAAGTGACTTCAAATGTGAGGTGGTCCCTAAAAAAATGGTTTTGTAAATTTTGCTGTAAAAATGAGAAATTGCTGGTCAAATTTTAACCCTTATAACTTCCTAACAAAAAAAAATGTTGTACCCAAAATTGTGCTGATGTAAAGTAGACATGTGGGAAATGTTATTTATTAACTATTTTGTGTCACATAACTCTCTGGTTTAACAGAATAAAAATTAAAATTTGAAAATTACAAAATTTTCAAATTTACGCCAAATTTCCATTTTTTTCACAAATAAACGCAAAAATTATCGACCTAAATTTACGACTAACATGAAGCCCAATATGTCACGGAAAAAACAATCTCAGAATCGCTAGGATCCGTTGAAGCGTTCCTGAGTTATTACCTCATAAAGGGACACTGGTAGAATTGCAAAAAATGGCAAGGTCTTTAAGGTCAAAATAGGCTGGGTCATGAAGGGGTTAAATAAATCTTTGATTATCCATCTGCTCTTGGTTACTAAAAATTCAATTGCTGCTCTTTGGAAAGAAAACTCAGTTCCAAAATTAGCCGATATATTAGACAAAATGTCTCTGCATGAATCTTATGAGAAAAGTCACGCACTCGCAAATAATAGCTTTACCGCCTTTTGTAAAAAATGGAATGTTTGGGAAAAAATATTCTCTTAATTGTGGATTTTTTCTTTTTGCTTAAGAAGACTTACCCCTCTTTTGAACTGAATAACAAGACTTGTAATGTTACTGTTAATATTTCTATTATATTGTATTTTATTAATCGTAGGTTAGTCATTTAATCTTAAACTACGGTTAGTTTAATATTAGTAGTTATAATTACAATTTTTCAACTCAATTGAAATATTTTACTGTTTGTTTAAAAAATTTTACTCAAATGTAACAAAGAATTGCGTTATTTGTACTGATATTTAAAAATAAATAAAGTTATTTGAAAAAGAAACGATCTTCATAACAGCGCCTTTTACATCATTATTCCTTAAAGTATATATAAAAGGGTTCAACATAGGGTACAATAATGGTATACGTGAGGGACAAGAATTTTCCTTCGTCCATGCCATATCTTCACTTTGGTCTCAAATACATAATGGTGCCCGATCTATAGAACATAGTAACAACTATGAGGTGTGAGGTACAAGTAGAGAAGGCTTTTCTCCTACTTGCCATAGGATGGTGCTTTACAATTGTCCAGATAATGTTAGAATATGAGATTATAGTCAATAAAAAGGAACCAACAATAAGGAATGAAGATATTATTAAAGTGGCAAATTCATTGAAGTGTGAATTACTGCAGACCAGATCAAGTAATGGCAGAATATCACTATTAAAATGATTAATTCTATTGGACCCACAAAATGGCAATCTATATAAGAATATGGTTCGTATAACAGCAAGTTTTGTCCCAATGATCCAACAACCAATGACCAGGCTGATACACACAGCCCTCCTCATAATGACATTATAAAGTAATGGATGACATATGGGGGTTATATCAATCATACGCCATGGCAGCCAACATGTAGCATTCTGCACTACCCAGTACGAGGAAACAGTAGAATTGCACAGCACATCATAGAAGCTGATTGTTTTCTTCTGTGAAAGAAGGTTGACCAGCATTTTGGGAACTATAGTTAACAGGTAACTTATTTCCAGAAAGGAAAAATTAGCTAGAAAAAAATACATAGGAGTATGAAGATTTGAACTGAAACGATAGATAAGTATTATAAACATATGAGCGAGGAGCGAAATCTGAAAGATGCAAATTAAGACCAAAAAGAAGAAATACTGGAATTGAGGACTATCGGAAAATCCCACAAGAATAAATTCAGTTATGATCGACTGGTTTCCTGTCTCCATATTGGTTGAATGTTTCGGCAGTTTTTTCCCCTATTATTTTCACAAATCCTGTTACCGGTCACATTTAAAATGGAAAATATAACATAATCTTGATAATAAATAACATTTCTGAAATAAATAGACTCAAATTGATTTTCATGATAAATACAAGTTTAGCTCATCTAAGTCAAGTAACGAGTTAATAGAATCACATCTAGGGTGTTTATAAAGGGTGTTAATATCCCATTCTGAATGACTCCTTGGCACATGCCCCAAAGTCTATGTTGACTATTGTTTCCCACTTTTGGCAGTCAAGCAGGTTCTGTGATACCTGGGGCACAGGTACATCGTACAATTTCTCGGGAATGAAGAGCGGATCCGGACAGATGGTCTTTGCTGTAGTTTGTAGTCTTTATTCCCTAAAGTGGAAAGTGTTCTTCACTCATCTGGCCTCACAGAAGGTAGGAAGACTCCGCTATCCACCTGTCATTTGTTATGGAATACTATCATAAGAAGACTCTAGTCTTTATTCCTTTGTCCTGGACCTTTCACAATTTCAATCTATTGGTCTAGAAAAGATTTTGACACCATTAATTAAAAAAATACATCTTCATTCTTGTTAGATTATATATTACAGATTAAAAAAAACATCAAGGGAATTAATAATGTGGGATGGAAGCTTGGCTAGTCACCAGTATTTATAAGTCCACTGAACAAAAGTTGGCTGTTGGAAAATAATTAAGTCTTCGTCAACTGTACGGCAGATCTCGATGAGTGGCGGATGTGCAGTACCCGGCCACAGCCAATATGCAATTGATGGAGCTATGCTGTGTAGCTTCGCAACTGAGCACATCTGGCCACCTCTGGCACCAGGAACTGCTGATTGGCAGGGGTGCTGACACTGCTGAGTGCTGCAACTGTTTCCTTGAGCCGGTGGCAGCTGGATGTGCTTAGCTGAGGAACTGCACAGCACAGCTCCGTCAACTGTATAGCTGCGTACTGCTCCTCTGCTCCTATTCACATGAACAAGTATGGATCTGCGGTTCCCCACTAAGCCCACTTTACAGTTGACAAAGTTGTGATTTTCTGTTCCACAATTGATCACATTCGGCTGCATGGGGTATAGCTGATTGGCAGGGTTGCCGAGTGTCGCACCCCCACCAATCTGGTATTGATTATCTATTCCAAAGATGCGCCATCAATTTTAAAATACTGGAAACCCCTTTAATAGACCACCGTAGTCTTGTCACCAGGGTCAATTCTCCTAAATGCCATGTCAACTATCTAAGGGGAAAATATGACACCTCTGAATAAAAGTGGAAGTCACAACATAGGTCAACATTATGCCCTCCGACAAAAGTCACAGAGGCTGGGGCTTATGAATATTCAATGCAAAGTTGGGTGGTGTTGCAATGTTTTGTTGGAGCTTCCAGGCTGGGCTTAAAAATGTTCATCCAACATTGATGCAAATATTAGTCGCAACAAAAAGACTTTAGCAGAAAAACAATATAAAGCAGGTAAAGCAAAGGACAATTTGCAAACCCTTACACCCCCACTACCATTTATAATACTTTTGGGGTCTTTTGATGTTCAAACGGGCATTTGGACCATCTCTGTCACCAGGTCAGGCAATGCTGTTGACTAACCATATTATATTTTCACAAATATACATATAAAGAAATGTACATTACAAAATAAATTGGATATGGTAAATGGAAATATATAAATGGACTTCACCTGCTGTAATCTGTTCTGTATGTTTTTACATACTGTACCGAACCTTATAGAAGAGTCCATATACGGTTTATCTTATCCATTATCTGCATGTAACCATGAGTGGTGTATATAGAAGCAGAATTATACAGCTGTACTTTATTGGAAGGTAAATTAGGCACCAGATTTTTAATTTGTGTTAAGTAATTTACATTTTGTAACCCTAAGGACACTCCGGATACAGTGATTGTTGTTATTTCTACTTTACAACATTAATAAAGCCATAACATTTTATTTTTCTTATTGGTGATGTAATAGCATCTGGGCTTGTTTTTTGCAGGCTCAGATAAATATTTTTGACTAGATGGTGGCCCGATTCTAATGCATCGGGTATTCTAGAATATGTATGCGGCCGACCGTGCGCGCCTAAGCAGTGAAGCAGTGTTTAAATGGGTTGTGCACTACTTTAAATTAACGTTACTATGTATCTCTCCAGGGCACCGAATGAATTTTGTTATGACGTCACGATGTGCTGCCCCCCTCCTATCCTGGTATGCATGGCACCCCTCATCCCTATCCTGGTATGCATGGTACCCCTCATCCCTATGCTGGTATGTATGGTCCCCTCACCCCCACCCAAATCTGGTATACATGGCACCCCATTCCTCATCCTGGTATGCATGGACCCATCATCACCCAATCCTGGTATGCATGGTACCCCCTCATCCCTATCCTGGTACGCATGGTACCTGCTCATCCATATACTGGTATTCATGGTTCCCTCACCCCCCAATCCCGGTATGCATGGTCCCCTCACTTCCTCAATCCTGGTATGCATGGTCACCTCCTGCCCAATCCTGGAATGCATGGTCCCCTCACCCCCCAATTCTGGTATGAATGGTCCCCTCACCCCCATTTCTGGTATGAATGGTCCCATCACCCCCAATCCTGGTATGAATGGTTCCCTTATCGCCCAATCCTGATGTGCATGGTCCGCTCACCCCCCAATCCTGATGTGCATGGTCCACTCACCCCCCAATCCTGATGTGCATGGTCCGCTCACCCCCCAATCCTGATGTGCATGGTCCCCTCACCCCCCAATCCTGATGTGCATGGTCCTCTCACCCCCAACCCTGATGTGCATGGTCCCCTCACCCTCCAACCCTGATGTGCATGGTCCCTCACACCCCAACCCTGATGTGCATGGTCCCCTCACCCCCCAATCCTGATGTGCATGGTCCCCTCAACCCCCAATCCTGATGTGCATGGTCCCTCACCCCCCAACCCTGATGTGTATGGTCCCCTCACCCCCAACCCTGATGTGCATGGTCCGCTCACCCCCCAATCCTGATGTGCATGGTCCCCTCACCCCCCAATCCTGATTGCATGGTCCCTCACCCCCAATCCTGATGTGCATTGCTCTCTCACCCCCCAACCCTGATGTGCATGGTCCCTCACCCCCCAACCTGATGTGCATGGTCCGCTCACCCCCCAATTCATGATGTGCATGGTCCTCTCACCCCCCAACCCTGATGTGCATGGTCCCATCACCCCCAATCCTGGTATGAATGGTCCCCTTATCGCCCAATCCTGATGTGCATGGTCCACTCACCCCCAATCCTGATGTGCATGGTCCGTCTCACCCCCCAATCCTGATGTGCATGGTCCCCTCACCCCCAATCCTGATGTGCATGGTCCTCTCACCCCCCAACCCTGATGTGCATGGTCCCCTCACCCTCCAACCCTGATGTGCATGGTCCCCTCACACCCCAACCCTGATGTACATGGTCCCCTCACCCCCCCAATCCTGATGTGCATGGTCCCCTCAACCCCCAATCCTGATGTGCATGGTCCTCTCACCCCCCAACCCTGATGTGTATGATCCCCTCACCCCCCAACCCTGATGTGCATGGTCCGCTCACCCCCCAATCCTGATGTGCATGGTCCCCTCACCCCCCCAATCCTGATGTGCATGGTCCCCTCACCCCCCTATCCTGATGTGCATGGCTCTCTCACCCCCAACCCTGATGTGCATGGTCCGCTCACCCCCCAACCCTGATGTGCATGGTCCGCTCACCCCCCAATCCTGATGTGCATGGTCCTCTCACCCCCCAACCCTGATGTGCATGGTCCGCTCACCCCCCAATCCTGATGTGCATGGTCCCCTCACCCCCCAATCCTGATGTGCATGGTCCGCTCACCCCCCAATCCTGATGTGCATGGTCCCCTCACCCCCCCTATCCTGATATGCATGGCCCCCTCACCGCTATTAAACTGCACACATACCCCCAAAAAAAAAACATTTATACTCACCTTTCATTCCTGTGCTCCAGCGATGTTCCGTTCTGCTGGACGCCGGGGGAGGAAGCGGCGCCGGAGTACGTGCATGCCCATACCGCGCGGTCCGGCACCATATTGCTGAAGACACACTGTAAATGTGTCTTCAGCAAAATGGCGCCGGATAGCGCTATTGCGCATGCGGGGTCGGACGCACACTCCTGGGCTCCTGCCCCGGAGAAGAGAAGCGCCGCGGCAACGCTCCTCCCGGTCACGTAAGTATGTGAGTAAGGTGCCGGAGATCGCGATATGCATCCAGTACGCATACCGCAATCTCCGGCGCCATACAGAGTACTCGCCGCCATTTTTTTTGTGAAATCCCGCGGCGCTGATTGGCCGCTGCCAGACCAATGAGCGACGCGGGATTTCCTGGACAGACAGACAGACAGACCGACAGACAGACGGGATAAGACAATTATATAGTAGATGGTACTATTTTTGAGTTTAGTACCTACATTATATGTGTAAGGGGATGAAGGAGACACGCATAATAGTGTTTAGGCCACGGTCACACAATTAGTATTTGGTCAGTATTTTACATCAGTATATGTAATCCAAAACCAGAGGTTGGTGAAAAATGCAGCAGTGGTGACTAGAGATGAGGTAACCTTTGAAGGTTCGGTTCAGTTCGATTCAGTTCGATTAGACGTTTAGACGAATGTACCCGAACCTCATTAAATTCATCGGGAGGCAAAACCAAACCTATACACAACACCTTGCAAAAAAAGTTTCCAAACAGCTAAAACTGGGCCAGGCACCATGAAAAGTGGCATCAATTGACTTACAGTAGAAATTTGCAAATGTCACAGCAGCAGTCAGCCATGGGCCATGCATGAGGACTCAGGGTCTTGCCCAGCATTTACAGCTTGGAGTTGAAGTTTCATTGAGGTCCTGGAAGTTAAGTGAATGGTGTAAGCCTTCTTAGCTGGGAGCCCTGACAACCTCATGCAACACCTCCAATTTTTTTTTCAGCCACACACAGATGGCACACACAGATGGCACAAACATCTGTTTCGTACAATAATATTGTTAGAAAGATGTAAGGAAAGTAACACAGGTAGTTGACTGAAAGTAAGTGCAGGCCTGCCTGTCTGGAAGCCAAACTTACACAGGCAACCCACCAGATGGAGACTCAACTTGCAGACTCCACATTTCAATAAATTGTTTGTAACATCAGCAGCAGTAGCAACAGCAGGCACAGAAGACACCACAAAGGTGGCACAGACTGCAATAATGCACGATCAATGCATGACACTAAAAACTACACCATCGCCTAGTCTGCACAGTCTGCGACTGGGGTGCAAAAGTCATTGGAGATTCATGACTTGTTAATTTTGATGAAAGTTAGGCACTCAGTCTACACTTTCAGGGTACAGCCAGATGCGCTTATCCTTCAGGAAACCACCAGCAGTGCTGAATACACGTTCTGAGAGAATGCTGGCTGCTGGGCATGACAAAACCTCCAATGCATGACAGGCAAGCTCAGGCCACTCTTCCAATTTTGAAGACCAAAATGCAAAAGGGTCCAAACCCATTGATATTGAGCTCCAGATACTCCTGCACCATCCTGTCCAGTCGTTCACAATGTGACTCACAGATTTTGCTTCTGCCACTTATATTGCTGCTGATGCTAATGCTTTTGCGATGACGCCTTGACATTCCCAGAGTTTGACGTCTAGAACTGCGATGCACACTGTGTGCCTCACTCCTGTCTTATGAAAACCACTATTAAGATTGTCTACAAGCGTGTTTCGATACTCCAGCACGCACACGTCCTTTTCCAGGGGGAATCATCTGGCTAAAATTACTCTTATACCGTGGATCTAACAGACTGGCAAGCCAGTAGTCAGCACTATTTCTAACCCTAAGAAAATAGGCATCATGTTGAAGATAGTGTAGCAAGAAGGCGCTCATGTGTTGGGCGCTTCCATGAGATCCAAGTCCATGGTGTGTTGGTGGCGGGGTAATACTTAAGGTTGCTTCCTCCATCCCATCCCGCCAACCACAGAAAACAGAGAGGGAATCATTATCCTCTTCATCTCCTGCCTGTTGTGCGTCCATCACCTGATCCTCCTCCAAAATGTGCTCCAGCATGTAGATGACCAGAATAATGATGCTGATAATGGCGGCATCGTCAGCACTAACCATCGTAGTAGCCACTTCAAAACTACGCAGAAGAGTGCATAGGTCCTTCATCTGGGCCCACTCTGCAAGCGTGATTTGCACCACGTCCGGACTACGTTGTCCAAGGCTATGGAAAAGGACATACTGCGCTAGGGCTCTTCGCTGCTGCCACAGTCGCTGCACCATGTACAGAGCAGAATTGTACCATGTCAAAACATTGCAAATCAAACGGTTAACCAGTAGGCCGAAAGACCTCTGTAGCGATGCAAGTGGATGACCTGCAGGGTATGATCGTCGGAAGTGAGCACACAGTGAGCGTTCTTTCTGAAGCCACGCATCCAGGCTGGGATAGTGGCAGAGAAATTACTGAACCACCAGGTTGATGTGAGCCATGCAAGGCACTTGTGTGAGCTTGCCCTAGTGTAGGGCCACCACCAGGTTTGCACCGTTATCGCATACAGCTTTCCCTGGCTTCAGGTTCAGTGGAGACAGCCATTGCTCTAACTTGGCCTGCATAGCTGTCACCAGCTCTTGAGCTGTGTGACTGTGATCTCCAAGGTATATTAATTTGAACACTGCCTGATTACAGTGAGCCATGGCTGTGCAGTAGGGAGGTGTGGGGGATTCTATCTGGACTGTTGGAGCGCAAGTGTGATTAAGGAGGAGGGCACAGGTGGAAGCCCTAGAAGAGGTGGAGGAATCTGAAGCAGTAGTGGAACTGTTAGATACAAAGGTTTGTTCTGCAAACATTGGGGATTCAAAGACATGTGGAGCAGCACCTGCCCCGCCTACCCCTACAGCCACCAAAGTCACCCAGTGCCCAGTCAGCAAGATGTAACGCCCCTGCCCATTTTTGCTCGTCCAGGTGTAAAATGTGAAAAGCACCCAGGCAGACATAGATTTTTTCAGGGAACGGGTAATCTCTGCGACATGCTGGTGAAGCACAGGCTCAGCTTTCTTAGAGAAGTAATGGCGTCTGAGCAACTGCTACTGGGGGACTGTGACTGCCATCAACTTTCTGAAACTGTATTCACCAGGCAGAAAGGCAGCATTTCCATGATGAAAAGAATGAAGATAGTGGAGTTCAAGCTCTTAGCTTTGTTATGTGTGGGAGGGAACATTCCTTTATGTGACCACAACCACGGGACCGAGAACTGGCTGCTGTGCTGAGAGAGGTTGGAGTACGGAGAATAGGACAAACTGCTGGACAGTGATTGAGTTGCAGTTGGAGATGTTATGGCGAATTAAAAAATTGTGCTAGGTTATTGTACTAGGTTACACAAAAATAGCAGTCATGACCACTTCTGTAAAAGCTGACAGGCTCTCACTTACCTCGACTGTAGGGGGTAAACAAGTGGAGTTTCTGCATCCAGAGACCAGTGTGAGAAGACTTGGCATGGTGATGGTGGAGGAAGAAGCTGCAGATGTGGTTGATGGGATGGCTGGTGGATGGCAAGACCAGTAAGTCCGCATTTTAGCGCAATGAGATAGACACAATAAGGCATGTTGATCGCCCATGTGCCGGTTCATGCATGTAGTTGTTAAATTATTGCAATTTTTTCCTCTTCTAAGTTTTTTTGTTACAAATTTGTCAGAAAATGATAGTTGGATCACCTTTGTGGTCGCAAAAAAGGCAAATGCTAGGCAACTCTTGCAGCCCCTGCGAACTGTACACTCGCCACCGGTGCTGGCCACGCAAGTATTTTAAAAATATATGTATGAGAGACTGAGAAATGGCCATTGAAGATTATCCTAGATAAATGTAAGATCATGCACTTGGCCATATGAATCAAACTTTAATTATGGACTAAAGAGTAAAACACTTATTAAGACTTTAAGATTTTAAAAAAGACTTGGTGGACAGCAAACTCAACTTTAGAGACCTGTGTTACAGCCAAGGCAAAGAAAATTGTATACATTAAAAAAATAATAATAATAATAATAATTTTATTTCTATAGCGCCAACATATGCCGCAGCACTTTACATTATAGAGGGGACTTGTACAGACAATAGACATTACAGCATAACAATAATCACAGATCAAAGTAGATACCAAGAGGAATGAGGGCCCTGCTTGCAAGCTTACAATCTATGAGGAAAAAGGGAGACAAAAAGGTAGATGGTAACAATTGCTTTCATTGTTCGGACCAGCCATAGTGTAAGAATTGGGTGTTCATGTAATTCTGCATGAACCAGGTAAAGCCAAAGTATGTAACAGTACAGACACAGAGGGCTATCAAATGCATAAAGCGGGTGAGAACATAATACGAGGTACCAGATTATGGTAGAATTTTTTTTTTTTCTTGAATGGGCCAACAGGGATAGTTAGGTTAATGCGCTGAGGCAGTATGCCACTCTGAACAAGTGCGTTTTTAGGGCACTCTTAAAACTGTGGGGATTAATCGTATTAACCTGGGTAGTGCATTCCAAAGAATTGGCGCAGCACGTGAAAAGTCTTGGAGACGGGAGTGGGAGGTTCTGATTATTGAGGATGCTAAACTCAGGTCATTAGCAGAACGGAGGGAACAGGTAAGATGGTAGACTGAGATAAGGGAGGAGATGTAGGGTGGTGCTGAGCCATGGAGTGCTTTGTGAGTGAGGGTAATAAGTTTGTAATGATTCTGTAGTGGACGGGTAACCAGTGTAATGACTGGCACAAGGTAGAGGCATCGGTATAACGATAAAAAAGTCATAGATGCTCATGACAAGAACATAATTATGCCTCTATAAAAGTCACTAGTGAGGCCACACTTAAATTACTATGTACAATTTTGGTCTCCAGTGTATAAGAAGGATACAGCTGAACTAGAGCGGGTGAAGAGAGGAGCAACCAAGGCTATTAAGAGAATGAGTGGACTGCATTAATAAGACATAACAGAAAATAGAAGATGCCGAGCACCACCAGTGTTACGTAGAGCCAATACCATCAGCTGGACAAAGATACCGCAGGCATAAAACCTTTTTTCCTTCAGGTGCATATCGCAACAAGATGCATAATCCGAGTGAATTGAAAAGAGGTGGCACTCACCAGAATGAAGTCCAAACTTTATTGGTCCAAAAAATGTTTAAAACATCTCAGGCAGGTGGGGGGGCTGAAGAGTGCAAAGACGACGGTCGTTTGCGCTGTATTGAGCTTCTACTGGTCACCCGTAGAAGTGCAATACAGCCGTCGTCTTTGCACACTTCAGCCCCCCAACTGCCTGAGATGTTAAAACATTTTTTGGACCAATAAAGTTTGGACTTCATTCCGGTGAGTGCCACCTCTTTTCATTTCACTTGGATTATGCATTAATAAGACATACTAAACTTGGGGTTATTCAGTTTGAAAAGAACGGAGGCTTAGGGGTAATTTTATTGAAATGTATACCGTACAGAGATCTATATAATGATCTTTTTACAACTGGGCTTGCAACAGTGACAAGGGGGCATCCTCTACATCTAGAAGAAATAATTTTTAATCATCATTAAGAAACAGATTCTTAACTGTACAAGCATTGAGGCTATATACAGTAACTCTCTTCCTATCACGGGTGTGTCAGAGACTGCAGACAGTCGCACTGCATCTGGCTACAGAAGGTCTCAGCGGTTGGCCTTGCAGACTAGTGGCCATCTCCCCTGGCCTTAATGGTGTCACCTGGATCTGGGTGTTTATAACTCCCAACTTTCTGTTGGGAGTTGCAGTGTTATTTTCTATTTGCACTTCCCTGTTGAGGCTTGGAGCTGCAGCAGTCAGCAAGCATCCTCTTTGGAGTTTGAAGGATGATGGTGTTTCTGTCTCAGTGTTCTCAAGCTAAGTGTTCCCTTGTTTCGTTTGTCTATCCCAGTTGTCTTTAGCGAAAGTGGGGATTAACTATCCCCTCATCCTGTCCTTCCCTGTGCAGGGCTTATCACTAGGGTCAGACAGGGATTAGGTATCCTGCCTGGTGATAGGTGCGGAACCTATATAAGGACGATAGGGCAAAGAGGGTGAAGTTAGCTCTATCTAGGGGTCTCCACTCCCCCCTTCCCTAGTGTTTGATTCCTTATCCCTTATCCCTTTGTGTTTTACTTAGCCTTTCCTTCATGTTGCGTGACACTTTCACAACATATTGTGATGGACTACACTGTGTTTCAAATTATTATGCAAAAATTGTTTAGGAGTGATAAGGTAAGAATTTTTTTGTTTGTCAGTTAAACTCATTGATGGTGATGTGTGTCAGGGCTCTTTATATCACTTTAAGCAATTGCAGACACCTGTGCTAATTAGTTTGGCAGGTGTGTCCAATGGAAGGCAAGACTACTTAAGAAGGCTGTCCCACATTATTAAGCAGCCTACATTTTCTTGTAAAATGGGAAAGAAAAAGGATGTGTCGGCTGCTGAGAAGCAACAAATTGTGGAGTGTTTAGGTCAAGGCATGAATACAATCAACATTGCCAAGACACTACATCGTGATCATCGCACAATCAAGAAGTATTTAGCTGATTCACAGTACACACGTGTGCGTGCTGATAAGGAAAAATTGAGGACTCTTTCCTACAGGCAATTATGTCAGGTTAAAAGAGCAGCGGCAAAAAAGCCTTGTCATAGCAGCAGACACGTTTTTGAAGCTGCTGGTGCCTCCAACGTCCCCCGAACAACAAGATGCAGGGTCCTTCAGAGGTTTGCAGCTGTGCGTAAGCCATCCTGTCGACCTCCTCTATCCACTGCACACAAGCAGAACTGGCTCTAGTGGGCCAAACAATACATGAAGACTGACTTCAAAACTGTTTTGTTCACCGATGAGTGCCGTGCAACGCTCGATGGTCCAGATGGATGGAGTGGAGGATGGCTGGTTGATGGACACCCCATGCAAACACGGCTATGGTGCCAACAAGGAGGAGGTGGAGTAATGTTTTGGGCTGGAATCATGGGGAGAGAGATTGTCGGCCCCTTTAGGATCCCTGAAGGGGTAAAGATGAACTCCATAGTGTATGTTGAGTTTCTCAAACAGCACTTCCTGCCATGGTTCAAGAAGAAGAACCGTGCATTCCGCAGCAAGATCATTTTCATGCATGCTAATGCACCGTCTCATGTTGCACATAACACATCTGCATCTCTGGCTGCTATGGGCATAAAAGGGGACAAACTTATGGTGTGGCCCCCATGCTCCCCTGACCTCAACCCCATTGAGAACCTCTGGAGCATCATCAAAAGGAGTGTCTATGATGGCGGGAGGCAGTTCACATCTAAGCAACAGCTCTGGGAGGGTATTCTGTCCTCATGCAAAACAATTGAAGCAGAAACCATCCAAAACCTGACAAATTCAATGGACGAGAGAGTTCAGAAGCTCCTTTCGAACAAGGGGTCCTATGTGCAAATGTAACATCACCTAGAATAAAGTTTTGAGTTGAAAACTGTTTGATTTCAGTTTGTAATAACCTGCTAATGCTTATAATTTCAAAAATGACCATTTTTTTGTTCTTTATTACAATGAAAAGGTTGAAAACTCTGCTGTGCATAATAATTTGGAACATGCATTTTGAGTGCAGTTTGAGTGTTTTATTTTTTTTAAATATAGTGTTATCATAGGCAGTTTGTACAAAAACCTTTAAACTGTACTCTAATAGTTATTTGACTGGAAAATTACAATGACTGCAATTCATTTAGATAATAAGGGAAAATCTGAGAAAATATTATTTGCATAATAATTTGGAACACAGTGTATTCACAGAACATGTCCAAGGTACTTGGTAGATTATGGTTATAAGTAGTGATGAGCAAACGTGCTCGCCACTACTCGTTACTCGCCCAAGTATCACGGTACTCGGCGAGCACCGAGCATTTCTGGGATTACTCGGCGGGAACTCGGGTCTCCACCCAGCTTTTTTGGCGGACTTTACAGACCCAATCACGATGCAGGGATTGTCTGCCAGGCAATGAAGCGCAGCAGCCATCTTTGTTGTGGTCATGCAGTGATTTGCTGGCTGCACAGCATCATCAGGGGTATAAGAGACCGGAAGCCGCCCTGCTCGGCGCATTCAGCTCCGGATTGAGATAGTGTAGGGAGAGCTGCTGCCAAGATTGGGTCAGATTTGGCGATTTTTAGTCAGTGTGGGGTCTACCATCCTAAACTACTGAAATCCAGCTAAACCAACAGTCCTTCTAAGGACTAATTCCAGAGTATAGAGTAGTAGGTTCCAGTGTTAGGTAGGCAGGGTAGTGTACGTCGCTCTATACACATCAGTGTAATGCCTGCAGGCACTGTATGTGTGCATATAGATCATTGCATACATCAAGAGGGTCCATTCCCTTCCTGTGTTCTGGTGCTGCTGCTGCTACCTGTATGATATATTGGCCGTATATAGCTAGCCCCAGGTGTAATTGGAATACAGGCCACACATGTTACGGTGTGGTATCTCCATGCCAGCTCATATCTGTGCGTGCTCAAAGTTTGTCCAGTTTACGGTTGTTTCCTTTGTTTGTCTTGGGTGTCACTGTACTTATATACAGCAGTATTTAACCCCCAAAAAAAGAAAAAAAAAACACATTTGTCGTAGTGGTATTGCTGTGCCAGCTGATATCTGTGCGTGCTCAAAGTTTGGCCAGTGTAGGCCGGTTTTCCTTTTTTGTCCTGGCTGTCACAGTACTGATATACAGCACTAGTTAGACCAAAAATAAAAAAAACAGGGCACAATTTGTCATAGAGGTATCTCCGTGGCAGCTCATATCTGTGTGTGCTCAAAGTTTGGCCAGTTTACGGCAGTTTTCTTTTTTTGTCCTGGGTGTCACTGTACTGACACACAGCACTAGTTAGCCCAAAAATAAAAAAAACAGGGCACACATTTGTCGTAGTGGTATCTCTGTGGCAGCTCATATCTGTTTGTGCTCAAAGTTTGGGCAGTTTATGGCAGTTTTCTTTTTTTGTCCTGGGTGTCACTGTACTGATATACAGCACTAGTTAGCCCAAAAATAAAAAAAAACAGGGCACACATTTGTCGCAGTGGTATCTCGGTGGCAGCTCATTTCTGTATGTGCTCAAAGTTTGGGCAGTTTACGGCAGTTTTCTTTTTTTGTCCTGGGTGTCACTGTACTTATATACAGCAGTATTTAGCAAAAAAAATTAAAAAAATACAGGCCACACATTTGTCGTAGTGGTATCGCTGTGCCAGCTCATATCTGTGAGTGCTGAAAGTTTGGCCAGTTTAGGCCGGTTTTCCTTTTTTTTGTCCTGGGTGTCACAGTACTGATATACATCACTAGTTAGCCCAAAAATAAAAAAAACAGGGCACACATTTGTCGTAGTGGTATCGCCGTGCTATCTCATATCTGTGTGTGCTCAAAAAGTTTACGGCGGTTTTCTTTTATGTGTCCTGGGTGAAACTGTACTTATATACAGCACTATTTAGCCCAAAAAAACAAAAAAAAATTTGTCTTAGTGGTATTTCCGCGCCAGCTCATATCTGTGCGTGTTCAAAGTTTGGCCAGTTTAGGCCAAAACATTGCATTTTTTTGCAGTCTGTTGACGTAATTATTAAATCTGATAAGGCCAAAAACATTTTTACCTAAAGTCCAGATAGGTAAAAGTGTGGTTTTCAAGCACTCGTATCACATACAACTTGACTCCCAAATCACCCTTTTGTAGAGAACGTGTATAATATTCTATTCCATTTACAATGGGTAAGGCGCGTGGCAAGAGACGGGGAAGTGGACAAAATGGTGATGGCGCAGTCCAAAGGCAGTTGGCAAGCTGAAATTGGCCCACCGAAAACACCCACATCTTCTCTCTGCACCTTAGTGTCCGAAGTCCTAGGGGACCGCGGCAAGACAGCACTATTGAAGCCCGAGCAGTGTGAAAAGGTTGTTGGTTGGATAGCGGATAATACTTCCAGTTACTTATCCACCACCACCAGCACCCTGTCTTCAACACAGTCAAGTCACAGTAGCCATGAATCTGGACCGCATTTTCCTTACCCTGATCCTCCTTCCTCCCACCATGCTGAGTGCCCTGAGACAACTGATCCCACACTCGGACACTCTGTTCAGTTTTCAATTTGGAGATTCGTGCCTCTCGCCCACTCCACTAGAAGCGGGGCAAGATGATATTCCATGTAGCGATGCACAAATCTTTGAGCAGCCACGGTCACAAGAGGTGGACGATGATGAGACACAATTGCCGGAAAGTCAGGAGGAGGACCAGGGAGGGGAAGAGGAAAATGAGGTGGTGGATGATGTCGTAACAGACCCAACCTGGCAGGTGGACATGTAGAGTAAGGACAGCAGCACACAATGGGAGGTAGGCGTCGTACCACGTCAGGCAGGAAGTAGCAGTGTGGTGGCTGCAGACAGAAGGCATGCAACCGTTACCCATAACACCAACCTGATGGAAGTTGGTTATTTTTTAAAGACTCTGCCGATAACCCCAAACAGGCCATTTGCAACACCTGTCATGCCAGCATCAGCAGGGGTAGCAAAACTACCAGCCTTACCACCACAAGCATCTTCAGTCACTTGGCGGCAAAGCACCCGACTTTGTGGGCCTAACCTCAGGCTCCAGGAACAGTGTCTGCTAGTGACACCACTGCTTCTTCCACTGTTGTGCGTGCAAGCCAATCCCTTGTCCACGGTGCATGCGAAAAGGCCTCCTGCCCTGCACCTGCCGTTGCTCACAGTCAAATAGCATCATCATCAAATACGTCCACGTCCTTGTCCCAGCGCAGCCTTCATTTGTCCATAGCTCAGTCATTGGAACTTAAACGGAAATATACAGCCAACGCTCCACAGGCCACAGTACTCAATTCTCATATGTCTCGTCTGCTTGCGGTCGAAATGTTGCCTTTTAGGCTGGTGGAAATGCAAGCTTTCCGCAACCTAATGGCAGCGACCGACACATGGTACTCTGTCCCCAGCCGCCACTATTTCTCCGGCTGTGCCGTCTCGGCATTACACCAACACGTATCCCACAACATTACTCGTGCCCTCAACAATGCAGTTACTGAGAAAGTACATCTAACCACGGACACGTGGACAAGTGCATGTGGCCAGAGATGCTACATCTCGCTGACGGCACACTGGGTTAACATAGTGGAAGCCAGGAACCAGTCAGACCTTGGGATGGAACACGTCCTCCCGACGCCAAGGATTTTGGGCCCTACGTCAATCAGGGTAGCCCCCACTGTGTACAGCTCCTGCACCTCCTCCTCCTCTTCAGCCTCCATGTCAGAAATGAGCACATCAGTCACAAGCTGAAAGCACTGCAGCACTGCCAAAGCAAAGCGGCAACAGGCTGTGCTGAAGCTCATTTGCTTAGGTGACAAACCGCACAATGCTGAAGAGTTGTTGACAGCTCTGAAAGATTAGGCAGATGTGTGGCTGACACCGGTAAATCTCCAGCCAGGCATGGTTGCGTGTGACAATGGCAGGAACCTGATGGCAGCTTTGAGGCAAGGCGAACTGACACACGTACCATGCCTGGCCCATGTGCTGAGCCTCATTGTTCAACATTTTCTATTAAGCTATCCGGAGCTGCCGGATCTGCTTGTTAAAGTACGCAGCCTGTGTGCACATTTTAGAAAGTCAGCTACAGCTTCAGCCGCCCTTGCCGTGCTTCAGCAGCGATTGCAGATTCCGGTTCACCGACTGGTGTGTGATGTCCCCACGCGTTGGAATTCTACACTGCATATGTTACAAAGGATTTGTGAGCAGAAGCGTGCAGTTGTTGAATACCAGCATCAACAAGGCCTTGGTTTGTCAGGTTTGACTCCACACATAAGACCTCAGGAGTGAACATGGATGTCAGACATATTTAGCATCCTCCAAAACTTTGAGGAGTCCATGGTGAGGGGGATGACGCCATAATTAGCGTCACATCCCGCTCATCTGCAATCTGAAAAGCTCTCTGCTTACAATGAAAGAGGAGGCATTGCAGACGGAGCACAAGGACATGGATCAAGGAACCATATAGAGTGATTACACACAGCCCAGCCTCATGTCATCCCAACATGGATTGGTTGACAATGAGGAAGAGGAGGAGGTGGAAGAACAGGAGCTACTTTCATGCGCTATAGACGGGACTACAACCACAACTGTCATACCATCTGTTCAGCGTGGATGGCCTGAGGACAGGGAAGAAGAGGAAGAGGAGGAGGACACCTTGGTCAGTCGTCCTGTTGGTGAGGACACGGAAGTCTTGCCTGTTACCAGTCTGGTACTCATGGATGACTTTATGTTGCGCTGCCTTTCCCGTGACCCTCACATTGTCAAAATATTGGGTACCAGTCATTGCTGGCTAGTGACACTTTTAGACCCACGGTACAAGGATAACTTTCAACCTCTTGTTCCAGAGGCAGACAGGTGTAACAAAGTGGTGCAGTACCATAGGGCCATTGTTGCAGAATTATTAAAAAAATTCCCATCTCAAAATGCTGGCAGTAGAAATAACAGTTCGTTGGCCAACCAAGCAGGACTGGCGAGACAGACACAAGTCCACTCCAGCAGAAGCAGGGGAACACTGGCAAAGTTCTGGGACAGTTTTCTAAGACCCTCCCATCGTCCATTCACTGAGGCACAGGATCATCTCAAAAGGAATGCAATGTTCTCTAAGATGCTGAGGGAGTACCTTGCTGACTGTACCAACGTCCTCTGTGCCTTTTAATTATTGGGTATCCAAGCTAGACACTTGACATGAGCTGGCTCTTGGAGGTCCTGGCCTGCCCTGCCGCTAGCGTTTTGTCAGAGCGGGTTTTTAGTGCTGCTGGTGGCATTATCACAGATAAGCGCATTCGCCTTTCTACGGAAAATGCAGACAGGCTGACTCCTATAAAAATGAACAAGGGATGGATTGGGCCTGACTTCTCGACACCACCAAATGATGACAGTGAAGCATAAACTCCAATGTAGTGTTTTTGGGAGGTGTATTCCCATGCACCTCTCCACAACCAAACATGAATATATGCTTCCTTATTTTAGATATTTGGTGTCCTCCTCCTTCTCCTCATCCTCACCGTCCACCACCACTTCAACACCAAGCGAACGTATTCAATCCTGCTATGGCCACTCTATGTTTTGGCAAGTGTGTTATGATGCCCGTCATCAAAATACCAAAAATATGTACACCCCCAAGAAGAAATGTTTGCCAGCCCATGCACTAAGTGTATGGGCATTCCAAGTCTAGGAGACACGCTCCTAGAAATTCGGCCTATTTTTAATCAGGCCTTCCTCCACGTCAGATCATCCACCGCCACAAGATCAAAAGGGTTCACGTGTTCCATGCAGCTACAGCCAGTGTCGCATTTTTAACAAGGATGGGTGGTTAGGCTGTGCGTAAAAGACTTGTTCTGAAAAAGGTTGAGGTGTACACCACAGCGCAAATTTTTGCCAGCCCATACACTAAGTGTATGGGCATTCCAAGTCTAGGAGACACGCTCCTAGAAATTGGGCCTATTTTTTAATCAGGCCTTCCTCCACGTCTGATCATCCACCGCCACAAGATCAAAAGGGTTTACGTGTTCCATGCAGCTACAGCCAGTGTCGCATTATTAACAAGGGTGGGTATGTAGGCTGTGCATAAAATACTTGTTCTGAAAACGGTTGAGGTGTATACTGTTAGGGTTCGATTTCCCGCTGCTGCACAAGGGGAGTCTCGAACCCATCCCGCTGTGGTCTCCCATTCATCTCCGGCCGCAGTGGAGCCTGCTCAGCAGAGACGTCGGTCCAGGCATCTTGCCCACTCCTCTACTGTGCAGTGACTTGCTGCTGCCTTTCCTGGATCTGCTATTATAGCCAGTGCTGGAGCAGTCGTCTTTGGAACAAAGTCCTGCGTTTTCCCATCTGAGCATGCCCAGAGTGAGATCTCTCATTGGAGATCAGGGGTCACATGTTCAGGTGCTGCAGCGGCTCCTATTGGTCCGCCAGGAAGGTCATGTAGCTACGTGTGTTTGTAACAGCTTCTCATTGGTCCTTGTTCCTGGAAAGTCCTGTAGCTGTTGCTATAAAAGGGTAGCATGGCTGGGCTGCCATGCGCTAATATCAATCTTTGTATGCTATGCGCCAGTGTGGTCATGTGTATGTGTGGATAGGGACCCGGCTGAAATAAGCCACTAGAATACCGACTTAATCGGTGAGGAGTTTGGTATGGTAGCTGGTCAGGGTCGGTGTCCTAGATGCCCTAGATTACCGGCATAACCGGTGAGGAGTTTTGATTGCCGTATTCAGGGTCTGGCGTTCAGACGCCATAGATTGCGGGTGACTCCCGCGAGGACATTAGCACATGATCACGCTTTATGTACGCTTAGCACTTAACTGTGTATCTGAGAGCCTTACAGGACACAGTGCTTTTTCTCAAGCGGCCCTGTGACATAACAGGGTTCGCTTTCAACGCTAGTCAGCGCCCTAGCGTGTTTTCTTTGCCACTCAGTTGTGTCTAGTGAGTGCGCACACATCGCCATATAGCGTTGCGGCTCCTCTTCTAGCGGCTCTGTGGAGTAACAGAGTTCGCACTCATTGCCACAGCGCATTACGGCGTTTATGTTGGCAGCTCTGCGGGATAACAGAGTTTGCTTCTTGCGCCTTTTTGCCAGCAGCGGGCTTCGCCTGTACGGTGGACCCTGGGCTGCGAACGCACTTATTATTTATATTATTTTGTGCGTTCCGCCAGCCTTAACATATACCACAGGGGAAATGTTTGCCAGTCCATACACTAAGTGCATGGGCATTCCAAGTCTAGGAGACACGCTACTAGAAATTGGGCCTATTTTTTAATCAGGCCTTCCTCCACTGCTTATCATCCACCGCTACTAGATCACCAGGGTTAACTTGTTCCGTGCTGCTGCAGCCAGTGTCAAATTCCTAACAAGGGTGGGTGGTTATGCTGGGCGTAAAATACTTGTTATAAAAAAGTTGAGGTGTACACCACAGAGGAAAATGTTTGCCAGCCCATACACTTAGTGTATGGGCATTCCAAGTCTAGGAGATCCGCTCCTTTTCAATGGGACATTTTTTTTATGAGGCCCTCCTCCATGTTTCTTCCAAGGGGGGATTGGGGTGCATATGACTTGGCAGCATGGCAGGCCTTGCTGTCAATGCATAAGAAAACAGAATGGGAGTACAAAATGAATAATGTGAAGTGGATTTTCCTGGGCCCATACAGTATGTGGGTGCAAAGGCTTATTGGGGTGCATATGACTTGGTAGCAGGGCAGGCCTTGCAGTTAATGCATAAGAAAACAGAATGGGAGTACAAAATGAATAATGTGAAGTGGATTTTCCGTGCCCATCTAGTACCTGGGTTCAAAGGCATATTGGGGTGCATATGACTTGGTAGCAGGGCAGGCCTTGCAGTTAATGCATAAGAAAACAGAATGGGAGTACAAAATGAATAATGTGAAGTGGATTTTTCTTGGCCCATCCAGTACCTGGGTTCAAAGGCTTACTGGGGTGCATATGACTTGGTAGCAGGGCAGGGCTTGCTGTCAATGCATAAGAAAACAAAATGGGAGTACAAAATGAATAATGTGAATTAGATTTTCCTGTGCCCATCCAGTACCTGGGCTCAAAGACATATTGGGGTGCATATGACTTGGTAGCAAGGCAGGCCTTGCAGTCAATGCAACATTTTTTATGGAAGCCATCCTGGACATCTCGTGAAAGGGGCATTGGGGTGCGTCGTAATTCTTGGCAGCCCATCCACTCACTGTATAGGCTATAACAGTTTAGGAGACCCACTGTTTAATAATGGTCGTTTAATAATGGCCCTTTAAGCAGATTAATGCTGCCTGATGCCCCTGTAAAATAGGCTCTGTGACTTTAACCCCTCTCTGACATTAGACGTACTATCCCGTCCATAAAACCCGTGCCATTCTGCCCATGGACGGGATAGTACGTCATAGGCGATCAGCTGCGCTCCTGAGGGGAGCGCAGCTAATCGCCGCCGGGTGTCAGCTGATTATCACAGCTGACACCCGTGACTGTGTGTCAGGAGCGGTCACGGACCGCTCCCGGCACATTAACCCCTAGCACACCGCGATCAAACATGATCGCGGTGTACTGGGGGCACAGGGGAGGATCGCGCAGGGTGGGCGCTCCCTGCGCCCCCCTGAGACCCTCAGACCAGCGCGATGTGATCGCGCTGTTCTGAGGGCTTCCTCCCTCCCAGGATCCGGATCCAAGATGGCGCCGGGGTCCTGGAGGGAGGCGGCTTCCTCAGTGCCTGCTGAGAGCAGGCACTGAGAAGCCTGCTGCACTGCCTGAGCGATCGCTGGTGTGACAGTGTGCTGTGCACACTGTCACACCAGCGATTTGATAAAATACAGTGATGTCCCACCCTGGGACAAAGTAAAAAAGTTAAAAAAATAAAAATAAACATGTTATAAAAAAAAATCCAAAATAAATAAAAAAAAAAAAAAATATTCCCCAATAAATTCATTTCTTCCTGTAAATAAAAAAAACAAAACAATAAAAGTACACATATTTGGTATCGCCGCGTCCGTAACGACCCCCCCTATAAAACTGTCCCACTAGTTAACCCCTTTAGTGAACCCCTTAAAAAAAAAAAAAAAAAACGAAGCAAAAAATCAATGCTTTATCATCATACCGCCGAACAAAAAGTGGAATAATGCGCGATCAAAAGACCGATATAAATAAACATGGTACGCTGAAAACGTCATCTTGTCCCGCAATAAACGAGCCACCATACAGCATCATCAGCGAAAAAATAAAAAAGTTATAGCTCGCAGAATAAAGCGATGCAAAAATAATTATTTTTTATATAAAATTGTTTTTATTCTATAAAAGCGCCAAAACATAAAAAAATGATATAAATGAGGTATCGCCATAATCGTACTGACCCGAAGAATAAAACTGCTTTATCAATTTTACCACACGCGGAACAATAAAAACGCCTCCCCCAAAAGAAATTCATGAATTGCTGATTTTTGTTCATTCTAACCTCCCAAAAATCGAAATAAAAAGCGATCAAAAAATGTCACCTGCTCAAAAATGGTACAAATAAAAACGTCAACTCGTACCGCAAAAAATAAGACCTCACATGACTCTGTGGGCCAAAATATGCAAAAATTATAGCTCTCAAAATGTGGCGATGCAAAAACTATTTTTGCAATAAAAAGCGTCTTTTAGCGTGACAGCTGCTAATCATAAAAACCCGCTATAAATAGTAAATCAAACCCCCCTTTATCACCCCCTTAGTTAGGGAAAAATAATAAAATTAAAAAAATGTATTTATTTCCATTTTCCCATTAGGGTTAGGGTTAGGGTTGCGGCTAAAGTTAGGGTTAGGGTTGGCGCTAAAATTAGGATTAGGGTTAGGGTTGGGATTAGGGGTGTGTTAGAGTTAGGTTTGTGGTTAGGGTTGGGACTAGGGTTAGGGGTGTGTTGGGGTTAGGGTTGGAGTTAGAATTGGGGGGTTTCCGCTGTTTAGGCACATCAGGGGCTCTCCAAATGTGACATGGCGTCTGATCTCAATTCCAGCCAATTCTGCGTTGAAAAAGTCAAACGGTGCTCCTTCACTTCTGAGCTCTGCCATGCGTCCAAACAGTAGTTTATCCCCACATATGGGGTATCAGCGTACTCTGGACCCCAAGAGTTATTGTGCAATTTGTCCTATTTCTTCTGTTACCCTTGGGAAAATAAAAAACTGGGGCAAAAATATCATTTTTGTACAAAAAAAATTATTTTTTTGTTTTTACGGCTGTACATTATAAACTTCTGTGAAGCACTTGGGGCTTCATAGCGCTCACCACACACCTAGATAAGTTCCTTGTGGGGTCTATTTTCCAAAATGGGGTCACTTGTTGGGATTTCCACTGTTTAGGCGCATCAGGGGCTCTCCAAATGCGACATGACGCCCCCAGACCATTCCATCAAAGTCTGCAATCCAAAACGTCACTACTTCCCTTCCGAGCCCCAACGTGTACCCATACAGTAGTTTTCTCCCACATATTGGGTATCAGCGTACTCAGGACAAATTGGGCAACAACTTTGGGGTCCAATTTCTCCTGTTACCCTTGTAAAAATAAAATATTGGGGCGAAAAAATCATGTTTGCAAAAAAAAAAAAGGATTTTTTATTTTTACGGCTGTGCGTTATAAACTTCTGTGAAGCACTTCGGGTTCAAAGTGCTCACCACACATCTAGATAAGTTCCTTGTGGGGTCTATTTTCCAAAATGGGGTCACTTGTGGGGGGTTTCCACTGTTTAGGCGCATCAGGGCTCTCCAAATGCGACATGACGCACCCAGACCATTCCATCAAAGTCTGCAATCCAAAACGTCACTACTTCCCTTCCGAGCCCTGACGTGCGCCCATACAGTAGTTTTCTCCCACATATTGGGTATCAGCGTACTCAGGACAAATTGGACAACAACTTTTGGGTCCAATTCTCCTGTTACCCTTGTGAAAATAAAATATTGGGGCGAAAAAATCATTTTTGTAAAAAAAAAAAAGATTTTTTATTTTTACGGCTGTGCGTTATAAACTTCTGTGAAGCACTTTGGGGTTCAAAGTGCTCACCACACATCTAGATAAGTTCTTTGTGGGGTCTATTTTCCAAAATGGGGTCACTTGTGGGGGTTTCCACTGTTTAGGCGCATCAGGGCTCTCCAAATGTGACATGACGCACCCAGACCATTCCATCAAAGTCTGCAATCCAAAACGTCACTACTTCCCTTCCGAGCCCTGACGTGCGCCCATACAGTAGTTTTCTCCCACATATTGGGTATCAGCGTACTCAGGACAAATTGGACAACAACTTTTGGGGTCCAATTTCTCCTGTTACCCTTGTGAAAATAAAATATTGGGGGCGAAAAAATCATTTTTGTAAAAAAAAAAAAAGATTTTTATTTTACGGCTGTACGTTATAAACTTTAGTGAAACACCTGGGGGTTCAAAGTTCTCACCACCATCTAGATAAGTTCCTTGAGGGGTCTAGTTTCCAAAATGGTGTCATTTATGGGGGTTTCCACTGTTTAGGCAGATCAGGAGCTCTCCAAACACCACATGGCGTCCAGCCAATTCTGCGTTGAAAAAGTCAGACGGCGCTCCTTCCCTTCCAAACTCTGCCATGCACCCACCCAAACAGTGGTTTACCCCCACATATGGGGTATCAGCGCACTCAGGACAAATTGCACAATAACTTTTGGAGTCTTGTTACCCTTGGAAAAATAAAAATTGGGTGAAAAAAGATCATTTTTGTGGAAAAAATATGATTTTTAAATTTTACGGCTCTACGTTATAAACTTGTGTGAAGCACTTGGGGTTCAAATTGCTCATCAAAAATCTAGATAAGTTCCTTAGGGGGTCTAGTTTCCCAAATGGGGTCATTTGTGGGGGGTTTCCACTGTTTAGGCACATCAGGGGCTCTCCAAATGCAACATGGCATCCAAACTCAATTCCAGCCAATTTTGGTTGGAAAAAGTCAAATGGTGCTCCTTCCATTCCGAGCTCTGCCGTGCGCCCAAACAGTGGTTCCCCCCCACATATGGGGTATCAGCGTACTCAGGACAAATTGTACAACAACTTATGTGGTCCAATTTCTCCTGTTACCCTTGGGAAAATAAAAAATTAGTGACTAAAAGATAATTTTTGTGGGAAAAAAATAGGATTTTTTATTTTCATGCCCGGGCATTATAAACTTGTGTGAAGCACTTGGGGTTCAAAGTGCTCACCAAAGATCTAGATAAGTTCCTTAGGGGGTCTAGTTTCCAAAATTTGGTCACTTGTGGGGGTTTCCACTGTTTAGGCTCATCTGGGGCACTGCAAACGGAACATGACCCCCATTAACGTCTGCATTCCAAAACGTTACTACTTCCTTTCCAAGCCCTGCCGTGTGCCCAAACAGTTTCCCCCCCCACATATGGGGTATCAGCGTACTCAGGACAAATTGGACAACAACTTTTGGGGTCCAATTTCCTTGGGAAAATTCAAAAATTTGGGACTAAAAAAATCATTTTTGTGGAAAATTGATTTTTTTTTTTCACACCCAGGCTTTATAAACTTTTGTGAAACACTTGAGGGTTCAAAGTGCTCACAACAGATCTAGATAAGTACCTTAGGGGTCTAGTTTCCAAAATGGTGTCACTTGTGGGGGTTTCCACTGTTTAGGCGCATCAGGGGCTCTCCAAACGCGACATGGCATCCAATCTAAATTCCAGCCAATTTTAGTTTGAAAAAGTCAAACGTCGATCCTTCCCTTACGAGCTCTGCCGTGTACCCAAACAGTGGTTTTCCCCCACATATGGGGTATTGGCGTACTCAGGAGAAATTGCATAACAACCTTATCTGTCCATTTTCTCCTTTTACCCTTGTGAAAATAAAAAAAAAGTTTGTAAAAGATAATTTTTGTGGCTAAAAAGTAAAATATTCATTTTTTCCTTCCACGTTGCTTTAGTTACTGTGAAGCACCTGAAGGTTAATAAACTTCTTGAATGTGGTTTTGAGTACCTTGAGGGGTGCAGTTTTTAGAATGGTGTCACTTTTGGGTATTTTCTGCCATATAGACCCCTCAAAGTGACTTCAAATGTGAGGTGGTCCCTAAAAAAAATGGCTTTGTAAATTTTGCTGTAAAAATGAGAAATCGCTGGTCAACTTTTAACCCTTATAATTTCCTAACAAAAAAAAATTTTGGTTCCAAAATTGTGCTGATGTAAAGTAGACATGTGGAAAATGTTATTTCTTAACTATTTTGTGTGATATATTTCTCTGTTTTAAGGGAATAAAAATTCAAAGTTTGAAAATTGCAAAATTTTCAAAATTTTCGCCATATTTGCGTTTTTTTTCAAAAATAAACGCAAGTTATATTGAAAAATTTTACCACTAACATGAAGTACAATATGTCACGAGAAAACATCTCAGAATCGCGAAGATCCGTTGAAGCGTTCCAGAGTTATAACCTCATAAAGAGACAGTGGTCAGAATTGTAAAAATTGGCCCGGTCATTAACGTGCAAACCACCCTTGGGGGTGAAGGGGTTAAGAATCCCTCCTTCATAAATGAAACAACATATGTCTGCTTATGTGTCACACACCACATGGCCAGATAGAGTTAGTAAATGTTACAATGAAATTTCCCAGAAAATGCATTTGTTTTGGTTGAAAGCAATGTTAAAGTTGAAAAACGCTTCAAAAATGCTGCGTCTGAACATAGCCTAAGTGGTGGAGGAACATTTTGGTCTGGGTTTATTTATTTTGCCTTATATACAAGTCAGATACCCAAGAAAATATGGACCAAGGAGCAATGTTAAAAAATGTATACATCTTATTATTACCAAAAATTCATAAAAAATCTGTTTATAATGTATAATACATAATACTGTACATAACACAAGGGAAAAAAAGGCAACACCTAGATGTCATATCAAGCAAGGAGGTATCACAGATTTAATAACAAATTTATAAATGCATATCCAAGTTTCAGAATCAATCCCAAATCATAAAGGGATATATGTATTATACTGCCGCTGTCATTAGGGATGGATTATCCCATAGACATAATATCCCTCAAAAGAATATAAATAAGGTGCATAGTGCAGTGTATCGTAATCAACAATAGAAGAGCTAAGGTATCACCAAAACAGAACTGATATATATAAAGCAAAATACATGAAAATCCGATACCAAGACTTACTAAGATGTGAGCAGGAGGACCCCTACGCGCGTTTCGCTAAGTACTTCTTCGGGGGGCGAAGAAGCACTTAGCAAAATGCGCGTAGGGGTCCTCCTGCTCACATCTTAGTAAGTCTTGGTATCAGATTTTCATGTATTTTGCTTTATTTATTTGCATATCTGATTATATGTGCTGTTGCTATCCACCATTGTGGGTTTATAAGCCACCGGTTCTATATCAATTCTGACCCTATATAGTCATTTATATTTACCTATATATGATATATTATCTTTATGCCTAATTTTGGACTAGGTTGCACTATGCACTTTATTGTTTAAGGTACAGTATATGCTCATGTATAAGCCGACCCGTGTATAAGACGACCCCCCTAATTTTGCCACAAAAAACTGGGAAAATTTATTGACTCGCGTATAAGCCTAGGGTGGAAAATGCAGCAGCTACTGGTAAATTACAAAAATAAAAATAGATACCAATAAAAGTAAAATTAATTGAGACATCAGTAGGTTAAATGTTTTTGAATATCTATATTGAATCAGGAGCCCCATATAATGCTCCGTACAGTTCATGATGACCCCATAAGATGCTCCATACAAAATACTCCCCATATAATGCTCCATAAAGGTTAATAATGGTCCCATAAGATGCTCCATAGATTATGCCCCCATATGGTGCTCCATAGATTATGCCCCCATATGTTGCTCCATAGATTATGCCCCAATAAAATGCTCCATAGATTATGCCCCATATGTTCCACAGATTATGCCCCATAGATTATGCCTCATAGTATAGGTCCCATATGCTCCATAGATTATGCCCCATATGCTCCATAGATTATGCCCCATATGCTCCATAGATTATGCCCCATATGCTCCATAGATTATTCCCCATATGCTCCATAGATTATGCTCCATATGTTCCACAGATTATGCCCCATATGTTCCACAGATTATGCCCCATATGTTCCACAGATTATGCCCATATGCTCCACAGATTATGCCCCATATGCTCCACTGCTCCACAGATTATGCCCCATATGCTCCAGATTATGCCCCCATAGTATAGGTCCTTATGCTGCCGCTGCTGCTGCAACTAAAAAAAAAAAAAAATGACATACTCACCTCTCATCGCTGGGGGCCAGGTGCTGGTGTCCTGAGCAGGCGGGGACACCGGCGCGCTATGGGGAACAGGTGCTGGTGTCACCACTCGCTAGGGCCCCGGCACCAGATATATTCACCTGTCCTCACTCCACGCCGCTGTCTTCTGGGTCCTCCAGCAGTGAATGCTCAGGCAGAGGGCGCGGCTACGTCATCGCGCCCTCTGCCTGAACATTCACAGCTAGAGGACAGAGCAGAGCGCAGCGGTGGACCGAGGACAGGTGAATATGGCATATACTCACCCCCTGCCGGCGCGTCTCTACAGCCCCTGCTCTTCTCCCACGGTCTCCGCAGCTCTTCCTTCCTACAGCGGTCACATGGTACCGCTCATTAAAGTCATGAATTTGTGCATAGGACCCAGCACCTGAGATATTTACCTGTCATCGAACCGGTCCACCGCTGCGCTGCTCCCTCTTCCGGGTCCTCGGCAGTGGATGATCAGGCAGAGGGCGCGGTGTGCACTATCGACGTCATCGAGCCCTCTGCCTGAACATTCACAGCCAGAGGAGTCGGACGAGGGTGCAGCGCAGCGGTGGACCGGTCCGGTGACAGGTAAATATCGCTATACTCACCCCTCCGCCGGCGCGTCTCTGCAGCCTCTCCTCTTCTCCTGGCGGTCTCCGCAGCTCTTCCGTCCTACAGCAGTCACGTGGTGCCGCTCATTAAAGTCATGAATATGTGCATATTCATGACTTTAATGTGCGGTACCATGTGACCACTGCAGGAAGGAGCCTGAGACCGTGGGAGAAGCAGGGAGAAGCAGAGACGCGCCGGCAGAGGGGTGAGTATGATCTGACACCCCCGCTCCCCCTTCCCCACCGACCCCCAGTATATGACTCGCGTATAAGCCGAGAGGGGGACTTTCAGCCTTAAAAAATGGGCTGAAAATCTCGGCTTATACGCGAGTATATACGGTATATCTCTCTTTTGTGGGGTTATTATTATTGATGGCTATATAAACTATATTTTGGTGATACCTTACCTCTTCTATTGTTGATTACGATACACTGCACTATGCACCTTATTTATATTCTTTTGAGGGATATTATGTCCATGGGATAATCCATCCCTAATGACAGGGGCAGTATATTACATATATCCCTTTATGACTTGGGATTGATTCTGACAACTTGGATATACATTTATAAATTTATCAAATAAAAATGACAACCTGCGCCTCCAGAGTGATCCAGTCAGGACTAAACCCTTGCACTAAAGATGTGTAATGGGTACATATAACTACGACAACTCAATGAAGTGAAAGCATGCTTACATGTGATGACAGTATGCTTGCTGGCAGAGGTGCAGGGAAGTGAATCCGAAGAGGAGGGAAGTCCCAGCTTCCTGCAAATGTTCCCCGATCTGCACACACAGATGAAAGACACAGTCCGTGTTCAAAGCAGGGAGCGTCCTCCCTGCAGTTGGAGAAAACTTGCTGTGTGAAGTCGTTCAGAGTCCGGGTGCTGGGCGGCGTTCTCAGGCCACGAGACGCCGCTGTTCTGAAGCAAACAGGATGGGGGATGGGACAAAAAATGGTGACGTCACCTGGGTAATGGAGGCAGGAAGGGTCAAGAAATATCCGACGCGTTTCAAAGGTACACGGACCTTCTTCATCAGGGATAGAGACCCGAAGACTTGCCTGCCTTATATAGATGTAAGAGCTCCCTTACCCCTCCTTCTAATTCAAGATAAGAAAAAGTGCTAAGTGAAAGGACATGTGGTTTATTCAAGGCTATAGATGCTGAGGCGTTAACCCTATAGAATCTGAACAATACTTGCTTTGCAAGTCCTGTAAGTTACTCTAAAATATAAAACTATTATTTTTATTATTAATTCATTAAAATGGATGTCTTTACTTATAAATATAAATATGACCACTGTCACATAGTTTTGCTGCAGTATGCCACGTAATAGATGTGTGAAATAAAATAAAATAAAATAAAATGAAATGCAATATTACATATGTATTTTAATAAAAACTGCCGCTGGAATAAGTATACTGGTACCTGTCTATATACACACGTTAATACCTGTGTATGTAACCATATACTCATTGTTATACATTTGGGATACACTAATAAAAATGAAAGTAAGAATAGTAATCAAAATAAGAATCAAAATAAAAATAAAAATAAAAAATGGATTTGTCATGGACCTTAAGCGTTGGGTGACTTCAGGAATTGGTTCAAGGAAACGCATACAATTCAATTTCCTGGTTTAACCCCGTAGGGGCCAAACTATCCAGGGTAAAAATCCAGTTAGATTCCATTCTGGACATTTTTTTAACAAAATCCCCCCCTCTCTTATTTTGTTGAATCACCTGTATACCACAAAAATGAATCCCCCGTACTGATTTATTGTGGAATTCCAGAAAATGCTTAGAGAGTGGGTGGCCCAAAAAACCTTTTTTAATGTTGTTGAAATGTTCCCTTATCCGGTCTAAGAGCCTGCGTTTGGTACGTCCCACATATAATTTGCTGCAAGGGCACTGAATAACATAAATAACCCCTTTGGTAGAGCACGTAATGTAATCCTTAATTGGAAAAAGGTGTTTCTTATGTGTATCTTGGAAGGTGGTTTGTTTTATTTTTGGAAATTGGTTCTAGTGCAACAAAGACATGTACCACATGGTACAAAACCCCTAGAGGGGACAGACACTGGTGCAGATGTATTGCTATTAACCGTGGGAGCTATCAGGTTTCCCAAAGTTTGGGCTTTCCTAAAAATAAATTTCGGATGAGGTGCTAGAAACTCGCCAATTTTTCTATCCCCCTGAAGGATGAACCAATGTTTTGAGATAATATTTTAAATTGTCTATAGTTGTGGTGGAATTGCGTAACAATTGGCAAATTCCAAATTTGTTCCTTGATAGTAGGAGGATTGGTTAATGTAGGTTGAACCCTATGGACCAGACTGTCTCTAGATATTCTTTCGATCTCTTTTCTGGTTTTTTGTAGTAGTGGCATAGGGTAACCCTTATCTACAAATTGCAATCAGGGAATTGCAATTTGTAGATAAGGGTTACCCTATGCCACTACTACAAAAAACCAGAAAAGAGATCGAAAGAATATCTAGAGACAGTCTGGTCCATAGGGTTCAACCTACATTAACCAATCCTCCTACTATCAAGGAACAAATTTGGAATTTGCCAATTGTTAGCAATTCCACCACAACTATAGACAATTTAAAAATATTATCTCAAAACATTGGTTCATCCTTCAGGGGGATAGAAAAATTGGCGAGTTTCTAGCACCTCATCCGAAATTTATTTTTAGGAAAGCCCAAACTTTGGGAAACCTGATAGCTCCCACGGTTAATAGCAATACATCTGCACCAGTGTCTGTCCCCTCTAGGGGTTTTGTACCATGTGGTACATGTCTTTGTTGCACTAGAACCAATTTCCAAAAAATAAAACAAACCACCTTCCAAGATACACATAAGAAACACCTTTTTCCAATTAAGGATTACATTACCTGCTCTACCAAAGGGGTTATTTATGTTATTCAGTGCCCTTGCAGCAAATTATATGTGGGACGTACCAAACGCAGGCTCTTAGACCGGATAAGGGAACATTTCAACAACATTAAAAAAGGTTTTTTGGGCCACCCACTCTCTAAGCATTTTCTGGAATTCCACAATAAATCAGTACGGGGGATTCATTTTTGTGGTATACAGGTGATTCAACAAAATAAGAGAGGGGGGGATTTTATTAAAAAAATGTCCAGAATGGAATCTAACTGGATTTTTACCCTGGATAGTTTGGCCCCTACGGGTTAAACCAGGAAATTGAATTGTATGCGTTTCCTTGAACCAATTCCTGAAGTCACCCAAGCTTAAGGTCCATGACAAATCCATTTTTTATTTTTATTTTTATTTTGATTCTTATTTTGATTTCTATTCTTACTTTCATTTTTATTAGTGTATCCCAAATGTATAACAATGAGTATATGGTTACATACACAGGTATTAACGTGTGTATATAGACAGGTACCAGTATACTTATTCCAGCGGCAGTTTTTATTAAAATACATATGTAATATTGCATTTCATTTTATTTTATTTTATTTTATTTCACACATCTATTACGTGGCATACTGCAGCAAAACTATGTGACAGTGGTCATATTTATATTTATAAGTAAAGACATCCATTTTAATGAATTAATAATAAAATAATAGTTTTATATTTTAGAGTAACTTACAGGACTTGCAAAGCAAGTATTGTTCAGACTCTATAGGGTTAACGCCTCAGCATCTATAGCCTTGAATAAACCACATGTCCTTTCACTTAGCACTTTTTCTTATCTTGAATTAGAAGGAGGGGTAAGGGAGCTCTTACATCTATATAAGGCAGGCAAGTCTTCGGGTCTCTATCCCTGATGAAGAAGGTCCGTGTACCTTTGAAACGCGTCGGATATTTCTTGACCCTTCCTGCCTCCATTACCCAGGTGACGTCACCATTTTTTGTCCCATCCCCCGTCCTGTTTGCTTCAGAACAGCGGCGTCTTGTGGCCTGAGAACGCCGCCCAGCACCCGGACTCTGAACGACTTCACACAGCAAGTTTTCTCCAACTGCAGGGAGGACGCTCCCTGCTTTGAACACGGACTGTGTCTTTCATCTGTGTGTGCAGATCGGGGAACATTTGCACGAAGCTGGGACTTCCCTCCTCTTCGGATTCACTTCCCTGCACCTCTGCCAGCAAGCATACTGTCATCACATGTAAGCATGCTTTCACTTCATTGAGTTGTCGTAGTTATATGTACCCATTACACATCTTTAGTGCAAGGGTTTAGTCCTGACTGGATCACTCTGGAGGGCAGGTTGTCATTTTTATTTTATTTATTTTATACATACTTGCACCAATTTTTGGGCATTTTAGGATCAGTGATTGCACAGCAACTGACCCAGACTCCAGCAGCCTCCATATTCATCTATTTAAACACACGTTTTGTGTTCATAGCTCTGGGATTTTTCAGGATCCTTAGGTAGCGCCAGTGTATTTTATCTTTTTACATTTATAAATTTGTTATTAAATCTGTGATACCTCCTTGCTTGATGTGACTTCTACGTGTTGCCTTTGTTTTCCCTTGTGTCATGTATTATGTATTATACATTATAAATTGATTTTTTATGAATTTTTGGTAATAATAAAATGTATACATTTTTTAACATTGCTCCTTGGTCCATATTTTCTTGGGTATCTGTTTAAATTATATGGATGAGTATTTTTCATTGAGCCTTTTTTGAGATTTATATACAAGTCATTAGCCTGGAAAGGATGTATCTTAACATATTTCCCAGCGAAATACGTTTTGGTTTAGTTTTGGTATGTTTTTTGGTGCATCGGTAAAAATGGCATGAAACTCTGACAACATTGTTTAAAGCTGTGAACTAGGAGTCAGGAATGCTTCCAGGGGCGATCCCCATGATTTCCCCGTGTCATTTGAGCAGTGTTTCCATCATTTTCAGACATACTTAGACCTTGAAAGGACCCTCGGGGGGATCGCGGTAAAAATGCTCGGGTCTCCTAGAGACTTACATTGGGCTCGTTGTTCTGTCCGAGTACCCGGGTATTCCAATTTGCTCGACCCAAGCAACGAGCACCCGAGCATTTTAGTGATTGCCCATCGCTAATTATGAGTACTGGATTCTGTTATGGTACGTTGATCCAGGGAACTAGTCTAATTGTCATACCTGGAGACGGGAAGTACCGATATTTTTCCCCTTATATGGAGCAATTAGCATCTGCATCATAGAAGTACGAAAACATATGAGTATGAAGATTTTGACTGCAGGCTGCAGCAATATTAAATAATTATAAAATCATGAGCCTGGAGTGAAATCTTAAATATGCAAACACAGACGAAAAAGAATAAATACTTATGTTTAGGCCTATCAGAAAATACAACAATGATAAAATTTATTTATGCTCATCTGGTTTCCTTTCTTCATTTTAATTGAATGTTTTATCAATTTTTTTATTACTTTTGTAAAACCTGTTACCAGTCCCATTCAAACCCAAAATATAAAATGATCTTGTTAAAAATTAACTACTAATTAACTAATATGGTGTCAGAAACTTGGTGTAGCAGATTTTCTGTTTTCAGGTGGGCTAGTCCAACTCTTTAGAGCAAAAGCCACATAAGAGGCAAGATTCTATGAACCATTGTATTACTTTCATATTTATAGTCATAAATACAGTTTTAAAGAAGCACTCCTATCAAATTGTTAATACTCTCAATATATTGCAGTCATCATACTATATAGCACTGTGTACTTACAGTTGCTCATTTTGCCTTTCTATCAGTTAATTATTTCCTTTTCCATTAGCTCTATGACATCACGTGATTAAAAAAATGACTAGCTGAATCCTTCTAAGCTCTAAATAGAAATGGGAGACCTCTTTTCCTTGCATGAATAATCATTAGAACTACAATGATACTCACTACAAAGTCCCTGGCAACCGAGCCCCACCTCCTATTCAACTCCTGTTCCAGCTGCTCCTCTCCTCCCCTGACTTTGAAGTGATGTAGAAATGTAGTTCTAATGATGACTAAAGCAGGGAAAAAGATGCTTCCTGTTTCTACTTGGAGCTTAGAAGGATTCAGCTAGTCAGTTTTTAATCATGTGATGTTTATGTCTATTATTGTTATTATTTTATATTATATATTACTTCTTTCCTTAATGCATTTTACACATCACTTTATACTGCATCGGGCCTCTGTTTTGGCAGTGTCCATCTTTTTTTAGGCTTAGCCAAAAGTGTAGCATCCTACCCTTTTTTTACCACCAAAAATAAGGCAGGCAGGGCTAGAAAGTAGGTCAGATGGAGTACCAATTGACTCAGTCGGCCTCATTAGAGTGAATGGTTACATCAATGCTCCTTTCCATCTACAGTAGATCCTGTTTTTTGGGATTTAGACTGCAACTTCGACATATTGTTCAGCATAGACCATACTTTGAATGTGAATTTAGCCTAACTATGATCACTCACTAAAGGACGTCCATGATTGGCTTTTGCCCTTCCATTCCATGGCAAGTTCTGGAGTTAATAAGTTAACAAAAAATGTTTTATAGTCTAATATTTTTATATATTTGTATCTAACGTCACATACACAGTATGTATACAGTATAGCATTTTACAAGAAAGTAAACATAATATCTGTATATATAGTCTTATATAGTGTCCCTTCACTAGTATGAATAATTCACTTCTAGTGATTCACGTACAAATTCACGCCACTATACACGCACAAATAAATGAGCCATAGACTATAATTTACAATTATAAAATAATCTAAATTTTTATTGACACATTGAGATAAATAATATGCGACAGACAACACAACACAAAAGGGTGCGCAAAACGAAGAGACCAAACAAACAAGCGACTTTGTGGCAGGGCAGGGAAGAGGATACATAGTATCAATTATCCTTAGCACACCCATAACTCCATAATTCCAGAACTGTAACCTACCCTTCCCCAATGTGCATTTTGGGTCTTGCAATTTTAAAACTGTCTTAACAGTCGTCTCAAAATGGGATCCATTCGTACAGTACTTTGCTCCTTGCCATGGTTGATGGCGAAGAGATTTCACATCCCAATCAGATCCCTCTAGAACTAGAATCTCCAAGTTAGAAAGTCAGAATAAGCATTGGGAGAAGCAAAAAGTCCATTTTTGTGACGTGTGAGAGCAAATGGGAAGCCCTAAAAATATACTAGCTGGAAATAACAGAGGATAGCAGGAAGGAGATGGAGATGTTGCATCTTCTGATAAGTTGTAAGCCTGGGAACAAACCATAGATACTCAGCCCTTCCTTTTAGAAACTATCCTCCTAATAGCACATTTTACATCATTATTCCTTAAACTATATATAAAAGGGTTCAACATGGGTACAATAATAGTATATATGAGGGACAAGAACTTTCCTTCATCCATGCCATATCTTGACTTTGGTCTCAAATACATAATGGTGCCCGATCCATAGAACAGAGTAACAACTATGAGGTGTGAGGTACAAGTAGAGAAGGCTTTTCTCCTACTTGCCATAGGATGGTGCTTTACAATTGTCCAGATAATGTTAGAATATGAGATTATAGTCAATAAAAAGGAACCCACAATAAGAAGGGAAGCAATTATAAAAGTGGCAATTTCATTGAAGTGTGAATTACTACAGGTCAGATTAAGTAATGGCAGAATATCACAATAAAAATGATTGATCTGACCAGAACTGCAAAATGGTAATGTAAATACGAATGTGGTTTGAAGGACACTGACTGTTGTCCCAATGACACAAGAGCCAATAACCAGCCTGATACAAACCGCCCTCCTCATAATGATACTATACAGTAATGGATGACATATGGCATTATATCGATCGTACGCCATGGCGACCAACATGTAGCATTCTGTACTGCCGAGTAATAGAAAACAGTACATTTGCACAGCACATCCATAGAAGGTGATTGTTTTTTTCTGTGAAAGAAGATTGATCAACAATTTGGGAACTATAGTTGAAAGATAACATATTTCCAAAAAAGAGAAAATGGCAAGAAAAAAATACATAGGAGTATGAAGATTTGGACTAAAGTGGCATAAAAGTATTATAAACATATGAGCCAGGAGTGAAATCTTAAAGATGCAGAAAAAAGTCGCAAAGAATAAATACTGGAGCTGAAGACTAGCGGAAAATCCCATGAGGGTAAATTCAGTTACGGTCGTCTGGTTTCCCTTCTCCAAATCACTTGAAAGTTTTGGCAGCATTTTTTATTGTATTATTTTCCCAAGTTGTAAAATTCACATTTCTAGAACAAATTTTTAAGCTAAAAGTAAGTTCAATATTTCATTTATTTCACAGTTTGATATAATTAACGGCACCGTAGATAAATAATTACATTCTATTTATTTGTAAATATATTATTGGATACAAAGGATAAATGATCAGTGAGGTATAGTAGGATTATTGTGAATGGACTCCTCTTAAATAAGGATACCCAAAAAAAAAAATATATGGAAAACAGAGCCAAATATAGAAAAATACAAATGCAATTTTTATTAATGAATCACAAAAAAGTTTTAAAAAAGTACACTAACATGATACAGAATATCAATGACAAGAGAGAAGGCAAAAAAACCTAGATACCGCTATTAAGTAAGAATGAATGTCCAAAGTCATATAACACAGAATGCTACAAATGAAATTAGAACAAATATATATCAGGATACTGTGATATATTTATTCAAAAGCTGTCCATCAAAAATAAAAATAAATATAGTGCACAGTGCACAAAATAATACCAAAAATTATATATATATACCGTATATATATATATACAATAATATTTTTTAATATCCTATTGGTAAAAAAAACCTACAAGAGTGCATAAGAAAAAGGAGAAAAAATTATTAGAAATGCTCAAATGAACAATTTATAATTTAAACAGCAAAATTGCATGATCACATCGATGGACAGATTTTGATAAATTACCACAGTACCCTGAAGTGGTGCAAAAATTGGACATGCATAAAAGAAGCCAAAAACCCTATAGTAGCATACAAAAATCATGAAATACAGTTATACATGAGAATGTGCATAAACAGTCATGGCCAAAAGTTTTGAGAATGACACAAATATTAATTTTTACAAAGTCTACTGCTTCACTTTTTCTAATGGCAATTTGCATATACTCCAGAATGTTATAAAGAGTGATCAGCTTAACAGCAATTACTTGCAAAGTCAATATTTGGCTAGAAAATGAACTTTATCCCCCAAAACACATTTCAACATCATTGCAGCCCTGCATTAAAAGGACCAGCTAACCTCTTTTCAGTGATTGCTCCATTAACACAGGTGTGGGTGTTGATGAGGACATGGCTGGAGATCAATCTGTCATGATTAAGTAAGAATGACACCACTGGACACTTTAAAAGGAGTCTGGTGCTTGGCATCATTGTTTCTCTTCTGTTAACCATGGTTATCTCTAAAGAAACACGTGCAGTCATCATTGCAATGCACAAAAATGGCCGAACAGGGAAGAGTATCACAGCTAGAAAGATTGCACCCCAGTCAACAATCTATAGCATCATCAAGAACTTCAAGGAGAGAGGTTCCATTGTTGCCAAAAAGGCTTCAGGGTGCCCAAGAAAGACCAGCAAGCGCCAGGACCGTCTCTTAAAAGTGTTTCAGCTGCGGGATCGGGCTAAATGCAGTGCAGAGCTTGCTCAGGAATGGCAGCAGGCAGGTGTGAGTGCATCTGCACGCACTGTGAGGCGGAGACTCTTGGAGCAAGGCCTGGTCTCAAGGAGGGCAGCAAAGAAGCCACTTGACTCCAGAAAAAACATCATGGACAGACTGATATTCTGCAAAAGGTACAGGCAGTGGACTGCTGAGGACTGGGGTAAAGTTATTTTCTCTGATGAATCCCCTGTTCGATTGTTTGGGACATCAGGAAAACGCCTCATTCGGAGAAGACAAGGTGAGCGCTACCACCAGTCTTGTCTCATGCCAACTGTTAAGCATCCTGAAACCATTCATGTGTGGGGTTGCTTCTCAGCCAAGGGAATCGGCTCTCTCACAGTCTTGCCTAAAAACACAGCCATGAATAAAGAATGGTACCAGAATGTCCTCCAAGAGCAACTTCTCCCAACCCTCCAAGAGCAGTTTGGTGATCAACAATGCCTTTTCCAGCATGATGGAGCACCTTGCCATAAAGCAAAGGTGCTAACTAAATTGCTCAGGGAACAAAACATAGAGATTTTGGGTCCATGGCCTGGAAACTCCCCAGATCTTAATCCCATTGAGAACTTGTGGTCAATCATCAAGAGACGGGTGGACAAACAAAAACCTAAAAATTCTGACAAAATGAAGAGCATTGATTGTGCAAGAATGGACTGCTATCAGTCAGGATTTGGTCCAGAAGTTGATTGAGAGCATGCCATGGAGAATTGCAGAGGTCCTGAAGAAGAAGGGTCAACACTGCAAATATTGACTTGCTGCAATAACTCATTCTAACTGTCAATATAAGTTTTTGTTACTCATTTGTTTTGCAATTATTATATTTCTGTCTGTGATAAAAACATCTGTCAAACACACATAAAAACCAGAGGGCAGCAGATCATGTGAAAATATAATATTTGTGTCATTCTCAAAACTTTTGGCCATGACTGTACATATATCTCAGGACCAGGCAAAAGCCTATAAATCAAATCAGTATATATATATATATATATATATATATATATATATATATATAAATAAAAAATGCACATATATGTGCTGCGGTAATAATTGGAAAGAACTATGGCATACAGTTGTATATAAGCATTAATCAATGGGCTAGGTGAGTATGTCAATCAGCAGGGTATATGCAAGTGCTACCCTTTACCATAGATTAAATGTTACATGGAGTTCATCCAATTGGGCCATATATAAATGTATATCACAAAAAACTGTACATGTAAAATGCTGCTATTATCATAATCTCAGGCTAAAGTGTATATGTATATTAGCACACACAGGCATCAGTCCGTAATCCTAGTAGGTAAACCAATTATCTGGGAGTATGTAGATACTGCTATCATTATTACAGGCGAAATATTCCTCCCATATGGCCATATATGCCTCAGTGGTGTGTAAAAACAATAGCCAGCATAAATAGTTGGTCAGAGATATGCATGATAAGGCATCCAAACTTACTTAGCAGCGGGCAGGAGAGCCCCAACGCGCGTTTCGCTAAGTTGCTTCCTCGGGGGGCTCTTAAATAAGCTCCAAATGCAGTTGCCTTCGGCTGGATCTTTGGGGTCCATTATGATCAATGAAGTGGTATCAATGAACCTTCCTGCACAGCAATAATTTGCTCATTACTCATACAAGTCAAATGAATGACATAGCAAGAAACAGGTTAGTAGACTACCTTACCCATAATTTCGTAAACTTTTGCCCCACAAGTCACATTTCCTCAATGTTCATTTCACATCTATTACTTCTTCAGGGGGTATTGATATCCCCCTCTGTAACAGTTAAAATAAGTCATTTGTCTGATCTCGATACCAGGATTGAACTTGTCCAGAGCGCCTCTTTGGCATTTTTCCAGGAGTCTATCCTACATATTCAGGTCCACTTCCAACAGTCAAGCAGGTCCTTTGATGCCTGGGGCACTGGTACGTTGTATAATGCTCACGTACAAAGCACATCCACGCAGATGGTAATTGTAGTTTTTTTTGTAGCAATTTTTCTTTTTCTTTGATAATAACTACAGTAAAAAATAATAATTCATAAAATATCATGACCAACTGGCAAAAACAATGGTTGCAACATGATAAGCCAGCATAATGTGAAAAAAAAAATGCTAATGCCAGTGGTGAAACTGGAAGCAGTGGTGCTACAATGCAAACCAAGTCACTGGACGCCTGTAAGAAACATGAACTGAGTATAATGAATGTGGGTCGGACATAAGTGTGTGATGCACTGATGAATGGAAATAGGAGGTGGTCAACTAGGAAGGGATGTTGCAGAGACTGTTCATCAAACTTTAGTTACTGTTTCTCCCAGGAGGCACCCAAGCTTGAGAGTTGCACCTTCAATAAGGCATATAAGCTTTACAGTACTCACAAACAATCTATAGTGCATCAACAATAAGCTCTGAGATCAGAGATGATGATTTCTCCTTTAAACTTTGTCAGGATTCTCAAGCGTCTAAACTTTCATAGATCATGAGTCAGATAAAATATACACAGTCCAGTCATCTCAAAATAATGACCCTAATACAGTTATTAGTCTGTAATCTCTATACTTGGAAGACCTTTGTAGAAAAAAATGTTTTTTTATAAAAACATTATTTTATTGAAGTGTTTCATGTTTTAGCCCTTTATTTTAAGAGCCTATCAATAAAATAATGTTTTTATTGAAAAAAAAATATTTTTTTTTCTGCAGGAGCTGGATATTTTTTCTCTACAAGTATCATTATTCACCTGGGAGCCGCCTCAAGTTTTGTTCCGTGCACCGCACCCATTGTGGTTTTCTTGTACGGATCTGGTGAGCTGATCTGAACACTTTTCTCTCTTTGTTTAGACTTTTACAATCCGCACTCTTTAAAAGTACAAGGTGTTCTTCAATCATCGGATCCCTCACAAAAAGACAGTGAGACTCCGCTATTAGAGTCACCTGTTTTGGGTTACTATCACAAAAAGACTCCATCCTTTATTCACTTGCCCAATTCCTCTTATTTTTCACAGCGTTCTCAATAGTCATTTCACAGTGACTCCCTTGATTCACTAACGCAGTGATTTATTAGTTTTGATAAAATCTCTATTTTATCTACTGCAGATCTAGCAGTTCTCTGAATGTTGAGCCTTACATAATCCCGCCCACACCACTGATTGGCAGCTTTTTGTGTACTCTGTGCATTGAGAGAAACCTGCCAATCAGTGGTGGGGTGGGGTTACACAGAGTAGGCGGACTACATGGGACAAACCAACTAGTCCTGTAGTGATAATTTGCTGCAGATAAGACACTGATCTTATTGAAACTACACCTAGTAAGTGACACCATGTTGGAATCAGGGTCTCTATCCTTACAACATGCTCCTCTCAGATTAAATAGCAAAAACAGGTAACAGATTCCCTTTAAAAGGAAATTACCACGCTTCTAAATAAAAGTGGTAAGCAAAGCTTAGCTCAACAACATACCCTCCAACTATCCAATTCACTAGTTTCTAAATGTCCAAAGGGGCATTTGGGAGTCGGACCTCTGAGTCATTAATTCTTTGGTACGACTCCTATGTGTGCTCAAATATCTATTAGGCTGGGGTCACACTAGCGAGTTTGATGCGAGTTAGTCGCACGACTTACTCGCATCAACACCCGGCACGGCCGCCCACTCTCGGACCAGAGTGTGCGGCGGCATAGAAATACATGCAGCCGCGCACTCTGGTCCGAGAGCGGGCCGCCGTGCCGGGTGTTGATGCGAGTAAGTCGTGCGACTAACTCGCATCAAACTCGCTAGTGTGACGCCAGCCTTACTCTGACTATTCATGCAATGTCAACAACGGTATATATGTAAAAGTGCACAAACAAATTGTATGTAATCAATGGAAATTCTACATGTTAAGCTTAGTAGCAATCATTGGTTACAATATAAGCACTTCACCTGTGATAATCTGTCAGTATAAAATCGGTATAATATTATAGAAGCAGAATCTTATAGCAGAGTCCATATACGGTTTATCATATCACGGGACTTTATAATGAGGCTGAAGTACTGTGCATGTGAATTAAAGTGGCATATATAGAAGCAGAAATAAACAACTGTATGTTACCGGAGGGTAAATTAGGCACCGGAGATTAATTTGTGTCAGAAGATTTACATTTTTAACCACCTAAGGGTCTTGAGAATGGATTGATTGTTTTAATTTTTGCTTTGCTGCTTTGCTTAAGGACTAACTTTTTTTCTCATTTATGCAGCACTTTTGGGTTTGTTTGCAGGCCGAGTTGTATTTTTTGATGACTTTATTTTTTTCTACATACATAATATGGACATAAGTTTTAGAACATATCTTAGTTATTGCATTTAGGATTTTAAATTCAATATGTGCTGCTGGAGAATAATAGCACAATAGGGTCTTATCCAGGATAAAATGATAACTATGATCAAATTGTACTCACCAATTTGAGCCAAAAGACAAGCTCATAGAGATATCCGCTGCTGCAGATCCACCAGTCCACTCATGACCAACCAGTGGGTAAATGTGGATTTGCTGAATAATTCAGGATCCAGACCATGTAGCCATTAAATTGTGCATTTATTCTCAACGTGTTTCAAAGTACAAGACTTCTTCATCAGGAGCACAACAATGTTTTGAAAATCCTTTAAAAATAAAAGTGATGAAAAAATGGGCATCTCAGGCAACAAAGCAATAAAGAGCTTTGTTTTCTTTACTGCTTTGTTGTCTGAGATGCCCATTTTTTCATCACTTTTATTTTTAAAGCATTTTTAATAAAGATTTTGTGAATTTTTAATTCTTCTGGTGTGTCGAGCTGGTTCCACCCCTATTTTCCTCATTCAACTACAGCACTGTGCAGCAGCAAGGACGCCATGGTCCTCCCGAATTGGAATAGCATCTCAAGGGAGAGCTGAAATTTTGTTCTTATTATCATATCCATTGCTACTAGAGTTGAGCGAAACAGGTCGGTCAGATTCACAAGTCGCCAACTTTCGCCAAAGTCAGGTTTCGCAGATCGAAACCCGATCATAGCGTGAAGTCGGCCATGCGGTCAGCAAAACGAGCGCCAAAGTCGGATTTCCCAGAATGCTTTCAGGTGCCTTTTTTTTCAGCCAATGAGCAAGGACGTACACTATTGGCAACGAGATGACATGTGCAGTGTCCACCACCATCGTAGAGAAGGGCATTGCAGTGATTGGCTTGCTTTGTATAGTGTCTATAAAAGCCTTGATCGCCGACCTCCATTTTACTTCTGCCGATCTTAACAGTAGGGAGAGGTTGTTGATTATCAGTAGGGAGAGAGTTAGGGCTGTAAAGATAGAAGTTCTTATGTGCTTGTACTGATAGCAATTGTGCTGTATAGTTAGTGTGCAGTGACAGGGGAGGATTTACTTGTGTGCAGCAGCGCTGGTTCTTAGGCTGCCTGATAGCTGAATTGCTGTGTATACACTGCTGTGCAGACTGCTTTTTACACAGCACTAATACTTTTATTCTTTTTTTCTGCACACTTACAGAGCGTTCACTTTTTCCCACACCATATAGAGGTGTACGCTCCTCACACACTAACGTGTACCGGCTGGTATCACGGACAAATACATGCTAACTATCTGTGTGTGACTCCGGAAATATATACGGAGATTTAAATTTTTCCCTATACCGTATACAGCTGTACGCTTCTGATACAGTACTGTATATCTGCTCTTTGTATTACGGTCAAATCCATACTGAGTGAGCGTCTGTGTGTGACTTCGGAAATATATGCGGAGATTTAAATTTTTCCCTACACCGTATACAGCTGTACGCTTCTGATACAGTACCGTTCTTCTGCTTTTTGTATTACGGTCAAATCCATACTGAGTGAGCGTCTGTGTGTGACTCCGGAAATATATACGGAGATTTAAATTTTCCCCTAGACTGTATACAGCTGTACGCTTCTGATACAGTACCATATATCTGCTGGAAGTTTTGGTACATTTTCCCAAACATGAGGAATTATGGTGGAAGAGGCCGCGGAAGTGGGCGTGGGGGGCCAGCTGGTCCTGATGGTGGTGGTGGTGCATCTGCTGGTAGTGCCAAAAGCACAATAGCACCTAAGGCAGGAGGTGTTGAGCCTGTGTCATCGTCTGGCTCCAGAAGGCCTGGAAGGCTCCCTTTTCTGGGAGTAGGTAAACCACTTTTAAAGCCGGAGCATCAGGAACAGGTTTTGGCTTACATTGCCAAAATAGCCCCACCTCTATCGCCTCCTCTTCTGAAGTTTCAAAAACTGCAAGCACTGAGTCATCAGTGCAGGCTCCTGGTCAGGAACAACACCTTTCCTTGTGTCCTTCACCCCCACCAAAAGTGAAGGATGCGGCAGGCCACACTTCAGATTACTCCCTGGAGCTCTTTTCACATACCATGCCTAACTTATCAAGTGAAATCCTGAATTCCCCAGTCCAAGATGAATATGACATGGAGTGCACTGATGCACAGCCACTGCTATATGATTCTGCTGGTACATTCACCCAGAGTGCTACATTGCCCTCGCAGTCTACTGAGCCAGAATCTGACCCTGATGAAACTCAGGTGCCCCTTCCCGCATACTATACCACCTTACACGGTGATACAGAGGAAGGTGCAGATGAAGAGGAGGTGATGGATGACCCAGTTGTTGACCCGGATTGGCATCCATTGGGGGAAGAGGGTGCTGCTGGCAATAGCTCAGAAGAGGAGGAAAATCAGCAGCAGGCATCGACATTGCAGCTGTGGTTATCTGGC
>JARQOD010000001.1:274080163-274130541 GCA_033576555.1 Oophaga sylvatica
GGGATTGGTATATGATGACCCAGATCGGGTCTCTCTTGCTGAGACAAAATTACGTAAGATACAGCAGGGAGATCGTCCTGCAGAGGAATTTGCTTCTGAGTTTCGTAGATGGGCCACAGATACTCAATGGAATGACCCAGCTCTTAGGAGCCAGTTTTGTCATGGGCTTTCTGATAAATTAAAAGACGTTTTGGCTCAGTATGAGTCTCCTCATTCACTGGAGGCTGCTATGGCCTTAGCTATCCGTACTGATAGACGGCTTCGGGAGAGGGGTGAGGTAACCCCACTCCCTGTTGTTTCTCCACCTACCACTAAAGTCCCTTATGTTGAGGTTCCCTTGTCTGTTCGGATGAGCCTATGCAGTTGGGAGGGACATCATTTCGTAGAGGGGATTGGCGGTACGCCGCAGGACTAGAAGATGTTTTTTCTGCGGGAAAGAGGGACATTTTGTTGGAGAATGTCCATCCCGTGCCTTGTTGAGCCAAAAGTTGCCGGAAAACTGTTAATCCCAGGTTGTGTGGTGGACGACAACCTGGGAGTATGTATTTCATCCGCCAGTTCTTCTCAGTTCCTTGTACCAGTGGAGGTGGTAGTTTGTACGAGAGTGGAGAGATTGTCTGTTCTTCTTGATAGTGGTTCCGGGGCTAATCTGGTTGACGCTCAGTTTGCTCAGGCTCAAGGTATGCATCTGAGTGTATTGGTCAAACCGATCCCTATATTCTCCATTGACGCCAGGCCTCTCGGCCAAGGTAGCTTTGTTCATGAGGTTCATAACATTGACCTTCGGGTAGGGGCAATACATAGGGAACAATTATCTTGTTATGTGTTGGAGGGTCTACCTACTCCCATTGTGTTGGGACTTCCTTGGTTGGTTAAACATAACCCTGTGATTAATTGGCAGTCCAGAGAAATAAGCCAATGGGGTGAGTTTTGCAAAAGCAACTGCATGAACAAAGTCATCAGTGCGGTCGTGCCTAGTACATTGCCTCCTTTTTTGGAGGATTTTGGGGATGTTTTCTCTGAGGAGGGGTGTCAGGAGTTGCCTCCTCATCGCGTGTATGACTGCTCTATTAATCTCCTTCCTGATGCTAAGTTGCCTAAAGCTAGGTTGTATAATCTTTCTGGTCCTGAGAGGCAGGCTATGAAAGATTATATTTCTGAAAGTCTGGCCAAAGGGCATATTAGACCTTCATCTTCCCCAGTAGCCGCGGGGTTCTTCTTTGTGAAGAAGAAAGATGGAGGCCTACGCCCTTGCTTGGATTTCCGCGAACTTAATCGGATTACTGTTCGAGATCCGTATCCACTCCCTCTTATTCCTGATCTCTTCAATCAAATTGTTGGCGCCAAATGGTTCTCTAAATTGGATCTCAGGGGGGGTATAATCTGATTAGGATAAAAGAGGGGATGAGTGGAAAACGGCGTTTAACACGCCGGAGGGACATTATGAGAACCTAGTCATGCCTTTTGGTCTGACTACTGCACCAGCAGTATTCCAACATTTTGTTAATGACATTTTTCGTCACCTTGTGGGGCTGTTTGTGGTTGTATATTTGGACGACATTTTAATTTACTCGCCAGATCTTGTGTCTCATCAGGAGCATGTGAGACAGGTGTTGCAGATCTTGCGAGACAATAAACTATACGCCAAACTGGAGAAGTGTGTATTTGCCGTACAGGAACTTCAGTTTTTGGGTTTTTTGGTGTCAGCCTCCGGTTTCCGTATGGACCCTGAAAAGGTGAGAGCAGTGCTTGAATGGGATCAGCCAGGGGATCTTAAGGCTCTGCAGCGTTTTTTGGGGTTTGCTAACTACTACCGGAAATTTATTTGTAATTTCTCATCTGTCGTCAAACCTCTCACTGACATGACAAGAAAAGGGACGGATTTTTCTAAATGGTCGGACAAAGCTTGCCAAGCCTTTTCCTCTTTGAAGAAATGTTTTGCTTCGGCACCCGTTCTCATCCAACCAGATGCATCTCAGCCGTTCATTGTGGAGGTGGATGCGTCTGACGTAGGGGTGGGTGCTATATTGTCCCAGGGTCCGTCCCCTGGTAAATGGCATCCGTGCGCTTTCTTTTCTAAGAAATTGTCGTCCGCCGAAAGGAATTATGATATCGGCAATAGGGAACTTTTGGCCATTAAGTTAGCTTTTGAAGAATGGCGTCACTTTTTGGAGGGGGCAGTCCACCCGGTTACCGTTATTACTGATCACAAGAACCTGTTGTATTTGGAATCCGCTAAGCGTCTGAATTCCAGACAAGCTCGATGGTCGTTGTTTTTTACCAGGTTTAATTTTGTCGTCACTTATCGCCCGGGGTCTAAGAATGTAAAGGCTGATGCCTTGTCTCGCAGTTTCCCAGGGGCCGGGAAAACGGATGACCCGAGTCCTATCCTTCAGGAGGGGGTGGTAGTGTCGGCTGTATTTTCTGAGCTTGAGGAGGAGGTGTTAGAGGCTCAGGGGGACGCCCCTGCAGGACCTCCAGGGAGACTGTTTGTCCCAAATCTGTTGAGACAAAAGGTTATTGAGGCACATCATAATTCTGCTCTAGCAGGACATCCAGGGAGTAAGGCTACTTTAGATCTCCTTTCTCGCCGGTTTTGGTGGCCTAATGCTAATAAAGATGTTATAACTTTTGTCGCGTCATGTGGGGTGTGTGCTCGCTCTAAAACCCCTCATACCCGTCCGTCTGGGACCCTTTTACCCTTGAAACTTCCGGAGCGTCCATGGACTCATTTATCTATGGACTTCATTACGGACCTTCCTCCGTCGTCAGGGAATACTGTCATACTGGTGGTTGTTGACAGGTTCAGTAAGATGGCACATTTCGTTGCTCTTCCTGCACTCCCTAATGCTAAAACTCTGGCGCAGGTGTTCATTAGGGAGATCGTTAGACTTCATGGGTTGCCTTCTGATGTGGTGTCAGATAGGGGGTCTCAGTTTGTGTCCAAATTTTGGAGGGCATTTTGTTTACGTCGGGGGATGCAATTGTCATTTTCCTCGGCTTTTCATCCGCAGACCAATGGTCAGACAAGCGTCTGAATCAGAGTTTAGAGACATATCTCCGGTGTTTTGTTTCAGAGAACCAAGAGGACTGGTCTTCTTTCTTGCCTCTGGCAGAGTTCGCTCTTAACAACAGGCGGAGCGAGTCCACTGGTAAGTCCCCGTTTTTTGGGGCACATGGTTTCCATCCCCAGTTTTGTACTTTCAATGGGGGGGGCCCTTCTGGGGTTCCTGAGGAGGAGCGTTTCTCGTCGTCACTTGCTTCTGTCTGGGAGAGGTGTATTGAATAATCTGAGTGCGATGGGGAACCGTTACAAACGTATGGCTGATAGGAGGAGAGTTTCTGGTCCAGATCTGAATGTGAACGATCTGGTATGGTTGTCTACCAGGAATATAAAACTTAAGGTGCCCTCCTGGAAACTGGGTCCCAGATTCATCGGGCCGTACAGGATCAGTTCCATAATTAATCCTGTGGCATTTCGTCTGGACCTCCCTCCTACGTTTAAAATTCATAATGTGTTCCACAAGTCATTACTTAAAAGGTATGTGGCACCAGTCATACCGTCACCTCTACCTCCTCCTCCTGTGTTGGTCAATGGTAACTTGGAATTTCAAGTATCAAAGATCATTGACTCACGTCTGAATCGCCGGTCCCTTCAGTACTTGGTGCATTGGAAGGGGTATGGTCCAGAGGAGAGGATTTGGGTCCCTGCGTCTGATGTTAACGCAGATCGTTTGGTTCGGACCTTCCACAGAACTCACCCGGGCAGGCCTGGCCCTGAGGGTCCGGAGGCCCCTCGTAGAAGGGGGGGTACTGTCATGTGTGCATTGCCACGAAGATCGTCGCGGTTGCACATTTTGACTTCTCACAGCTGATCTGCTGTTTCTTTGTGTTTGGCAGCTAGGGAGTTAATTCTGTCTGTGCTCGGTGCTGGGACTGGGTGCAGTTTCTCCCGGCTGCAATTGATTATTTGTTGATTGGTTTTCCTTTAAATTCCGGTTTGTCTGTTTGGGGAGTTGCCAGTGAAACCTTCATGCAGACCACAGATAGGAATGAATCTGTATAGACTTTAGTTGTGAGCTCCTTAGTTGTTCTAAGCTCAACTTGGTTAGAGTTTATTTCCCAGACCATTTATGTTCCTTTGGTGTTTGAGTGTGTATGCAAGCGAGTGTTATCCTGTCTGTCTTATATGTCTAATCTGTGTATTTAGTTGAGATCAGCCCATATCCCTTTGGTGGTAGTCAGGATCCTTCTTAGGACTGATTACAGGGTTCAGGGTCTGATAGGAGACAGGGTTAGGTTGGAGACTTGGACCTCTGAACCATTATCAGTACCTCCAAGGTGAGGGATTAGTTAGGACCCCAGTTTAGGGTCAGGTTAGATCCCGGTCCACCTCTTTCCTGTTTCAGCTCATCAAGTCCTCAAGATTAACCCTGAGTTCAGCAGATATCGTGTCAGGTAAATCTATTCTATACTTACATGCTGATGTTGCTATACTAGTTGTTGTATAGAGTGTTGTTCCTGTATTAATAGTTTACTGACATTGTATACATATCATTAGACAGCGTGACATTATATATATATATATATATATATATATATACAGTACAGACCAAAAGTTTGGACACACCTTCTCATTCAATGATTTTTCTGTATTTTAATGACTATGAAAATTGTAGAATCACACGGAAGGCATCAAAACTATGAATTAACACATGTGGAATTATACATTACACTTTACAAAAAAGTGTAAAACAACTGAAAATATGTCTTAGATTCTAGATTCTTCAAAGCAGCCACCTTTTGCTTTGATTACTGCTTTGCACGCAGAAAAGGTGAACGGATAGACTCTGCATGCCTGGTTCCCACCGTGAAGCATTGAGGAGGTGGTGTGATGGTGTGGGGGTGCTTTGCTGATGACACTGTTGGGGCTTTATTCAAAATTGAAGGCATACTGAACCTGCATGGCTACCACAGCATCTTGCAGCGGCATGCTATTCCATCCGGTTTGCGTTTAGTTGGACCATCATTGATTTTTCAACAGGACAATAACCCCAAACACACCTCCAGGCTGTGTAAGGGCTATTTGACCAAGAAGGAGAGTGTTGGGGTGCTACGCCAGATGACCTGGCCTCCACAGTAATCAGACCTGAACCCAATCGAGATGGTTTGGGGTGAGCTGGACCGCTCACCGCTTCAATTTTGAATAAATCCCCAACAGTGTCACCAGCAAAGCACCCCCACACCATCACACCACCTCCTCCATGCTTCACGGTGGGAACCAGGCATGTAGAGTCCATCCGTTCACCTTTTCTGCGTGCAAAGCAGTAATCAAAGCAAAAGGTGGCTACTTTGAAGAACCTAGAATATAAGACATATTTTCAGTTGTTTCACACTTTTTTGTAAAGTGTAATGTATAATTCCACATGTGTTAATTCATAGTTTTGATGCCTTCAGTGTGATTCTACAATTTTCACAGTCATGAAAATACAGAAAAATTGTTGAGTGAGAAGGTGTGTCTAAACTTTTGGTCTGTACTGTGTATATATATGTATGTATTTATATTGCATAGAGCAATAAATAGAAGAAAAGCCGGTAATACATCTGCCGAGTTCTGTAAAATCAGTGCAGGAGCCGACAGGATAAAAGAGATGGATTACATACAGTAAATACATATAGAATAGGTAGATATATAGATGTCAGTGACAAATACAATTAGTACAGTGTGTGTGCAAAATACTGGACATGTATTTAATTAGTTAAAGACTATCGTAAAAAAATGACGTGGGGTCCCCTATAATTAATAGCCAGCAATGGCTATGCAGACAGCTGCGGGCAGATATTAATAGCCTTGAAGGGGCCATGGATACTGCCACCTGGCTAAAAATATCAGCTCTCTGTATATGCCCCAGATATAGATTACTGCGTGGGACACAGCGATGGCAGCACTGGACACCAGCATCGGCATGCCACACACCTGAACACCCCCTCATCCCAGCCTGTGGCCTGCAGCAATGCTCCACTCTTGCCTCCTCCAGCAGCGACCCTGGAACTCCACTTCACCGCAGCCACCACCACCCTGGTAAACATAAGATGCATGGATTATAAGAAGCACCACTATTTTCTTAAAAAAAAAAATTTTTCCTATTTTTCTCCTCAAAATTTGGGGTGCGTCTTATGATCCGGAGCGTCTTATAATCCGCAAAATTAAGAAAAAAAATAACTTCTGCAGGCAGGTGCCAGCCATGGCAACTGCTCTGCAGCATAATTGCATGTTTTATTTGCCAATAATACATTTTCTTCATGTTACTCAGCTACAAATATCAGGAGATATGTGACTCACGTAAAATAAAATAATACTATAAAATAATAAAAATAAAATAATAATTGTGACAATATCACCTGAAAATTGGATGGCAGACCATCCGGATGGTGAAAACAAGACCCAGGAGATGAAAAGGGGTAACCCTGTTTTTATGTTACTCAGCTAGAAAACAAAATTAACAGTGCTACTGCGCATGCGCCGGCGGCGCCATCTTACTGAAGAAGAAAAAAAATCCTCCTCCTAGATGGCGCCGCCCGTGCCTGCACAGTAGTAGCTCGGAGATGGATGAGAGCTGCTACTGTGCAGGCGCATGCAGCACCATCTTGGAGGAGGAATTTTTTTTCTTCTCAAGTAAGATGGCGTCGCCGGCATATGGTTAGCTGTCCCTAACTATCATGCTGTGTGACTGCAATCTCCAAGGCATATTAATTTAAACACTGCCTGATTGTAGTGAGCCCTGAATGTGAAGAACAGAAGTAGGGGGATTCTCTCTGCGCTATTGGAATGCCTGTCTGTCACAAGAATTAGCGATTACAAGACTTGTGGAGCAGCCCCTTGCCCACCTGCCCCTACAGCCACCAGAGTCACCCAGTCAGAGAGATGTAACTCACCCTGGCCATGTTTGCTCGTCAAGGTGTAAGTGGTAAAATGCTCCTGCAGACATTTTTAAGGAAACCAGTGATGTTGTCTATGATATGCTGGTGTAGCAAAATCACAGCTTTCTTAGAGGGGTAATGGTGACTGAGCCACTGGTACTGGGGGACTGTGACAGCCATCAGCTTTTGGAAGGGCTACATTTCTGTGGCCAACAGATTGGAGATGGTGGAGTTCAAGCTGTTTGCTTTGGCACGTGTAGGAGGAAACATTATTTTACGTGACCACAACTGCAGGACTGAGGTCTGGCTGCTGTGTTGAAAGAGGTTCACAGTTTTTTCTATTGTACTTGTAAGAGAAATTGAATAACCAACTCACAGTAAACTCCTACTAATCATAAAACCAACAAACTTTATTCATCAAAAATACAAAAATCAAAAATATTAATATCAATATGGCATCATACCACCACCAAAAGAAATGATCACCATAGGGAGCTGCCCAGCCCTATGCTGGCCTACTTGCCCCTACCAGCGGAGGTTGGCACCCTAAAACCTGCGCAGTGGCGCCCCAGCTCCACGACGGCTCTCCCTGCTCACCCTATAGGGCCCTATTGTGGCAAGGGTGTGAGTAGAGGTTAAACAAGTAGGTGAGAAAGTAAGGAGGTATCTAAAAATATTTTATTTCAGAATCAATCAGTTAACTTCTTAATATTTCTTGATGCTAAATCTGTATAGGTACTCTTCCCTAAAAATGCCATCTTTCTCTTGAAAATCTATAAAGATACCGCTCCTCCTGAGAAATCTTCTTAGATACTAATCCTATCTCTACATATAACCAAATTGTATTAATAACATTACATCTTGATACAGTAGAAGTTAAATAATACTGCAAAAAATCTCTTTTGAACAGACCTTGACTTAATAACCAAACAAAAAAGTTCCAGGAACAAACATCCAAATCAGATTGTTGAATAGACGTTAACACTTCATCTTTATTGCAATGCCTTTAAAAACATACTGTTAAAATTGTAAATCCAGGGGATAACTGGATTGACTTAATAACCCCCTGTGACCAAACAGTTAGAGGTTAACAATCCATAATAGGTATTGGGGAAGGAGGGAAGAGCCTATAGACAGCACATGCATGCAAACAAATACTTTATTAGCTCTCAATAAAAAATGGGTAGATTTGCTCTCAGGTAATCTTTTCGAGTTCATATGGTAGAGAATAGAGGTCATACAATATCAGAAACTCCAACCTTAAAAATACCAATCACAAAGTGTCGTTTCCTATCATTTAATCATGATCGCTCAAACATTGATATCACATCACAACAATCAGGTCCATTAGACAATGTAACAAAACCTAGCGTGGAAAAATATATATATAGTATTTCTGGCCATATCACAACACAGGAATCATAATAACAGAAGCAGATAACACTCCAGGCCATATTACAGCTCAAAGTGTTTCCCCTCTTCCAAGGTTCATCAGGAGTAAGGTAAAACCATAGAGTACTTAGCTTAATACAACATGCGAGGCATTGGGACGTAGACAGATGCCAGGGACAATCCCCCTGGTGCATCATACCAAGAAGGAGGATTGTCCCTGACATCTATCTACTTTTTTTAAGAGGCTAGAGGTTTCAACATCTTAATATTATTGAGAGCTAATAAAATATTTGTTTGCATGCATGTGCTGTCCATAGGCTCTTAACTCCTTCACCAATACCTATTATGGATTGTTAATCTCTAACTGTTTGCTCCCAGGGGGTTATTAAAAAACAATCATACCCAGTCTGATCAAATGACCAAATGCACTAGCAGGATGCAGCAGGCTCCCATGGATAAAGGCTGGAGAAGCAACAGGTGCTTACCACTGATAAAGGCAGCCACCCTATCACAAAAACAGTGATGATGAAGGTGTTAACTGCTTAGTGGGAAAAAAAAACACACAGATACAAGTTGCTTAAAACATGAATGTCATGCACAGTGTCTGGATAACAGCCTATTTTAAACGCCTATGATGGAAGGCGGGCTGGTCAGCACTGAATGTGCACAACACAAAAAACCAAACCTTCAAAAAGAGCCCAGGTGCACCCTGCAAAAGATGATAAAAAGTGCAAAAAATGATGCATATGATAAATGCATCGGATGAGGTATTAGTTACTATTTTGGCCAAAGCAGATAAGCTCGCAACCCAACGTCAAGGGTCCTCATTTTATTGCGAGTAACTAACTAGACATAAATTCAAAAAAAAAAAAAATCATTTTTAGCAAAAGCAAATCATGAAAAACAATCATACCCAGTCTGATCAATGACCAAATGCACTAGCAGGATGCAGCAGGCTCCCATGGATAAAGGCTGGAGAAGCAACAGGTGCTTACCACTGATAAAGGCAGCCACCCTATCACAAAAACAGTGATGATGAAGGTGTTAACTGCTTAGTGGGAGAAAAAAAAACACACAGATACAAGTTGCTTAAAACATGAATGTCATGCACAGTGTCTGGATAACAGCCTATTTTAAACGCCTATGATGGAAGGCGGGCTGGTCAGCACTGAATGTGCACAACACAAAAAACCAAGCCATCAAAAAGAGCCTGGTGCACCCTGCAAAAGATGATAAAAAGTGCAAAAAATGATGCATATGATAAATGCATCGGATGAGGTATTAGTTACTATTTTGGCCAAAGCAGATAAGCTTGCAACCCAACGTCATGGGTCCTCATTTTATTGCGAGTAACTAACTAGACATAAATTCAAAAAAAAAAAAAAGAAAAAAATCATTTTTAGCAAAATCAAATCATGAAAAACAATCATACCCAGTCTGATCAAATGACCAAATGCACTAGCAGGATGCAGCAGGCTCCCATGGATAAAGGCTGGAGAAGCAACAGGTGCTTATCACTGATAAAGGCAGCCACCCTATCACAAAAACAGTGATGATGAAGGTGTTAACTGCTTAGTGGGAAAAAAAACCACACAGATACAAGTTGCTTAAAACATGAATGTCATGCACAGTGTCTGGATAACAGCCTATTTTAAACGCCTATGATGGAAGGCGGGCTGGTCAGCACTGAATGTGCACAACACAAAAAACCAAGCCATCAAAAAGAGCCCGGGTGCACCCTGCAAAAGATGATAAAAAGTGCAAAAAATGATGCATATGATAAATGCATCGGATGAGGTATTAGTTACTATTTTGGCCAAAGCAGATAAGCTCGCAACCCAACGTCAAGGGTCCTCATTTTATTGCGAGTAACTAACAAGACATAAATTCAAAAAAAAAAAAAAAATCATTTTTAGCAAAAGCAAATCATGAAAAACAATCATACCCAGTCTGATCAAATGACCAAATGCACTAGCAGGATGCAGCAGGCTCCCATGGATAAAGGCTGGAGAAGCAACAGGTGCTTACCACTGATAAAGGCAGCCACCCTATCACAAAAACAGTGATGATGAAGGTGTTAACTGCTTAGTGGGAAAAAAAAACACACAGATACAAGTTGCTTAAAACATGAATGTCATGCACAGTGTCTGGATAACAGCCTATTTTAAACGCCTATGATGGAAGGCGGGCTGGTCAGCACTGAATGTGCACAACACAAAAAACCAAGCCATCAAAAAGAGCCCGGGTGCACCCTGCAAAAGATGATAAAAAGTGCAAAAAATGATGCATATGATAAATGCATCGGATGAGGTATTAGTTACTATTTTGGCCAAAGCAGATAAGCTCGCAACTCAACGTCAAGGTTGTTCATTTTATTGCGAGTAACTAACTAGACATAAATTCAAAAAAAAAATAAAAAATCATTTTTAGCAAAAGCAAATCCTGAAAAACAATCATACCCAGTCTGATCACATGACCAAATGCACTAGCAGGATGCAGCAGGCTCCCATGGATAAAGGCTGGAGAAGCAACAGGTGCTTACCACTGATAAAGGCAGCCACCCTATCACAAAAACAGTGATGATGAAGGTGTTAACTGCTTAGTGGGAAAAAAACCACACAGATACAAGTTGCTTAAAACATGAATGTCATGCACAGTGTCTGAATAACAGCCTATTTTAAACGCCTATGATGGAAGGCGGCTGGTCAGCACTGAATGTGCACAACACAAAAAACCAAGCCATCAAAAAGAGCCCGGGTGCACCCTGCAAAAGATGATAAAAAGTGCAAAAATGATGCATATGATAAATGCATCGGATGAGGTATTAGTTACTATTTGGCCAAAGCAGATAAGCTCGCAACCCAACGTTAAGGGTCCTCATTTTATTGCGAGTAACTAACTAGACATAAATTAAAAAAAAAAAGAAAAAAATCATTTTAACAAAAGCAAATCATGAAAAACAATCATACCCAGTCTGATCAAATGACCAAATGCACTAGCAGGATGCAGCAGGCTCCATGGATAAAGGCTGGAGAAGCAACAGGTGCTTACCACTGATAAAGGCAGCCACCCTATCACAAAAACAGTGATGATGAAGGTGTTAACTGCTTAGTGGAAAAAAAACACACAAATACAAGTTGCTTAAAACATGAATGTCATGCACAGTGTCTGGATATCAGCCTATTTTAAACGCCTATGATGGAAGGCGGCTGGTCAGCACTGAATGTGCACAACACAAAAAACCAAGCAATCAAAAGAGCCCGGGTGCACCCTGCAAAAGATGATAAAAAGTGCAAAAATGATGCATATGATAAATGCATCGGATGAGGTATTAGTTACTATTTGGCCAAAGCAGATAAGCTCGCAACCCAACATCAAGGGTCCTCATTTTATTGCGAGTAACTAACTAGACATAAATTCAAAAAAAAAAAATAATTTTTAGCAAAAGCAAATCATGAAAAACAATCATACCAGTCTGATCAAATGACCAAATGCACTAGCAGGATGCTGCAGGCTCCCATGGATAAAGGCTGGAGAAGCAACAGGTGGTTACCACTGATAAAGGCAGCCACCCTATCACAAAAACAGTGATGATGAAGGTGTTAACTGCTTAGTGGGAAAAAAAAACACACAGATACAAGTTGCTTAAAACATGAATGTCATGCACAGTGTCTGGATAACAGCCTATTTTAAACGCCTATGATGGAAGGCGGGCTGGTCAGCACTGAATATGCACAACACAAAAAACCAAGCCATCAAAAAGAGCCCGGGTGCACCCTGCAAAAGATGATAAAAAGTGCAAAAAATGATGCATATGATAAATGCATCGGATGAGGTATTAGTTACTATTTTGGCCAAAGCAGATAAGCTCGCAACCCAACGTCAAGGGTCCTCATTTTATTGCGAGTAACTAACTAGACATAAATTAAAAAAAAAAAAAAAAAAATCATTTTTAGCAAAATCAAATCATGAAAAACAATCATACCCAGTCTGATCAAATGACCAAATGCACTAGCAGGATGCAGCAGGCTCCCATGGATAAAGGCTGGAGAAGCAACAGGTGCTTACCACTGATAAAGGCAGCCACCCTATCACAAAAACAGTGATGATGAAGGTGTTAACTGCTTAGTGGGAAAAAAAAACACACAGATACAAGTTGCTTAAAACATGAATGTCATGCACAGTGTCTGGATAACAGCCTATTTTAAACGCCTATGATGGAAGGCGGGCTGGTCAGCACTGAATATGCACAACACAAAAAACCAAGCCATCAAAAAGAGCCGGGGGCACCCTGCAAAAGATGATAAAAAGTGCAAAAAATGATGCATATGATAAATGCATCGGATGAGGTATTAGTTACTATTTTGGCCAAAGCAGATAAGCTCGCAATCCAACGTCAAGGGTCCTCATTTTATTGCGAGTAACTAACTAGACATAAATTCAAAAAAAAAAAAAAAATCATTTTTAGCAAAATCAAATCATGAAAAACAATCATACCCAGTCTGATCAAATGACCAAATGCACTAGCAGGATGCAGCAGGCTCCCATGGATAAAGGCTGGAGAAGCAACAGGTGCTTGCCACTGATAAAGGCAGCCACCCTATCACAAAAACAGTGATGATGAAGGTGTTAACTGCTTAGTGGGAAAAAAAACCACACAGATACAAGTTGCTTAAAACATGAATGTCATGCACAGTGTCTGGATATCAGCCTATTTTAAACACCTATGATGGAAGGCGGGCTGGTCAGCACTGAATGTGCACAACACAAAAAACCAAGCCATCAAAAAGAGCCCGGGTACACCCTGCAAAAGATGATAAAAAGTGCAAAAAATGATGCATATGATAAATGCATCGGATGAGGTATTAGTTATTATTTTGGCCAAAGCAGATAAGCTCGCAACCCAACGTCAAGGGTTCTCATTTTATTGCCAGTAACTAACTAGACATAAATTCAAAAAAAAAAAAAAATCATTTTTAGCAAAAGCGAATCATGAAAAACAATCATACCCAGTCTGATCAAATGACCAAATGCACTAGCAGGATGCAGCAGGCTCCCCTGGATAAAGGCTGGAGAAGCAACAGGTGCTTACCACTGATAAAGGCAGCCACCCTATTATTATTATTATTATTATTAATATTTATTTCTATAGCACCATTGATTCCATGGTGCTGTACATGAGAAGGGGTTACATACAAATTACAGGTATCACTTACAGTAAACAAACTAACAATGACAGACTGATACAGAGGGGAGAGGACCCTGCCCTTTCGGGCTTACATTCTACAGGATTGTGAGGCAGGAGACAGTAGGTCGGGGGGTTGCAGCAGTTCCGGTGTTGGTTGAGGCAATAACTCCGGTAGTGGTGAGGAGGCAGCAGGGTCATTGCAGGCTGTAGGCTTTCCTGAAGAGATGGGTTTTCAGGTTCCGTCTGAAGGATCTGAATGAGTTTGATAGTCGGATGTGTTGGGGCAAAGAATTCCAGAGGATGGGGGATATTCGGGAGAAGTCTTGGAGGCGGTTGGGTGAGGAGCGAATAAGTGTGGAGGAGAGAAGGATGTCTTGGGAGGATCGGAGATTACGTGAGGGAAGATATCGGGAGATTAGTTCAGAGATATATGGAGGAGACAGATTATAGATGGCCTTGTAGGTCAGTATTAGTAATTTGAACTGGATACGCTGAGGAGATGGGAGCCAGTGAAGAGATTTGCAGAGGGGAGAAGCGGAGGAGTAGCGAGGAGAGAGGTGAATTAGTCGTGCAGCAGAGTTAAGGATGGACTGGAGAGGTGCGAGGGTGTTAGCAGGGAGGCCAGAGAAAAGGGTGTTGCAGTAGTCGAGGCGGGAGATGATGAGGGCGTGCACAATCATTTTAGTAGATTGAGGGTTGAGGAAAGGACGGATTCTTGAAAATATTTTGAGCTGAAGGCGACAGGAGGTAGAAAGAGCTTGGATGTGCGGTTTGAAGGACAGGGCAGAGTCAAGGGTTACTCCGAGGCAGCGGACTTCTGGTACGGGGGAAAGCGTGATGTCGTTAATTGTGGTAGATAGGTCAGGTAAGGAAGATCTGTGGGATGGGGAAAGATTATGAGTTCAGATTTGTCCACATTGAGTTTGAGGAAGCGGGAGGAGAAGAAGGAGGATATGGCTGATAGACACTCCGGGATTCTGGATAGCAGAGAGGTGATGTCTGGGCCAGAGAGGTAGATCTGAGTGTCATCAGCGTAAAGGTGGTACTGGAATCCGTGGGACTTTATGAGTTGCCCCAGGCCAAGTGTATAGATTGAGAAGAGTAGGGGTCCTAGAACAGAGCCTTGGGGAACTCCAACAGAGAGAGGGTGGGACGAGGAGGTAGTGTGGGAGTGGGAGACGCTGAATGTGCGGTTGGAAAGGTATGAGGAGATCCAAGATAGGGCGAGGTCTTTGACGCCAAAGGAGGAAAGAATCTGTAGTAGAAGGCAGTGGTCAACTGTGTCAAAAGCAGAGGACACAAAAACAGTGATGATGAAGGTGTTAACTGCTTAGTGGGAAAAAAAACACACAGATACAAGTTGCTTAAAACATGAATGTCATGCACAGTGTCTGGATAACAGCCTATTTTAAACGCCTATGATGGAAGGCGGGCTGGTCAGCACTGAATGTGCACAACACAAAAAACCAAGCCATCAAAAAGAGCCCGGGTGCACCCTGCAAAAGATGATAAAAAGTGCAAAAAATGATGCATATGATAAATGCATTGGATGAGGTATTAGTTACTATTTTGGCCAAAGCAGATAAGCTCGCAACCCAACGTCAAGGGTCCTCATTTTATTGCGAATAACTAACTAGACATAAATTCAAAAAAAAAAAAATCATTTTTAGCAAAAGCAAATCATGAAAAACAATCATACCCAGTCTGATTAAATGACCAAATGCACTAGCAGGATGCAGCAGGCTCCCATGGATAAAGGCTGGAGAAGCAACAGGGTTATTAAGTCAAGGTCTGTTCAAAAGAGATTTTTGGCAGTATTATTTAACTTCTATCAAGATGTAATGTTATTAATACAATTTGGTTATATGTAGAGATAGGATTAGTATCTAAGAAGATTTCTCATGAGGAGCAGTATCATTATAGCTTTTCAAGAGAAAGATGGCATTTTTAGGGAAGAGAACCTATACAGATTTAGCATCAAGAAATATTAAGAAGTTAACTGATTGATTCTGAAATAAGATATTTTTAGATACCTCCTTACTTTCTCACCTACTTATTTAATCTCTACTCACACCCCTGCTACAATAGGGCCCCATAGGGTGAGCAGGTAGAGCCGTTGTGGAGCGGGGGCGCCACTGTGCAGGTTTTAGGGTGCCAACCCCCGCTGGTAGGTAGGGCAAGTAGGCGAGCATAGGGGTAGGCACCTCCCTTTGGTGATAATTTCTTTTGGTGGTGGTATGATACCATATTGATATTAATATTTTTGATTTTTGTATTTATGATGAATAAAGTTTGTTGATTTTATGATTAGTAGGAGTTTACTGTGAGTGTGTTTAAAGAGGGTGGAGTAGGATGAAAGGGACTAATTGCTAGACTGTGAGTGAGGTGCATGCTGAGATGTAATGGAGGATTGAGAAGATGTGGTGTGCCTGGTGAAAGAAAAACAGCAGGCATCAAAACTTCCATAACAGCAGACTGGCTCTCGCTCACCCTGACTGTAGGAGGCAGCCAAGAGGAGGTTTTGCAGACAGAGACCTGTGTAACATCACTTGCCATGGTGATGGAGGAGGACGAAGCCGCATATGAGATGGATAGGATAGCCGGTGATTGGCAAGGCGCCCTAGTCTGCATTTTAGCGCAGTGAGATTCCCTCACTAAAATATGTTGATCACCCATGTGCTCGTTATTGCATGTAGTCATCAAATTATTGCAATTTTTGCCTCTACTGAGGTGTTTTTTGCAAAGTTGTCAAATAACGTGATTTGGGTCACTCTTTGTTGTCTGTAAAAAACCCAGGCTAGGCAATCCTTTCCACTCCTGCTAACTGCAGACTCGTGACTAGTGCTGGAAACAGCCAGAGTTGTGGCTGAGGATGCAGTGCTTGTCATCGTTGCATAACTCCATGTCTGTGAGGCAAGCCACATTGTAACCTCCTCATTTTCTTCCTCCTCTACTGAGCTACTCAGCTGCTTTCCTCTGGGTTTACACCAAGTGGGATCTACAACCTCATCATCATCCTCTCTGTTCTTCCACTCCTCCCCTGAGAGTCACTCTCCTCCTCATCCTGCCCTGACAGTACAGTACAGTCGTCATGCACCTCAGGTATCTGACTCTCATCAGAATCACCTCCACCCCCGGGGGTTAAAGTCTATTGACTAGGGTCTGAAAAACATATTGGGCATCGGGGCAGATGTTTTCCTCTTCTGGATTCTGTGTATATTTGGAGCAAATCTCTGATGCCCATGTAATAGAATGTGTGAAAAGCTCTGAAGAATGACCCATCTGTTGTTCTCCACAGTCAGTTGGGCATTTAGAAAGTTGTGATGTGGGGTGAACAAGGTTTAATTAGAGTGCCACCTCTAAGGATTGTACTGTGTGTGATGTTAATGTGTAGTAAGAGGAGGAGTGACCACTTGATGCAGCGCTTGCCATGCACTGGAGCACATTCTCTTTTTGAACTTCATCTACAAGGTGTACCGCTGTGCGGCTGCATAAGAAAGAGAGTCGAGTAGCTCATACAATAACAAATGTTGTCAGTTGTCTTTGAATAGTATGATATGGTATTAGTTCAGTAGAGCTTTCAGTAACATTGCCACCTAACCCACGTACACATCCAACACCGAGCCTATTCCCCATTCCACCACTACCTCGCTTTTTCCCACTCATGTATGTAACCTTACCCTCTTTTAACCAGCTTTTTCACAACCCTAGGCTAAAAGCTGTCAGTCACCTATCACTAAATGAACAATCAGCATTTATTTCCTGACATTGTGTGCCTGCACAACAATATCAGCCCAAACAATTTTAATTAAGAAATGTGGACTACTGCCTACACCCCAATATTAGACCTAACAATTTTGCCATCTTGATTAGGAAATGGGGCCTCCGGAGTTCTGACTGCAACACAGTATTAGCCCAAACAATTTGAATTGGAAAATGGGGCCTGGTGCCTGCACCCTTATATTAGTACAAATGATTTGGATTAGTAAATGTGACCTCCTGAGTCATGACTGCAACACAATATTAGCCTTAACAATTTTGTTTAGAAAATGTGGCCTCCTGATTGCAACACCGTATTAGCCCAAATTATTTTGATTAGGAAATGAGGCCTGGAGCCTGCACTCCAATATTAGCCCTTTCAATTTTTATTTATTAGGAAATGGGGCCTGGTGTATGCACCCCAATGTTAGCCTTATCAATTTTTATTAGCAAATGAGGCTTCTCCTCAACATTAGCCCAAACTATTTTGATTAGGAATAGGTTCTAGGTCCTCCTGCTTGCACTCCAATATTAGCCCATTGATTTTGATTAGGACATAGGCCTGGTGCCTGCACCCCAATATTAGCCCTAATGATTTTGATTAGCAAATGTGACCTCCTGATTAGAGATGGGCAGACACTTGGATGTGCGGGTCCAGCGGGGTTTGCCCGAACAGCTACAAAAAGTTTGGGTTCAGTTACCAGAACAATACCCGAACCACATTTACATAAATGGGGGGCCCAAATATCCAGTGTTTGCCAAGCTGTCATGTGCATGATATCGTAGCAGACAGCACTTCTGATTGGCGGTAAAATCATCACCACTGGTCAGACAGCCATGTTTCCCCCTCTGTCAAAGACAGTGTGAGCGCGCTGCTGTGATTGGAGGTATAAAGTTTTATCTCCAGTCAGTTGTGTCAGCTGATGTGACTACTGCACCCATCAGCCGAGTAGTGAGATCCCCACCAGCAACGTGAGACAGTCTCATGGTGCAGAGGTGAGTTCACCGCAGTTCAAATCCACCGGAGTAAAATTCTTCCAGTGAACTGCTGTGAACTCACCTCTGCACTGTGAGACATTCTCACGGTGCTAGCATCTCTGCGCTGTTTCACTGAGAAAACAACATGTCCACTTTTTATGTGCAGAGGGATATTGGACTTTGTCAGCCAATGACAGAAGCACTTGTGTCTGGATGTTGTGAATGGTTTCTGCATCCTGATTTGCTGCTAGAATGTACTCATATTACAGTTAGGTCCATATATATTTGGACAGAGAAAACTTTTATCTAATTTTGGTTCTAGACATTACCACAATGAATTTTAAACAAAACAATTCAGATGCAGTTGAAGTTCAGACTTTCAGCTTTCATTTGAGGGTATCCACATTAAAATTGGGTGAAGGGTTTAGGACAGGTGTGGGCAATCCCTTCGTTATGTCACACTCAATTAAGCAGATAAAAGGGCTGGAGTTGATTTGAGGTGTGGTGTTTGCATTTGGAAGGTTTTGCTGTGAAGTAAACATGCGGTCAAAGGAGCTCTCCATGCAGGTGAAACAAGCCATCCTTAAGCTGCAAAAACAGAAAAAACCCATCTGAGAAATTGCTACAATATTAGGAGTGGCAAAATCTCCAGTTTGGTGCATCCTGAGAATGAAAGAAAGCACTGGTGAACTCATCAATGCAAAAAGACCTAGGCGCCCACGGAAGACAACAGTGGTGGATGATCGCAGAATACTCTCCATGGTGAAGAGAAACCTCTTCACAACAGCCAACCAAGTGAACAACACTCTCCAGGAGGTAGGCGTATCAATGTCCAAATCTACCATAAAGAGAAGACTGCATGAAAGTAAATACAGAGGGTTCACTGCACGGTGCAAGCCACTCATAAGAATCAAGAATAAAAAGGCTAGGCTGGACTTTGCTAAAAAACTTCTAAAAAAGCCAGCACAGTTCTGGAAGAACATTCTTTGGACAGATGAAACCAAGATCAACTTCTACCAGAATGATGGAAAGAGAAAAGTATGGCAAAGGCGTGGTACAGCTCATGATCCAAAGCATACCACATCATCTGTAAAACACGGCGGAGGCAGTGTGATGGCTTGGGCATGCATGGCTGCCAGTGGCACTGGGTCACTAGTGTTTATTGATGATGTGACACAGGACAGAAGCAGCCGGATGAATTCTGAGGTACTCAGAGCCATACTGTGTGCCTAGATCCAGACAAATGCAGCCAAACTGATTGGTCGTCGTTTCATACTACAGATGGACAATGACCCAAAACATAAAGCCAAAGCAGCCCAGGAGTTTATTAAAGCAAAGAAGTGGAATATTCTTGAATGGCCAAGTCAGTCACCTGATCTCAACCCAATTGAGCATGCATTTGACTTGTTAAAGACTAAACTTCAGACAGAAAGGCCCACAAACAAACAGCAACTGAAAACCACCGCAGTGAAGGTCTGGCAGAGCATCAAAAAGGAGGAAACACAGCGTCTGGTGATGTCCATGAGTTCAAGACTTCAGGCAGTCATTGCTAACAAAGGGTTTTCAACCAAGTACTAGAAATGAACATTTTATTTACAATTATTTAATCTGTCCAATTACTTTTGGTCCCTTTAAAAACAGGGTGGCACATGTTAAGGAGCTGAAACTCCTAAACCCTTCATCCAATTTTAATGTGGATACCTTCAAATGAAAGCTGAAATTCTGAACTTCAACTTCAACTGCATCTGAATTGTTTTGTTTAAAATTCATTGTGGTAATGTCTAGAACCAAAATTACATAAATGTTGTCTCTGTCCAAATATATATGGACCTAACTGTAAGTTCATTAAAAAAAATATTACACTCTGCTGCTCCTCTGACCTATATTCACCCCCTCCCCTCATAAAACACATCCCCTCGCTCATCATACAAAACCATTATCCTCGCTAAAGTCCTAACAAAAGCATTAGTGGAAACACGATCAATTACTGAACTGTGTCCAAAATATGCCAACTATGAGGTAAAATGCTCAGAAATATGAACGCAAATCCGAATTTGCTGAATTTGAGATTGACGAACATTTTCCGAACAAGTTCGCTCATCTCTCTTGCAGAGTATTAGATATTTCCATCAAAACAACTGCTGCACAATATATAATAACTAACTGATCATAAGAACTGATCATGATAACTGATCGTAAGTACATAATCATAGTAACTGGGTAAGGTAATGCACAATTTATAATTAGTATCTGATCATATTAGCTCAGATCAAAGAGCAAAAATGCTGTGCAAGAAAAGTGCTTAGCATAGTGCAATAGAGATATACAGTTCAGTATTAAAACAATCTTAAAATATACACATACATTAATAAATAAGTGAAGGGAAGGAGTTGAATGTACAACCTGAGAGTGTAGCAAAAAGACCCCTTTGAGAAAGTTAAACCAGCAAATGTTTTTAACACTTTTTGTGTGCGTTATATACAGTATCATAGAAATTTAATCCAGACCACGGAATAGTATATAGATGAGAAATTTAATCCAGCCAAAAAATTTTATGCATTTTTAGAGTTTTACGTACCACCATAATGTACCATTAACCAAGTTAACACCTTCATGACCCAGCCTATTTTGACCTTATTGACCTGGCTATTTTTTGCAATTCTGAACAGTGTCCCTTTATGAGGTAATAACTCAAGAACGCTTCAACGGATCTTAGCGATTCTGAGATTGTTTTTTCGTCACATATTTGGCTTCATGTCAGTGGTAAATTTAGGTCGATAATTGTTGCGTTTATTTGTGAAAAAAAATGGAAATTTTTTGGCGAAAATTTTGAAAATTTAGTAATTTTCAAATTTTGAACTTTTATTCTGTTAAACCAGAGAGTTATGTGACACAAAATAGTTAATAAATAACATTTCCCACATGTGTACTTTACATCAGCACAATTTTGGAAACTATTTTTATTTTGTTAGGAAGTTATAAGGGTTAAAGTTGACCAGCGATTTCTCATTTTACAACAAAATTTACAAAACCATTTTTTTTAGAGACCACCTCACATTTGAAGTCACTTTGAGGGGTCTATATGGCAGAAAATACCCAAAAGTGACACTATTCTAAAAATGCACCCCTCAAGCTACTCAAACCTACATTCTAGAAGATTATTAAACCTCAGGTGCTTCACAGGAACTAAAGCAAAGGAAAAAATGGACATTTAAATTTTTCCAACAAAAATTTTTTTTAGCATCAATTTTTTCATTTTCACATGAGTAATAGGATAAAATGGATCCTAAAATGTGTTGGTCAATTTCTCCTGAGCACACCGATAACTCATATGTGGTCATAAACCACTGTTTTGGTGCATGGCAGGGCTCAGAAGGGAAGGAGCGCCATTTGACTTTTTGAATGGAAAATATGCTGGAATATTTAGAGGTTGCCATGTTGCGTTTGGAGAGCCCCTGTGTGCCTGAACATTGGAGCTCCCCCACAAGTGACCCCATTTTGGAAACTAGACCCCCCAAGGAACTTATCTAGATGCATAGTGAGCACTTTGAACCCCCAGGTGCCTCACAAATTGATCCGTAAAAAGAAAAGTACTTTTTTTCACAAAAATTTTCTTTTAGCCTCAGTTTTTTCATTTTCCCATCGGCAGCAGGATAAAATGGATCCTAAAATTTGTTGGGAAATTTCTCCTGAGTACACCGATACCTCATATGTGGTCATAAACCACTGTTTGGGCACACGGCAGGGCCCGAAAGGGAAGGAGCGCCATTTGACTTTTTGAATGGAAAATTAGCTCCAATCGTTAGCAGATACCATGTCATGTTTGGAGAGTCCCTGTGTGCCTAAACATTGGAGCACCCCCACAAGTGACACAATTTTGGAAACTAGACCCCCCAAGGAACCTATCTAGATGTGTGGTGAGCACTTTGAACCCCTAAGTGCTTCACAGAAGTTTATAGCGCAGAGCCGTGAAGATAAAAAATCATTTTTTTCCTCAAAAAATGATGTTTTAGCCCCAAGTTTTTATTTTCACAAGGGTAACAGGAGAAATTGGACCCCAAAAGTTGTTGTCCTGTTTGTCCTGAGTATGCTGGTACTCCATATGTGGGGGGAACCACTGTTTGGGCACATATCGGGGCTTGGAAGGGAAGTACTGACATTTTGAAATGCAAACTTTGATGGAATTGTCTGAGGGCATCATGTTACATTTGCTGAGCCCCTGATGTGCCTAACAGTAGAAACCCACACAAGTAACCCCATTTTGGAAACTAGACCCCCCCAAGGAACTTATCTAGGTGTGTGGTGAGCACTTTGAAACCCAAAGTGCTCCACATAAGTTTATAACGTAGAGTCGTAAAAATAAAAAAATATTTTTTTTTCCACAAAAATAATTTTTTAGCCCCCAATTTTTTATTTTCCCAAGAGTAACAGGAGAAATTAGACCTCCAGATTTTTTGAGCAATTTTTCCTGAGAACGCTGATACCCCATATGTTTGGGTAAACCACTGTTTGGGCACACGTCGGAGCTTGGAAGGGAGGGATCAACGCTTGACTTTTCAAAAGCAAAATTTGCTGGAATCACTGATGGCACCATGTCGCGCTTGGAGACCCCTTGATGTGCCTAAACCGTGGAAACCACTCAATGAGTCTGACCAGACGAGTCTGACCTCCATCTTTCAACTTCCATCTTTCAAATTACAGATTTTCTAATTACTATACTATGAATTAGACTAGAATTCTAGAATGCATTTGCCACTCATCGCTCCTGCAATATCATCTGTACCACTCTAATCAAGCTGTTTCTCCTCTTCCTACAGGTATGCACCAAATTTCCTCAGCTTTGCCAAATTCCTGTGACTGTGTTTTGTGAACTGCATTAATTTTCCACGGTATGCACCAAATTTCCTCAGCTTTGCCAAATTCCTGTGACTGTGTTTTGTGAACTGCATTAATTTTGCATGGTATGCACCAAACTTCCTCAACTTTGCCAAATTTCTGTGACTGTGTTTTGTGAACTGCATTAATTTTGCATGGCATGTACCAAATTTCCTCAGCTTTGCCAAATTCCTGTGACTGTGTTTTGTGAACTGCATTAATTTTGCATGGTATGCACCAAATTTCCTCAGCTTTGCCAAATTTCTGTGACTGTGTTTTGTGAACTGCATTAATTTTGCATGGTATGCACCAAATTTCCTCAGCTTTGCAAATTCCTGTGACTGTGTTTTGTGAACTGCATTAATTTTGCATGGTATGCACCAAATTTCTTCAGCTTTGCCAAATTCCTGTGACTGTGTTTTGTGAACTGCATTAATTTTGCATGGTATGCACCAAATTTCCTCAGCTTTGCCAAATTCCTGTGACTGTGTTTTGTGAACTGCATTAATTTTGCATGGTATGCAATCATCTATGCAGCTTTTTCTCTGTTTTTGACTGTTTATGAAGTGCATATAGTATCCCTGGCATTTCAATTACCCATCTTCCTGTATTCACAATGCATTCATTACCTTTGTGTCTTCCATGCATACCTGAGTTGCCAGTCCCTTCCCTCTCTTTTATTAGCTTTGCTTAACTGTGACCATATGGTCTGGGTAATCACGCCCACAACCCCCCTCACAGCTGCTTCCTCTCAAGTGCACATTTAGCCTCAGCCATGAGTCTGACCAGACGAGTCTGACCTCCATCTTTCAACTTCCATCTTTCAAATTACAGATTTCTAATTACTATACTATGAATTAGACTAGAATTGGACTGGAATTTCACTGTAAGTTGACAGAATATATAACCACTATCATGTTTCCTTTTCTTTTCACTTTCACCCCCATACAACTTACTTTTTTCATATTCCCTGTAATCCCCCCACCTAGTAAGGAAGTAGTCATTTTCCCCTCCATTCTCCCCAGACATCTCACCTTCTCCTCAGAACTGTTCCTCCACGTACAATCTTTTTTCTCCAGAAACACACGGCCACACCATGTCTTATCCTGTTCCCACCTTCTAACGCTCTGTCTGTTACTCCTCACTGCTGGTGACATATCCCCAAATCCTGGCCCTCCTCAACACATCCCCACACTCACTTCTATCACCCTGCCACGATCCTCTACACGTCTTCGCAACCATGATAACCTCATACCCATTCACCCAGCCCCCACTCCCCCGGTCCCCCTACCTGGAGCACTATGGAACGCACGCTCTGTCTGCAATAAACTGTCATTTATCCACGACCCCTTCATCACCAATAAACTCTCCTTCCTTGGCATCACCGAAACCTGGCTCACCCAGTCTGACTCAGCCTCACCAGCTGCACTCTCATACAGTGGATTCCACCTATCTCACACCCCCCGGCCCAGCAACAAACATGGTGGAGGAGTTGGTTTGCTCCTATCTGATACCGGCTCCTTTGCCCCAGTTCCACTACCCCCCTTCCCTACTACTCCCTCATTTGAGGTGCACTCCGTCCGCATCTACTCCCCCTCCAACCTCCAGCTGGCTGTCATCTACCGCCCCCCAGAACTTGCCATCTCCACCTTTCTCGGTCACTTCACCACCTGGCTGCTCCATTTCCTCTCTGTTGACATCCCCACTATCATCATGGGTGACTTCAACATCCCCATTGATGCTTCCACCCCAGCGGCCTCTAAACTTTTATCGCTCACTGCCTCTTTTGGCCTCACTCAATGGTCCTCTGCGGCCACTCACAAAGATGGTCACACGCTGGACCTTATCTTCACCCGCCTCTGTTCCCTCACTAATCTCACTAACTCACCCCTTCCCCTGTCGGACCACAACCTACTGACGTTCTCTTCTCTCTCCTCTTCTAGTGCACAACCCCCACTCCACAAACTCACTCACCCTCGCAGAAATCTAAAACACCTCAATTTCCCTATGCTCTCTGAGTCCCTCCTCCCTCTTACAGACATATCTTCACTAGTGTTGAGCGATACGATAATGCAAATATCGGCTATCGGCCGATATTAGCTCTATCGGCCTTTCGATAATTCGTTTCGATATTTTCGTCTTATCGAATACCGTAATCGGATTTGTCACTGTCACTGTGAGTGTCCGTCGGTCGGGTCTGTCAGGAGTCAGCGGCACTTACCTGGCAGAAGATCTCCGGCGGTCACGTCCTGGACTGCTTGATGGCCGCCATTATCTTCTCCCTGGCGGTCACATGCAGTTTTTCGCGATAACTGCAGTGACTGCAGGGTAATCCCGGCCGTAAACCAGTCCGATGACGTCACCGCCGGGGAAGCAGGTAATCAGCTGTGCTGCGCCGGGATTCTGATGTAGCAGAGCTGGATCGTCGTGGGACACTCGTTACTATGGACTGCGTCGGACAGGTGGTATACTGCTGGTTTTTTTTTCATTTTTTTACAGGAGATCGATGGCGTCGCAGGATGAGACTGTAATAAAAGTAATGAAAACTGTGTTGTTTTTTTTTTATTAAATTAAAAAACTTTTTTATAAACATTTACCCGTCCGGGTACATAAACAATTTAACTATTTATCAACAATTTAACTATTTACATACAGGGACCTGTCCGGGTTATTTATACTTCTTTGGCAGGGGTGTTCCAGGTACCACCTGGTACTCTTCTGATGCTTGCCAAACATCCGAGGCACCAAGGACCACCAGGACCTGATGACGTCGTGTGGCCTGTACAGTCAAGTCGTGACCCGCTATCTGGGTCTGTGTGGCCACCTCTTTCATCTCCCTCCGGGTCTGGAGCCCTATGTCCCGGACTGAACGAACCCCAGGGGGCCTAACAGGCGCCGGGTACGGGCCAGCTATACTTATCATGTCCATAGCTGGGGCTGCTGAGGAGACCACTGAGGGAGGCTTGGGAGATTTACGGCGTGGGGTGGGCACTTTTGCAGAGGCCTGGATGTGGGAGGCTGAAGGCTCCGAGGGTCTCACAGGTTCCTGACACACTGGGGAGTAGGGGTCGCACCTGGTAACATTTAGGGCGTACCATCCATTGTAACTCCAGTGTCGGGTGTAAGTCACCAAGTCTCCTGGCAACAGGTCCCTCCCCGGGTGTCCTTCTGGGAGGTGAGCCTTCACGTCCCGCCGGTTCACAAAGACTTCTAAATAAAGTCCAGGCTCCTTGATGAAGCCCCACCCACCTTTCAATTTAAAGCTCCGTACTGCACCCTTACGCCGCAGCTCACACAGGGTTCCTTTATCCTTTCTCATCCGGTCCTTATCTGCCCGGTCCTTCTCCAGGTTACGTTGCCGAAGTTTTTGGGATTCTCTCTGCTCCCTTTGTCGCTCTGCTTCCCGCTCCCAACGTCTCCACTCTTCCTCCTGACGCCGGTTGAAATTCTCCTCCACCAGCTGCTCCATGTCTCCACCACTCCATTGCAGCTTACAGTGTCCGGTTTGCGGCAGCTCTCCTGTCGCCCCCCAGTCCTGGCGGCGCTCCCCTGCGGAGGAAGCAGACGGCTCTAAATCAGATGACAGTCGGGGCTCCGGTACAGGCAGGTAGTGCTCTGGTGCCTGCGCGGCCTCCTCCATGAGGACGGGTGTCGCTTCTTCTGTCTCAGCGACGGGGGCAGACAGCGGGATCTGGGGTGCTGACGGTGCTGCGGTTTTTGCAGGAACGGGTGCCTCCACTGCGACAACGTCAACCGGATCACATTGCAAGGACTCCTCTACTAGAACGGGTGCCTCACCTTCCGGTACAGACACTTCAGGTAAGAGGGATTGGCGCCGCTCCAAGTTTAGTTTTAGGGCATGCCAGCTGGCTTCCATCCTGGCGACCTCCTCCCGGTGCCGGGCCAGGCCTCTTAGGGTATCCTCCGCTTCTTGCAGCGTAGGAGGGTTTCCAGGCCGGGTGCCCAACGGTGGTTCCGTGGCGATCGGGTCGCTTCCGTGGGGGGAGAGCTCTGACTGCTCCATCCCTTCACACTTCTGCTCGTGTCCATTAGCCATCTCTGCCAAGTCACATGTGTCATTAGCATCTGGAGAGGGCCCCTCTGTTGTAGTGAGGCGGGACCTTCGTGTTAGTTTCCGCACACTGAGGAGGATGAGGAGGCGGAACTTAAGAGCTGTGGGGCACGATCTTACATTGCAGTACCATTTAGAGCCATCGTTTTCGCGTCACTGAGTGAGTGTACAGTACACCCATGAAGAGCACGCCCTTCTTCTTCACCAGTGCCTCGTCGTGACGCAGATATGGCGGAAAAATGGCAAATACATTCTCTGATGATTTTAGCAATTCTCAAGCACAAAACCAGTTCAGTTCAGGCACACAGGACTCGCTTATAGCGAGCTACAGAATCCTGTTCGTGACGCCCAAGTTGAGTCGCACAGAGCCAGAGGTTTTGGGGGTACTCGGCACCGAGCCCGTCGACTTCTATGGGGTATGTCACGGCTTTACCCGGCAATTGAATCAGAGTCTATTTTACTATGTAGAAGTGTATAAACTATAAATATATGTATATATATGTCACAATGACATGTATATATATATATATATATATATAATATGTATTCTATGTGTGTATATTTTGTGTTTACAACGTAAGAAAGGGTTTTTTTTGTTGCATATTTTGTTCCCATAGACTTACATGGGACTTCCGCTATCGAAATCGATTATCGACGATATTTAGTGCTATCGGCGATACAATTTCGATACGATATTTTTAGATATCGAGCAATATCGCTCAACACTAATCTTCACTTCATGACACAGATTCTGCTGCCACCTTTTATAACACTGCAATAACAGCAGCACTTGATTCGGCTGCCCCCTCACACATAGCAAAACTTGTACAATCAACAGGCAGCCCTGGCTGACCAGCCTCACCAAAGAACTGAGATGGGCTTCAAGGGTTGCTGAGCGGAGATGGAAAAAATCCCGCTCTGCCGAGCACCTAACCGCATACAAGCAGTCCCTCACCAGCTTCAAGTCCACACTCACTGCTGCAAAGCAAACTTACTTCTCATTTCTCATATCCTCCCTGTCTCACAACCCTAAACAGCTCTTCAACACTTTCAATTCTCTACTCTGTCCCCCAGCACCTCCCCCTTCTCCTCTCATTTCTGCTGAAGACTTTGCCTCTTTCTTTAAGCAGAAGATCGATACGATCAGAGAAAGCTTTGGCCCACAGCCCCCATTGCCCCTCTTATCTGCTCAGCCCTCTTCCTCCAAAACCAACTTCTCCACCATGACAGAAGATCAGCTTTCCACCCTCCTATCAAGATCACACCTCACCACTTGCATGCTTGACCCGCTCCCATCCCACCTCATCCCTAGCCTCGACACCGTCTTCACCCCTACTCTAACACACCTCTTCAACCTCTCACTTACAAATGGTGTCTTCCCCTCATCCTTCAAACATGCCTCAATCACACCCATTCTCAAAAAGACCTCCCTTGACCCATCCTCTGTGTTTAGCTATCGCCCGATATCTCTTCTCCCTTATGCCTCAAAACTACTGGAACAGCATGTCCATCTTGAACTGTCCTCCCACCTCTCCTCCTGCTCCCTCTTTGACTGCTTACAATCAGGCTTCCGACTGCATCACTCAACTGAAACTGCCCTAACTAAAGTCACCAACGACCTACTAACCGCCAAGAGCAAGCGTCACTACTCTGTCCTCCTTCTCCTGGACCTGTCTTCTGCCTTCGACACTGTGGACCATTCCCTCCTGTTACAGATTCTCTCATCTCTTGGCATCACAGGCTTGGCCCTATCCTGGATCTCATCATATCTAACAAACCGAACATTCAGTGTCTCCCTCTCCCACACCACCTCCTCACCTCGCCCCCTGTCTGTCGGTGTTCCCCAAGGCTCAGTTCTTGGACCCCTACTCTTCTCCATCTACACCCTCGGCCTGGGACAGCTCATAGAATCCCATGGTCTTCAGTATCATCTCTACGCCGACGACACGCAGATCTACCTATCTGGACCTGACCTCACCTCCTTACTGACCAAAATCCCACAATGTCTGTCTGCTATTTCTGCTTTCTTCTCTGCTCGCTTTCTAAAACTGAACATGGACAAAACAGAATTCATCATCTTTCCCCCATCTCACTCTACCCCCCACCAGACCTGTCCATTAACATCAATGGCTGCTCACTTTCCCCAGTCCTGCACGCTCGGTGCCTCGGAGTGATCCTCGACTCTGCCCTCTCTTTCACAGCCACATGTCCAAACTCAAAAATATTTCCCGGATCTGTGCATTCCTTGACCATGAAAGTACAAAAACACTAGTGCATGCCCTCATCATCTCCCGCCTCGATTACTGCCACCTCCTACTCTCTGGCCTTCCCTCTAGCACTCTGGCACCACTCCAATCCATCCTGCACTCTGATGCACCACTAATACACTTGTCTCCCCGCTATTCCCCAGCCTCTACTCTCTGCCAAGCCCTTCATTGGCTTCCTATCGTTCAGAGGCTCCAGTTCAAAACCTTTAAACCCTGACCTACAAAGCCATCCACAATCTGTCTCCTCCATACATCTGTGACATGGTCTCCCGGTACATACCCACACGCAACCTTCGATCCTCTCAAGATCTCCTCCTCTACTCCCCTCTTATCTCTTCTTCCCACAACCGCATACAAAGCTTCTCCCGTGCCTCTCCCATACTCTAGAACTCACTACCCCAACACATCAAACTCACGTCTACCATGGAAACCTTCAAAAAGAACCTGAAGACCCACCTCTTCTGACAAGCCCCACAACCTGCAGTGATCATCAGTCTACTGAACCACCGCACGATCAGCTCTTCCCTCTCCTAGTGTATCCTCACCCATCCCTGTAGACTGTGAGCCCTTGCGGGCAGGGTCCTCTCTCCTTCTGTACTTGTGTGTGCCTTGTATTGCTCATGTTTACTGTACTTGTCTATATTTGCCCCTCTTCACATGTAAAGCGCCATGGAATAAATGGCGCTATAAAAATCTATAATAATAATAATAGTTTTAACTCCAACCCTAACCCCAACACACCCCTAACCACAATCCCAACCCTAACCATAACCCTAACCCCAACACACCCCTAACCCTAATCCAACCTAACCATAACCCTAACCACAAACCTAACCTGTTATGTTTCGGTAGCTGAGGAGAGCAGGCAAAAACGGCAATACACCAGAGAGGTTGGAATCTATTGGATTGCAGTACCCTGACTAACCACCACAACTAAAGGCAGCCGTGGAGCGTTCCTACGTTGGTCCTAGACGCCTCGTCACAGCCTGAGAGATTAACTACACCTAAAGATAGAAAGAGGAAAGCTATCTGCCCCGGAGCAGATCCCCAAAGAACATAGGAAGCCCCCAAACATGTAATGGTGGTTAGACAAGAGGAAATACAGACACAGACAGAAAATAGTATGAGCAAACGCTGTGGCCCAATCTGCCTAGACAGAAAAGGATAGAAAGGATACTCACTGCAATCCAAAACAACCCTTAAAAATGCCAACGCTACTGATTGCAAAAACACCTGAGATCACACGACCTCTACCACCTAAATCAGTTCTCTGGTGTAACAAAACTAAGCCGCAGCCACTGAAAAAACTGGAAAAGGCAAGTGAACAAATGACAATGGCTCCAGAGGAACTGAGAGGAGCCCAAGCCCCCCGGGGGGGGAACCTGGCTGACCTCACAGAAATGCAGAGAAATATGCAAATGGTAATCACAAAAACAAAAACAGAAAATATCTTATCTGAAAGCAGAAGACGAGGCAAGACTCAGCAAGCTTCCAAGTGAACCAGGAACCACAGTTGAGACAAGAACAATTGATCACCGGCAACCATGATGGGAGGGAACCTCCCTTATATCAAGCCAGTCTGTGAATCCTGATTGCCAATCCTCATTGAATGGTTCAGTACTGTTTGTAACCACCAGAGGGAGCTTCTGCTCAGAATTCAATCCAAAACATTCACAACACTAACCCGAATCCCAACCCTAACCCCAACATACCCTTAACACTAATCTTAACCCTAATACCAACCCTAACCCAAATACAACCCTAACCCTAATACCAACCCTAGCCCTAATCCTAACCCTATTTCTAACCCTAACCCTAACCCTAATGGAAAAATAAAAATTTTCTTTATTTTGTTATTGTTCCCTACATATGGGGGTGATAAAGGGGAGTCTTATTTACTATTTTTTTATTTTGATCACTGTGATAGGGTCTATCACAGTGATCAAAATGTACCTTCAGTGAATGAATGAATTTGCCGGCCAGCAGATTCGGCTTGTGCATTGTGCATACACCTGCCTTTTGGAAGATGTCAGCGCTCATGAACCAGGCAGGAGGGACACCGGAGGTACCGGGGGTGATCGGAAGGCGGGAGGTGGATCGGAAAGCGGGGGAGCTGAACAAAAAGGAGGGGAGCAGATGCTGACAGCGGCGGAAGATCGGCGCCGTCAGTCGGTGTTGGGGGCAGATCGCCCCCGTCAGTCGGTGTGGGGAGTCAGATTAGTGTCTCCAGCCATGGCCGATGATATTTCAGCATCGCCCATGGCTGGATTGTAATATTTCACCAAGGTTCGTTGGTGAAATATTATAATCGCTCTGATTGGTTGTTTCACTTTCAACAGCCAATCAAAGAGGTTGTAGCCACAGGGGGTCAAAGCCACCCCCCTGGGGTGAAGTACAAGTCCTCCTGTGCCTGCGAGTCAGGTGACCCTTCAGTGACCCCGGTCACCCGACCCACAGGAACTCGATTTATACCATAACGCCTACGTAGGCATCACAGGTCATAATGGCACAGGTTTTCAAGACACCTATGTAAGCGTCATAGGTCGGGAAGGGTTAAACTGTATGCATGACTAATTGAATCCAGAAATAAATTTGGAACATAAATATTTTGAAAGTGTAATATATGTACTTCTACACTCATAAAGGCTTTGCAGAAAGTGCAATGTCAGGAAAAAATTACAAAGAGGGTTATTAACCCCTTAGTGACAGAGCCAATTTGCAGCTTAATGACCGGGCCAATTTTTACAATTCTGACCACTGTCACTTTATGAGGTTATAACTCTGGAATGCTTTAATGAATCCTGCTGATTCTGAGATTGTTTTTTCGTGACATATTGTACTTCACGTTAATGGTAAAAAAATTTCACATGACTTGCGTTTATTTATGAAAAAAGCGGAAAAATGGCAAAAATTTTGAAAATGTAGCAATTTTCAAACTTTAAATATTTATGCCCTTAAATCAGAGACATACAATACAGACCAAAAGTTTGGACACACCTTCTCATTCAAAGATTTTTCGGTATTTTCATGACTATGAAAATTGTAGAATCACACTGAAGGCATCAAAACTATGAATTAACACATGTGGAATTATACATTACACTTTACAAAAAAGTGTGAAACAACTGAAAATATGTCTTATATTCTAGGTTCTTCAAAGTAGCCACCTTTTGCTTTGATTACTGCTTTGCACGCAGAAAAGGTGAACGGATAGACTCTACATGCCTGGTTCCCACCGTGAAGCATGGAGGAGGTGGTGTGATGTTGTGGGGGTGCTTTGCTGGTGACACTGTTGGGGATTTATTCAAAATTGAAGCGTGAGCGGTCCAGCTCACCCCAAACCATCTCGATTGGGTTCAGGTCTGGTGACTGTGGTGGCCAGGTCATCTGGCATAGCACCCAACACTCTCCTTCATGGTCAAATAGCCCTTACACAGCCTGGAGGTGTGTTTGGGGTCATTGTCCTATTGAAAAATAAATGATGGTCCAACTAACGCAAACCGGATGGAATAGCATGCTGCTGCAAGATGCTATAGTAGCCATGCTTGTTCAGTATGCCTTCAATTTTGAATAAATCCCCAACAGTGTCACCAGCAAAGCACCTCCACACCATCACACCTCCTCCCCATGCTTCACGGTGGGAACCAGGCATGTAGAGTCCATCCGTTCACCTTTTCTACGTGCAAAGCAGTAATCAAAGCAAAAAGTGGCTACTTTGAAGAATCTAGAATATAAGACATATTTTCAGTTGTTTCACACTTTTTTGTAAAGTGTAATGTATTATTCGACATGTGTTAATTCATAGTTTTGATGCCTTCCGTGTGATTCTACAATTTTCATAGTAATGAAAATACAGAAAAATCATTGAATGAGAAGGTGTGTCCAAACTTTTGGTCTGTACTGTATATATATACAGCAATTGATGAAGGCTATGGAAATGCCGAAACTTTTTGCTTGAACCCACTGTAAACCAATTGTCTGGGTTACAATAAATTGATTTATCACAAAGTATAAAGTTGAGTGCCAAGCTTCATTTTATTATATCCTGGGCTGTAAATGACTTAACTTCTGGTAGTGCTGGAGTCATTGACATATAGAAATGGGAAACAGCCCCCTGTGCCACCTGCACCATCGGTTGCACCCGCATAGGAGGTGAGGAATCCCAAAGACAGTACACTTTCTCGAGGTTGGTAGTATCCCTGTTTCAAGCTGCCTCAAGGAGCCTCTCCCAGGCCCAGTCATTCTTCAAGAAGGGTTCATCTTGCTCCATCCCTCTGGGATCACATCCACTACATATCAACGATGTTGCCTCTACATTTTGAGGAATATGTCCCTGGTTACAGCCATTAGCTCTTGCAGCCTTCAAGACAAGTGTTCCATCTCTACTGCCTGATGGTTGAACGCGATGTGATGGTGGATCCAAAACTCTTCAATGGACACCCTTCTCCACTGATGGTCATAAGTAATGATCACCCCCAGGCATGCCAATTTTCAGCACCTTTCGGCTAGCAGGACCGATAACATTTCTCCAGACCTGGTCCTGGCTCACCTCCTTGCCTCTTCAAATCAGACTAGGCCTGCAGTCCACTCACCAGCTCCTGGATCTTGGCTATCCAGTGCACAGTCTGCAAGAACCCAGTGGTAAAGGATACCACCTGGGTTCGGGCTTTGGTGGTTCCAGGTAATCAGCCGGATCCAGATCATAGACTCTTGCCACATCTGCTATTGTGCCAGCTTGGTCTGGCTCCAATATTCCTCCAGTCACTCCCTTGGGAGTCTTTCTTGATTCTGCCACCTGTGTTGCCCACTAAGCATGTTATACTGTTTGGATGACTAATTGAATACAGTAAAAAATGAACATTTTTTTGGAGTTTTAAATACCACAGAAATGTACCCAAGACCATGGAATAATGTATAGCTAAGAAAGTTAACCCAGAAAAATTTTACATTCTTATTTTGGAGTCGTAAATATCACAGTAATGTACCCCATGCCATGAATACTGTATGGCTGCAAAATGTAACCCAACAAAAGTTTTCAGCTCTCTTTTGGAGTGATAATATTACACTCATGTAATACAGATCGTTTAATAGTGTATGGGTGAGTAATTTAACCAAAGAAAAGCTTTTTGGAAGTGTTAGAAAAGCTTTTTGGAAGTGTTAGATATTACATAAATGTACCCCACAAAACGGAATACTTTATGGGTGAGTAATTATCACACAAATGTATGTCACACCACAGAATACAGTATGGCTGAGAAATTTAACCCAGCAACATTTATTAACACTTTTTTGGAGTGTCAGATATCACACAAATGTACTCCAGACTACAGAATACTCTATGGGTGAGTAATTTAATCCAGAAAAAAATACAAACACTTTTTTTGAGTGTTATATAACACCAAAATATACCACAAAGCACGTAATACTTGATGAATGAAACAATATATTAAATTTTATTTACACAAAAAAGCCACAACTATATTTTTGCAAGGAACTATACAGTCCCAATTCCTGTCTACAGACTGTATTCTACCAGAATGTATGAAGAATGTATGTGATACAAACCGCAAAGGAAATGATTAGCACTTTGAAGGGCTGCTAGTGTGATGGCTCAGCCTCATCACCAATATCAACACTACAGGCCTCTGATTCGTTATACTGTGCACACACATGCCTAGACTAGCACTCTATCCTTCCAATACTAACTGTCACAGAGCTGTGCAATGGCGTCAGAGTGCTGAGCTGGGCAGTGCCTGTCCTTTTATAACCACTGATAGTGTCACATGGCCAGCCAATCACAGTAATGCCACAACCAAGATGACTACAGCATTATAGTGATGTGCATGCAATACCGGGATACTTATTGGCTGTGTAACAGGCACCAAACATGTGGGGAGGGGATTTGAGTTTTAAATGGCGCACCACCCAATGCTTGCCTAGTAACGAGCATATCCGAGGACCCAAATACTCAAGTGACATTCGAGTATTAATGAGCACGTTAGCTCAAACATAATGGGTTTTTTCAAACACACCTGGCTGAGTTCATACAGCCAGTGCCTGATACATGCTGCGCATAGATTGAGCTGCATGTGGTAGCCATCAGGTTCTCGTTAAAAAGTAGATGAAGATAGTGTGTACTTCAAAGTAAGGCACTGAAGTGAGCGGAGAGATGGAGCAGTGTCAGGAGTCAAACCCAGTACCTCTTGTCCACTGGCCAGCAGCTCTACCATCTGAGCTATTCTGCTGGCTGCAAAGTTCCTTGCTGAACCCAGATACCATTGACTGTTCTTCCTGATTGGCTACACCTAGTGCTCTCTTGATTGGGCCTCTGATTGCCAATTACACACCCTATATAAACCTGGCCCTGTGGGTGTGTCATTGCGAGATTATTGAGCTCCAAGCCTTTAGTCAAGCGTTTCCTGCTGATCCATTGCTACAAACACTGCTCTCCTGTGAACCGACCTCGGCCTGCCTTCTGACTACGCTCTCCGCCTGATCCATTGCTACAAACACTGCTCTCCTGTGAACCGACCTCGGCCTGCCTTCTGACTACGCTCTCCGCCTGATCCATTGCTACAAACACTGCTCTCCTGTGAGCCGACCTCGGCCTGCCTTCTGACTACGCTCTCCGCCTGATCCATTGCTACAAACACTGCTCTCCTGTGTACCGACCTCGGCTGCCACCTGACTACGCTACCTGCCTCTGCTTCCCCTAGTGTTTGCAGTAACATCGGCTCCAACCCAGACGGGATCTTGACAGAATAATCTCGCGCCAAAATGGAGTCCGCTGTGAACACCCTGAGGCGGCAAGTTACGGAGCTTCAAAGTTTTTGTACTGACTCTCAAGGAAAATATGCCAAGTTACAAACTGATTTCACGGCGATACAACAGGAAGTAATTGAGCTACAAAAACAACTTCTGGATGTGCGCAATTCAGGGTCCGAATCAAACGCGCGGCTGCCGCTGCCTGCAAAGTTCAGTGGGGATCGCAAGCAGTACCGAGGATTCCTCAATCAATGCCGCATATACTTCCAGATGCAACCTGCTCCCTTTACTAGTGAGAGGAAGAAAGTTTTTTTCATGATAAATCTCCTGACGGATGAAGCTCTTGCTTGGGCTTCACCTTATGTAGAAAAGGACTATGCCCTCCTTAATGACCTGGAAGCTTTCATCGCAGCTATGAATCAAGTTTTTGATGACCCAAACCGCTGTGCCACAGCAGAAACCAAATTACATAATTTGCGCTAAGGACGTCGCTCTGTTGCGGAATATACATCGGATTCCGTCGCTGGGTGGCCGACACCACCTGGAATCCAGCGGCCCAGAGAAGTCAATTTCGACGAGGGTTATCAGAACCAGTGAAAGACGAGCTTGCCAGGGTTGAGACCCCCGACCAGTTGGAGGACTTTATTCAACTATGTATCCGGATTGACCAGAGACTTACTGAAAGGAGAAAGGAGAGACTGCGAGCACTTGGGAATAGCCCTGGCTTCTCATTTTCAGCATCGGACCACCAAGAAAAGACGCAAGGCGTGTCTGAACCGATGCAGATCGACGTCATCCGAAGACCACTCTCTGCACAGGAGAAGGAGAAGCGACGTGCAGAACATCTCTGCCTCTATTGTGGGGACCCTGGACACTATGCCATCAACTGTCCTAACAAAAGGACTATAGCCTTTACCAACAACAGGTCTGCCAGCAATATGGACCTTTCTCGGCAGTCGGATTCCATCTTGCAGACTATCTCATCAGTAACGCCAGAAATAGACAAAATACATAATACATCATCTCATTTTGTAATCCCTATTCAGGTTGTAATGGGCACCCAAAAAATACAATGCTCTGCCATGTTGGATTCGGGAGCAGGAGGAAATTTTATGGACTTAAAATTTACACGTGATAATAATATTTCCAGTAGGACCAAATCCACACCAATTGAAATGGAAACTGTGGATGGATCACCCTTGTCTTCTGGACCTGTCACGCATGAGACAATCGAACTGGAGATTTGTATCGAACTGGATCATCATGAAGTTGTCAGTTTCCACCTTATTTCATCTCCGAAATTTCCGATTATTCTAGGGATCCCCTGGTTTTCAGTCCATAACCCTTCTATCAACTGGGCATCAAGGACCATCACCTTTCCATCTGACTACTGTAAGAATAATTGTCATAAGGAACCCCTGTTCTCCAACAAGTCCAAATCTCTGAGATTTCGCATGAGAAGGAAGAGAAACTACCACCTCAATATCAGCAGTTCTCTGATGTCTGCAGTAAGAAGAAAGCAGATCAATTACCTCCTCACCGTCCTTACGACTGTCCCATTGAATTGCTGCCAGGAGCAACCATTCCATTTGGACGGATTTACAATCTTTCCGAACCTGAATTGAAGGTATTAAGAAAGTTCCTGGATGAAAATTTAGAGAAAGGCTTTATTCGACCTTCCACATCTCCAGCTGGGGCACCCCTGTTCTTTGTTGAAAAGAAAGACTCCACTCTGCGGCCATGTATTGACTACAGAGAGATGAATAATATCACTGTCAAGAATCGCTACCCGCTACCCTTGATTCCTGAACTATTTGAGAGACTCCGTTCTGCAAAAATATTTCGAAGCTGGATCTTAGAGGGGCTTACAACCTCATACGGATTCGCCCAGGAGATGAGTGGAAGACCGCCTTCAGAACGAGATATGGACATTTTGAATCTCTGGTTACGACCATTGGTCTTAGCAATGCCCCAGCCACCTTTCAACATTTTATTAATGATGTATTTCGAGATTTCTTGGACCAATTCGTTGTGGCTTATCTCGATGACATTCTTATATTTTCAGACACCTTGGAAGAGCATCGCAGGCACGTCCAGTTAGTCTTGGAACGACTACAGGAGAACCATCTCTACATTAAACTTGAAAAATGTGAGTTTGAACAAACCAGTATCCAATTTCTGGGATATATCATCTCCCCAGAAGGTCTGAGCATGGATCCCGGCAAAATCAATGCTGTAGTGGACTGGCCTGTTCCAAGAAATTTAAAAGACGTCCAGCGTTTCATAGGATTTGCAAATTTTTACCGAAAATTTGTAAAGAACTTTTCACGGATCATACTACCAATTACTACACTAACAAAAAAGACCAAAGCATTTTTCTTGTCTCCGGAGGCACAGGAGGCTTTTGACAAATTGAAAACTCTTTTTACGTCTGCTCCATTGTTAGTACACCCAAATCCTGAATTGCCATTTACTGTCGAAGTGGACGCCTCGGACTCTGCAGTGGGAGCCATTCTGTCTCAGCGAGTTGGGGACAAAATGCAACTTCACCCATGTGCGTTTCTTTCCCACACCATGTCATCTGCAGAAAAGAACTACGATATCGGTAATAAAGAACTGTTAGCCATTAAAGTTGCCTTCTCCGAATGGAGACATCTTTTGGAAGGTGCCAATCACCCTATGACTGTCCTCACGGACCACAAGAATCTTGAATTCCTCCGTACAGCAAAAAGATTGTCTGCAAGACAAGCACGATGGGCCTTATTTTTCTCAAGATTAAATTTTATAATTTCTTACCGGCCTGGTTCAAGAAATGGCAAGGCTGACGCCCTGTCCAGGATGTGTTCGGAACCTCAGGAGAGGTCTACTAATGACGATACAATTCTAGGCCCTAAAAATTTTTTGGGAATATTGCACTCTAGAGGACTATGTAATAGAATTAAAGATGGATATCAAGAGGACTCTTTCCTTAACCATCCTTCGGAAGACGTCGATCTCTCATTCAAAGAGGGGTTTTGGATGCAGAAACACAAAATATATGTACCTGAATCTTCTCGCCTTGAAGTCCTCAAAAGTGTCCATGATTCTAAACTGGCAGGACATCCTGGAGTTGCAAAAACACAAGACTTACTACTTTGTTTCTTTTGGTGGCCTAATTGTAGGAAGGACGTGAGGAAATATGTTTCAACCTGTTTAACATGCGCATGAAACAAGACCCCACGATCGTCTCCTCTAGGACTCTTGCAACCACTTCCAGTTCCATCCAGGCCTTGGGGATCTATTTCCATGGATTTTATTGTGGAACTACCCCCTTCTAAACAGATGACCGTCATCCTTGTCATAGTGGACCGACTCACAAAAATGGCCCACTTTATTCCAACTGAAGGAATTCCTACTGCTGAAAAAACTGCAGAACTGATAATCAAAGAGGTATTCAGGTTACATGGAATTCCTGACAGCGTGGTGTCTGACAGAGGCGTTCAGTTTACGTCAAAATTTTAGAAGAGTTTCTGTACAGCCTTGGGAGTCACGGTGAATCTTTCTACCGCTTTCCATCCTCAGTCCAATGGCCAGACGGAGAGAACGAACCAGACTTTGGAGCAATACCTCCTTTGCTTCATTTCCTATCTTCAGGATGACTGGGTGGACTATTTACCAACAGCAGAGTTTGCCTACAACAACACCATACATAGCGCTACATCTCAAACCCATTTTTTGCTAATTATGGGTACATCCAGTATTTATTCCTAATCTGCCAGTGAACACTCCCATTCCTGCTGTAAATGACAGGCTTGCAAAATTACAGGAATCCCAGAAGGAATTATCAGAGATATTACTCAAGACCCAGGAAGTATATAAGGAAGCAGCAGATAAACATCGGAGAGTGCCCCCTGCTCTTCAGGTTGGAGACAAAGTTTGGCTGTCCACTAAAAACCTTAAGACACATGTGCCATCCTCCAAATTGGGTCAGAAATTCATTGGACTTTTTCAAATTTCTGCAAAAATTAACCAGGTTGCTTTTCGTTTAAAACTTCCCAACAATCTAAAGATTCATCCAGTGTTTCACATATCCTTGCTCAAACCTTTCTGTGAAAAACCCGTTTCCAGGAAGAATTCAGCCACCTCCTCCACCAGAAAGGATCCGTGGTGAAGAAGAATACATTGTGGATAAGATTCTGGACTCCCGAAAATTCAGAGGTAAATTGCAGTATCTGGTGCAGTGGAAGGGTTACGGACCAGAGGAAAATTCATGGGAACCAAGGGACAACGTCCATGCTCCTAGACTAACAAGAGCCTTTCATCAGAGGTACCCGATAAGCCAGCTCCTGAGATGTCCAGAGGCCATCCTGGAAGGAGGGGAGTACTGTCAGGAGTCGAACCCAGTACCTCTTGTCCACTGGCCAGCAGCTCTACCATCTGAGCTATTCTGCTGGCTGCAAAGTTCCTTGCTGAACCCAGATACCATTGAATGTTCTTCCTGATTGGCTACACCTAGTGCTCTCTTGATTGGGCCTCTGATTGCCAATTACACACCCTATATAAACCTGGCCCTGTGGGTGTGTCATTGCGAGATTATTGAGCTCCAAGCAAGCCCTTTAGTCCAAGCTTTCCTGCTGATCCATTGCTACAAACACTGCTCTCCTGTGTACCGACCTCGGCTGCCACCTGACTACGCTACCTGCCTCTGCTTCCCCTAGTGTTTGCAGTAACATCGGCTCCAACCCAGATGGGATCTTGACAAGCAGGGTTGAAAGAGGAGAGGATGTAAGCCATGTTTGCGTACATGTACAGTGGGGGAAATAAGCATTTCATCCCTTGCTGATTTTGTAAGTTTCCTCACCGACAAAGGCATGAACAGTAGTGTTGAGCGATACTGCTCGATATCTAAAAATATCGTATCGAAATGGTATCGCCGATATCACTAAATATCGTCGATATCCGATTCCGATACCGGAAGTCCAATGTAAGTCTATGGGGAAAAAAAAATCGCAACTAAAAAAAACCTTTATTTCCTTGTAAACACTAAATATACACACATAGAATACATATATATATATATATACATGTCATTGTGACATATATATATACATATATGTTTAGTTTATACACTTCTACATAGTAAAATATCCTCTGATTCAATTGCCGGGTAAAGCCGGCTTCTGTGAAAAGACAGAAGCACCCGACATGAAATGACACTTGGTGTACATAGGGTTAACCATGTATTTTCATGTTGTTTGCAATCTGATTTGCACAAACAATTACATCAGTCTATGTGTGCAAAATTTCACACCTGTAGGGGTTAATTAAAGGTGTAAATTCGTTGTAAAAAAAAAACGACTTTTTTGCTACGAATTTACACCTTTAATTAACCCCTACAGGTGTGAAATTTTGCACACATAGACTGATGTAATTGTTTGTGCAAATCAGATAGCAAAGGACATGAAAAGACATGGTTAACCCTATTACACCAAGTGTCATTTCATGTCGGGTTCTGCATTTTCACAAAAGCCGGCAATTGAATTAGCGGATATTATACTATGTAGAAGTGTATGAACTATAAATATAAATATATATATATATGTGTCACAAATTCAATGACATGTATATATATATATATATATATGAGGTGTAAAATTGTTTAAAAAAAATGCGTGGGCTCCCGCCCTATTTTCGCAACCAGACAGACAAAGCCAGCGAATGGGGGCAGATAATAATAGCCCAGAGAGGGACCATTATTTTTGGCCCCCCCTGGCTACTAACATCTGCCCCCAGACACCCCAGAAAAGACAAATCTATAATTAGATTCGCCCTTTCTGGCACTTTGCCCGTCTATTCCCATTGCCCTGTAGCGGTGGCAAATGGGTTAATAAGGGGTTAAAATGACCTTGCAATTGAAAGGTCACTTTAAGCCAGGTTAATAATTGAGAGCTGTCAATTAGACAACTATCAATTATTAATCCTATTGTATGAAAGAAAAATCAAACACACACACTTTAATAAAAAAGAAGTTTAATGAAATAATCACACAGTTTTTGACCATATTTTATTTACCTGCTAAAACCATTTCCTGTAATAAAAATAAAATAATAAAGCAAAATTATTCTTACCTATCCCATGCACAGTCAGGTCCCACGGTGTAATCCTTCAGAAAGGGTTAATGTTTACTGCAGGGACCGCAGCTAATGCTGCAGCCTCACAGTAAACCCCCAAATGAATGAGCTCCTCTCCTGGCTGACAGGAGAGGAAGTGGAAAGCTTAATTGATTGCTTTCCACTTTCACTTCAGGTCAGCCAGGGACACCATCAGTGACGTCAGAGGGAACTGATTAACAAAAATAGGGGTTCCCTTCGAAAAAAAAAATGGCGTGGGGTCCCCCCTATTTTTGTTAACCAGCCAGATGAAGCAGACCGCTGAGGCCTGGATTTTCAGGCTGTTAAGGAGCCAAGATCCATGGACCTTGCAGCCTGATAATACCAGGCCAGCGCTGCATATCGGACTGATTAACAAAAATAGGGGATCCCCTCGAAAAAAAATGGCGTGGGGTCCCCCCTATTTTTGTTAACCAGCCAGATGAAGCAGACCGCTGAGGCCTGGATTTTCAGGCTGTTAAGGAGCCAAGATCCATGGACTTTGCCAGCCTGATAATACCAGGCCACAGCAGTCTGCATATCTTGGCTGATTAACAAAAATAGGGGATCCCCTCGAAAAAAATTGGCGTGGGGTCCCCCCTATTTTTGTTAACCAGCCAGATGAAGCAGACCGCTGAGGCCTGGATTTTCAGGCTGTTAAGGAGCCAAGATCCATGGACCTTGCCAGCCTGATAATACCAGGCCACAGCAGTCTGCATATCTTGGCTGATTAACAAAAATAGGGGATCCCCTCGAAAAAAATTGGCGTGGGGTCCCCCCTATTTTTGTTAACCAGCCAGATGAAGCAGACCGCTGAGGCCTGGATTTTCAGGCTGTTAAGGAGCCAAGATCCATGGACTTTGCCAGCCTGATAATACCAGGCCACAGCAGTCTGCATATCTTGGCTGATTAACAAAAATAGGGGATCCCCTCGAAAAAAATTGGCGTAGGGTCCCCCCTATTTTGTTAACCAGCCAGATGAAGCAGACCGCTGAGGCCTGGTTTTTCAGGCTGGTAAGGATCCAATATCCATGGACCTTGCAAGCCTGATAATACCAGGCCACAGCGTCTGCTTAGCTTGGCTGGTTAACAAAAATAGGGGATCCCCTCGAAAAAAAAAACGGCGTAGGGGTCCCCCTATTTTTGTTAACCAGCCAAGTAAAATGCAGACTGCTGCGGCCTGGTATTAAAAGACTGTCAAGGCCCATGGATTTTGGCCCTCAACAGCCTGATAATACCAGGCTACAGCAGCCCCACATTTGGCGCATCAAAAGATGTGCCAATTGTGGCACTTTACCCGGCTCTTCCCACTGCCCTGTAGCGGTGGCAAGTGGGGTAATAAGGGGTTAATGTCACCGTTGATTGCACGGTGAAATAAGCCCGGTTAATAATGGAGAGGTGTCAATAAGACACCGATCCATTATTAATCCCAAAGTTATTAAATGTTTAAAAAAAAGACACAGCAAGAAAAAAGTATTTTAATGAAATAAAAGAGACAACACAGTTTTCATTTCTTTTATTGTACTCTCATTCCTCGACGCCTCGATCTCCTGTAAAAAAAGAAAAAAAAAAAACCAACAGTATACCACCTGTCCGACGCAGTCCATAGTAACGAGTGTCCCACGATGATCCAGCTCTGTACATCGCAATGACACAGAGCTGCATCGCGAGAGCAGTGACTGTCATCGGACTCTGGACTGACTTTACGGCCGGGATTACCCAGCAGTCACTGCAGTTATCGCGAGAAACTGCATGTGACCGCCGGGGAGAAGAGGATGGCGGCCATGAAGCAGTCCAGGCCGTGACCGCCGGAGATCTTCTGCCAGGTAAGTGCCGCTGACTCCTGACAGACCCGACCGACGGACACTGACAGTGACAGACCCGACCGACGGACACTGACAATGACAGTGACAATCCCGATTCCGGTATCCGATATGACGAAAATATCGGTATTCGGAATCGAAAGGCCGATACAGCTAATATCGGCCGATATCCGATATTTGCAGTATCGTATCGCTCAACACTAATGAACAGTCTATAATTTTAAGGTTAGGTTAATTTAACATTGAGAGATAGAATATAAAAAAAAAAAAAAAACAGAAAATCACATTGTATAATTAATATAAATTTATTTTTATTTTGCAATGAGAAATAAGTATTTTATCCCTCTGGCAAACAATACTTGGTGGCAAAACCCTTGTTGGCAAGCACAACAGACTATTTTGTAGTTGATGATGAGGTTTGCGCACGTGTCAGCAGGAATTTTGGTCCACTCCTCTTTTCAGATCATCTATAAATCATTAAGATATTGAGGCTGTTGCTTGGCAACTCTGAGGTTCAACTCCTTCCACAAGTTTTCTATGGGATTAAGGTTTGGTGACTGGCTAGGCCACTCCATGACCTTAATGTGCTTCTTTTTGAGCCATTCCTTTGTTGCCTTGGTTGTTTGTCTTTGGCCATTGTGTTGCTGGAAGACCCAGCCATGACCCAATTTTAATGTCCTGGTAGAGGGAAGGAGGTTGTCACTCAGGATATTATGGTACATGGCTCTATCAATTCTCCCATTGATGCGGTGAAGTATTCCTGTGCCCTTAGCAGAGAAAAACAACCAAAACATGTTTCCACCTCCATGCTTGGCAGTGGGGATGGTGTTCTTTATGTCATAGGCAGCATTTCTCTTCCTCCAAACACGGCGAGTTGAGTTAATGCCAAAGACCTCAATTTTTGTCTCATTAGAAGACAGCACCTTCTCCCAGTCACTCACAGAATTATTCAGGTGTTCATTGGCAAACTTCAGATGGATCTGCACATGTGTCTTTTTGAGCAGGATGACCTTGCGGGCTTTGCAGGATTTTAAACCTTTACTGCAAAATGTGTTACCAAGGGTTTTCTTGGTGACTGTGATCCTTTCTGTCTTGAGATCATTAAGAAGTTTTCCCTGTGTAATATTAGGCTGATCTCTCACCTTCCTCATGATCAAGGATACCCCATGATGTGAGATTTTGCATGGTGCCCCTGATCACTGTCGATTGACAGTCATTTTGTATTTCTTCCATTTTCTTGCCATTGCACCAACAGTTTTCTCCATCTCACCCAGTGTCTTACTTATGGTTTTGTAGCCCATTCCAGCTTTGTGCAGGTCTATCATCTTGTCCCTGACATCCTTATAAAGCTCTTTGGTCTATCCCATGTTGTAGTTTGACTGATTATTTGAGTCTGTGGACAGGGTCTTTTATAAAGGTGACTATTTAAGACAGCTGTCTTTAATGCAGGTAACGAGTTGATTATGAGCATCTAACTAGTCTGTAGGAGCCAGAACTCTTAGGGTATGTGCACATGTTGTGGATTTAGATGCGTTTCCGCAGGGCTTTTGGACGCGCGGAAACGCATCCAACCCGCAGTGCAGTGCACAGCCAATGTAAATCTATGGGAAACGCAGGTTTTTTGTGCATATGCTGTGGAAAAATATGAGCAAATTCGTAGTCCGATTTACGCAGACACAGACAATGGAGAAAATGGAGAAATCTTCTTTTCTGCTCTGTCCTGCATCTGGACTGATAGTTTGTTCTGCGGTTGGCATCTCTTTCTACTGAGCCAGAGTAGATACACCTTTTGTTTGGGTGTTTTAGTTCTGTTATTTTTTTCCTGTCAGTTTTGGGTATCATGTGTTTTTCATTTACTCTCTTTGACTGCTCTGTCACCTTTCAGGTGCAGCTTTATATACCCTCCCCTGCTGGTCATAGTTTCTGCTGGATTCATTCACTTTGCGGTAGTTTAACCCCTTCCTGACCTGTGACACAGCGTATGTGTCATGAAAGGATCGCGATCCTGCGGGTCGGGTGACCGGGGTCACCGAAAGGTCACCTAACCCGCAGGCACAAGACCCTTTGTGCTTCACCACAGGGGGGATTGGCTTAACCCCCACGTGGCTACGATCGCTCTGATTGGCTGTTAAAAGTGAAACATTGCTCCCTTTATTCCGAGCCCCGACGTGTTCCCAAACAGTGGTTTACCCCCCCATGTGGGGTATCAGTGTACTCAGGAAAAATTGCACAACAACTTTGGGGGTCTAATTTCTCCTGTTACCCTTGGGAAAAATAATTGGGGACTAGAGTTGAGCGATACTTTCCGATATCCAAAAGTATCGGAATCGGAATGGTATCGCCGATACACACAAAATATCGGCGATACCCGATACCGATACCGGAAATCCAATGTAAGTCTATGGGAACAAAATATCGGAATTAAATAAACCCCATTCTTGCCTTGTTGGTTAATTGTACATGAAGGAAAACAACAAAGAGTAATGTAGAATGTATTGGGGAAGGTTGAGGAGACATTAAAGACATAGATGTTTAACCCAATCAAATGGAATAGCATAAATATTTTTTTTTTTAAAGATGTTCGGATTGACGAAGAAATTGACAATGTTGTTAACGTTTTTTCTATTTTGGCAAATATGTATATTTCACAACTTCCATGCTCTTCACCTTTTTAACTTTTGACACACTTTCTCCTTCATAATCTTCAGCAGCATCATCTTTTTCATCAAATTATTCTTCATCTTCACCTTCTTTATCTTCTTCTTAAACTTCTTGCTATTCATCTTTTTGTTAACATTACTCATATTCTTCTTATTAAACTATTATTCTTATTCATATTGTACTTCATCTTCTTCATCATATTCTTATTTGTGACAGAGAATCCTGTACTTGTAATCTGTCAAAGTATGAATTTTTCATCCTTCCGTTCTTGCTGTCACAAAAGATTTAAATTACAACAGTATTTGTCCGTGTTCAGTTTAGCCTGCAGTAGCAGGCATTTTCCAGGGGCACCACGAGGAGGAACGGACTCACCCCCATACACTGCTTAGTCTTCTTCTGCTTATAATTTAGAGCATATATTTTGCTCTTCATTTTGGTCTTATACATCATGTTCTTCTGCTTTTTGATCTTCTGCTTATTGTTCTTAAGTCTCTTGTTCTGTATCTTGTAGTTTGTCTTAACCCTCTTAGTCCTGTTTGGTAATCTTTTATTTCTTCTTTGTGATGTGTTTAGGCTGGTTGGCTTGATGCTCGTCGTCCTTGTGGTCGTCATCTTCTTCAGGGTGGTCATCAGGGTCGTCGTCTTCATTGTTGGAGATCCAGAGTGATTACCCAAAAAAGCATTGAAAAAATCTTCAATTTGTAAATGTAGCAGAAGGTACAAGAGTCAATGCAAGTAACGAGGACCAGCTGACTGTGCTGGAACCCGGAGGGGCAGCAGAAGGAAAAGAGCCAATGGCACAACCGAGGACCAGCTGACGTTACTGGGACACGGTTACTAAGCAGGAGGTACCTGTGCTCCAAAGCACTACCAAGGACCAGCAGACGTTGCTGGAACTCGGATACCGAGATGGAGGCACCTAGGCCAAAGGCACTGCGGAGAACCAGCTGACGGTACTGGAACCCGGACGGATAGCAGAAGGTACAAGAGCCAATGCAAGTAACGAGGACCAGCTGACTGTGCTGGAACCCGGAGGGGCAGCAGAAGGAAAAGAGCCAATGGCACAACTGAGGACCAGCTGACGTTACTGGGACACGGTTACTAAGCAGGAGGTACCTGTGCTCCAAAGCACTATCCAAGGACCAGCAGACGTTGCTGGAACTCGGATACCGAGATGGAGGCACCTAGGCCAAAGGCACTGCGGAAACCAGCTGACGATACTGGAACCCGGACGGGTAGCAGAAGGTACCCATGGAAATTTAAGTTGACAGGCCGCGAGCCGGCCGCAGTTACCGAATCCCACAGTACTACAGTGGGTGATTGTCCTATTGTCACAACGGAAACAGCCTTTATTTGCATATCCCGCAGCACACATAGGAAGCACCTAAACTCCAAGCACCATAGAGTCGGCTAACCCGACCGCAACACGACAGGACAACTTATTGGAGGCTAAGTGACGTTTACACTGACAGGAAACAGATGGCGTGCTGTAACCAGTCTGGGCAGGAGTGAGTACCTGTGCCAATGACACTTCCGAGCAACAACTGGCGGTGTTGAAGCCCAGGGATGAGAAGACAACAGGGTGGAGGCAGCATGACTTTTTGCCGTTCACACACAGGGGAACAGCTGACATTACTGAACCCCAGTAACACAGGAGCAAGTGTTGACTGTGCTAACAGCACTTCCGAGCAACAACTGGCGGTGTTGGAGCCCAGGGATGAGAAGAGAACATGGTGGAGGCAGCAGGACTTTTTGCCGTACACACAGCAGGGGAACAGCTGACATTACTGAACCCCAGTAACACAGGAGCAAGTGTTGACTGTGCTAACAGCACTTCCGAGCAACAACTGGCGGTGTTGGAGCCCAGGGATGAGAAGAGAACATGGTGGAGGCAGCAGGACTTTTTGCCGTACACACAGCAGGGGAACAGCTGACATTACTGAACCCCAGTAACACAGGAGCAAGTGTTGACTGTGCTAACAGCACTTCCGAGCAACAACTGGCGGTGTTGGAGCCCAGGGTCAAGGAGGATGTTTAAATACTATATCAAGTATTTTCCTTGTTACGTGTCAATTAAAAATGTCTATACTCCAAACAAGAGAAATATAACCTTTAGTACCATAAGATGATGATTTTACTTAAAAAAATATATGTAAATTAATAATTTACAAACATAAACGCATACATTAACATGTTGAAAAGCAATGCAAACCACAATTAAAATAGGTTAAATAATCTGCTATACGGTTTAAAATAAAAGAATACAAGTACATATCAGAATCCATTAATGATGGCTAAGTAACAGTATGTACACCATTTTTATTGTGTAGACAATGAATGGCTGACTTAAAAACTTAATCAGCATTACAAGTTATCTTTGACATTCATAAAACTTTACATTTGGTGAATAATATCACTAAAATTTTTTAAAAAATATCTAAAATTTCCATCATGTAATACTGATAATATGTGCCAATCATTTATATTAACAAACAAAAAATTTAAAAAGTGCATAGTGCAGAGTGAAAACAGATATTTATGCCTGACTGTGGACTTGCAAGCATGACAACGGATAGATAAGGTATATATAGATGAGACTGCATAGCCACAGATGGTGAATGGCGATGTAATACTGTACCTCAATAAAGTGTGCGTTACTACTACATCCTTTTTTTTATATAGCTTTATAAAAGGTTACGTGCATGTATGGTTGCGCCTTTGTTTGGACGCACAGACTGGCTTCCTGCTGTGACGCGTTGGTATTGGAGCGTCTGTACGTCTTATGACGCAGACTAACATTCACGGTGCGCATCGTTCATCATCGCAAGCGTACCGACAACACAAAGGTGTTGTCATGACTGCTTTACTCAGTAAACATGCACCTATGATGAAACATACACGCATGTGCCCTATTACATAACAAGCTACAAGAAAAACGAGTGTGAGGTGTGACACAGCTGTTTTGTTAAGGTACAGTGTTATATCGACATTGTACAGGTGTCGCTATTCAGTCTGATAAATAGATATCATTCACCTATTCTATCAGTTGTCGTTCTTTCAGCACCACTTACAGGTATATATTTTGCTATTGTGACTATGCACTATTGACTTTACCAAGGTAATGCATGATTTTGTTAGCGATTATCATGTTTACATGAAGGACCTTTATGATATGGGCTGTTAACTTTCTAATTAAATATGTATTTTTTAAAATGACACAAATATAAGTAATGTTGAAGAGGACTATTCCTACATGCAGTGTTTGCACAATATTACAGGTGTACATCACGTCCCTTAATCAACATTGGATTATTATATTTACTTGTATGCTTTTATTTAAAAGGCAAGAACACTGAAGTATAACCTTCGCACTGCAGCAGTTGTCAAAGTTCAACCCACATTATGCACTTCCAACATTGCAGCATTTGAGTCATGATGATGTGAGTTGGATTTGTCTAAGCTATGGAGTGACAAGGTTGAACATCAGTATCCTATAGCATAAGTAGGCTTTTGTGTTTGCATTTGTTTTCGACATGTGCATATCTGTAA